>CM060833.1:130615000-131815000 GCA_030762175.1 Metallyticus violacea | reverse complement strand
AGCATTAAAATTAAGGGAGTTGGAAAGTAAGTTGCAAAGAGTTAATGGTATTTTTCATTCCTTGATTTCAAGAATTTTTTTTTAAATTATAACCACATTGACTATTAATATACGATTTATAAAAATACTTAAATTTGAAATTTACACAATTAAGCAGTAGATTAGATAACACATTAGTTAGCATACTTTGGAACGTTTAATATCATAACTTGAGAGAGAACTAGGACATGCCTTTCGGAAAATGATTCATTAGCTAAATCATATACACACGAAGTTTCATCTTAAGAAGAATTGGTAACTAAGCGTTGGATTCCAAACGAGCAAATAACTTGGGAATATGGAATCTGAAACTGAAGCGTGTGTTAACTAAAGAGCGTAGAATCGACGATATAAATTAGAAATCGGTTCATTTATAGGTTCACAAAGTACATTCAGTACAGCCGTCTTGTAGGAAACTTGGCCAAAAAGACTGTGCTTTAATTAGAGAAGGTTGCACAGTTGCTTTCAGCAATATTTCAAAGTTCTAGGGCAGTGCTTTTCAAAGCGTGGCACATTTTTTTCTGCGTGTAGGACATTACGGAATAACCTGACATCATTGTGCTAAAGTTGTTATTGTTACGAACATTAAGAACCCGGGAAATCTCTTGAACGCTTCCGGATGATCAGCAGTCGCCTACTGGCAACAGTGAGTGACCAGAAGTGTTTATTGCTTACTAAGTTGCAAACTTTTTTGTTTAATTTTTTTTGATTGGTTTATTTATGGACGCTCTTTAACAGCTCAGGTCATCAGCGTCTCATTCAACTCAGGGCGTGAAACGGCCGACAAATTTTGCTCAGAGGCCTCTCTTTCAGGCTTGAGGTTCCTTTTCGTGCCGTAAATGTACGACAAGGGACTTTTTGTTTAAAATGTGTTATTATATACATAAGTGAATACGATCATTTTAAAACACAAATAGTAATTTTGTTAATATGACAAGTCTTCTTGCCATAGAAGAACTCCGGGTTCGAACCCGGCCAGGACCGATGAATTTTTTCGGGGCGTAAAAATCCTAAGTATGGCTTCCTTCGGAAGGGAAGTAAAACCGTGGGTCCCGTGTCGTACATTTACGGCACGATAAAGAACCTCAAGCCTGAAAGAGAGGCCTTTGAGCAAATTTTGTCGGCCGTTTCACGCCCTGAGTTGAATGGGACGCTGATGACCTGAGTTGTTAAAGAGCGTCCATAAATGAATCATTCAAAAAAAAAAAAAAAAAAAAAAAATAGAAGAACTCTTGTAGTTCGAAATATAGCGATTACAAATATGACTTTCTCTTAGTGTTTTATCCTTTTCTGCTTTTATAATTACTGTTAATTTGTTACATTGTTAATAGTATTACTTTATTTTTCTTTTGTATTATATATATATATATATATATATATATATATATATATATAATGTGTGTGTGTGTGTGTCGAAAATATTTCCATTCAGTTTTTCTCTCTCCTCCAATAGTCTAAGTGAAGTATAAGAAAGAAATTGCAACAATTGCAGAAAAGATGCAGGTTATAAAGTGGCTGAAACAATTGTCGAGAAAATGTAATTTATTTTGCTTGTAAAGAAAGTGTTAATTCGTGTTGAACAAACTTTGAGAGAAGCATATCAAACAACTTTGTCCAGATTTATTATTACTTGTCGCATTGTAGACTTGTGCATTTACATCCATAAACAAATAACACCTTTTATATGCTAGTAAAATGAGTAGATAGACACAAATCACAAAATACTAGCCACTGAGCTAGTGGATTTTTAATTGGTTATTTTGTTTATAAATATTTCCTTCTTTACAAAATTATTTCTGACTTTAATGCGATACATGCTTGTAAGCTTAAACCGCTGTGATACAACAGATGATAACCTTGAGGCTATCCGCAGCCTTAACCTGCTCACCTACTAACTTCTTACCTTAGGTGCTACGTGTGCACATTCCTATCATATACAAGTTAGAGCAGAGAGTTCATATTTATGACTGCTACATCAAAAAGAAATCTTAAATACTGCAAGGGAAATTTTTACCAAAAATATACCGAACTGCAAACTCAATAAAAAGTAAGAAGGTCTTTTTGCTGATTAAATACCTAGAAGAGTCGAACGATTTTGACGGAAAAGTTAGATGACGTGGGCCATTGCTTAGAAAGTTCTCCTCAGGTCCCTTTGAAAATATTACCATGGCAAGCTGAAATTTCTAAGACCTGTGCATTTAAAACACAGAAACGTTTACATTTCTACTCTTAAATAGATTGCATGATACAATAGATTGAACCTTTGGTTTATGGAAAATGGGTACAATATTTATTGACGAGGCCTGGCTAGGCACTTCAGTATTGTGAATTTCAGTGCTGTTTTTCTACTTCCTCTGCATATCAGAAAATTGAGATGAGGTATGCAGTAGCACGAGGCATATCTTGGAGCCTGTATATATTGTAATGTTACCATAGTTACCGGCCAGACCAACTGAGCGCTTTCCCCAGTACGCAGCTACGCTCTGCCGGTAGGAACTTAAATAACCTCACTATATTTTTAAAGGCAGTGTTAAATCTGAGACCTATATAAATGAAACAGTAATTTTAAATTTATTTTTATTACTTTTGTTTTGTTTTTGTCAAATCTGGCAAAAGCACAATACTCTTATGGGTATTTCATGCAAGATGATGTAATTTCATTACGGTTAAATGTTCATTGCACACTTTAATTGAAGTATTCGATGACAGAATTACCTATTATTTCCTATCTGTAACATACAAGACCCTCAAATCTTAATTCTTGTGCCTATTCTATAAATAAAGAAAAAAAAAAATTCACACAAATATAGATAGCGATATTCCTTGGTAACCAAAATTAACTTCAACAAGTTTCATGTTAGATCTTGAATGCATATTGAATAAATAAACATAAAATAATAAAATAAACAAAAATGCAGAAAGAGTTAATGTAATATTGGCGCCCACGAAGCTTCTGTTCTACCGGTAGCTGGCGCCTGGCTATAACATAGACTTACCAACGGAAATAGCCTCTTGGATTAACCTCGCAAATGTATTCCATGTACAGTTCTATAACAGCCGTATGGAGAAGTTATGTTTTGTAAATGTGTTGAGATTAGAAGCTATTAAAGGTTTATATTAACAGTGTTGTTTTGGCTCGAGCACGAAATCTGTAGCAGTGATTGAACACTTAGGTTTAAGAGATCCACAATTTTTCTCGGCATCACACTTTTGTTGGATGTAGTATTTTAAGCTTTAGGTGCCAGCAATGACTACTAAAAGTATATGTTGTATTTTAATAGTGAATTATGAAGGAAAGTAGCTTCAGTTAAATAAATTAAATTTTGTCAACAGTTTTCTTAAATTAGAAGCAATTACTTTTACTCAATTTTTACATCGAGAAGTTTTGTTGCTCAAAGAGACATATTAAACTATTTACTTGAAATAATAATGTACTTAAATTGCAACCCTTGAACGTAGTGAAATATGAAGCAGGAGATAGCTCTATATGAAATACTCCTCACACCGATATTCACTGGATTCCAAAGTGCGGATACTTCTCATGTTTTATGAAATAAGGAATGCGTTATCGGACATTTTTGCTATACAGAAGTCTGAGTTTGCCATCCGGGTTAAAGACGAGATACAGTACCTCTATAGTGAAAACAGGCAGATCGTGGGCAGAACTTCAGAATGATAGAATTTTTCAGCGTAAACACTCAGGGGGCTGGCATAAAGTAGTTCTCAGTTTAACAATAAACTGACAAAGCGTTAAATTAAAAACAATTAGATATTATATGTGCTTTCGTACTATATTAATAAATAACAATATTAAATAATAATTTGCTATATCAATTTATATTTTATTTTGATGATGTATGTCCGCAATTTTTTTCACGGCATACTCTGAGGGAATCACTACAAAAGTGGGAACATAGTAAATGTTCTATTTATACAAGATGAGTCAAAAGAATTTCACAGCTAGAGGATACAGGCAAAACCTCCAAGTTTATTTATCAGATGAATATAAAGTGAAGCTTAAAAACGCTACACAGTTAAGCAGATAAACGCAGACGCAATGTTCTCTCGTTAAAACCAAATATTCTGTTATAGAAGAATGTCTACCAGGTATATAAATTAAAAGAATGGATATGAATTTTTTTCTTTCCTTCCTTCCTTCCTTCCTTCCTTCCTTCCTTCCTTCCTTCCTTCCTTCTTTCTTTCTTTCTTTCTTTCTTTCTTTCTTTCTTTCTTTCTTTCTTTTTTTTTTTTTTTTTTTTGCGGATACCATACCTCCCAATCAGCCATATGGCTGCCACGCCCGGCTGATCGTCTAATTCCCTGGCTATTCCAGTCATAATCTCTGGTTTAGGGTCATATTTCATGCGCCAAGTCAGCTTTGTCACAAAGTCGTTGGTGGTTTGTTTACAGTGCGTTAACTGTAAATTTACAGTAGTGAACTGCCACTTCTCCAGAATACCCTAGATCAGAGGATATTTTCATATAACACTTAAATGAAAACAGAATCTTATAGAGTAATCTGTAGGTAATTTGTAGACAAATTTCCACTAAAGATACTGTAAGAAAACATGTTCTTACATTTAGGGAAATGATAGCATTCCCTGCAGAAAACGTGTTCTAACGCAAGAAAAACTTAATGACATTGGAAAAGCATTAGACCGTTCTATAAAGAAAAATATATGTCATGTGTCACAAGAAACGTATATTTCATAAGACACAGTATACAGGTATACCACATCACTAAAATTGAAACTTTACGACCGCCTGACGACGTAAATCGTGTGATTATTTATATCTGATTGTGTTTTGCAGAACATTGCCGCTTATGACTAGAACTCCCAAGACAACACAGAGTCTATAGAAATATCCCACACATGTTAATGAACTGAGAGAAACTATAAGAACAGACATTCCATGAATTTCAGGAATGCTTGAACGCAAATGCACATCGCTTTACATTTTTGTTCTGGCATTAATACTCGTTATAACTTAAAAATAAAACGATGTGTATGCTTTTATAAATTAAAATTATACCAATGTTTAATGTGCTAGAAGATTATGAGTCAGTAAGGCTGGGGTTTCAGTTTGTCGGTTCGTCGTAGCGGCTGGCGCGCGTAATCGCTAGATGTATGAATGGGGGGGCTCTCTTTAACATCTCAGGCCATCAGCATCCCATTCATTCCAAGCTTGAAATGGCCGATACATTTTGCGCAGAGGCCTCTTCTTTCAGGTCTGAGGTTCTTTTACGTGCTCCACGACTTTACTTCTCTTCCGAAGGAAGTCATACTTAGGATTTTTATGCCAGGAAAAATGCATCACCCTGGCTGGGATTGAACCCGCGATCTTGGGTCTACGAGGTAAGTATTGTTACCACTAGACCACCAGGATCAATGGGGAGTTATGGTGTATATATATATATATATATATATATATTTTTTTTCTAAATTCACTTACAAACAACGAATATTATGAACTGAAACGAAAATAATTTTATAATAAGCGATATTTAAAAATTATAATTTTAGTTTCTGTTTTTATTATTTTTTGTTGGCAATGAGTTATATTGAAAAATAAATCTGATGTTTTAATAATGCAAACTCATTAGAAACCAAGAATCTGAGCTCTTTGCTATTAAAAATAAAATTAGAACATATAACCGAAGGGCGCCCAACAGCATCTATCTGTACCAGAGAGAGCTCCCAGGAACAATTTCAAATTGTTTGACTGCGAACACACCTTAAAGAATTGCCTGCTATTCTTTCTTATTTTTTCTTATCTTAAACTTAAAATCTCTCTATATTTATTATTGGAAAATAAAAACTATGCTGTTAATACATTTGGGAATATTCAATGACATTAAACAGAAACATCTTCTATTTGCTCATTCCAGAAGTTAGTTATGTCAATATGGATCTTTTTGTCTATTAAATCAGTAAGTAGTCTTATCACATTCCATGCTACTACGGCCTCTGATGAAACATTTTACTTTTCCTGCTCCTCTAAATTAATAAATGCTTTTACAAATCAGCGTATACCAGCCAACTACCGGGCTTCCGCGACTGGTCAACCTCTGTGCTAACCGCTCAAAAACCTTTGGTTAATAAAAACATGTACAATGTCTTATTTTTATGTTATAATCAGCATCTATCCGAGTTAAAAGTGGTGTTCATTCAAACATTCCACACATCTTGTGATAAAATTAGGTATTGCAGAATGCCACGGGAAGCCGTGGTCGTAAAGGCACGGACTCGTGAGCGGGAAGTCTGGGATTCGAATCCCACCCACTTGCCTCCTAAACCCAAGATCGCGGGTTCGAACCCGGCCAGGACCGATGGATTTTTTCGGGGCGTAAAAATCCTAAGCATGGCTTCCTTCGGAAGGGAAGTAAAGCCGTGGGTTCCGTGTCGTACATTTACGGCACGAAAAAGAACCTCAAGCCTAAAAGAGAGGCCTCTGAGCAAAATTTGTCGGCCGTTTCACGCCCTTATTTGAATGGGACGCTGATGACCTGAGATGTTAAAGAGCGTCCATAAATTAAAAAAAAAAAAAAAAACGGCACGAAAAAGAACCTCAAGCCTGAAAGAGAGGCCTCTGAGCAAAATTTGTCGGCCGTTTCACGCCCTGAGCTGTTAACGAGCGTCCATAAATAAATCATTCAAAAAAAAAAAAAAAAAAAAAAAAAAAAGGAATCCCACCAGGGCCGTCCTCACTGACTGATTTTTTTTCCAGGTTTTCCCCAGTCCTCATAACTGGTAAATGTCGGGGAGGAACCCTAAAATTTCATTTCATGTATCACCACCAGTGTTCACCACTTGTAGTGCCTCAGTAAAAAGGTTTTGCAGGCATATGTTCTGCTTCGTAAATGTGTCTATGTTTCATATTTATATTGTCTTTCTTTTCATTTATAGAATGTGCAATATTTCTTTAAACTCTATTTCTCACGTTTTCTACAAACAAATAATAGTTACAAGTAATAAAGTCTAGAGTAGGTGGAATCATAACCTCTAGAAATGCTTTCCATCATTAGAGCAACCAAAAAGCATGAACAATATGATCTACGGCAGAGTTTTCTTGAAAATATCTTTGCTCTTATTATTCGATAATTATCGAAAAAAGTGCAAGTATTTGCACGCATACGTCTTATAATTTAAAAAATAAGGGCCTTGCAGTTACAGTAAAGCACAGAGCAGTTTTTTCTGTCATGCAACGGAACTTGGCGAATTAATCGTGGATTTCTGGGCTTCAGTGTCTGCATGGGACTGATAAATAAGCTAACCGCGGAAAGTTACGAACTGCGGATCAACAAAATTTCGCAAAACCAATTATAAAAATGCACACGATTTAACATCATCAAGTGTTTGTTGTACTTGAATTACAACACTACATTACTTAGTACCTCTATGGGCTGACGTTTAATGAACTGTATTATTTCCTGTTATAACACGACGAAGAGTTTTCTCTAAAATTTGTTCAATGTCATCAGGTTTTTCTTCCGTTAGAACACGTGTTTCTGTTTTGCAATTCTGTTGCTTGTCAACTCTGTTGTTCTAAATGAAGAATAAGTTTTCTTGTGGTATCGTAGAACACAAACAATAGTAAGTTTCGCTATACATTTCGTACAGAACACTCTTCAATGCTCTGTTTTCATATATATAATAAATATTCTTTGTTTTAGTGATAACTAATGATATTTCATTACACTAAATTTAATTCACAAAAACATTAATATTCTGTAAATTAAAAACAATTTTTAACTCGCTGCAAACAAAGCACAGACTTGACGCTAATAGATGGGAAATTATTAATTCATAACGCCCGGAATTTGCAGGCGGCCGCTACGGCCAGACTGCTTGGGAAGTATGGCGTAAAGTATATACCTATAGAGATACAGGAATTTTTAGATTATTTTTCTTTTTATGGTGAACTTTTTACCTCATTACGCATTTTTGTGTTCAAGATTTCCATCGAATTTCAATGTATTGGAATATAGTAACCACATGATCCTTTTTCTCATTAACCGTCCAAATTTAATCAAAATTGGACCTTCAGATTTATGAAGAAATAGAACTGTATGAAAAAAATACATTGCGTACAGGTTGATTTGAGATAAATGCCATTGGAATACAACAAATCTGAGACCTATCATGGGAGCAAAACATCAGTTCATATTCTGATACCGAGAGTAAATTATAGACTTAGTTGGAAGATTTCAGGTATGAAAATTCCATTAAACTGTTGTTATAAGTTTCGTTCTTTAACCAACGAAAATGTTTGCTGAATGAAACTTGGTGTGCTTTTCTATGAACTTCAACTCTGGTATATTTCCATGGCAAGGTGCGAAAATTAGACTGTGTGCATAGATTAGACATTTTTATTTGATCACATGGACTCCTGTAAAGATCAAATTCTAGTTGAAGTATATGTACAATCTCTATTAGTATTGTAGACCATTTATTTCTGATATAGAGTTTAAACGTGGTTGTACGAAGGTAGGTCCTTAATTTTCCTAGGTATGATAAAGATAAAAACTATATTTCACTTTTCAATATAGTTACCCTTTATTGCAATACACTTCTCACATCTTTGAATTAACATTTCAACCCCCTCCCCAAATATAGTCAGAAGTCTTGTCTGCAAAATGGCATAAACGGCAACCATCATTTCTTCGCCACACTTAAATTTCCTTCCTCGAAGGTCCTTCTTGAGTTCTGAGAAGAGGAAATAGTCACTGGGAGCTAGATCTGGGCTGTAGGGTGGATGATGGATATCCTTGAAGCCACATTTCTTCACAGCTTCCTTTGCAACAAGAACTGTGTGCACACGCGTTGTCGTGAAGAAGGCGCACATCAATAATCAGCTTTCCTCGCATTTTCTCTTTGATGGAAGCACGTAGCCTGTGTAGTAGCCAATACTCCCCATTTACTGTGGTGTTCCTCTACTTGAAGTTAATGAAGAGTATTCCTTCACAGTCCCAAAAAATTGTGGCCACGATCTTCTTGTTTAACTGAGTGACCTTGGCCTTTAGAGGCGATGCTTCGCCAGGTTTATGCCTGTTACTCCATTGATTCTCTTTTGGACAAGGGATCATAGTAGAGGACCATAGTTTCATCTCCTGTAACAATGGTTTGCAGAACTTCTCTCTCATTGCCACGGCAGAGTCCCAAAAATGCCTGACAACAGATGCCTCGTTGCTGCTTTTGGACTGAGGAAAGAAGTCTAGGCACCCATCTTGCACTAACATTTTTCATGTTTAAATGTTCATGAATAATTCGAAGAACTATTTTTTCAGAAAGGCCTAATCTTGCTGCTATTTCTGTAACTTTGGACCGCCGGTCTTCCATAAATTCTGCTTCCACAAAGCGATGTTTTCAAGAGTGAGCACCTCCAAGGGTTGACCTGCACGCTCTTCGTCTTCAATGGTTTCTCGATCCATTCGAAAAAGTAAAACACTGCTACAGATTTCGTGCTCGAGCCAAATCTACACTTTTAATATAAACCCCAACACATTTACCAAACCTAGCCGCTTCAATGCGGCGTCATAGAACTGTACATAGAATACATTTGCGAGGTTAATCCAAGAGACTATTTGCAGTCGGTAAGTCTGTGTTATAGCCAGGCTCCAGTTACCGGTAGAACAGAAGTTTCATGGGCGCCAATATGACATTAGCTCTTTCTGCATTTTTTGTTTATTTTACTATTTTATGCTTATTTATTCAATATGCATTCAAGATCTAATATGAAACTCGTTGAAATTAATTTTGGTTACCAAGGAATATCGTTTAGCAAATACTTTCTATTATCGTGTGAATTTTTCTTTTCTTTATTTATAGAATAGGCACAACAATTAAGATTTGAGGGTCTTGTTTTACGGTAGAATATGAGGGGAATGCTTGCTCATATATACCGTCCATTCCTTTTTAATTTCATTTGGAGTAAGTCCTTCTTTTGTGAAGAACTTAATAACAGCTCGATACTCCATTTTGAACATGTCACAATCTTGTACACATAGCCTTCTTTATGCAACTATATCTGAACAACTGAACAGCGGGAGTTACATCTGCAATCATTTACATAATAGATAAGGTATGATACCAGATAAGGGTTTTGTGGAGGCGATACTCCTTATCGGCGAGGCCGAAAACTTTTGAACCTACCCTCGTACATGCATAAAAATGAAATCTTCTCTGAACGCGAAGTTCAGGTTACTTTAAAGGATATCAATGAAATGGAACATAAAATGTATGTTATCTTAATGCAAGTGGCCGAGTAACAGTGCGGGCTATGGGTAGCACTATAGGTGTCTTAAGTGAATCAGTGCATAAACACCTACACGTAAAAATGTGCGTGTCACCGGTACTGCCGTTGCTCGCTGAGGACCAAAAACACACACGAAACAATATTTGGTTACAATGTTTGACGATCTGTAGGATTTTAGCATCGATTCGTGACCGTGGATGAAAACTTTACACATTCGACGACTGAAAGTGTTTGCTGAGAAAGAGATGGGCATTACTTTTTTGAATTGCAGAGGGGAATAGTTGGAAATGTATTATCAAATTTTAAAACTTCAGTCAATTGTGCGGTGGTCTTGGGTTTACTTCAAGATCAAAGCTTTTCCGACAACTAAGATCAGCATTGTCAATGAAATGATAATGAACTTAGGTGAAGTGACTTAAAAAGACTCTTGGTGTGGTTTTTACTGTTGTGTAAGTGTTCATGTTTTCGGGGGCAAGAGGAGGAGTGGTGAGTCTAGAAGTGATTGTTTATTCTTGAGAGCTTTTATATTGTGGAATGAAACGGAAAATCGATTCAAACCTCAGGAGCCCGTCATTAATATTCATTTTAATTATGTTGGATTCATAAGCTTGTTTTCATGTATGTTTGTAAATCGTACCCATTCCTACAATGTATACTTAAAACTTGTTTGGCGGGGTGTATGTACATAACACGCAAATTTAGACGTATGCTTTTCTTTCAGAACACATACACAACCTTAAAAACTATGAATAGACCAATCAGAGATACAAGCAACATAACATTAAGAAGATTAACAAATGACAAGCGCCTAATTACATCAATAATGCTGTATGGAACGAAACGCAAGACCTACAGACAGATCAAACATCAATGCAAGATTAACAACTTTAACATAATCAGTAAAACCTCTCCGTGGAAAGCATTTCGCGTAATCAGCAATTAGAGATATATCGTCCATTATTGGAAGACACGAGTTCGAGTTCAGTTCACATATATAATTACTCTAATGAATTAGAACGCGAGTATAATTAAACGGAAATATAACACGTCTTCAAACTGTGTGAAAGTATTAGGGAATATACGCGAAAGTCGTAAAGTTAAACTAAAACTAAATATTGTTATACTTTTCAACAGACTTAGAAACATCGTAGTAAGTATCAGTTTTGCTAGAGGAGAGATGCATACACAATCAGGTCTGTCTCCCGATTCGGTCTACATATTGAAACATTCCAACAATCTCTCATTACAAGAATTGTACTTATCGCGGACAACAATAAACCTCACATATTATTCAGCAACCAATGTGATGTTTAATTACTTTCATTCTTCAACCCTTTCGCCCCAGATAATAAATCTGAAAATTACCAGCTAACAAAATAACAACAGAATCTACCGGGAACCAAGAAGATCAGGCAACGGTTCTTGAAAGTGGAGCAGGAAAGGAAATAGGGTACTTTTTTTTTTTTTTGAATGGTGTTTAACGCCCGTTTTTGCTACAGAGGCACCACAGGCGGTGGACACTGATATTTTTTCTAAGAAAGGAAGCGTTCCAGGCCTAAGTTTAGGGTACCTCCCCGGCATTTGCCAGTTAGGACTGAGGAAAACCCGGAAAAAACCTCAATCAGGGAAGATGGTCCCGGCGGGATTCGAACCGCAGAACTCCCGCTCACGAGTCCGTGCCTTAACGACCTCGGCCACCCGTGGCGGTATATATAGGATACTGCACATTACTTCTCATCGCCGGGCTAACTTAACAAATCGAGAAGTGATTCGTATTCTTGCTAATTACATTCTTAGTCATTACAACGTGGTGCCAATTTATAACCCCCACCCCACTTCAGGGGTTGTTGTTCTATCTCCAGAGCTTCCATTTTGACCAAGTTGAAACCGACTATTTTGTTAGAGTGAATTCATGACATCCGCGAGGGCGTGTTTTGCAATAGCAGAACGGCCTGGCAGATTTAAATGGAATGCTAATGTTCTGATAATGTGTGTTAGTAGAACAGCTAGTCAAGCCTGTACAAACTTTCCCGCATCTAGAAGGTATTTTCCAGATTCCTGTCATGTAAAGGGGTGCCAGCAATCTTTGGCTCCATTTAATGGTGAATATGGTTATTGTGAAAGAAATGTTGAATTGAGAAGTGGACAGGTAGGATCGAATTAATTTTTTGTTCATTCTACTCCCCAATTCTTTGCCCCTAACGACTGCTTTCACTTCCCGAACTTGAAAAGTTTGCCTTGGTAAGAAAGAAAATTTGTAACAAATGATGTTTTCTACGTTATTTTGCAGAGGTTAACAAAACCTAATTTTCCATATAAGAAAAAATTGGGAAATTGCCCTCGAGTGTATAGCGCTCGTCGATAAATATCATGTTGAGAGGTAAAGTTTATAATTATAAAAATGATTTTAAAACACTCTTTAATAAAATGTTACAAACAACTCTCATATGAAATAAAATTTAAATCTACATTTATTTTGACTTACAAATTTGTAAACACCTTTTTGAACAATGCAGTTTTATAAGGGCTAGCAATGATTTTACATTTAATTTTGTAAGCTTGTTCATCTATAGAAATATACATCGTTTTTGTTCTACTTTGTACTTTGGTTAGATAATGCAATAGCTTAAAGTTTAAATTCTGTAGAGTTATTCTTACACATA
The DNA here is from genome assembly GCA_030762175.1 of Metallyticus violacea. Classification (NCBI taxonomy): domain Eukaryota; kingdom Metazoa; phylum Arthropoda; class Insecta; order Mantodea; family Metallyticidae; genus Metallyticus; species Metallyticus violacea. The sequence goes on along the minus strand of CM060833.1, from coordinate 131,802,041 downwards.
AAATGCTAAACAAAACAAATAAAAAGTAGTTTTGTTATTTAAGAAACTATTTTGTTTTATATTACTTGTTTTCTTGCACTTATGTAACGTTTTTTTGTTTATCCTTTCTGAAAACCGTACAAACGTAATGTGCTCCATCTATAGTTCCCCTTGCTCTGCCTAGCCGCGAAACAGAGTACGGTTCTAATTGCAGCTCTCGGTTGCCTGCTGATTGCTCCGACCCTGCCTGAGAAGCCGCCACCTGAATAGCTGCTTATAACCTCATTATTTCTTCACCCTCTTGTCAAAAACAGAAATCCCTATTTTACCTTAACCTCAGTGGATTATTTAGCTTCTGCCACTCTAGTCAATGCATTTTACGTATATCTTTTTATGTATTAAAATATGCTCTATTATTATATAGTGGAACCTCTTAGAACAAAAGAGCATCATTAGGAGTGGGAATGCTTATTAAGGCTTCTAAAAAGAACTGTAAAAGCATCACAAATTCTTTTGAATTACAACAAATATGAATTTGAAGGGCTCTAATGCCCTAGATCTTTTTATATCAGATAATGGAGAACTAGCCGTAAATGATAATGTGGTAACTCATTGGAGCTTATCATTTTTAATGAATTTATACTTCGGTTTCAAAAATTCACAAGTATTCTTCGGCAGAAAGAGAGACACACAAATAAAAAATATATATTCTTTGGTTTCTTTACGGATGCTCTTTAACATCTCAGGTCATCACAGTCCTATTCAAAGAGGCGTGAATCGGCCGACAAATTTTGCTCAGAGGCCTCTTTTTTCAGGTTTGAAGCTCTTTATCATGCCGTAAATGTACATCACGGGACCCACGACTTTATTTCCCTTCCGAAGCAAGCCATACTTGGGATTTTTACGCCTAAAAAATCCATCGGTCCTGGCCGAGATCGAACCCTCGACCTTGAATTTAGTAGGCAAGAATGGCTACCACTACACCACCAAAATCGACAAAAAGAAAAAGAAAAAGGCATCGCATCTTCTGATTACAAACGCCTGTACAGAAGCTGCGATATTGGTTCTGATCATTTATAGCTTTCTCTAAATTAAATATACCAAATATACAAGAATAGAACAGTAACTTCAGAAACTACTAAACATTATAAGTTTACCTGCTACAACAAGAGAGTAGCTCACGACAAATATATATTGTCTTCTGCCTTTGAAGAACATGAGCTGTTCGAAATATAGTGAATATTGTGTTAGTATTTTAGTGTTTTATCTATTTTTGCTTCCCTAGTTCTTGATTTTTTGGTTACATCCTTCCAAAAGTTGCTGAATTATATATATATATATATATATATAAACTCATAAAAAACACTCAGAGTGCAATATAAAAAGGTTCACATAAAATTTCACACTAAAAACCGTAAAATTGAACACTGAAATCACACTATATTTCGAGCTTGGCTCTTGGTCACGTGATGAAAATGAACTGAGCTCTGGCAGGCAGCGTCTGTCATTGTGAGGCATAGAGATGTGACGTGGCAGCAAAACTGCCAACTCTAGCTGAACAAGATAGTTTGGCAAACCTGGCAGTATTACAGGGAGATGTTGAGGCCTGGAGGAATACGGGCTTTATGTAAAACTATTGCTGCCATCTCTACGTCTCTAAGTAAGGTGTGCTTAGATGGAGGAGCGGCATCTATGAGAATAAGGGAGAAACAGTTATCGAACGTGGCCCATGCTCATGCTCATGCATGCTCATGCCCATGCTCATCTTATGTTAGTCCAAATCTGAAACCAGAATTTAAAATTCACTCTTTTTTCAACTGTACCTCCACCAATGTTGTGTATTTACTTAAATGCCAATTTTGTCCCGCTTTTTACATTGGACTAACGTCCACTAAGGTATCTAATAGAATGAACAATCACAGGCATTCAGTTAAAACTTGTTCCCCATTACCGGTATCACAACATGCCAATTTTCACCAGGCCACGTTCGATAACTGTTTCTCCCTTATTCTCATAGATGCCGCTCCTCCATCTAAACACACCTTACTTAGAGACGTAGAGATGGCAGCAATAGTTTTACATAAAGCCCGTATTCCTCCAGGCCTCAACATCTCCCTGTAATACTGCCAGGTTTGCCAAACTACCTTGTTCAGCTAGAGTTGGCAGTTTTGCTGCCACGTCACATCTCTATGCCTCACAACGACAGACGCTGCCTGCCAGAGCTCAGTTCATTTTCATCACGTGACCAAGAGCCAAGCTCGAAATATAGCGTGATTTCAGTGTGAAATTTTACGTGAACCTTTTTATATTGCACTCTGAGTGTTTTTTATGAGTTTTTATACTTTTTAGAAGTTTTTATTACTCTATTAATAGTATATATATATATATATATATATATATATATATATATATATATAATAGCAATAGGCACACATATAGGAGTTACAGATAGCCTAAGCGCATTGCTTGCTGTGGAAATGCAGACCTGCAACCAGAAAAGGGATGATAGAGTTGCCGCGGAAAATATTAATATTTTTATTTAAGTGTTTATATTTGTACTGAAAGCACAAAATAATATTGTATTTTAAACGGGTAATAATAATCACTAATCTATGTTATAAGAGCCGTTGAAAAGATGTCCCTCAGCGCAATAAAGTGCCAGCATCTATGTAGCAAATCCCTATATTTCATTTAACTTTTATTTCATAGGAACACAGCCATTCGTAACTCTTTTCTTGTTATTGAAATATCCTATCTCTCGTAACTTTTTAACAAGTTAGCAACAGTTTCTCTATCTGGTACACGATTTCCAGGACATTTTCTTGCAAATCGCCTGCAAAATTTTATTTTCACATGTGTATCGTCCATAAAAGCCCATTCTTCAAGATTGCTCTTATGTAGTGACATAATTAACGCAAAGCAATCAGCATACAATTTGCACACAATTACAGCACCGAGTAACATACGAACATATGATCCCCCAAACTAGCTTCAAGCTGCTACCTGCACAACATTATAGGCCTTGACGATTGGCTTCTCCAAGTGCGCAGCCGCTCGGCCCGTGACTCAATTAACCTAACCTGGCCGTAGTAATGAAAAATAATGAGCTTTTGAAGAGTTATTGCCAAAAAATACAGGTGAAATATTAGAAAAAACATTTCAATAACATACATAATTTAAATGAAGATATAGAAGAAGTTATAAACAAAAAGAAAGAAACATATTTAAAGTATACGCGAAAAATTATAAGATTGCCATTGACAAAAAGTTAGCAATAAATTTAAAACGTAAAAGATTCTATTACTTAAAAAGTATACCATACAGCATTAATGTTGTAGATTCCAAGATATTGTCCATAAGACAATGAAACATTTAAATAGAAAAAAATAAATCACAGAAAGAAATTGCTTACAAATACCACTGCTCCTAAACATCCCAGAGTAAAACTATCCAAGAGAAGTGAATTATTCCTGATAAATAAAAAATAGAAGTTGTTTTCCCCCTTTTTGTAAAATGTAGTAGGCAAAAGCCTTATTCCTAATGAAATATTGTTCTACGGATATAAAATTATACCATTCATTAAGTTGTAATAATTATTGAGGTATATGCTTCCTAATGCAGCTTATAAAATAAAACAATAACCCGAACATTAAACATAACCAATGAACACATTTAATGCGACACATGTTGCAGATTTCGAAAAAGAACCTACAGGTTCAGAATTTACTCGAATCCAAAATAAACGGGAATTCAATTTACCGATATATTTATGTATTATTTATGGATTACCAAAAGGCGTTTCATAAACTAGCACAGATGAAGCTCTGCAAACTTAGTGGGAAGATTTTCCAGACTACAGAATTAAAAAATTTCAAAGTCTAAATATTTTGGAAAAAAAACATAATAATTAACTGAGATATATTCTATACAGAAAAATCAAAGAGTCAAACAAGGTTACCCAATATCTGCTGTCTTATTTTGTATGTATGTTACCGTCATTGTGATAAATATGCGTAATAACCGGGTAGTTTACAAAATAAGTGGTTAATGTGATAATATATATGACATTTATTATTTTACATAATATCGAAACCCTCTTGGCTAAAGTGATACATTTTAAAATTAAAAAGGGTATATTTATTAGGACTTGTGAAATAAAAAATGCAATTATTTTTTTCGCTGTAAGAATGTTTTATTCTTACCATTTGAAAACAAATTACCTTGTTAAAACATGGCAAACTATTATTATATTTCGAATTACAGAGTAACGTATGCTTATTGCAGCTACATTTTTTCGAAAAGCATTTTCACATGCAGTTGCATCTCTTGTTGCATCTCTTGACTACTTGTGGAACTCCTAAATGAAAGTTTCTTCACAAATGACTACCTGGTTCCTGGAATATTTTTGATTCAGTCGTCGTTCCGTAGTCCCAGTCTCATACTTCGCGCCATCAGCATTAAAGCGGTATTTATTAGACCCCCAATGATTTATAAAGTGTGGCAAAATCAATTCTGTATAACTTAAATGTAATCACGATTGCATTAATTTACCTGTTTCATGTATAGTTAAATGTTGTTGTAATATTCATAGTTCTCTCTAGCAACAGTGCACATGTTATGTTCGACTGGACAAAAGAGACATAAAATCTGTATTCCTTTATACTTTATATTTGTATAGCAAGCCTTGAGTTAAATGGATCATGTGCCGTTAGGTCTTTGAGAATTCTTAAGAAGGGTCAGAGTCGAAGATTTTTTTATTGAATACGGTCAGAAAGTTTTAGCTTTGTTCTGTTAGCTAAGAGGAAGAATCATAAAACTTTGTAGTGCTACGAAACGTGGGTGGATAAAAGGCAAATGACCTTTAGAAGAACAAAGTAACGGTATACGATATAAAGGCCAGCCAATAGATACGTAATGTAGTGTCCAATCAGAAAGACTAGAACGATCGTATGTAGGCACAATAACCAATAGAAAGACGCAAATAAGAGAAAAGATACCAAATTATTCTAAAGCAAGATTATGAAAGATCAAGGGTAGCGTCTAAACCGATCGACTGTAATGATTGTATAAGACATTAATTTCGAAGCCCCAAGAGACACATTCGGTAATAGTCAGTGATAGATGATTATATATACTCTCAATGATACTCATATATGGTCACTTAGAGTGGATCAATTAGATACGTACTTATGGTCAGTCAGAACTTACAGTCGGATATTCAGTACTTAGTTTATGCCTTTACTTTTCTGCATGGTACTTCGTACCGTCAGTTTAGTTGATACAGTGATATTTTATAGTTCAGCCAGACTTTAATTCAGTGAAATTTTAGCTACAGTAACATTCAGCTGAATAGGTGCTCTGTTAATATTAGGAGAAGTGGAACACTACTATAGGTTAAATCCGAGAAGTTAATTGTTATGGTGATTGAATCTAGCGCGTAGGCAATAGAAGCTGATCGTGTAAATAATCCTGATTAAGACCGCGTGGCAATGACATAATACACACTGGTATTCTCAAGAAATAACGATGACTCCTAGATTTGTTAAAGATTTATACCATAATAATCGTATTTATCATTAAATTCACAAAGATTATCAATCTGCTGCCAGCTTCCTGATTCCTTTCCCTGTGGTCAAAGACCACAAAACTCCAGCATATTACAGCCGAGCTAAGCGGGGGCAACAAGACTACGAGAATTGTCTGGAGGGAAGAAGAGAAATAGCAGCATCTTAACTACAATCAATCTTAATTAATCAATCATTTATCGATCAAAACTCCTCCCCACACTTATCAATTGTCCAATGCCTAGAACGACCACAAGAATGTTATTGGAGTCAGATCTATCCCTGTCGACATCAGGAGCTCGTACTTTTACGTTATCTACAACCTCTCTTAGAAACTTTGACTCAGTAATAAATCTCATCTTCTTTGCCTGACACTGCAAAGTCAATCTTCCATTTTCTTACTTTTTCTTAATATTGTTGAATTTATTAGAAATTATATTCTCCCCAGAAATGTTTTCAAAAACATTGTCTCCATTCCCTTGTTTATCCATCTTCCTCTTCATCGTTCTCTATTATTTTCCCATCTTCTTGTTACGTTCTGCGATTGTTCATCTTCATCTCCCTATCAAGCACCTGGCGAGGAGTTGATTAAGATATCCATTTCTTCTTCAGATTCCAGTTTCCGATGGCCTCATTAGAAAGTGATGACGTTGTAGAGCTTTTGCTGGAATTACATGGGTAGCAATTTATGTCTTTACGACTGGTTCCATTCTTCATGAATTGAACAATTCTCAGTCCCTCAGACCAGTGCACAGTATTGTTTGTTTCCATTCAAGTCATTAGCATCTTTCACTGTCCTGTTTTGCCCTCTCCACAATTGAGACTGGCTACGCCTCGGCTTTCCAAGAACGAGTCCACATTGCACAAACTTTTTGAATGGTATGATTGTAGAATTCACGGCCATTATCATATTGCAGTATGCCAGGAGCGCCGAAAATGATGAAAATATCAAGCAACTTGCATCTAACTTTCTTTTCTTTTACGTTTCAAACTGTAAAAGTTTCCTAACATGATCCTGGTACACAACAATGGATTTGTGTTCATGGTCAGGTCAAGATATCAGGTCATGATTGACCAGATATCTTGAATTCATCTCCTTAAAAAGCATAGGATGCCTAAACGTCCTAGTGCAAATGACGCTAATCAGAAGGTGCTAGCTATTGTACATAATAACATTAATGTGATTATTTTTTAAAAATATATTATATATAAATTAATCAGAAATACTGGTTATTATGTAAAGTAGGCCTATAATCCGCATTTATCAAATTAACGGTAACATAAACTCGGCGTTCCAGGATACTCGTCGCCGTATAATTTTCCGGAATAGGCAACCCAGATTACATCGCTAGGATTGGATAACATCAGCAACTGATTTAACAACAAGTAATATCTGACTACCAAGAAAATGCTATAGATATTTCGTATATATGTTCTCTTTCAAAACTGTTCCCTTTGTGTCATTGCGTAAATACTAAATTCATCAGTTCAAAATAATAGTAAACGAAATGATATTTGATATACAAGTAAATGAGAAAATAAATGTATATTGTGTATTGATTAAATATTAGTTTTGTCATTTATTCTTAATTGGAAATGGAAAAATAAAAGAAAATAAACCTAAATATCTTTTAATTATGTTCATCTCTAAAGTCCTTGAAAAATGCAGTCAATATGGCATTCGTGTCATTAAAGCACATTAGAGTATAATTTGAAAAAATGTACGAGTGTTTCAGGAACACGGTGTATATTGACGGGACTATCAGAAAATATCAAGGGCGCTTTTATTAAAGACAAATTTTAAAACCAGTGACAACGTATGGCGTTCTTGGGGACATAACACACAAAATATATGCTAACGGTTAATGGAAAGAGAATAGAACAGGGTAACAACTTCAGTTACGCTAATGAAATGCTCACGGAAATAATTAGATACGTTAGGATACTAAAATAAGAGTTTAAAAACTATAAATTTAAACTTTTAAGAGATATTTAATTCCAGTACCCAAATTGCAAATACTGATCAAATAGAACGAAAATAGAAACAATACAGATGAAGTGTGTACGTTCAGTGGTGGGTTGCACTAATTATTAAACAGAAAACGCAATGAAAATAATGGAAACAAATTAAGGTATAACAACATAATGGAACACATCAATATTTATTACCTAAATGACTTGACACATGTAACCCGAAATAGTCCCATATATACAATAATTAGTAATTATACTATATATATGTATATATATATAGTATAATTACAAACTTGCAGAAGAAGCGCAGGTCAGCCAGGTGGAAAGGCACAGCCTCTTGATGTGCAAACAGAATTTTAAGCTAATTTCCTGAAGGAGAAGAAGAAGAGACATTTAATTTAAAACGTTTAATGTACTATATATGATTTTGATTGGATTTTAACCATTTACTGCCTATGTACGTTTTGTTTGTTTGTTTTTACTTTAAAATAGCTTGACTTAGATAACATCTGGAGGTGGTATGTCTAACTCTTTGAAAAGCATTGGCATTTTGAGTCGTATGCTTTTATATACATTTTATTAGCAATGTCTACCTGGAATTAATGAATAAATTGCAGAAAGACTAAAATATTCAATATATTTAGTAAAGTGGCCATAAAGAGGAGGGGCAGATAGAGAGGGGGTGTGAGTATTTGGAAGGGGGGTTCAAGAGTAAGGGTTCCATGCATGTCTATGTATTTGTATTTAAATTAGTAATTAGAGAACTTAAATATGTCGAAGTATTTGTATGTTTGTATGTATGCGTGTAGATTTGTGTGTATGTATGTATATATGGATGTATATGTATGTATGTAGGTATGTAGTCGGTCCTGGTGGTGTAGTGGTTACCATACTTGCCTCCTACACCCAAAACGCGGGTTCGAACCCGGCCAGGATCGATGGATCGATGGATTTTTTCGTAAAAATCCTAAGTATGGCTTCCTTCGGAAGGGAAGTAAAGCCGTGGGTCCCGTGTCGTACATTTACGGCACGAAAAAGAACCTCAAGCCTGAAAGAAGAGGCCTCTGAGCAAAATTTGTCGGCCCTTTCACGCCCTGAGTTGAATGGGACGCTGATGACCTGAGATGTTAAAGAGCGTCCATAAATAATTCAATCAAAAAAAATGTAGGTATGTATATATATATATATATATATATATATATTAGCATTGCCCTTTTGCCCTTTTGATTACTATAAGGACATTAGCATGCACGGCCGTAAGGCCCATGCGACAGTTGTATTTATTTGAGTGTATCCTTTTAAACTACATAATGTTTTACATTGGTTTATATGTGTACGAATATTGCCAACTTTACTGCCAATGTTGTGATTGTAATATTGTCGCTATAACTTCATGTATTTATTATTAGATTGGTAGAGCGGAAGAGAAGGCCTAATGGCCTTAGCTCTACCAGAATAAATAAATAAATATTATATATGCTAAAAATATCTCTCTGTAGCAGAGCTGCAATAAACTAATCAGTCATGTTTTATTTTACAGAATATAAAAATTAATTAATATTCTGTATAAGCTTTTATTTGAGGTTTGTCTGAAAGCAGCGGGTAGATATCCGTCCCTTTTTTGTTATTTTTACTGCAGGCCAATACTTAATAGGCTAGCTGAATTTTTCCAACCACTCAACATGAAATGAAGTTATATCATTTTGTTCCCTTCTCTCTCGCATTCCCTCTTTACATAAACGCTTTCTACCCCCTCTCTCTTTATCTGTCATGAAAAGGTGGACTTAAAACTATACGGCAACACGAGTGCTAGGTACACAAATCTCGACAGATTCGTAATCACGTAATTAAACATAGGAAACTGGGGCAATGCGAAGTTAATATTGGTGTTTCCCCACCTCTGGCTGTGGGAAATGATAATCATGACCCATACAAACACAAAACGCAGCACATACTTCAGTAGAATGAGAATTTCCTTTTTATAACCGATGTTTAGTTGTGAATGCGTTACGATTACTGAAATTATTAACATTTATGAAAAATGCGCAAAAATAGATTTTAAATATATTAGAATTAAACCAACAATGTAGTATTCAGTATATACTCAAAAATGTCTTATAATTTCTAAAGCATTGACTGATTTCTTGTTTTTATTTAATGTATATAGTTCTTACATGTTTTATGTACAATATAATGTAATTTTATTGCATTCATTTGTATCATGTTGGTCTAAAAATGGAGTAACGCCATCGCTATACAGTTCGTTGCATTTCTCATGCTGCATGAGACATGAACACTTAGTTACTTCTTGAAAAAGGAAGTTAGTGTGACCTTACAAAGTGTAGCGTTATCTAATCGTGAAACTGCTCGCATCTCAAACAGCATCATTAAGCTGGAGCTATCAAAAGAAAACGTTGACTAGAATAAAACGGTTCAGTACACCAGATCAAGATAAGAGTACTGAAGCGTTATGTCTTTTTGGTTGTAAATCTAGTTCAGTGAAGTTAAAGATAATGTGATAATAACATTCTGTGTTCATAAAAGCGTCAGAACTGCCCATCAGCAGTTATATAACATTGGTTGAACAACTGATAGGCCAGTTAATCGGTCCTATTGATCGTTACAATTAAAGAAAAGTGCATTGAATGGTCCAAAACAACGTGTAAATTGTAATTTTAATTGTAATATTTTATCTATTTTATATACAATGAGGAGTTTTCGGATGAATCGAATTTTAATCTATATAGGTGAGATGGTATGGATGTGCGTCATCAGCAGCTCGATGAAATCCACCACTAGATTGTATAAAGCACATTGTAAAATTACCTGGAGTCAGATGATCGGCGAATATATAACAAGCAAAGAAGTTGATAAAATGTTTTTCATTGATACTGATATCGATATTTTAGAAGAATGCCTCAAACTATACTCGAAGATAAATTTCAACGAAAACAAGGCCAGATGTTTGCAATACTTAGCATATTTACCCTCTTGCAGATAAGTACTTTAGTTTTATATATTTTGATAGATTCCTCACGATGACATCTTTAGAAGACTGCAATATCTTTATTAAATGTAGCCGGTAAACAGTCTAGATTGAAGTTGGCACATTAAGGGAAATATGTGAAAAGAAACTGAAAACGAGAAGGAACTTCCAGAAAATAATAAGTCGTATATGGAACTATAAACCTAAACCTAAATATGTCAAATAGCTGATTCTGAGAGGTGTAATGCTGTAACAAAAGCTTATGAGGCCACATAGAAATAGTTTTTGCTTGCGAAAAAATATTTTTTATTGTACATATTTCTGTATTTCATAATTGTGACCGAAGCAAACAGGAACTATTGTTGTCAGTTTAGTGCACCTTTTCTTAATTGCAAAAGTAAGCTAAATCAGCTGTTATAAAACATTAATTATCTATTATTCTTGGTACTGTGTACCGGTTCATACTGTACTGTACGTACTATAGGCATATTGTTCGTAGCACAGCCGCACTAGAGTATCTCGTAACAGCGCATAAAATATGTCACACAACTGTCCAGAACTACGACCTGGAAATGAGCCTTTATGTGCTAGAAAGTAGCGTTGCTATTAGCAATGCTTTCTTTAGGTACACCAGGGTATGTCTTCTTTCAGTTGTACATGAATTATATCTGTTAACTTGAAAATTTGAAGTAAATTTGAAGCCGAGTGCGAGTGAAACCCCTATTGCTTACTTTTATATGCAACGGTGGTTTTGTGAAATTTTTTATATTTTTGTGTTTCTAAAGTGTTTTAATGTTATTTTATTTTAATTTATCTGGGAACTGTCTAAATCATTTCGTTTAGTAAGTAATAAAATGCACGATAGAAAAATGGATGTAACAACAGCAAATTAACATTTATATGTTGTAAATTCTTTCGTTCTTCATTTCTGTTTACATATCTTCAACTGTTTATAAATCTGGGCTTGCTAATAATAACGGCACAGCAATATTAATTTTCCTGCGCCTGCTGAACCTACTTTAAAATGAAGAATCGTTATTTTCCCTTTCGTCTTTCTGTTAACTGAGATATTTTACGGTTCAAAGCAAAAACTCTCCCCACTGCATTAACGCAGTACTACATAAAGAAGAGAAGTGTGGGGGTAGGGGGGAGGCTCTTCGAGTCAAATTTACACATTAGCCGCAAGTGCCTTTGTACCTTTTGCCTCTTCCTGACCCCATTCGCTCTTTATGGAGAGTGCATTTATGCCAAAGGCACAAAAAAGAGTTTCCTATGTTTCCAACAAGATGATGCCTTTAGGAAAAGTTCATCGGTCATTAATGTCAGACAAGTTTTAATTTTGAAAGTATGCTGGAAGAAAACTCCCGAGATATGATCATGGAATTTTGCATTAAAGGAGAAGAATAATTTGAATTTCTAACCGTAGAAAAACCAATATAATTTGCTGAATAATAAATACAAAATAGCGCATGTAAAATGTATTTGAATTTTGAATAACAAATTATCGTAAAACAGAAAAAAACTTAAACATACAACTAGTATAAATGTATGCCATCAATACAAATAATAAAATTAAAAAATTTGACTCTTTAAGTTTTAAGCTAAAATTCTTTAAATGTTCCGTATTTGCCAGATAGTGATTAATCAAATTACTGGCTTAAGGTAAAAACATGCAATAAAATCTCATAACAAAGAATAAAAGACGTCATTGTTTAGCCTAAATATAATTTCAGTTCGTTGGCTTATCCTAGTAAATTTATAGATAACAATGGAACCTTAAACTCATATAACATATTACAAAAAATGTTTACATTGAACCTTTCAGAGATACATTTTCCCAGTGTCACTGGGTAAAGGTTACGAAGACTTCAGGCAGAACAATTTAAAATTAAAGAGTCGAACGAGTATGTCCTACCCCACCGGGGTATCATTGTTGTGTGTCCGAGAAAGAAACGCGACGATCAATGAAGTCACTACCCAGCATGGCTACCCTGATTCCATGAGCATATGAAGTGCTTGAGCCAATAACCAACCAACTTGCCCATCATAGCATGCTGACATGGCTCCGAAAGAAAAGAGAAGGAAAGGCTAGTGTATTGATAGGAAAGGAAGGAATGGGCACAAGAACGGCACACTTTTAATTAGAACATTTATTATTTATTTTTAAAAACCACATTTTACTATTGCAACAATGTTTACTATTTTACCAAAATACATTTTAAAATGATGAATATAAAGATATTATTCTTGTTAATGGAACATTTAGAAATAAGTTAACGAAATTTATGGAGTTTGAATCTGATCGTTATCCAATACGAAAACAGCATTCTACAACTAATTTCACCAGAGGCTTAATGCAAAGCTTTGTTTTTATAAGACTTAAGAAATAACAAACGAGTTATTTGTGATGATAATTATCTAGCAATGTAGGTTATGTTGATAAAATCCACACATGCCAGCGTGGAATATTGCACAAGAAACAAATACATAACATTTACAATAGAATAAGCCTCAGTTATTTAGACGTGATCCTAGGTATATAGGTTAAGAAGGGCATTTTGCTTTTGCATTGAAAAAATGATTGACATAATTTATATCCCAGTTTTCTATATAACAAGTTCTGGTTTGATTAACAAATATATTATTGCCACAACGTATCTACTGGTCTGTAGAAAATTCCAGTTGGTGCAAGAAATCGGCCATAATTAAGAGTGGAATATTAAAGTAAGATACTGGTTATGGAACGGCCTGAAAGGATGGATTGAAATCAATGAACTAATAAGGTCTGCAGATATGACACCCTTAGGTTCCTTCTTATGCAAACACTTAATACTAAACGTTTTTCGATGAACAGCCAGGGGATTTAAAAATTCTCAAAACAGAATTTCAGAGGGATTTATACGTATTTTTGCTCATGTACTGCATAATGTCACAGGGTATAAACAAACGTAAAAATTTAAAGCAATAATGAATGCACTAGTTCAATTGCTTTGCTTTTTTAAATTTAAAGAATACTAAACTATGTCGTTTGAATCAGGTAATTTGGTGCAATTCATATACAGAACAAAATATATGTAATTTATTTTAGAAGCACACCATTTGTCAGTTTAAACATTTGCCAATTGCTCCAAGTGTCCTAAACAACATAACATAAATACAAAATTATCTGAATTTCTCGAAGGTGCAAATATATCCCAGAGGTTAAGAATCCACAACCTACAGAACAGTACATTAACGCTTTGATGATCACTAAGCTTGTCATCTCTTAATGTTATTCATGCGATTAATGTACGTCTACTCAGTGTTTTTACGCGTTTTTAGTTATTACGCTCGTTATTACCTTGGATCTATCTCTTCTTTCTGAAGAAGCGTAATGGCAGGTTGTAGGTAAAATGTTCCCAGGAGAATATAGCTTTTTCGGTTCTCTCTTAGCAATTAAAGTGAAACTTCTTGCCTTCCATGGTGACCCATATTTGCTGTAATCTTTTTACTTTATTTTGGTCTATTTATAAGATAAATTGTGAGATTATGAACCTAAATTCTGAGTAGTTTCCGGACTTTAATATGACAAAGAATTACTTTCACAGATTTGTTCAAGAGTTATGGAAGTGCATGTTATTTGTTTAATTTTATTATGAAATATTACCCGCTGATAGGAGTGTACAGTGACCCTCTGTACAGGAACATTTGAAAACGTTTAAAAAGGTTCTTAAATGTATATTCCAATCAGTTTATTCTTCGTTAATGTTATAGTTTATTTATTGTAAAATTTAAGTCCTCTATGTGCATCACGTAAATTAATTCTGTTCAAGTTACCGTTACACATGGCATTTGCATTTAGGTTTGATTATTAATTATTTAGTAAAGCCTGCTAAACCGCTTATTTTCTTTTAGCAAACACACGACTCGTTTCCGCGCATTCTCTAGTCTTATAAGATGTATTTGCTACGCCACAATGTTCGTAGCGAAAGAGTGGTAATAATAAAAAGGGGCTATTTAACACGTAATTATACAACCCCTTTTCACATCACCACGTCATTCAATAATTGCATATAATGCTATAACTTTGGCAATAGCTATTATTCTTAAAGGTGGAAAGCTATGTAATGCATCTTAAATTAAATTACTTTTAACATATCCCTCTCGTTGCGTTGGCGCTACAAATATTAAAATAAAAGTACTACGTTTGCGCGCGGTGAATCTATCTCTATCTTTTCGGTTGCGTAGCTGCATTTCCTAAGTAAGCACCCACGCTTAGACGCCCATATCTCAAATAACCTCACTGTATATGATATATTTTATATAACATCCCAATTACTATTGAAGAAATAATGTATTAAAGTGAAAAAGAAAGTGTTTTATGTTGTATTGAGAACCTGAAATCCTAATTAAGAGTCAGACATAGAGTATTTACCATTTATGCAATAGATTTTTATAGTTGAACTCTGTCTCTCTTTGTACTTACAAAAGAGAAAATCTATTCCAGTTCTCACTCTTTAATGTGTAAGACCAAGGAAGTGTTCAAAATATTTTGGAATCTTTAACTTGTTATTTACAGAATACTTCCTGTAGATTCGTTATATAATATATATATAATATAATTATATATAATATATTCGTTATATATAATATAATAATTATCATCTGCAAAATCGGCAATCCATTGGCATTCATCTGTTAATTTTTTGTGATTCTATTTTTAAGTCACAATACAAGTATTTCTTTTTAATTGCGGTTTTGGTTCACTTGGAAGCGCACATTCATATTCCAAAACTTTCAAAAAAAAAAAAAAAAAAAAAAAAAAAACGTAATAAAGATGTTTGGTACAGACATCTCCAGAAGTATATTCCCCGATACTATTCATGTATTTTTAAATTTTTTATGACTTTGAAACTGGTCTGTAGTTAAGCATATTTTTCTTCATACCGTGTTTTTATTAATGTTAAAATTCACTTTTTATGAGATTAATGAAATAGATAAATGTAGTTATTGAATGTAAACAGATTTCATTGACACATGTCGAATATTGTTTTAATTACTGATAGACGTGATATTATACTGGGTGAGCTGTGTATGTACAGACCAGCTGCGTTTTCTCCCACGGTAGACAGATGCATGCTCACTGAGGGTTGACGATCATACTAGTTTCGAATGAGTTAGCAGGTGACTTGCGTGGGAAGATTCATTAATTGCAGAATGTAATTGATCAGCATGTACACAAGTATCTACCCAGGATTCATATGCATTCATGCAGATTGCTCTTTTTTTAAAATGCTTTGAAGAAATACCTTCATCTCTGAGGTGACTTAAAGGAAATCGCATACAAATTAAGCCCACAACTATGAAAGTTAACACCCGTGTGAAGATCGGCTCCATTTCTCAACAGGAACCACAACGAATAATAAGTGGGTATTTTCACAGAGGTACCAAAAATGTATAGGCTACAATAGTGGGCAGTTTTAGCTCTTGCTTTACTAAAATGAATAATTATTTATATATGTAAGTAGCATTAATTTGAAAACGAATTAAGAAAACATTTAGTCGTGCTCATGACCCTCAATTAGCGAACATCCGCTACACAGGAAGAAACCGCTCAAGAGATCAATGTTTGTAAGAGGGTTGTATTTAATTTTCGGGATGCAACTAAGTACAAGGTCATAACTAATTTTGAACTTAAGTCTCCTCCACTCTCGATACAAAAATGCATCCTTCGGAACCAGTAATAGAAGCGCCACGCCATGCTTCTTGAGGGCTCCCAACCCAGTTTTTTCCTTGACATTCGGAAACTGGAAAATGTCACAAGGAGTCAAGGTCTGGAATGCAGAGTGTGTGATTCACGAGTGCCACTCTTGGTTCTTGCAGAAACTCTGTACTGTTTTCAAGGTGGTGTGCGCAGAGTGAAGCAACAAACCTCGCAATGCAGAATTCCGTCTTCTTTCTGGTAGTGTTCTGAAGAACCTGGGGAGTTTTTGTTCCCTAGTGGAAGGGCTGCAATAGGTTTTCCAGCTGAGAAGAAACTGGCAACCATCTTCCGCTTAAACTTCACTGGGAGGTGATTCTTTCATTTTGGGTCGTATTGGTAAATGCAATTTTCGCCACCTGTGAAGATATCGCAGACACATTAGGAGATTCCATTGTTGAAGACGAACAGTTTCCTCGCACTATTCCACTCTTGTTGCATTTGTTCTTTTGTGAGGTTGTGCATTACGACAAAGCTTCCCCACACGAAGATATTTGTGTAGGATGTTTGACATTTACGGCGAAGGAATCTTTAGAAACTTGTACATTTCTCTGTAAGTTACTATTGCTTCTATACCAGCGAAGTTTTCACTTGTCACTCGTATGCTCCTCGTTTTTCAAGGCTGTTCTTGCTCTGTCTGCAAATCAGTTGCAGACTTTTATATGTGAAGGAGCAAAGTCTGAAAACGCTCTCTGTAATTTTTCCAGCCGCCATTATTGCTCAGGCCACAATTGTAATCGTAAAAACTCATTGGACGAAAATGCTTTCGCGTCACCTACATCTAAGAACATTATTCTCTAACCAGCGATGTACCTAAACAAAACTAAGTGAGATTCACCGTCGATTATGCTGATATCCCTAAGGTTATTTTATCTTATAATCACTAAATAATGGATCAATTGAATTTTTCATAATGAGGTTTGATTTATTCCTCCTGTAGATCCAATGTTAGCGGAGTTTAAAATAATTGATTGTGCAAATCTTTTATTGATGGTCGTGCAGGCAGCAAGCAAAACAGCATAATTAACATTTTGCTGTAGGTCTTTCCATTGCTGTCAACAGGTAACTTATTCCTTACATAATTTTTGTAAATCCGGAAAATTAAATAATGACCCTCATATGGCTCTTGCTGCATGAGATAGATATAGCCCTGACGTTGTTATAAACTCTTAGGGGAGGAAAAATTACTGGGATATAATGTGAGGATACGCAAACCATGTCACTTACAGTCATTAGTGAGAATGTGTGGGGTTCAAAGAAAGGTTCAGTGTAAATTTTACCTTGCGAACTTTTAGACGGTAACGCACGTTCTTGTGAACATCGTCAATCGTGTTCAGTGAGTCATAAAATGAAAATAATATTCGCCGATAGGATTGCCAGCTAAAAGAATCTGGCAGTTTATTGCATGCAAAGGATTCAGGCCCGGAGACCGTTAAAGCTAAAGGACCTAAGGAAATTCCAGCATACTTGTGCTCGAATTTAAAGTCCTAAGAACACTTTCGATCAGAACGTTTTGAAGGACATTTTGCTGTTTAGGAAATATTAGTAGTTGCAGACAATTTGAGTAACTGATGAGCCCAAAAAGATCTGTACAGATGCTTTAAGAGCTGAACAACGAAAAAGACTGGGCTCAACGATGAGCCTACATTCCAAGTATCTGACCATTTTCATGAACATAACGTCAGGATTTGGACTTATAAATAAACTTACGCCTACATTGAGCATAAAATCCCGAAACCAACCTGTGTGTGCCGCCACACATGACAGAGTGGTTGGCCCATTTACTTCGCGAAGTCAGCAACCATCTTAATATGTTGAAATTGAAAGCGCCATATTTCAACAAAAAAGTGCTACTCCATACTACCTCTACACTTTTTGCGAGTTTGTGTGGATATGACATTACAGAAGGATGCAACCATGATCGCAGGATCTCACTCCTTTAGTCTTTTACCAATGAAATTAATCAATGTTTCCAGTGATTTGTTATAGTGGTGGACAAACCTTTATAACCTTTTTAACCTTGCCCCAACCCACAGAGTTCCACATGTTTAGTGTTATCGCTTTCTTTTTTGATTTGGTTTATTTACGGACGCTCTTTAACAGCTCAGGTCATCAGCGTCCCATTCAACTCACGGCGTGAAACGGCCGACAAATTTTGACCAGGGGCCTCTTCTTTCAGGCTTGAGGTTCTTTATCGTGCCGTAAATGTACGAAACGGAACCCACGGCTTTACTTCCCTTCCGAAGGAAGCAATACTTAGGATTTTTACGCCCGAAAAAATCCATCGGTCCTGACCGGTTTTGAACCCGCAATTTTGGGTTTTGGAGGCAAGTATGGTTACCACTACACCACCAGGACCGACGTTATCGCTTTCGTCTAAACAGTAATACACAGCCACGAGGTATCTGGAAGCTCTCTAACATTGACACTGTTACTTTCATATATTAAATATTTAGCAGTTTCCTGTTTATCATATTTTAAGTACATCTCAGCGTTTCTTAATTAATAAATAACGAATAAATGAATAAATACTTTACTCTCATTTCCGCTTACGATCTCTGTTAGCATTAAACAGCAATGAAAAATATTTCAAGAGACGTAATAGCGTTGTTTTCCTGAGCGAACTATTGACTCACTTCACTCCTCACACGCATCAATGCAACATGATAAACAGCTAAGTGGCCGTAATCTCAATTCCAGGGAGCAATATCATCAATGATATTGCACACTTGAAAGACAGAATCAAAAAAAAAGCTGTTGTGCTTAGTCATGTAGCAAATGGAATCAAGTATTGTTGTTATTTGAAACTATCATAGTTCGTCTTGCAAAATGTTTACATTCACTATATTTTCAATATTGTAAAATTGGAGTTTATTTACATGTGTCAGTAATAATAAATTAATACATTCTGAAATATCCTGTCTGGTACCTAGCAATGTGATACATTTGACAAGTGCCCTGTACAAGATTTAACATTATTTAAGATATTATTAAAAATAAACTATAATCTAGATTTTGTCTTAATAATAATGCTTGTAGCATTCGTGGTTTGAGAGTTACAGACCTCTTATGCTGAGGACTGAAAAGAAAGTAGTGACAACACTGTTAATGAACAAGCGAGGGCGTTGTTCTCAACACGTCAGATGGAGGGCATAACTGTTCAACACAACTACCGTCACTATTGCGCTACATTTAGACGAACGAATACAAAATTGTCGATCATTGGTATAAAATTGCACAGCCCTAAAGTAATGTTTTCTGAAACTGGGCGATGTGCTTGGATTAAAGTTGAGGAGCACATCGTAAACAAATACCATTCGGTTCTCCAAGAAACCTGTAACAATAAAACCAAGCCATATCGGACGATAGTCAATTGGGTGTCACTCTTTCGACACGATAGTATATAATGGTCCTGTCCTGTTCTCTTAAGCGATTGCGATAATTTAATTTAATTATTACTGGAAATGGATCCGTAATGAATAGAGCGGCAGTTGGCCGCAAGACATACCACATTACAGTGTTGCAGTAGATCCGCTCCTTCTCAGACATAAACAAAAATAACTTAGCTATGGGGTGTATGCTTTTCAGAAGTGCGGCAGCGGAGGATGACTGTAGCAGGAATTACACTGAAGGAATATAAAAGTAACCAGGTTCTGGAATAAACGGTGTGCTATTTATGAATATTTTGGCATTACTTTTTTTCCAGCCCTTGTATAATATATATATATATATATAATTTAAATTAAAAATAAAATAACACTATGAACAAAGTAACTAAAATACCAATACCTAAAGAAGCAGAAACGATGAAACACTTAGACATATATTATCTCTGGCTATATTTGGAAATTCTGGAGTTCTTCTAAGGCAAGAAGACAAGTGTGTTATTTTTAGCTATTGTTATTATGTATACTTTGATAGTTACACGTTTTGTAAAATATTTTTGTATCAACATTTCTTAAAATTATATATATTTATGTATATATATTATTGTATAGTAGTCAATTTATTATTATATTAATAAACAAAATGTTTAACGTTACTTGGTACAATGAAGGGTTTGTATAAACTGCACTCAAAAACCAAATGACTGGACTGGATTGAGAAATTTGCAAATATGTTTTTGGAATTTACTTCTATTTATATTTTCGTGAATATAAGCCGTTTTGATGTAAATACGTCTATTTAAAAGGACACTTTCTTCATTCGTTAAAAAGTAATATGACGGGAGGGCCCGCTAAGAAATGTTTAATTGGGGAAATATTTAATTGGAATAACTCGGAATGGTGTATGTGTGTGTTAGTAATACGGTATATTTATAAAATGAACAGTTAATAAAGACGTAATTTAAATATTTTATATATTCATATTAGTTTTTTCTTTAAATTTTAATCACTTTTTTGAAAAATTCGGCGTTTACGTTCATACAATAAATATTAATTATAATTATTTGGCCTAAGAAACCACCTAGTTTATATATTTAACAATATTTTTTCTTTCTTTCTCCTTTTCTGTTTTCCCTAGCAGTATAAAAGAATAACATTTACTGAAATTTTAAATTCTTTTGGACATCTGCTCCAGATCACCTTTGTTTGAATTTTCCAAGCTACATACTCTCTTAGTGCATGTCCCTTTAAGTGTCATGTGACTGGCTCTAAAAGACCAAAAATAAATGTGCATTATTAAAAAGTTTAACCTTAAAAAATATCAGCAAAACCAAATTCATACATTTCATGATTATTGGAGCATGCGTTGCTGCGCTTGCCTCTCGAATATCTCGGAGATGTATCTGTACTTATTACACCTTCAACTTTCCGACTCTGTTTTTAGATTTTATCGATCACAAATGGTATAATTGGCGTTTCTCAACTATTTTCAGATGGAGACCACATTTTTAAGTTACCAGATCCTGCAGATCACCCTGTCTCTATCGAAAGCAATTTTATCATATGAGTTTTTAAGATGAAAGTTTTACATGTATGACTATATGACTATTTCAAAATATTTTTAAATGAGCATCATTAGGATCCATTGGTTATTCGTTTTTTTAATAATTGAATATCAAAGCAATGTTATAACAATATAGATTTATAAACAATTATAACATTTTAGAGCCCACTTGTATTGTGCGGACCATATTTTGAGAAACGTTGCAACTATGCAATCCAATAGAGGAAAATTGTGGAATATATGCCGCCTGCAGAATGCATGGTAAATGTCACAACATTTAATCGTTTCCTTTATATTTTGAGCAAGGTTCCTTCAGATGAAAGAGAATACTTTTTCTCTTTGCCCCCCAAAAATGCCGTTTCTCAGTTTATCATTTCATCTCGTGTATCACTGTCCACCGCCTGTTAATTACAATAATGAAAATAGATGTTTAAACACTTTTTTTGGAAATAACTTTGAAGAACTTGAAATGTACAAATTTTAGTACTTATTTCATAGGCCTATTTTAACAGTAACGAATTCAAGTTAAACGTATTGTTACTCGAAAATAATTGCAAATTGTAATTTATAAATTATAGCCCTGAGTTTTATTTTAATATCTAAACGTAAATATTAATTTTCATTATATAAGACTATGTTGATAATTGTTCTGAGCTATGAGTTAAGGTAAGCATTTCTCCTGATTTGTTGCTCTGTAATGAAGAAGAAATAATGCTATCTATATATATTTAATTGTATACGTAATTGTAAACACACACAAAAACTTTATACCATGTTCCAAAACACTTTAAAATTATAGTTTAGATTGGAAAAAAAATTCAAGCAAAAAAAAAAAAAAAAAAAAAAAAAAGAAAAGAAATAAAAAAGAAATTGTACTGTAACAGGGAAAAAAAATCATTCATGCACGCATTTGTTTTATTTAGTGTTATCGGTTCAATACATTTGAAGATCAATACATTTGAAGATAGACCTTTATTTTAACAAAATTTACTGCAACAAATCTTGTACTTTGGGCACATGAAAAATATGCTATACACAAAAATATATAGAAATAAATATAAATAGACATAAACAAAATCCTTTTGATCAGAGTGAATGAATCAACTTAAAAAAAATTGATAATAGTTGTGTAACGTAAAGACTAACAACCAAATGGAACACACTTTTATCGTCATGACTACGCATATGAATAATATTTTTTGTCCTTTACATATTGCTAATATGTATCTGTTTTATATTCGAAAATGATCAGATTGGTTTACAGAAATGCAGGTTAATCTTGAGAAAGTTGTGTTGGAAATTGAGCTATAACTCGGAAAGACTTATAGAAAAGGAGAAGTACATCAAAGAGGTTGTGTGACTGAACCTTTCGTGATAATCTTCATGCCCGGTGGATCTACACTAACCTTCCTCTGACCCCGCCACTGTATATAAAGCCGCCAACCTTCTCTCCCACCTCGCTCTAATACAGATGGCTGCTTTCTAATTGAGCAAGATTTAATTTACTCCCGAGGTTCACTCTACAGACAAATGCGGCATTCCTCCCTCCATCTTACTTCCTCAGCCCCTCACCAGTCCTTCCTCTTCACCTCAAACTCTCCAGGACCAACCAAAATCTGACATATCTGTTAGCACTGAGATACTAAATAAACTATTGCAATGCAACGGCAAAGCTTTTCATAATTTTAGATACACTATTAAATGCATTAAAACTACAAGGGGCATTCCATAACTGCAATAATTTTTTATCTTTCAATGTTCATTTTATTTTAAATTAAACTCCATTAGATTATTCCTCCATTCTTTTGCTATTCAGAGCTAGTTTTCAATATACAACCCTTACAATTCTATGGCTAGATGGCAGAGACTATATGCCGTCACAAAACCATATTGCAGATCTCTCAACCATCTTGTTCTGCCATAGTCAAATTTCCTCCCGTGGATTACATTTTTTGGGGGATAAAAATGATCTATTATGTTGAGTTCTCAGGGTTCACTGGAGTGTTTTGTGTCTCATTTTGATCCATGGGAACAGGAAATATTTCACACAAAAGAAACAGTAGATTGATTTCTTCACTAACAGTTTATTCAAGTTTAAGATACCAGTTTATCAATACCTGATTGCTCGCCGCTGCCTAAGAAATTCCTGATGCTTTGCTGTACTTTATCTAATATTCCCCCCTTCAATTATCTGCCTTACTATTCTGTCCTTGTCACTTCCTGCTCTCAATACTATAACAAATCATTGACGATCTATTTCTGCTGCGGCTTATTTAGACCTACCCTGTTCTCGATTCTCAACTGACTTCTTTGAATTAATAAATTGTTGTACTCAACTCCCCTGACTACTCTGTTCTCAACCGTGTTCTCCACTTAACTCCCAACTCTCAATTCCTGAATTCTCTTTTGCTCTTTCTCTGACATCTCCACTCCAATCTCTATTCCTGAACTCCGTGCCCCATACTTAGTTCTCTCCTCTCGTAACTCTGACATCTCGTTTTCCATATTCTCGCCACGCCCATGCGAAAATTAGACTCTATACTTTACTACTTTATTCCCGATTAATAAGTTCATATTGGCTATCTTAAAATATTTACTGATGAGTTAGTCTCATTCGTTCATTCTAGTGTGATGGCCATTAATTGCAATTATTTTTCCCCTTTTGATATTCACTTTTACCACAACCTGGCATTTCCTGTAAAATTTTTCCTTCACTATCCTAGATGTGGGAACTAAGATTTCGAGATAGCGCACGTATATTTCCCAATACTATCCGCTCTCATTCTCGTGAATAGGCAGCATAACTCTTTTGACTGTAGCTTTACCCTTTCTGCCTGTATTGAAACACGGTATCTCGATTTTTGACATTTCAATTCCCTTTAGAATCATTTCTTTCAAAGTGTGTTCCTTACATTTGGCTCTAACAACCCATTATAGTGATTTCTCTAATCTGGCCCGTCGTAAAGGGATTTATAGATCTTTGTCGGTTAGTTCCATTCCATCTTTCCACCGAATGTGTGCAGCGTGACTCTTTACAAAGGAACCTTTTATGTCTATTGTTCCCCTCGCAAATTTGGTTAGCATGCCGGCGAACAGTCCTTCCATGCAATACTCCCTTTCTCTTTCTAAGGCTTAGGTCAACAAGTGGTAACAACATGGAAATAAACACAATGCCTCTTGTAAATTATTGCTACCTCCCAAAATTACACGTACACATACAAAGAATAGCCACATCAATCCATAGTAAACGTATTTCTGGATCATCAAATTATATACATTGTAAATACCATATCAACTCCTTATTTTAATAAATATAGCTCTGCATCCTCAATTCTTATGCCCATGTAATCATTACTATTATCAACTTATTAACAAAATAAAGGTACCCTTACGGCTGCATCTCGTTTAATCGCCCTTTACAATTCTGGACAAGAAATCATCTTCAGCATCGTAACGAGCAAGAAACTCAGATTCTCTACTATCGTTAGGCAGTTAGTTTTCAAGAAACCTATTTAGCACAAGTCTCTGAAAATTCTTACTGGTGGATAATTGTGTTGACATGTCGACAGAGATGTCAAACTGAACATAAAATTGTCTGGTGTTAATTGCCGATCGTGCCAAATGTGACTGCACGTTCCATTTCTGCTGCTCATCAGTGAGGCTCCTTCCGATTGTAACAGCATTTTCGCCAAACTGAAGAGCTCGCATCTACCGTCATGCTTTCGTCAAACTAAAAACTGAAATTCTATATTTAAAAAAAAAAAAAACAGTAATATGCATTCTCTGCCTTGAATTTCTTCAAATTCTTCTTCGGCAAAATCCAAGCAGTAATTGTCAAATCAGAGGTTGTCTAGAGATGCGTTGAGGGTCACTCTGAATAAATATATTAAATGCAATTGCGCGTACAAATCAGAAAACTTTCAATTGAAAATGAATCGTTGCACTTCTTTGACTCTGCTTTTCATGATATTATTATTTTAAAGATATAACGAAAATCCTCTAATGAAGTATATTAAGTACATTTCTTACGCCACATATTTAGGTATATTATATACATCTGTATACAGATATACAGATGTATATTTTGAAAACTTTAAAGCATGTACTATTTTTAAATATTTTGTGTTTTTCTCACATTTCTACCCAAAATAAGTTTCTTAACACTATTAAACTTTAAATTTTTCTCTTTGTTAATGGAGGTTTTAGCATTGCTTAATCTTTTTATTTATTTCTTGGTTTATTTACGGACGCTCTTTAACATCTCAGGTCATCAGCGGTCCATTCAATCAGGGCGTGAAATGACCTGTAAATTTTTCAGAGGAGACCTGAGGTAAATCTCCTCCGGCTTGAGGTAAATCTACCACTCGGAACTCACGGCTTTACCTCCCTTTCATAGGAAGCCATACGTAAGATTTTTATTCCGGAATTAAACCCAAAATCTTGGGTCTACGAGGCAAGTATGGTTATCACTATACTACCAGGACCGACTCTGCGTAACCGTTTAATATTCCGGTTTTAATTCTTTCTCTTTTAAGAGCACTTCTTATGATACCCATATTCTCCTAATTTAAGTGATATAAATCAATTTGCATAATTAGCACTAAGAGCGGACAATAAATATATTATTTTACATTTAATCTATTCTGATCATATTAACGAGGTTTGTACGTCAAGATGAGATTTAATAAAACCTGTATGTTCACAAATACTTAACTAAATCCATTCTGTTTATGGATTAAATGCTATGGCTACACATATTAACACCGTGTACAAAAATGTATGCAATAATACTTTTTATTCACAATTTCTGATACAATTTCAAGTTGGTTCCGTTATATTAATAATAATAATAATAATAATAATAATAATAATAATAATAATAATAATTACAAATTAGGCATTTTAATAGAATAGTTAGCAAATGCTTTAATGTATATTAATTTATATGGATACGTTCAAAAGAACTTTTATTCATTTATAAAACAATATATTTCTATTTATATCTTCTAATATGTTATTAATTTGCTATATATGCTCTTACATAATTGTTAAGTATTACAAATCATTTTAAAATATTTTATCATTATGAAATTTAAGAGCAGGGCTCTGTTTCATAAAAGTATGCTGTAATACATAAACAAGTATATTAGTGCAGGTTTTTGTAAAGTATGGTCTTCAACTTTCTGTTCCACGAAAGAAATGCTACACGGATAAAGTATTAGTAAAAAGTTACAAGTGATGTCAAATAATAGCAAGATTGGAAGAGCAGCTGTTTGCCGTACCTCCCCATATCTTGAATTAGGTTATGTACACTCTTATGGATTTTTAATGCATAGAGTGGATGATTGTTATTTCTGCAAAACTGGTATAGCTTTTTCTCATATATAATGATAATTTATATACTTTATTATGGATTTATCGATATTAAAGCGTAATAATTCACTTTGAGACGACGGTCCCATAAGGGTACATTTAGGAGTTTCAGTTTTAGCCGTCGAGAATTGGTAGAAGTATCGAGACCGATTGCTCTCGACCATTTATTAGTTGTCTATTTTATACTTTATGTTTATTTATTTATATTGCTTGACAACCACGTTCTCATAAGCAAAAACTGGGAACATTGTGCCGAAAGAAGTTATTTTAAAAGAGAATGAAAATAAATTATTTTCGTGGCATCTAGCAAGAAATTTATAAGCACATTAAATAAGATGTTCGTCTGAAACATGCATTTGGAACAGGAAAAGCCAATGCCCATTATAATATGTACTTTATTTACACTTAACATAACTTTATCATTATACCCAAATATTTATTTTATTCTTTCTCTAT
The DNA here is from genome assembly GCA_030762175.1 of Metallyticus violacea. Lineage (NCBI taxonomy): Eukaryota > Metazoa > Arthropoda > Insecta > Mantodea > Metallyticidae > Metallyticus > Metallyticus violacea. Next base: position 131,775,019 of record CM060833.1, on the reverse strand, counting down.
ATATATTCCTACTCATCATTATCATCACTTTTGCTAATATTTTGGCTTCCAAAATCATTAAAAAGAAAATAAAATTTGCACTAGTATTTAAAGGTACCAATGATCCTGCACTTATAGAGATATTTATGCACACTACCAGTGCCCGATAAATACTAATACTTCTGTGGAACAGAACTAAGAAAAATCACTGGTTCATTTGTAAGTACGGAGTTGTAAAACACACATGCAGCAGAAATCTTTGTGGAACAGAATTATACTAATTACTACAAGTTACCATTCCGTACCCTTGTAATGTATTAGATCGTACTTTTGTAAAAAAGGGGCAAGGAAAAGTGATGGCTGTAAATCAGAAATGGAAAATGAAAGATATTGCAATTATTTTCTTGAAGATGCAAGACGCTTCACTTGGCCTCTAGAAGCAGGCTTGTTCACCCCTGCTGTCTTTGTGTTCCATTTTAACTTTCTACTAATGCCCTCTGTCCTCCAGGTTGATGTAGTACATAAGACTTTAGAGGGAGTGAAGGGGAAATTATGAACACTTTACGGTCGCCTCGGAAGTGTTCTATAATGTTACGAAAGCATTGTGGTGTGTATTAGTGAAGCAGAGTAATCAATAACGAGAGTTGAAGCACTTTGCACCTCCCATCTCCTAAGGCAAGGAATTCTGCTTTCGCCCACTCCTAATTATTCTTCATTGTTTAACATGACGACATTTCTCCTTTAAAGCCTTCGCAGCGCTGCCGAAACATACGAGGGTAGGTCCATAAATTTCCGGCCTCGCCGATAAGAATTATGGCATTCACAAAATCCTTATCTGGTGTCGTACTTTATCTGGTAAGTAAATAATTGCAGTTGTAACTTCCGCTCCAGTTGTTCAGATATAGTTGCATAAAGAAGGCTATGTGTAGAAGATTGTGAAATGTTCAAAATGCAGTATTGAGCTGTTATTAAGTTCTTCATAAAAGAAGTACTTACTCCAAATGAAATTAAACAGCGATTGGACGGTGTATATGGGGAAGCACCCCCCTCATATTCTACCGTAAAAGAATGGGTCAAAATTTTCGAGGGTCGAGAAAGCATTGAAGACAAAGAGCATGCAGGTCAGCCCTTGGAGGTGTTCACTCCTGAAAACATTGCTCTTGTGGAAGGAGAAATTATGGAAGATCGGCGGCTCAGAGTTACAGAAATAGTAGCTCGGTTGGGCCTTTCTAAAACAACAGTCCTTCGAATTATTCATGAACATTTAAACAGGAATAAGGTTAGTGCAAGAAGAGTACCTAGACTTCTTTCCTCAGTTCAAAAGCATCAACGAGTCATCTGTTGTCAAGCATTTTTGGAGCTCTGCCGTGGCAACAAGAGAGAAATTCTGCAAAACAATGTTACAGGAGATGAAACTATGATCCCTTGTCCAAAAGAGAATCATTGGAGTGGCGTAAACCTGGCGGAGCATCGCCTCTAAAGGCCAAGGTCTCTCATTCAACCAAGAAGATCATGGCCACAATCATTTGGGATTGTGAAGGAATACTCTTCATTGACTTCAAGTAGAGGAACATCACAGTAAATATGGAGTACTATGTTGGTCTTTTGCACAGATTACATGCTTCCATCAAAGAGAAAAGTCGAGGAAAGCTGAGTGGGGGTTTGCGCTTTCTTCACGACAAGGCAGCAGTGCACACAGCTCTTGTTGCAAAGGAAGCTGGAAGAAAGGTGGCTTTAAGGAGATCACCCATCCACCCTAAGCCCAAATCTAGCTCCCAGTGACTATTTCCTCTTCTCAAAACTCAAGAACGACCTTCGAGGAAGGAAATTTAAGTGTGACGAAGAAATGATGGATGCTGTTTATACCCATTTTGCAGAAAAGACTTCTGACTATTTGGGGGGGGGGGTTTAAATATTAATTCAAAGATGTGAGAAGTGTATTGCAATAAAGGATAACTATATTGAAAAGTGAAATGTAGTTTTTGTTTTTATCATTCCTAGAAAATGGCTACGCCGGAAACTTATGGATCTAACCTCCTATATCGTGATGCTTAAGTGCCTTTGTTAACGGGATCTTTGGCGAATAAAGCTCAGTTGTTTATACAGCATGTCCCGCAATCACTTTACTTCTTCTTCTTCTTCTTTTTTTTTTTTTTTTTTTTTTTTTTTTTTTTTCAAGTTATACTCTTATACTTTTATGGCACGTATGCCATATTGGTTGCACCTTTCAGAGGTTTACGTATGGAGAACATCAGACGTTTGTACGTTTCTTTCATTTAATTTTATCTGTCACACTTTATTACCGAATATGGTACAAAACAATTATTCAACGAATGCACGCTTATTCATATATTTCGTCCTCTACTTGTGTAGTACCTACACTAAATGTACTTTCTTTTACCTGCTAGTGATAATGGGCTGGTGCCTGTTCACGTAGGTAAAGTATTTACACAATGATTATCAATGAAGCAAAGTGAACCATTATAAAATGTATGTTCTCAGTATTTAGATATTAACAGTAGCTAAATTAGTTGTTGCTCTGCCTAGCCCTTATGGGTAATTTGGTTGACTATTACGGAAAATTTAACGGATATTCTGGGACCTGTTTTTTTGCTTATATCGTTGGATTGAAAATACAACACACACACGCACGCACGCACGCACGCACACACACACACAGGTTCACAAGATAACAAAGTAAATTTTGCAAGAATTAGTAAACAACACAGTGAAAAATAATTTTTAACAGTTATATTAAAATTTTTCCTTGTGCAACAAATTGTAGAATCAGATAAATTTATTGTTTGGAGTTCATTTCAGTGAGATACAATTATCACGATCTACTATTATTATTCATTTATTAAAAGAGATATTTATAAGTTAGCATTTAAATGATCTAATTTCTAAAACTTTTAAAATTATGTTCAATGTTTATATACCGCAAATAAATGAAAGAAATGTTTAAAATAATAATCACAAATATAATATAGACAATATATGCGTAATATAAATAATAATTTAAATTTAAGTAAATATTATTTTATTTCTGAGAGGAATTTAAACATTTTGGAAACATGATTCTATGAGAACATTTCCTCAGGAAGAACAAATTTTGTTTCATCACAACTTCTACAAAATTTCTAGAGATATTCATATCTTTTGAGCTTAGTTGGAATTTTGTGTTACAATTGAAACATTAAAGAGTAATTTTACAATAAAAATCGCGATATTAAAGTATGTGTATCTTTTTTAAAATAACTACATTTTGAATGTTAATAAATTTATAAATAACATAATTTTTGTTTTCCAACCACAAATTAAAATATACATTGCAATACACATTTATTGCAAAAAGTAAAGAAGTCACCGATACAATAGATAATTTCATTCAAGACTAATATTACATTTTTACGATCTTTAAATAATTTTACATGGGATATTCATATTTACTTTCGTTTTCATATAGCGAGCGGAGTAATCGCGAAAGCAACACAATGTTTGCACAATTTTATTCAGTCTTTATTCAGCATGCTTCGAGCAGTGGTAAAGTCAGGATCACATTGAGCTGCAGTGTTCAAAATCTGTGCTGTAATGGAGAACCCCGCCAATTGTTAGATACGCTCTGTGATACGGTTTCTTATGGTGAAATACTGTAAAGTGCCTAAAACCCAACATCAAGTTCGTGAAGTTTACAGACCAAATGTTATAAGCGATGATGGTGTTGTAAGAAAATGGTGCCATACATTTGAAACTGTACGAACCATTGTCCACGACGAGGAGAGAATTGTCCTACTGAATATCGAAAATTAAAAATTGATTCGGATGGAGACTAGAGAAAACCGCCGATTCGCCATTTCGGAGCGTTCTGATCAGTTTGTGCAGCTCTGTCATATCTGCATTTCAAAGTGATTTTTACGAGTTAGTCAGGAAATTTTTGTTCGAAATGTGCCTCACATGCGACATAGTTCTTGATTGCAGCACACATTTTGAACACGTGCAACTCAGCATGTGACCTTCACTCTACCACTGTTCGAAACACAGTGAATAATCTACACGTGTGTAAATATGCCATTGCTATGGCAATTGCGGCCCCCGTTATATGAATTTTTTTTTAATAGTGTTTAACGCCCGTTTTTACTGCTGAAGCACAACGGCGGTGGACACTGATGATACATGAAATGATATATTGGGAAAGGATATTTTTTAAGGAAGGAAGCGTTCCAGGCCTAAGTTTAGGGTACCTCCCCGGCATTTGACATTTATAAGGACTGAGGAAAACCTGGAAAAAACCTCAGCCAGGGAGGACGGTCCTGGCGGGATTCGAACCCCAGACCTCCCGCTCAAGTTTCCGCGCCTTAACGACCTCGGCCACCCGTGGCGGTATTATATGAAAGTAACTTTATGAATAGCCCTCACATTAAAACTAGAGTAGGGTTCTCAATACCCTCACTCAAGAAGTATCTATATCGAAAAATACTCCTCCATATTAACTCAATACGTTTTCGTTACTTTGTTAATATGACAAACTTTAATATTTTTACAAGTAGCGCGTTTTAAGGAATACCAGGCAGCAGTCAGGAACAAGCTCCTAAGCCCGAATGATTTGGCAATGTATGTCTGAGCTAAACTTTTTGTAAAAGTCACGTATTATGGCAATAAAATAATGCATATATTTGAACGTGGTTTTGTATTATCTCTAGAATATTTTTCACTTTTCGTGCATATGAAAAATCTACGCTCTGCTTACAAAATAACCCCTGAATCCGACCAGTAATAAATGAGAAGGTTGGAAAACATGTAATATGATCTGTTGAACTATCTAATCACAAGTAACTTGTTGCAACAATATCGCACTTCAACATCTTTAGCATGCAAACTGATTTTATATTGGGTACATAGTACCCAGTACATCGGCGGTGCAGAGATTGGAGCATACAATCAAAGACTACACACAATCAAGGCGTTGTTTAACATTCGCTGGGTGGTCGTTTAAACACTTAAACTGGTCTAAATTCAATTTTGAACATTACGCTGTATTATGCTACGCGTCTGACATAAACGAGCTTCTCCAAACAAATGAATGACAGTGTTTATACTCTTGAAACAAGTATCAGATAGCATGGACAGTCAACAGTGAAACTAGTGGACCGTATGTATGTCTACCATTGCGCCCAAGCTTGACTTTTATGAGATTCCATTAGCTATTTCGCAATTGAAAGTTCTGTTGCACCCAGGCTTAAATAATTTGCTCTCCTTATGGTCTGTTAACATCTAAAAGGATAGTAACCTAAAAACATCTTTACCCTTTATACATTCTTTCCTTATTGATAAACTTAGCCTCTCCCCAGCAACCAGTTTGAAAGTATCGCACAAAGGCACGTTACTTCTTTTTTAAATTGCTAAAATTTTGCAAAAAGGTTAATAAAACGCTGCAAACATCTTGCTAATTGCAGCTTTTAAGGATGCAAGACTACCATCAAAGTTTAAAAGGGAATCGTGATCCAATAAATTGAGCAAAGGCTTCCATCACTTGCACAGTATAGCTGGAAGCACGAAGACGTCTCTTTCCAGGGCTTAGACGCTTCTCTTTCTAAACTCTTTCATCCGTCAAATTGCCTTTTTATTTTTCGTTGTGCAGTGGTCCACAGCTGGCTACATCCTGATGAACTTTTCAACCCAGTGAGCATTTTTTGCAATTAGCTCCCTCTTCTTCAGTTCTAATCCTACTTTCTATTTCAGAGAAACATAAAAAGAAATGTTCATAAGTCGTGAAATGTTACTTTAAAAAGAATGACAACCGAGGTAATTGAAGAATTTGCCAACGAGGAAATCATATTCAATAATCGATTAAGTAATTTTGCTACATTTATTAACTATCGACTGGAGAACGTTCTATTGGTAATTTTTACCCAAATGTTTCCATAGTAGTCATTATTTTGAGTTTGGAGTTTCGGTTGACAAAATTAAAAAGTAAACATAACCTTTAATAGGCTGCAATTAATTTTGTATTTTTGAAAATATGATGGTAATGATAACGATAAAATAAAATTTTAATGCTTCTTGCAGTTCCAAGAGAAAGCATGGTTTGTTACGACACACTTTGCCTTGCAGCATGGAGCAAGGTCAAGTGTCCAAGTTCTTTATAAATGGCATCATCTTAAAAGAAAGAAACAAGTTCATTATTGCATATACTGGAACTGTGACGAATAGCACCATAGTGCCAAAAATTGTCAGCATGGAGTTCATTGTCATCAACATATTCGTATATTATTATGGAAGGTTTCTAAGGACTGTGGTGTTCCACTTAACGGATCAATTGTTTCATAACTATTATGGATACAAAAGAAAAGTTAAACTTATTTTTCAATGGAAGAAGATAGGAGCAATAATTCGGCACCACAAAGCACAATATACCGTAGGTTTTTCATCATGAAGAGGTGTCTTATGCACGGTGTGAGACTTCTTACTAGCCTAAATACACGTGTTCTGTAAATCTGAGTGGAACCGCTTGCAATCGTTTTCTCTTGTGTTCTTTGCCTCTGCTGCAAATAGGATGTTGGTTCGACGGAGAACAGGATGTGGTGTCCGCCAGCAAACTCGCAACTTGTAAGTAGATGGTCGTTCCGTCGAGTCTTCATTACAATTAGTCCGTACTCAGTCTTAACCAGGTCAAGACTGGACAGAGACATTCTTTAGGATATTAGATGAGTTCGGAGACAGAGCTAAGTCATGCCCTCCAGGAAATGCGAGGTGCTCCAGGCTTCTAATGACAATTCACTCAACTCTGGTGAAGAATAATATAAGTATTTATTGTGTTAAAGTTCCAGAGACAGGTACAACCAGCATGGACTCTGTTAGCAGTATCTCTGGTCTCCTGCCTTACTTATTTTAGGAGGCCTTTATGTACTATACGCTAGACTGGAAAAATGGGCACCGTTCACATCTAATGTGTTTACAAGTGTCGCCCTCACGCTGCATACGCATCCACACACACAAGTATGACCATTATGCCATATGCTTATATGTGACTGTAATGCCAAGTGTTATTGTACGTGTTCAAATATTAAAAACAAGCCCTTATTCCCTGGTTACATCAGCTTGGCTCTCTGTTTGCACAAGCGCTATGTATATGTTCTATGAAGTCTTTCAGATTGCGACATGCACATGCGCGCGACTAATTAGGTCACGTATATCTAGTAAACAGTGTTTAAGTTTAATAGATAATTATTTCTTGCCTAGAGTCATAAGAGGACTCCCAGTGTTAAAGGAATTGTTTGAGATCCTTTCCGGGTTTCGTCACCTCTCAAGATGTGGGCGTGTGTCATGTCTTATTAATACTTCTGATTATGCTTATCCTTATTCTAATTACTCTAAGTATCTTGTGCATACTCTCATTGCGTTTTACACAATATTCGGTATATACTATTTCTCATACACACTCCTCGTCGGAGAAACACGTATTCCCGGCTTTTCAGTGACAAAGTGCTTTAACCAATGATAGAAACTGAATCTCTTCTGTTCGTCGGGTACTTGCACAGAAGTGTCACGACATGTATGTAGCTTAGCATTTTTGTATATCGTTGATATATGCGTATGAAATTCCCATAGCCTGCGACAATTTACGAAGCTTGCAATGTATTTTTCACCCCCTACAACACAGCTTCCTTCAGGTTGAATGTTATCCTTCGCAGACATTCAATAATACTCCCAAGATTGTTATTTTCTTTACCATATATAAAATGTACACATTTGCTGCTAGTTTAGGAACACCAAACTGTCTTTGGCAATGCTTTATTGATGCAATTTGCCAGTACGTGCAGGCAATATGTATCCGTTTTTCTGCGGAGTGCAGATTAATACAGCGTAGCAGTGATCGCTATACCAACGCTATGTTTAATACATCTGTGTAGATTGATTCACTATGCTTCGAGCATAGTGAAGTGAAAATCACACAATTACTACTCGCTGAGCTGTTTGCAAATCTTCAGTAATTAATTTGAAAAGCACAGTACGGCAGACCTGAGTAAACTGACCTGAAAACTCCAAAATGGTGAAATGGAGGTTTTCGACAGCCTTTTCCTCAAATATCCAAATCAGTTCTTCAATCATGACATTTGACCATCCAGTTCTCTTCTCACCGTGAAAGTTGATTGGCACAATTTTAGACATATGATAACAACATATTACGAAATTTGGTTCGCAAACTTCACAAAGTTGCCGATGGATTTCAGCTACTTTACAGTATTAGAAATCGCATCAAAGAGTGGATCTAACACGCGGCGGGATTCTCGATTACAGCACACATTCTCAGCGAGTAATAACTGTGTGACCTCACTTTATCACTGCTCGAAGAGTGCTGAATCAAGTTACACAGTTGTATGATAACGGAAATAACTTTATGAATAACTCTCGTACTTTTGAGGAAAGCGGAAATGGAAAGCGAAATCGATCTTCACGGGCATGCATAAACTTAAACTAGTTTGAAAGTTTGCCAATTATATCTAATACAGTGCTCTCCACAAGTAGAACAAACAATTTTAACCAAAATACTGGGGGAAAAAAAATGTAATGCCGAATATAATTTACCTTATATAATTATGAAAAAAAAGTTGCAGTCCACATCAAGAGCTCTGCTGAATATGTAATTTGACCTGCATAAGAAAGTTTCAATTGTTCTAATGCAACCTTTATTTTACCATCTTTCTGTTTATGTAAATAGTGATTCAATGGTATATTTCCTGTCAACGTTTGTTAATTTTGACTCCTTACTTCCACTGCACCCCAAGATCGAAGTGAACTACTCCACAGGCAAGCAAGAATCTTTAAAAACTATACTAACTTCCAACTTACTGGACACCTTAAAACTAATCACATTTATCATAATCTATTTTAACGAAAAGAAATTGGTCTATCTTGGCAATAGTTATTAACGGACCTAGCTGTCTTTTCTTAACCTCACTTGCTTTTTTTATTTATTTACTTTATTTTATTTATGGAATGGCGTAGCTTTGGATGGATAATATGGGAATAGGTGAAGGTGAAAGGTGTAGGTCTCGATTACAAACATGACCGAAGCTCTCAGTGCAGCCGGAAGAATCAGAAGAATGTTAGAGAACAGTATTGTAATTCTTTAATCACCTGTTGTAATTGAATCGTGCGTTCGAGCCAGCTCCAATGGGGCTGGGCGGTTTCGGTTGGCGGAGTCTCAGTCCTGACGGGTAAGTGGTGGAATTGACTTGTGTTAATCTAGAATTGTGTGAAGATTATTTAGTAACTTGGTGCGGAATCAGCTGCTGCCCTATAGTGGCTTGAAGGTTCTGGAATGCTGCGCCAATAAAGGAGTGGCTGTTATTTATACGGCATTTTATACTTTCAGCATGATGGTTGGTGGTCTCTAAATGTTAATGTGTGCCTCCAGCAAGCTGCCGCGAGAGGAGAGTGTTTCATGGATGGAGTTGATGTGGTCCCGTAGCTCGTTGATTCGTTGTGTTAGATGATCCTTTAGCTGTTAAAGTTGTTTGGTTAGTTCAGTCTTTAGATTTTGATGTGTTGTGCCACCCGATGTATTATAGTGCGTATGTGTGATGACGAGAACTGACTGAAGTTGTGGGAGAGTTCTGGCTGTTGGGAGGTTGGGTCTGATGTCTGTGGAGATGGAGCATTGGTACCGTGGCTGTGAAGGGTAGGCGTCCTGGTCTGTGAAATGGCTGTTGCCCCTGCAGAAGGCACAGAATCTTCCTTCGGCTGTTGGCCAGGTTGTACGGCGGGCACTATGGAGTGAGCGCCGAGGCGCCACAGTAGTGTCTGCGCGTTGAGGCGATGCAGTCACGACCGGTATTCCCGTATCCTCAGCAACATCGGCATAGAGTGTTATGACGGTGGAGGCTGAGCTCAATGAGAAAGCTGTGCTGTGCTATGTGAAGACCTGCGGCGATGGCAGCTTCGCAGTAGACCGGATCCAGGAATGCCAAACGTATAAGCGGAATCGGACCATTGTGAAAGTAGATTCAATTGTCGCGGAATACTGACGGCCAATGCTGTTGAGCTGCCTGTAGCAAATACTGGCAGGAGAGGCGGCAGGACACGTCGCGAAGCTGAGCAGGCAGAGTGATGTGAGATAACTCGGCGGTGGTGGCGGAGGTCGGCCAAGTTGAGCCGGTAGAATTCTTCTTCTTCTTTGTTTTCTTTTTCCCTTTCGTCATCTGTGCGAGTATTCCTGTGACGACGGCATTGGAGCGAGCTGCGGAGATGGAGCAGGTGGAGCAGGTATTTCGGTGGATTAGGCAGTTCGAACTCTCCATTGGTTGATGGGAGCAGCCATGTCTCAAAGAAATCGAAACATATTATAACGCCCTGCTCGTATCATTCATTAAAGCTCTCTTCACCTGGCTCCAAAACCCGCTTCATGCATTCTTCTGGGTCTTTACTTTCATTGCTAAGCCTCACTGCCATATATGATGGTAGATTAGAGAAAGTTTCATAGAAAAAAACTCCTCCCTTTCAACAGATTTTAGTTTGACATATACACACTACATGTTATTATTAACTTCAAAATTTTCCAAATTTATCCACTTATGACTGCTATTTAGGAAGTTGAAATAGGCGGTTTGCTGTGTAGTGCTATAATTAGAAGTGCAACCGGGCACACAACAAGAGCAACCCATGTAGTACTAAACAATTTATATTTCACAAATTCCTGGGTAATTTCATTAAATCAACATGAACTTAATAAAAACAAAAGAACTAATGCACTACGGCTGATTTACTTATAATTGTAAACCCCTGTAATAAACCACTTAAATGCAACGAAATAAATAAACAAACCCTTTTGCTTAATATACTGTGCATTTACTTCTAATTGTAAACCCCTGTAATAAATCACTTAAATGCAACGAAGTAAATAAACAAACCATTTTGCTTAATAGCAGCAATAGCCTTCTCACCATTTTGTGTATTATTGATTCTCGCAATGTGCTCTGAGGATTTCAATTTGTCTTGAATCATAGGTTTGGAGTTAGCAGAGAATTCTATCGTTTAGTATTTTTTCAGCCCCTTAGAAGTTTTGCAGTTCAGCAGGAACGTTATGACCGTAGGTTTTTTCAATGTTACCATTACATTTTATTTATAATAATAATAATAATAATAATAATAATAATAATAATAATAATAATAATAATAATAATAATAATATAATAATAATGTTAATGGTGATGGTAATGATGATGATGATAATAATAATCATAATAATAATAATAATAATAATAATAATAATAATAATAATAATAATAATAATAATAATAATAATAATAATAATAATAATAATAATAATAATAATAATAATAATAATTTAAAATATTGCCTAATTTAGAAGGTATAATTCATGTTTCTCTTTACAAATGTAACTGTCTAATGACCTCTTTATAGGTCTACTAATGGAATCTAATTGCAATTTTGTCTACGAAATCCTCAGATGTGGTCCGTGAACCAACTGGATGGCACGTATGGCTTTAGGATGGCACTGCAAAGTGTTTCAAGATTGTTGGATATTATTCTCTAAGATGTAGAATCTTTAGTTAAAAATTAAATATTAGGGCACCCTACAAACGGCCAAGGTCTTAAGAAAGCGTAAAAGAATTATGTTCAGCAAATAGCGTGGGCTGAGATAGTTTGGAACGTTCACACGAGCTGTTTACAAATAGAAATTACTTTTTTGCAGTTACTGATGATCGCTACAGATAAAATGTAAGTGTGAAAAAATTATCTAGAGTAACAAAGAACGTGGTAATTGCGTAATAAATTATATAATATATAAAATATCTTAGCAAAACCTTAGAGTAGTAAGAAGTAGCTACGGACTGAGCTTATCAAGGAAGTTGCAAATCAGTATGTTTTTAAACATGTCATCTATTAATGTAAAGAATGAATTTATTAAATATGTCGATTTAGTAACTTAGATATGACTATTGCTTCGTTCTGGCTTAGACCAATGCGCTGTAATATATACCAAATAGGAAGCAGTAAAGGTTAATTTGTTTCTTATTATATTTTTTTAAAAGTGTTCACTCTTTTCTCTATCCATCCATCCATCCATCCATCCATCCATCCATCCATCCATCCATCCATCCATCCATCCATCCATCCATCCGTCCATCCATCCATGCATCTTCCCTAATTGATGTAAATTATTTCACAATGATAAGGTTTTATTTTTCACTGACAGAGTTGAGACTGTAAGTCCACAAGGACATCTCTTCCGCTCAGCCGGTCTCAAATAAATGGGGTAATAACCATTCAGATTCAATTACTGATTACGGCTACTTGCAATAGTAACTATCAAAATAATTGTAATTAAATATTTAACAAAACATAAATATTATAATTTTAAATCAAAATACAAGTGAATATATAAAATAAAGAACTTAATTCAATATTGAACATACAACATGTTGACTAAAAACTTACAGTAATTAATATACGATAGGTATATCAGAAATTTACTGCTATGAATTTAATAAGAACTGAATACAGAACTTAAATTTGTTTCTAAATGAATTCAGTTATAAACTACATCAACTCATAATAGACATAACACAGCTGGCGGCGCCTGTCTTCAACTCCACCTCTTTCCTTTGTTATTTCGCTAAACGTGGTTTTTTGAACATGTTCCCGCCAGTCTCACAGCAGTATGCATTTATTCGCAATGATGGTTAAACAGCTGAACTTTTATGCGAATATATGCAGAACTTTTTCAATCAATTATTTTTTCCCAGAAAACTGCATTTCACGATATCTGAATTGGTTTAGAGTGAAACAAAAACACGAAAATACTCCGTTTTAACAAAGGAAAAAGTAAAAGTGATACATTCACTAACATACTCACTTTTGTAATTACCGTAAGTGGAATGATATGTAAACGCAATTTCAGCAATGAAATGAGAAATATTTAATCGTGTTAGACCAAATGTTTTCCTGTTTAGCCGAGGGAGGTTGAGAGTTCTACCATTGGTTATAAAGTACGTTTTAGGAAGAAAAGTTGAAGTAAGGACGCCCAGTAGTAAAACAAATGTTGTAACTAAAGCCCATTATATATGTGTAAGATTAAGAACATGAATTAAAAAAATTAAAATTGGCATTTTTATGAACCTAATTTTCAAAACCGTAATTGATATCCTGAGCAATAGTTGGTGCAACTGTACTCTAAATGTTGATATTGTCTAACAGCCCGCCCTGACTTCACTCGGTAGCACGTGCAATTTCTGGTAACAGAGACATGTATGACGAATTATACCTTGCAGTAAAATAAGCAAATTGTCAGCAATATTTAAATTATGATACAGAATAACTTTTGAAAACGGAAAGCCAAATAAATGAAAGTAGCATTATATAGAAATTAATGCAAAATGCTGATAAGAGCACAGGGTACTTCGTTTTCGTAATTTTAAGGAAGACACAATGCAATAGAGGTAGAATGATTATACAGGGCTTTCACGTAGAAACTATTCCGCCTATAGGAGAAAGACGGGATAGTTTTACGAGAAAGCTCTGTAGTACTTATTTATTTTTCACATGAAGCATTATGTATACATTATGGTTTATTACTCAAGTTCGTATCGAGATTTGTTGATAGCACACCCAGAGGCGTTTTCTCCTTGAATGCAAGACATGCATTGCATGCTGTCAGATTTATGTTGAAGATACAGATTTCACAATTTAACAGACAAATGTACGATCAATCAAAATTTAGATTAAATTCCCGCTCAAAGCGCCAAATACTCTTTAGTTCCAATAAGGTTCAACGTGCGGCTCTGTGGCAGTCTCCGCTTATTCAGTGGCCTCATTTGAACTCTGGTTGCTGTTAATTGTAACGGAAATGCAAGTCCATAACTGCAATCACTAATTACATATTGATCCTGAAGGTAGAGGCACTTGTAAAAATTATTGACATGCCACACATTGGAACAAAGGCAAACTTCAATGACTGAAACTAATTCTTGTCCAATTGCTCTTTAGACAGGTGCTAAATTGGTTTTCTATTTTCGATTAAGCCTATAAAACTTAAACTTTTATTTAAACCCCTAACGGAATGTTTAACATTTTACAAGCTGGGTGTGTATATGTTATTTGCTGCTCAAAGGAAATTAATATCTTAAAGGAAACTTTGCTGTCCAAACGTATTAGAGGTTTTGAAACAATTTTGTGGGAAACAGCATAGTCATATGTTTCACAGGGATAAAAACGAAAACGAGACAGGGTGTCAACACTACTCGGCTTATTATAAAGAAACGATACAGTAGCAGTGCAGCTTGAATGGCGCTTTTTCAATGCAATATTTATAATATTTGGAGCTTTTAGATTGTTCTAAATTTCCATTTTTTTTCAAAACGTTTACGGAACAAAAATTATTTCACTTTCGAAAGATAATTTTTTTTTTTATTTTGTAAGAACTAAGAAATCTATATTATTCAAGGCATTTAATTTTAAGTATAAAATGTTTTCCCTAGCAAACTAGAAAAAGTAAATTGGTGTTAGTTAAAACCATTTCTTCAACGACATCAATTGAGAATTCGTTTTCAACCCTGAAATGCTTAAAAAAGTTCATGGGAATCCACAAGATTTGAGAATACCCAATGCATAACAATAGTGTCAGTAGAAAGATATGAAAGCCAATTCCGCTTGTGTTGATAGAGTACTGCAAAAAGACAAGGAGAGTGGAAAGATACTTCAAATAATAGGCGAATGTTTTCATTTGAATAAATTATCTTGGAACTGGAATTGTACTAAAATACCATTTTCACTAACATATGACGATGTTAGAATTTTATAACTCGGTTTTAAAAATGAATTTTATTATTTTTTTCATTATGATGTTTAATTTTGAAATCACAACATATAGTATTATTTGGCTAATCTGCACAAACATTTTCCAAATTACACGCCTTAGCTTAAAAGTCAGGGAAAGCCACTGAGCACAGCACAGCAGTTAGTACTTAATTTTTTTCGAGCATCACTTGCCGTTTATCAGAAATAAAATATACCGAGTCTTTCATGATTTAGTCGCCCGTTTAACGGTAGCTGGTGGGTCAAATGTCAGAGCGGCAACTCCCGAAAAAGCGAATGTAATATCTGCGCAATTACAATTACAATTACAGTTACAATGAAAATAAGCACG
Organism: Metallyticus violacea; assembly: GCA_030762175.1. Classification (NCBI taxonomy): domain Eukaryota; kingdom Metazoa; phylum Arthropoda; class Insecta; order Mantodea; family Metallyticidae; genus Metallyticus; species Metallyticus violacea. The sequence continues at coordinate 131,759,871 of CM060833.1, read as the reverse complement.
CAACTTATAACACGAGATTTGGAAATTTATCCTGCTACATGTACACATTTCTGCAACTTTTAGAAAATTGTCATTCACAAGTTCATCTTCCGAAATTGAGTCTATTGAAATTTGAAAGCATACAAGAGCCGTGTTGTCCACGAATAGCATAAAGATGAACTTGATATTCGGGCAAGTTTCTGGAATTGAGCGTTATAGAACGTTAAGGATATAGCAATTGATCCATACTTAATATTCTTTATGATGAATCATGATTCCATTTACATGTCATGTATCTACATTAAAACAGATATTGGAACAGAAAAACCGAGTTGTATGTTCAAAACCCTCTTGCATGATGAGCAAATCGGCGATGGTGCAGGGGATAGGGATTACTTTTTGACATTTTCATTAATGCAGAAAGATACAAAAATGGCATTACTGACATTTTGCGATTTTCATTAATGAAGGACGTTAAATATAAAGTATGATAAATAAATCCCCATACACTATAAGATAAGAAAGAAAATAGCAGGGCATTGATTAACTCAATTTAAAAAGACAAACTGATGTGAGTGAATGACAATCTTCTAAAATAATGTTAGAAATGTATGGATGTAGCAGGGTAGCCTTTCCAACATCTATCATAAGATGTATGTTTATTTTCATTGTTATTGCGGCAATTTTAATAAATTGCCGGGAGTTACCACACTGATTACCGATCCGCCAGGTGCTGTGAAACGGACGATAAAACCGTGAAAGACCCAATATTTGATCAACATGTAACAGTTGTGCACAGAAAATTTGACCTGGTCCACATCGTCGTCCACTTGAAGATAGCAAATAATTGAATAGCTTAAGAGATCGCTAATTATAGTAGTCAGTAAGTGTTCCATGTAGGAAAGTTTGAAGATACAATCAAAATATGTGTCTCGGCTGGTTTATAAATAAGAACTACAGAGTTCGGACTTAACACACCCCTTTACGAACTTCTTTTGCCTATAATGAAAATATCGCAGTTTATTTCAGCAAAAAGAGTTAAATTCTAAGAATAAACTACAGTGTTGTAGCCTACATTTTTAGTTAACCACACTATAGAAGATAATTAACATTTATGAATGCTCTTCCTCACAGAAAGTCGAATTTAGTAGGAAAAGTTCCATGTTACCAGTGTCACGTTGATCAGTTGCTTGAGTATAGGGAATACAGGCAGCTTTGACTTCAAATTATAGCTTTCTGTTTTGTCTTTCAAAGGCGAGAGCCTACAATTTTTTTCATATAAATTAAGCATTAAACTTAGACATATTAACTTAGACGATTTAACAGTCTGCTTTCTAATTTTAATAAGGACATGGAACTACAGAGCGTTAATTAATTTTGCATTACATAAATCTTCTCATTCATCCAAGATCGCGGTTTCAATCTCGGCTAATGTCAATAAAATTTTTCGGACGTAAAAATTCCAAATATGGCTTCCTGTGGAAAGTAATAAAGCTGTGGGTCTCATGTCATGGATTTACGGCATGTAAACGAACCTTAAGCATGAAAGAAGAGGCCTCTGAGCAAAATTTATAGGTCGTTTCAGGCCCTGACTTGAATGAGCGCTGATATAATGTTAAAGAGCGTCCGTGAATAAATCAAAATAAATAAATAACTTTACAATGATATCTTCGCCAGAATAAACAAGTAAATTAAATGGATCGAAACATATGTTCCCTGCATATGACAAACACACTTCAATTCTATTAATGGCAGAGCTATCAATACAGCAAGAAAATAGAGAGAGAGCAAAAATTATTACATAATTTTTATCTAATAAAAGCTTGTGCTTGAAAAAATCGATCGTTTTCTTTTTACATATTAACATGTTTATAGCATTTAAAGTCATATATTTTTATGAACTTAACAACATTTAAAATAACTTTATTTCGCTCCACTACTTGAAAGACCCAAGTAATCAAAACATTTCGCAAGATCTCGAGTTTAGAGCTAAAACGTATACATTTTACTGAAAACCTTCCCTGACCTTTTCTTTCTCGGCACACACTGCGAGGCGCCAGTACGACTTGAAGTTGCGAACTTGAAGCAAGTTCCTTCCTGCGGATATTTCACCACCACCACCACCCGGATGGGGAAACAGAGCCAAAATATAATACTTATCGTCGTCATCCAACTTTATTTAGCTTTACCCAGACACAGAGCTAAAAGCGTGTCGAGAGTTATGGAAGTAGAAAGTCAGGAAAGAGGCATGATCAACGTTTCTTTGCAATTGTATCAGTTTACTAGACTTACCTCTTATTTCATGACTAACTTCGGCGAGTAGTTGGGTCACTTCCTCAACTCTGTCGGATACCAATCGCAGAGTTACATTCAGATTTTCACTGGAGCCCCCATGAAGCGTTACTAGTACTGCCGTGGTTCTCCCCGGCGCAGCCACCTCAGGGGTTACAACTGAGAATCCTCTGAAAAAGAATTCAAACTGGTCAAAATTTATTTTTCAATATTGTAATGAAGCAATAGAATGTATTAGCCACTATGAAGATGATGTCTTACACCACTAAGCTTGAGTTATTTCTCTTTATTAAATTGCTTTGGCCTTTGCTTAAAGAAAGCACTTTTCGGCTCATAATCTATTTATTCTTCTAACGTTGTTTGCTAGTCTGCAGTGAAAGGTGTGGTACAAGCCATGGTCTTTCGTGGAACTACAAGAAAACTTTCGGTTCTGTTACCCCCAATTTATTGACGAACACTTTCATAACATACAGGCATGCCATGGTGCTAATGGCAAATAATTTTTTACATTTGCTATGAGATCATATAAAACCAATCATACGTTTGTGTCAAATGTCACTGAATCACGTGTTAATCTAAAAGTCTATAAGAGGATACAAGAGGTCAAGAGAGAGTAAAAAATTCCATATTTAATAAAATCTATAAGGAAAACATGTCGCCCAAGAGCCAGGCCCTTGCTACGGCCGGCATATGCATATATGACTGTATATATTTGTAGGTATATATTAAAGCAAATACAAATGAGAGTTTAGTTATTGATGAAGAAACAGGAATAATATAAGTTGACCAGTCTAAATATTTAGGGACAATCAATCATAAATAACTAAGAAGGTACTGGAGAAAGGAAAAAAAGAAAAAAATAGCATTGAATTGAGTAAAACTATTTCAAACTGTTTAAATTCAATATAGTGCGACAAAAATATTGAAAAAAAATATATAAAATAAAAATAAAATATAGAGAAAATGCTGGTAGAATCAGTTTTGTGGCTATGGGCACTAAATGATTATTATAGAAAATGAATATTAGTTGTTGAAGTGATTATCTCAGCCGAAGTGGTAGAATTTAGAGAATGGATCATATTAAAAATCTGGAAATTAGAAAAACAAAGCATGCAGAACAGTACTATAAAGAATTGAAAACAAGAGCCTTAAATGATTTGGGCATCTGGTGAGAATGGGAGAGCATGGATAGCCTAGAGCAGTGTTTGAATGACCACCACCAGGAAGATGAGAAACAGAAAGACTAAGAAGATCTTGGGACAATGAGATTATGGAGGCAATGGCAAGAAGCTTAACGCTGGAAGACATACAGGATAGAAGGATGTGGACGATTGGTACAAGAAGATGGCAGTAGCTGTACAAATCTTATATATGAGATAACAAAAATGTATACACACTTCAAGCAAAGAAAAAATATGTTAAAATAACAAAACTGAATTCACACAAACAGAAAATGATGAGCACTAATCATCTTAGGCTTTTACAATTACAACAGTGGCTCAAAATGCTCACCATCAGCGTTGATATACTTCTGAATACGTTGAATTACTGATTGAGCAACGTTTGCGAATGTGTCCTCAGCGATTGCAGCACTTGCCGTTTCAGTTTCTTCCCGAAGTGTTGCCAGTGTAGCTGGTTTTCTACGGTATTCGGTACCATGAGTCTCAACTTTATCTCAAATGCATGGTTCTGTTCTGCACATACGTCTCCATTGCCTTTGAAATTCAACAAAATTCTCGGTTTTCCAGTACCACTTCAAAATCGCTTTCCGCTGTTCAAACGATAATCTTGGCTCCATTTTGTTGTAGCAACGCTATCATAACGTAATGTGAGTCATATCTGTTTACAGAATATCATACGATAATCTTGGCATTATTTGTTCATTGTTAATTTACGATAATCTTAGTTTCATTTGTTCATTATTTATTTACCATAATCTTGTTTTTTATTTATTCATTGTTCATTTATCTGTCACGCAGCATGTGAGTCACATTTGTTTACAGAACATCATACTACACATTACTATTGTTTTTCTGTCCAACTTTGAAATATATCAAGCAGATATCTACTGTGAAAATGTGTTTATATTTTTGACACCCTTATGTGTATATATATATATATATATATATATATATATATACACACATAAAGAGAGAGAGAGGGGGGAAGGAGAGGGACGAGCCATACAAATTATGTGTATTTAGAGGATTTTGAAGAGAATATTATGTTTACCATTTTCGACTGTTTTCAACTTTCTTATCAACGCCAAAGTTGTAGTTTTACTTGATACAAGCTATTTTCGAAAGGCCCTTTGCGTATTAACCAAGTTATACATAGTTTTCGGTAATTTTAGACTACACCACCTATTCGGGAAAGTATTCGTTTTGTCGGCCAACAACACGACCCCAACGCTATGATTGGCATTACCTTCCGTGAACTCATGACGTTCCAACCTTCAGCGGTTTGAAACAAGGTAATATTACATTAAAGTTATTTGAACTGCGGGCTAGCAGAGCGTGGCGGTTACTGCGTGGAGCCAGTCGTCAAGGCCATGTAATACATATGCAGTTAGTAGTTTGTAGTTAGCTTGAGGGAGGATTTGTCAGCGAATGAATGTTACTGGGTGCTTTCATCGTGTGTAAATTGTGTGCTAATTGCTCTTAGTTGGTTATGTAAATATAATACTGCTCCGCTTTTTATACCTTTACATAGGTTAAAATGGATTGCTGCAGAGAAATAATAGAAAATATCATGGCAATCGTGTTTCAAGTAGAGAACCTGTTAAATTTACGAGAGACAGGATCTCTCAATGACAAGAAACGTATTCCGAACCGCAATTAACTTACGGAAGAAAAGATAAGCACCATTTTCAACTTTTTAATTACACAGGTTACTTATTATTATTATTATTATTATTATTATTATTATTATTATTATTATTATTATTATTATTATTATTATTATTATTTAAATACTGCTTTCAATAAAAGTACAAATGCTAAAATAAAAATACTAACTTAAGCGCGGCGATTATGGAACTTTCTGATTGATAGCTGCACTTTCCCAGTAAGTAGGTGGCCCGTAACTCAAATAACCTTACTGTATATGTTAAGTAAAGGAATCGGTACTGAACCCCTTTACAGTTAGAGCTTGAAGTTTTACTACCATAATCCATCGTTCTCATTCATGAGTTTCTCTGCACTAATGAACCCAATTTCTCTCAAATCTCAGTGAGATTGTTGATGCACTTTATTTTTCCTTGTTCTCCACAAAAATCAGGAGGTGTTGGGTCTGGTGATGAGTAGGTCATAAAAAGTTGATCTATAAATGATAGTTAATTTTTCACGGTCATTTACTGTGCCTATTTTGTTAAACGGATCCATTAAATATAATATTATTTTTTGTGTTTACGCATGTTTTTAAGATGCCAACACTGACTCAGGGATCGGTCCTGGTGGTGTAGTGGTTACCATACTGGCCTTCTAAACCCAAGATCGCGGGTTCAAACTCGGCCAGGATCGATGGGTTTTTCGGGCGTAAAAATCGTAAGTATGGCTTCCTTCGGAAGGGAAGTAAAGCCGTGGGTCCCGTGTCGTACATTTACGGCACGGTAAAGAACCTTAAGCCTGAAAGAAGAGGTCTCTGAGCAAAATTTGTCGACCGTTTTACGCCCTGAATTGAATGGGACGCTGAAGACCTGAGATGTTAAAGAGCGTCCGTAAATAAACAAATAAAAAACTTACTCAGGAAATACCTAATCAATGCACACCTATAAATTTCTTTGAGTGAAGCCTGATTCAAAATTGATCTGTAAGCATTCCTAGACAGCTCCAACTACCCCGTAACCTGGCGGAAGGGAATGAGTGCGGGAGGATACGGTTAACACCGCAGGTTGGCCTATTGCAAACCGTTGCTTCAGTGTAACACACACACACACACACACACAAAAAAAATGGCTGCTTGTATGACAGAGACGAAAAATGATACTAAAGTAGCTGATAGGGAACAAAAATCGTTAAATATTTTGTTATTTGTTAGTACTCGTTAATAAGAATGAGAAATGGAATAAACACTTATCTATTATTCATTATAAGCACGAGGCTAATTAAATGTGTTACTACGTGTTTTGACTCGCGTTACGGATATACTAATAGGTACACTAGAGAGGCATAATGCTATGATTAAGTCTATTCTTCTATTTGAAAGTGAAATATAGGGATGGGGGAGAGCTGAAAATGTAAATAAAATTCAACTCGCTTTTTGGAAAAGGAAAAATAACCAACATTTTTGGCTGCAGAGCTGGAAAGAGGACTCAGAGAAATTGACATAAGTTCAATAAGGAAACGAGGTAATGAAAATAATAAAAATGCATGGAATGGAGTTAGAAAAAGGCTAGAGGATATCAGCAGGTAGTAAATCGAGGCAGAGTGTAACACGAAAGTACCCCTGAGCCTATCGATTGGCATTAAATAAACCGTAGGTAAAGAGGAATGCGTGTTCATTCTAGTAAGAAAGGAAATATTAGGAATGGGCTGGTTTAGATTAGGAGGTTGAAAGGTTAAAAAATGACGGATACTTCTGGTTGGAGAATCTCCATATTTTATGGAGAAAATAAGAAATGGTTACATATTCTGGCCGAATGTACCCATGGGAGCACCTGAGAAAAACTCTGTTTCCAGAACATGTTTTAAACCAATTAGAGATCAACTGCCATGTTTGGATCTATATGCGAACCACACAAATTGGATGAATAAAGTCATTTTCCTAGCCGAAGTGCGCAAAGCTAGAAGCAATTTATTTTCTGCTTAGAACGTATTAACTAGTGTAATTGTAAATAATAAACAAATTCTTTTCACGCATATATCTTTAAATACTTCTTCACATTATTTATTGTTATCTTTTTTCTAATTGTGTATCATATGTAAGCAGTACGGTCGACGACCCATGTATAAATACCGAGGGGGCCATAAAATGTAGACACACTTTCACAATAGATATCTATTTAATATATTTCAAAGTTGAACCGAAAAGCAACAGTGAAGTGTAGTATGGTGTTCTGTAAACAGGCGTGACTCAAATTATGTTACGATAGCGTTGCTACAACTAAATGGAGCCAAGATTATCATTTGAACAGCGGAAAGCAATTTTGAAGTGGTATTGAAAACTGAGAATGTTGTTGAAGTTCAAAAGCAATGGGGATGTATGTTCAAAACAGAACCGCCAACGCGAGTAACAATTGCGGCATTTGAGACAAATTTGAGACTCATGGTACAGTATACTGTAGAAAACCAGCTACACTGGCAGCACTTCGGGAAGAAATTGAAACGGCATGTGCTGCAATCGCTAAGGACACTTTCGCAAACGTTGCTCAATCAGTAATTCAACGTATTCAGAAGTATATGAATGCCGATGGTGAGCTTTCTGAGCCACTGTTGTAACTGTAAAAGCCTAAGATGATTAGTGTTCATCGTTTTCTGTTTGTGTGAATTCAGTTTTGTTATGTTAACACAGTTTTTTCTTTGCTTGAAGTGTGTATAGGTTTTTGTACTCTCTGTATATTTAGAATATGTACATAGATTTTATAACGGTTAATTTACAACTACTTCTGCTTCTATTTTAAAATTATATGTTTGATTTCTATTTTTATGGAGCATAACATTATTATCTAAGGATAGTATTAGTGATCCAAGTGAAGTTGTATAATCGCTGAGGTCCCATGCCCATTTTTTAAACATGTAGAACAATTTGTCTTTGTCAACCAAATTAGATAACGAGCTCATCTATATGATCTACACAATTATGTTCTTTTGTTGTGGTAGAAAGAAATATTTAGCGAGTGTTGGACCATTTACAACACATCATTAAGTAGTTTGGATAATTTTTGTTACTTTCAGATCTTATGCATTTATCATTTATAAATTAACTCATCATGCTCTCTCAAGCCTAATAACCTGAGAAGGAAACCGTAATCACCAATCTTATAAGAAAATTTATGTGACCTCTCTCCTTACATTCTTTTAGAATGCTCCATTTACAGCTTCGTGGTATTAAAACAATTGAATAAGAAGACGAGACCGAATTTTATTGCACAAACGTAATTACTGTGCTATTCAAGGATATTAAAATTTCTCACTCCTTCTGTATCATTAGATTTGCCAGTTCTGAAAATCTGTAGTCCTACGTAACAAGAGAACGGAACAGAAAAGGAAGCTGGAAGACTAAAGTACTTAATTGTATAAAGATGATGATGGTTATTACAAAAGTGGTGAAGGAAAAAAGAACAAGACGGCTAGAGAAAGAGAAAAACGCAATTTCAGGAGCAGAGTTGAGCCCATTTATGGGAAAGACATTGGCTATATTTCATAGTGAGGGCTAGAAATTCAGACGAGAGCAAAAGGGATAAAAAAAAACAGTGTTAAAACGAAGAATTTACTGTTTATAAATGTTCATCCCTCAATATTATCCAAGTAATCTTCTCCTTCTTATTTTGAAATGTTAACAATTAGAGCTGTACACTATGTTGATAGAAAAAGCAACTAATTCTTCATCAATCAATAGGGGTGGTTCAGGGGGGTAACGCTTGTAACTCTCATTGGGAAGCGATGCTCAAGTACCGAATGTATTTTCCTCCGCCTCAAGTTGGTAAATCTCTACAAAACTACCATCAAACAGGCTGAACGGAGATCGCCGTTTTAATGAACAGCTTTCAGAGTGTAGAGATGTATATATAAGCAATTTGTATGACCTATCTCTTCAAATTTCGAGCCTCATTCATCACTTTTTTGTCTTTTTCTGACTAGGCCTGATAATTTAGCTTTTAACCTACATTTTAACCCATTCAAGTCATATGACGAGCTCTACTCGCATAAGGTAGTAATGGCATGTAAATCGCATAACAAGTACAGCGCGCAAGAGTGCGTTGGGTAATAAAACTGTATGTATTTGCATTTCTAAATCACCAGTTGCATTCAAAGGAAGTGATAATGGAACTAAATACACAAGTTCTTCGAAGTCTACATGGTTTGCCTCGTCATCCGCTGTATGTTCTATAAAGTTACTCTTTCATTGCAAAGTACAGCTAACCTCAGTGACCAAAATGGCAAGACAAGCTTCGTTATAAATCGTTGAAATCGTTATAAATAATGACAATGAACTTAGCGAATTTCTGATTTTATAATTAATAAGTTTTGGAATGAAATTTTGAAATTAATAAGTTACAATTAATTCTTCTGCCCATGAATCTAGGCTCCGAATGTAATTCAGAAATTGATAATAATGATGATGATGAAGATGATTTTCCGCTCCAGGTCCTTCAAATTGTGCTAGCATGTAATGCAGAAGAAACAAAGTGATTAGAACTGAATAAACTGATAATACTCCCATTGTGTACCCACACAGTGATTTTGTTGGAGTATGTAAAAAAACTACTAAAAGATATAAATCAAGGCCGCCTTCAGAAATTGATATTTTTTTGGAGTTTATGGACTGTTCGAAAAAAAATTGTGCGGAAACAAATTTTTATGTTACATAGCAAATGCACAATTAAGAGAGAGAGAGAAACCATTGAAAGATGGTTTCATAAACCAGGTATGCTGATTACAGCATACTTTGTTCAAGTTATTGTGATGTCTCGAGTGCGAAAGTGGCGAATTAGACAGAACTGGAATATGACGAGGTGCATTGAGACACCAATATTTGGAGAAACAACGAACAGACTGAGTCTTTCTGCAGTTCACCGGCGATAGAAATGAAGACCGAAGTGATAAGCTAAAAAAGATTAGACCTATCTTTCAGCATTTTTCTGCAATATTGTCAGGGATGAAAGCCTAATGAAATACAGAGGTTGCCCCTCTCATACGTGCAAAGCAATAGATCCATTCGTGCAAGATTTGGAATAATTTTTTACAAAATTAGAGAATGTTCTAGATATTGCTTGTACTTAAACATTTATGTTGCTGATGATGTGACAGATCCTAGTCTTCCTGCAAGTGTAAATGCTGTGACCCATTGCCAAAAATGTATCTGGTATTCGTCTTCAGATCTCTTTAGAGGATTGATGGACACAAAAACTAATGTACCGTAAGAGCAAATAGGAAGGAAATGTCGCCTGATATGTCTCATAATAAACTGATACGTGACGATTATGAATCATGGTCTGCAAAGAACGCGCTGAGTGTGAGGTGGAAGGATAACAAGAATATTTTTTTCCCATTGACTAACACGAAACTGCTGACATTACAGCAACAGGCAATCTGAGAAGAAGGAAAGGTCAAACACCCAGGGAGGAGGTAAAGAAACCGAAGTATGCCCTTGAGTATCAGAAGGGAATGAGAGGTGCGGATTTGCAAGATCAGGTGACAGCTTTGTTTCCTGTTATGTGACGCGCAGTTAAAAGTTACAAGAAAATATTTTTCTATCTGCTATATATGCGCATTTAAAACTGTTTCATTTTGTTTCACAAGATAACTTGTAAGAAAAAGACCAATTACATGGACTTCGCAACCAATATATCCCATCAGCTGCTTCGTCTGTTCTGGTGGTGTAGTGGTAACCATACTTGCCCTCTAAACCCAAGATCGCGGGTTCAAACCCGGTCAGGATAAGTATGGCTTCCTTCGAAAGGAAGTAAAGCCGCGGGTCCCGTGTTGTACATTTACGGCACGAAAAAGAACCTCAAGCCTGAAAGAAGAGACCTCTGAGCAAACTTTGTCGGCCGTTTCACGCCGTGAATTGAATGGGACGCTGATGACTTAAGATGTTAAAGAGCGTCCGTAAATAAATCAAATAAAAAAACAATTCAGTCGCTTCAAAGCGTAACATTACCAGAGTACAATGTTAAGAGGTCGATCTTCAGTTGGGAGTATCCATTGAGTTTGCAAGCTAAAATATGGGCGCACTTTCCGATGCAAATTCCACCCACAGACAAGAAAAGAATAGAAAGAGAGAGATAAAAAACCTGCCGTGTAGTATGCTACAGTATCGCGGGTACAATCTCGGCCAGGGTCCATTTATTTTATCAAGCGTAAAATCGTAGTATGGCTTTTTTCGGAAGGAAAGTAAAGTCTGGGTCCCGTGTCGTACAGTTACGGCACGTAAAAGAACCTCAAGCCTAAAGCAAGAGGCCTCTGAGCAGAATTTATCATTCGTTTCACGCCTGAATTGATGACCCGAGATGTTTAAGAGCACCGCAAATAAACCAAAATCTTCTTCTTACCCTTCATTTGGAGAACTGTTTTGAGATCTAACACTCCAACGATCATATTAGGCCATCAAAAGTGTCGAGTCAATACTTCCAGTATCATGTATGCAAAATATCAGGAAACAAATTATATTGGTTGATTTCATATGCATTTTAAACTTTGAAACTCGCTTGAGCAGCTATACAGAGACTTAAATCAGATTTCTGAGGTAGTAATGAGGGCATTAAAATACGGTACCAATGGGTTAAGATGATTTTTAAATTTATACACTTAAATTGTAACATATAAATTCATATAATTATAACCCTTGCTAAAGTCAACTTTCGCACGGGTCACCAAACCGTACGTGCTTTCATAACTCACAAGTTCATTGTTTAAATAAATAAGTAAATACGTCACACCTCCATTGTTTAACACAGTTAAATAATAATAATAATAATAATAATAATAATAATAATAATAATAATCTCAATATTAGCTTCATATACACATACAGAATATAGAACCTCTTCCCCCTTGTCAGTGGAATAAGCAAACATTATATATATATTTTAATTCAGTTTTGTTCCCCGGTTTTCAGCCTTTTCAGACCTGTGCTGTCTCACCTTCGACATGCATTTGCCTACCTGCTGCTCATCCTTGCTTGCAGCAGAGCCAAGCATGCCCCTTAGAGTCAGTAAAGGAAGGCGGCAGGCACTTTTTTCACACCTCAGTGCTGCCACAGTTCGCTAGGATGTGCGACATGATTCTTCCTCTCCACATAAAGCGCAAATTCTTAGTCGATTTTCACCTGAGATTTTGATTGCCGCATTGCTCCAAGCCTAAACCACGCAAGTCCCTGTTTAATGAGTTTGGCACCTGTTCTGATGTACTGCGCCATCCCCGATCCAGATTTTAACCCCGTTTGTGCTTCTGACGAGATCTTCTCTCCTCATTGTGCGATTGTAAGCTGCCTTCTGTATCCTTCAGGCGGTTCCTGACCTTCCCCCATCCAGCTCTCCTGTTACCTTAACCTACTGTCCAAATATTTCCCAACCCGATGGTTTCTAATTAAAGGTAGAATTGAGGGTAATCTTATGAGTTGAGTGCCGTATATTGCTTTTTTTTTTTTTTTTTTTTTTTTTCCTAAACTTCGTCCATATTTCTTTAGTGTGCGTATCGTAGCATTTGATATTAAATAAATAAAAAAAAAATAATGGCATGCAAGAATTGAACCCGCAGCATGTTTTTGCGTTATGCATTATGCCACAAAGGCAGTTAAAGAGCTCCCTCTAGAGTAGGCTACATTATGCAAGAAGATGTTTAATATGCGTTCATTATCCCACTGTCGAATAATTAATTCGAGATTTAAGGGATTTTTGTGCCACTAAGTCTTTAAAACGCTGATAACGAACTGTGGAAAATCGATATTTCTATGATGGGAATGCAGTTTTAAAGACACTGTAAACCGATTTCCCCACCGGCTTGGCTTTAACACCGACTTATCAGCATTTGATGCAATGTTTAACACCATAAAACTGGGTTATGTTTAGTTGTGGACCAAACATTGCCTATCTCAAATTGCTTAAATATGACAACTCTACACTCCCTGAGATCATTATTACCCTATATTATGAAATATATAAAATAATCTGGATGATTGCATCTAAATACTTTCCAAATGCTACGAATTTTTGTAAGGCTGAGTCCCTCACCCCACTCGCTTATATACCAGTCACCGAGACAAAAACCTTTCCAAAGCGCAAGCCGCCGTCGCACGCAACAGCCCACCTCGCCCTGGCACTTTAAACCTTGTAACAGAACCAACAGAATGAATTTATATAAAATGGGACAGCGGGAAGGAAAGACCCATTCTACAATTCTCCTAAGCGACCAAGAGAATAGGGGAAGGAAAAAAAGATTGGTCAGGATAGCTGGTCCTAACGGGTTTGAATCACCTCATCATGCTCATGAAATTCCAGTACACACAAAAAGCACATTTTTCTTTTATGAAAATCTTTGAATCTTAATCCTTTTGACTATTATTTGTGCGTTAATTATAAAAATATACTACACAGAAACATTCCACGTCTTATGGAAGCTGTGAAAAAAAAAATCGTGAAAAAATATTCAGTATAAAACAAAATTAACTTCAACATTTACTGTAACCTGTTTAGAAGGATATAAACGTTCTGCGAGAGATGAGTAGTTAGTTTAAGCATCTCGTTTAATTCTTGGTACACGTTTGCCATTTGTAAAAAATATTGAATCGATTAGGATTAAAGAAACACAAAGTAATAAAAAACAATAAAACTAATAATTAGAAAAAAAATTATTGATTATGCCTCATATTCTTTGCTGAGTGATATAATTTCATTATATTAAACATATTTGTACAGAGTAATGCATGTTTAAATTCCAATTTATGGAGGTTATAAACAAACACATGTTTAGATTTATAGGCATGTTACATTTAAATTTTTACTTCAGGAATCTAAAGCATTTAGCAAATAAAAGTAATTGGCTATGCTATATGGCAGAAAATCTTCACTCCCGTTGAATGACATAGCTTTTCATCCGATAGGCTCCAAGTAATTATTTAAAACACAGCCTTTTCCTCTGTAGTGTTAAGACTTTGTGACTGATTAAAATACCCAGTTCGGTTGCTATTGCATCGAGCATTTAATTTTCAGCTTTATCATTACAGGGAGCTTCGCTATTGCTGGGCGGTTATGTAACCATGCAATTAGAAGCCTCCGCTGTCGGAACACCACGTCTCATGGACGGAGGCGGGTAAAAGAGATTTCAAAACAGGGCTGACAAGGGGAGCCGGTTTTTGTCCACTGGACTCATTTGTAGGAAAATTACTGCATCTGTACCCCTTCCCTCTGCTGCGGATGCAAATGGAAACCACAGCATCCATGTTTTGCCAGACGCATGCTCGATATTAAGCAGGAAGGCAGTGTTTCCCTCCCACACAGGAATTAGCAATCCGTGGTAACAGAAGTAGCTGTTTTACATGTCAATAGGATTAAAAAACAAGGACAGGGCCAAGAACGAACAAAAAGATGCCATTAGTTGGTCATCATAGATTTCTTATTACACCATTTGAACAAAATTTTAATGGCGTTCTTGCATGTTGGCCTCCGCTTAAAAGTTTAAGTTTTAAAACCTGCACAATTATGAGTTCAACTCTGAACTGTTAGTACATTTACTCCGCCATTAAAACTTGTTTCACTCCTTCTCGACCCTGATTTTCTTAATGCACGTAATTCAGTGATATTTGACACAGACGTACATTTATATTGGAAGCATCATAATATTCAAAGTGGCTGCCATTAGCACCAAGGGATTCCTTCACACGTCCATCTATATTAGGTCGTATTTTCAACATAACGGAAGCCGTAACCTCAATTTTCGGCAAGTTTTCTTGCAGTAACATTGGAGTCTGCAAATACATGCCGATTTACTGTTTTTGCAACTCATTAGCATGCATTTTCTTGTGATAGCTTACGGAAGAGCTTCTGTGGGAAGGCCTATGCCTGTTTTTCGTTACTTCGGATGCCCTATTTCGTGGGCGTCCATCATCGTTCCCATGTCGGTCCTGGTATTGTAGTGGTTACCATACTTGCCTCCTACACCCAAAACGCGGGTTCGAACCCGGCCAGGATCGATGGATTTTTTCGGGCGTAAAAATCCTAAGTATGGCTTCCTTCGGAAGGGAAGTAAAGCCGTGGGTCCCGTGTCGTACATTTGCGGCACGAAAAAGAACCTCAAGCCTGAAAGAGAGGCCTCTGAGCAAAATTTGTCGGCCGTTTCACGCCCTGAGTTGAATGGGACGCTGATGACCTGAGCTGTTAAAGAGCGTCCATAAATAAACCAATAAAAAAAAATCGTTCCAATGCATACAAGTATGTTCATCAGACAACGAATTAAAACTTTTTTCGGTAGTTCCCGAATACCAAACCAATACATTACCTTTAGGACTATACTACTACTATAACACCGCAATTTTCTTACACAGCTGGAATCATCGTTCTAAGCCCCTGACCTAGACTGCAGATCTTGCAAGTGAATCAATGGTTCGAATTCCAGCGATTGGAATTGGGGAAGGGGGAGTAAATAATCTGTAGGAGATAACAGTCCTAACTAAATCACAGTCGTCGTGCAGTTGAAAGCGATACCGTTTCGCGATATGGATTGCTTGCAAGTGTATTGTGAATTTGTGAGGCATTACATAAATCAATTATGCCTCCAGTTACTTCCACTTTAGGGTACAAAACACTACTGAATAAGAGTCGAGAAATTGTTTCAAATGTATATGCTTACATGAAGAAAGAAGCTAAAAAACAAAAGATTTGTGACATCTTTTTTCAAAAACTATACAGAACGTTCAAAAGTAAGTATCAGATGCCATTGGAGTATCGAAATTAGCAGTAAAAAAGAATTGTTCAAGAATGCAAGCAACATGAAAATTAGAGTACACAGTTTGGAACAGAAGGGAAAAACATACCTTTCTGATACGACTTTGATATTATACATTAAAAGATTAATTCAAATATGTTTGTTCAGGAAAATACAACTCCACCAATTGCTATTTTAAAAGAGAGCATAAAATTCCATGGCATTAAGTGATCTTTAGACGGAATAGTAAAAGAACAGATTTTTAAACAGAAGACTGAAACAAACAGAAAACTGCTAATAAAAACATGTTATACATTTTGAAGGAAAAAAAATTATGAGAAAGCAAAACAAAAGTACAAGTCCAAAGGAAGGTTGAAACGTGTATTCACAGTAGTCATATCAACCCCAAAAGATTGAACTGATGGCAGTACTACAGATTTACTAGCTTCAGTATCTAGGCGAAAGGCAAAATGCTAGTCATGGTTCATCCAAGAGGGAACATGGCTTTTTTCCCAATGAATTGCTCATGTATAAATCAAATCATATATCAGCAGATTACCATAAGGAAATGGAAGTCAGCAATATGTATGGTTGAAAAACTCATCCCAACTTTGCCCCCAAACTCTGTCGTATTTAATAATGCTCCATTCATAGCATCCAAAGAGACTAGCAACAACTTTAAATTCCTTGAACCAAACCAAGAAAACATTGATCTCAGATAAGATAAAATAATAATATAGCATAGAAAATAGCTCATCTTTACGACATATGAAGTATTTACTAAACAGAACAGGGAAGAAAATGACCATACAACAATAACAATGACCTGAACGCAAAAGAACTGATGTAGGTAGCAATAATCCCGCATTTAAAACTTAAAGGCGTTGAGCAGTAGTGCTACAATCGGTTCGAAGGAATAGGGCTGGAAAAATAGAAGAATGCATACTGACATGTTAACAAATTTGAAGAACATTAGTACTACAAAGACATATTAGAGAATACGATTGAACAAACTTTTGATTGAGGGCGTTGCGAATAGCAGTGACAGTGCGGTTCAGGAAGTTTCTAGTGCAGAGGAATCAAGCGAGGAAGACTCTCTACCTGTTGTTGAGGGGCTTGAATAATTGTGGATGACACTGTACTAACTTACACAATATATTTAGTAATCTGTATTATAATTTGGAAACATTTGTACAATTACTTCTAATTACTGTGTAGCCATTTTTAGCATGGGTTATACTGTATCACTAACAAGTATATTTTAGTTGTGAGGAACCTGACCCCACTCCCAATCGTTCTGCAGTCACCTGCCTTGATAAACGATTCGCTCTCAGATTTTACATTGCTTTCTCCTGGGCCAAAATCGTTGAATCTAACTTTACGTGCAAACAACAAATATGTCATTCTGATGTGCACCGGTTCATACTGTATTGTACGTACTGTATTACTCATAACAGTGTAATAATAACTGTCGACGATCTCATAACAACAGCAGTGTTACATGAATTACACTAGTCTTAAGAACATCAGCATGCAATAACCTTCACGAGCATGAGCAACGTACGGGCTAGGTATTGCACTAATATTTTTTCCTAACTGTGCTTCTCATACCAATATGTCCCCGTCAAAATTTTACGGAATTTTTTCCATTAGTTTGAAAGTTATAAGGTGATATTCGGGGCCGAGAGCTAGTGAAATATGAATTGCTTCTGTTTCAAAGTAAGCTTAGTAAAGCCTATAGGTACTCGTAAAATGGAATGCAGCTTTTTAAACTCTACATTTTTGCTCTATTTCGTAAAATATCGTACCTCTATATTCATATAATTGAAAATAAGTAAGAAGCTTATTAACTCTAGATAAATTAAGTAAAATATGTGTGAAAGGTGAATCACACGGAATTTCCAAAGACGATAAAACTCTGAACACTTGTTCTCTTCTTGGAAGTTACACTTTAAGAATGTTCCATTTACCAGAATGCGGATACTATTTAGAAATAAGTGATAATCAAAAACTCTCAAAACGGAATATTTGTATAATATTGGAGATGAGCAACAAGCAATGTACTACCACGTGGAGTTATGAGCCTACGATTTCCGATAGAAGTTCGGCGTGGGAACAGTTACATTAATGGATCACTGATAGAGTAAAATGTAAGCGTAACCGTTCGAGATGGCTACGTATGCTTATCGATTTCGTAAATACAATTATTTAAACACCTAGGTTGACATTAACGTTGCCTTAGAGTTTCTTAGGTATCATGTGAATACCAAATTGAGGCGATATAGATGCAATTTTCTTTAACCTACTGTACTGTATTGAAATGCTACTACTAGAACAGAATAAAAATAAAGTCTATAGGTTTAACCCCATAATACAGAGGCTTTTAAAGACCGCATTAGAACAGGCACCAAAAGAGTCACGGAAGAGAATTTTTGCTAGGTAAGGCAAATTTCATCCAAAAATGTCGGAAATGTCCGCAAAAGGACGCCATTTCGAACATCTTCTATAACACAAGCTTGTACTCATTATGGAAAAAATCAATATTATAAGCATTTTATTATTAATCAAATTTGTGCGAGTAGAAATGCAAGGGAACGTGTGCATTAACGAAGAAGGCGACAGGCCTCGCGCGGCTTACTTTCATATGCGGACACAGGCCAAAAAGAATTATCTGTATGTCGCTAGCAAATTTTTCAGCTACGTTCTGCATTTATTTAACAATAACTTTCAGTAATTGACGAAGACACTTAAGAGCCCAAATAAATTTAACGTTTAACTCTGTTTAAATTTCGATTATTAAGTATTATTTAGTCTTTATTTATAGCATGTAAAAGATTATCTAATAGTAAAAATTCTAGTAATTGTGAACAAAATATAAAAAGCGGTGGTTTAAAGATTAAGGAAAATTAAACAAACGAACTTTAGCGTATACTTTCATTTGTAAAGCATTCCGCATGGTTTCCTTGTAAAAATGCCTTAGTAGTAATGAGCACAGCTTTCATAAAGCGGTTTCATTGTTAAAATCACATGGCAGAGATTATAGCAAAAGAAACAAACTTCACGCAATTGAAATGCATGAGTGCTCATCTCCATTCCTTTTCTTGCTTTCTTTATGCAAAGGGACAAGATTAAAGCAGTGGAAGAATTCTCTTCTTGAAAGATCACTTCTCCTAATGACCATTTAATCTAAGAGAGGGCCCGCACACATGCACAAGGAGAACGCCTTTGCCATGTCCGTTTTATCTCTTCGGTCCCCTTCCTTCTGTAAGAAAAGCGAGGAAGAAAGAAGAGGGCGGAAAGAAGACAGGGAGGAAGGAAAGAAAGGATTACTCAGGACGTCCAAGCACCGTATCTTTCTACTGCGCTTCAGGCTAGCTCCTTGCCCAACTCAAGATTCGGGCACGGATATCCTTGGAAAAGAACTTTTATTGCCAGTGTTGGCTTTTAGAAAGAGACCACCCCAATAAGATAGTGTAATTGACAAATTTCTCCGTGCTTGACATCCTGCTTTTCTTGACTCAAGCTCTCTAAGAGGAAATTAATGACACACACACACGTGTATATATATCACAAAGTTAAATTAGTGATAAATGTTGAATTAATTATCCACTTCCTAACTACCCATAAGCCAGATAACACAGAGATAGAGAGATATACTCGAGTTACTTGCATTTAAGTGCTAATTATTAACACCAGTGTATGTATCTGAATATATTGTTAGTTTTATAAGAATAAATTATGTTAGAAAATAGAAACTTACTTGAATATTTCCCATATCCATGCATGCTTAATGATATAACATTGAGACTGTTCGATGAGTGGCTTGTTGTTGTCGTTAGTGGCCCCACGTTGGGCGCCAACTTATGAAGCGTTTATTAGGCTCCAATAATTAGAGCGAGATTATCAGACTTTGTGGCCCCAAGTTGGGCGCCAAATTTTGAAGAGACTTAGTATGCTCCGGCTAAGTGTCTCAGGCTGGGCACCAATTTTGAAGCGATTTGTTGTCGATTTCAAGTGGCCTCATTCATGATGCCAATTTTGAAGCAGTGGTAAATTTGATGAATCATCGCTTCGTTGTTTTTATTATTAGTGTTTAATGCCTGTTTTTACTGCTGAGGCACCACAGATGGTGCTTCGGTGTTGTTGCCAACGCTTCGATGGCAACACTTTCTCAGGATGAATTCTGCTATTTTATTATTTCGTACTCAACAAATCTGGGAGAGGATTTCAATGGTATAAATGAGCACCCAATGTGATATATATATATATATATATATATATATATATATATATATATTTTATGCTCAAAATCCTTCGCGTCCACTAGTTTTTTGCGTACGATAGACTTGCTGCGTCGAATACAAACTTAGCTGCCGCGTGTGAAACTTACAGATGAGTGCCCTGGCGTGTGAAACTGAAAACAGCTCAATTAATGACTGCGTATGTCAAGCGAGAACTGCGTTGACGCATCGGGATTGTGAAACTGCGTAACTGATAACAGCTTCTCATCTGAGTATAAACTTAAAAACTGCCTTACTGATGTATCAGAACTGCGCGCCCGCGTCCGAAGTAGTACTTGTTATTTGCGCCTGAGCTGATTCTGTAAACTGTACCTCAGCAACATCGAACTTATAATGAGTCTGAAAACTGAGTGACCCAGCGGAGCAAACGCTATCTTATATATTAAATGTCAATCAAATAATCGTAGTCTTAATTCCACGGGGTCGCAAAGGCACGCGCAAGCTTTGCGTCTATCTTTAAAATTTCAAACATACCTTTTCCACTGACTGGTTTAAGTCCACATGCCATACATGCCATTCCCTAATTTTTGAAAGTTTAAAGCATCTTGTTGACAATGGCTAGTTTAAAGGCTAACAGTACAACCTGTCGGGTTCAAAGCCCTAACGGTTTAAAAGTCCTTCAGTTTATTAGTCCTGAAATGGCTGTCCTTTCACTGGTAGCATCACGTTGCTTTCATTGAACAAAGTTTTTTCTTTCTTTCAAGGTCTCCTAAGCTATCGTAACAGAAGACCAGAAACTTTCTCTTTTGTCGACGTACAAATCACATGTTAGCTTTATGCCGTATTATGCATATACAACCATATTACCAATTATAATACATGACATATGATAATTAGGATACATATTATATTACATACATATTTCAATGGTGGGGGGTAATATCTATGTCAAGATAAAGAATGTCTAATGGCATTGATCGTTCACTGTTACAACTGGCCAAAAATTACATTCCCATCTCACAGATCGTGAATTGCATGATACAGTGTTAAGCGTTTTATTTACATTTCTGTGTATATTATATTGTTTTTATTCCATTTTATCGTTCAATGTTATAACTGGCCAAAAATTGCACTCCCATATCACACATCGTGAACTGCATGATACAGTGTTAAGCGTTTTATCTACATTCTCTGTATATTATACTGTTTTTATTTCATTTTAGATTATTAATGTATATACATATATTGCATTCTTATTTACATACACTTTCATATATTCATTAGGACTGCATCCTTTAAGTGTTCACCGTCGAGTGATAAAAGATTCGAGTCATCATAGTAAATGTGCGATTTACTATGGCAATTACAATACTGTTATCCGTCTACAGTATCAAGTTTGCTGATTAAATCATAGATACTATATGTTATTTTTGCCTCGTGAACCTATAATTAAATAATTTATTAATGAAGAAGTATGCTAATAAAATAATGGTTGTTTCACTAGCTCTGCGCCTGTGATTTTCTCTTATAACATTAAAAATTATGAATGCATATTAGGAAAATGTAACACAGATACACTTTAATGTATAAGAAACATAGCTGCTGAAGAAATACAAGTGACTGCACTATTCTCTAGTCTATGTTGCGCATGCCTAATAAACGGAATTGTCTATTTGCTTTTCTTGGCAATAGTGTGGTACATTTTATTATGCTGTTGTTACGGGTCGTGCCTTTATGTTACGAGCTTTACATATAGTATGTAGGCATACAGTGAAACAATACGTGTTTAGTGTACAGACACTGGAAAACTATCGAGAAAGAAGCATAAAAGAACCTTTATTACGCAATTTGAGATTCAGAAATCACTGGCAAAATTCTCCAATCGCTATCTGGTGGATAATATAAAAACTAGGAAATATTGTCATGTTCGGGAAGTCTGCGTAAACTGTCATAGGTAATAGGAGTTTTTACCAGCATGTGTTAGTGAGCTGTGCGATTGAAAACATTTTAAAATAAATGGGGACTAAGTGGCATGCATATCATGATACTGATGTTCAGGAAACATCCGGGAATAGTGGTCTGCGTAAGGTGAGCACGTCATTTCGCAGAACACCAGTATTGTGCTGGTGAGAATTCTCACACCATGCATGAGGCTCTTCTTTCCAACCTAAAGGTTGAGTTATGTCACGGTTCTACATATTGTTCTATATAACGGTGGATATAGGAATCTAGATGGAAACCTTTTACAAGTTTCTGAAAGTGTGGCGAGGAATTCGTCGCTGATTTATTTGGAAAGGACATTTTCAAAGAACGTGGGCCTCTAAGATTGCTTGGCGTTCTCTGACCTTGCGCCACCAGATTTCTTTCTTCATATCCTGAAGAAAGTGCATGGGAATAAAAGCTGAGTTCTCAGGAACTGCAAGAAATTATTCGGTGGGAAATTGGGAATATAGCTTCCATAGTTCAGTTATTTTAATGGTGTTTAATGCCAGTTTTCACTACAAAAATATCTCAGTCGGTGGTCACTATTATTCGTAAGATGAAACAATGAGTTGAGAAACGAAATTAATTTAGGGGTGCAGAAGAAAGCGCTCCAGATCTAAGATTAGGGTACCGGCCCGGCATTTGCCATTGATGAGACTGAAGAAAACCTTGAAAAACCTGAATCAGAGAGAAAGTTTTGGCGAAACTCGACCCAGACCTCCCTTTCACATGTTTTAACGATCTCGGTCACCCATGTCGGTAATGTGTTCATGAATATTTTCCAGGCATTTCTTGATGTTGGTGGGCATTACTTTCGGCTTTTTCTTCTTGCTTCTCATAAACTAAGGTATGTTGGTGTTAGGTGCCATTGATTTATGCTCATTAATTTAAAATTTATATTAAAAAACCAGGGACCGACAGATGAAAAAGTTATATATTCAAAAAACCAAAGTCGATATATTATCATGTTAGTTACATGGCATTAAGAGGTATCACGGAAAAGTGACTTAAGTATGGGCCACTCATATTATGAGCATATTCATCTACCTTTGAACATACGTTACAACATAACATAATCACATAAGATGTAGTTCTGTACATTCAATCACTTTTAAAAATTGGATATCAAATGTAAAATAAAATAATAAAAATTGGAATAATACGCCCTCATATCAGGGTGTAACTAAAAGACAGTAAAATTAAAAAATAAAATAAAATAACCACGTTGTGAAAATAAATAGTCACATGTGGAATTTACAGATATTGTTACATTTTTAAAAACATTTATATTGATAACGTAAAGGCATGGAATAGCATTATAGTGCCCCAAAACTTCAAAATAAGTCACATCACATAGAACTGTTAATTTGTTACGCTGTTGTTTTATTATCAAACTTTTAAGGAAATTCTGCTTTGTCACAGTTGTAAAAAGTTATCATGCTTTTAATTTAAAAGTATGACGATTTTGTATATGGTACAGTTAGTAAAATTAATATTAAACGAAACCAAGGTCCTGGTGGTGTAGTGGTAACCATACTTGCCTCTTAAACCCAAGATCGCGGGTTCAAACCCGGCCAGGTCCGATGGGTTTTTTCGGGCGTAAAAATCCTAAGTATGACTTCCTTCGAAAGGGAAGTAAAGCCGTGGGTCCCGTGTCGTACATTTACGGCACGAAAAAGAACCTCAAGTCTGAAAGAAGAGGCTTCTGAGCAAAATTTGTCGACCGTTTCATTCTCTGATTTGAATGGGACGTTGATGGCTTGAGATGTTAAAGATAGTCCGTAAATAAACTAAATAAAAACAAAATACGAAACCATGAAAAGTGCTCAAACATCGCCATTAATTCCACATTCGAGAACTGCAATAGAACTTGGGCTGACTTGATGCTAATTCAGTAATGTGATCTGCGCTGTGGAAAATGCCGTTCAATATTCTGTTTACTGTATAAATCACACAGACAGAGCGACGTGACTCAGATGGTAATGTTTGGAACCCGTATTAGAGAGACCATGAGTTCAAATCCCTTGGAGCGCTCCCTTATGGCCTCGGGTTATTTCGTGGTTTCCTCTGGTCGTTTAGGCGAATACTGGGATAAATATTTCCTTTCCACGATTTTTCCGCTAAGCTATTTCATTTCATTTCATTTCGTTTGTTCTGTTTACGAGATCAAAAGTGCCAGCGAGTGGAGATGGTGCTGTGTGTAGTGTGACAGTGACCTGCGCTTTGGAAAGGTTCTGCCCCCGGCACCTGGTATGGAGAGAAACCTTCTGAGAGGCTGGATCTCATTACGAGGGGGGGAGTCTCCGCCGGCGTCCAGTGCTCTCTATCTTGAAACAGTATTAGGGAACTTGTCTATACGGTGAGGCGATTTTCGGTGGCTCGCGAGGGCGACTGACGTAAATACTAATTGAACGCGATTTAAGAACTATCAGCCTCGACACCTCACCGTAGCTGGTTCTCGGTGTAATTATTAATCGTAGCCCCACCTCGCAACATAGGTTCTTCCAGGGGCCCGGTTCCGCTGTTTCGCGTACTCTTAACCACGGAACTAGGAGAGGGGAGGAAACAGCACAACTTAGCATACGATACTGCTTTGGAGCGTTATTGAATTTATTTATTTGCGTTGCGGTGCGTTTGGCCCTTTGCGACGAGGCTGCTTAGTGCTCGAGCATATCGCCGATCGCCGAAATGTTAAGAGAAAATCTCTGAAAGTACTCGCTGACGCTTACCTGGATGCGAATCTACGAAGAAGCTACATGAAAATTGCTTGTCTGAATTTAAGAGCCCAATGTAGTTAACACTGTCCGAAGACTAAGAGCTGAATGTCGAGCTGGAATCTCATGTCCGAAGAGTAGCTAAAACTGAAGTAACTTGTGCCCATCTGAAATATGAATGACAATCTGACTGCGAAATACGACCAAAAGCTTGAAACTGAATGCTGACTCTTCAAGCTGAAACTGAAAAGCCGAAAACTGAACTTGAAGGCTGAATCTGCAAAACTGAATGCCGAATGTATCCTTTTTGTGAAGATTATTACTCCTTATATTCGATATTCAAACTGCGCTAGCGTGATTTCTTGAACTCATACAGGACTACCTAGACTAATTTACGGCCTTCGGGCATTCAAAACCTGCATCCATTATTGGTGGGCTCTAGCTCAATTTCCAGCGCTAATATTACAACTTCGAAAACAATCTCTCGTTATTGGCTACATTTAAAGCTGGTGTCCTAGCAGTTCGTGGGGTTATTCGAATGACAATAGCACCAGAATAGCACATTTTAGTGCAACAATTCATACAGAATTGTTTTTAATATTTTATGAGTTACTCAGTATTAATTACACAATATATACGATATCAAATGTTAAATTCTTATAATGATTTTCCTAGTACTGCAAAATTATGGTCTGGTGGGGGTGAGAGGGGGCGCAAGAAGTGTTACAACGGGCAGTCGTTGAACACGGCTACAGTATCGAAATGTCTTCCTCTGTTCTTACCATTCTAATCCAGTCCAATCTAAATAAAAAATCGCTCCGAATATCAAGTAAACATAGAAAACAAACAAAACAAATAAATAAATCCCTTAATGAGTTAATTCTACAAAAAACCTCAAGAGTTTCACAGCATTTGAAAACATGGAACTCTCTTATTAAAATTATTATTTACTGTCGATTGTGTTTTGAACCCAACTGAGTTGCACTTCCTGAGGGGCTTAGGACAACCAAGAGAACAGAAGTTCTGTCATTACTGATACTGTCTCGCAGCAAATGAATAGATCGATGCTTCCACTTCTTCAACAAAAGCAGGTGAGCGGAAATTGAGCATCAAGTGATGATAGAACATGGACCAAGACTAGAAAAAGGACAAACTTGATTCAATAAGAACAAAGAGATTTACTCTTGGAAATGAAACGACTTTGCCTTTAGATCGTCCGTTCAACAATTCCCGACTCGCATTTCTTTTCTTAGAGAGAGTAATGGAATGGAATGGGATGGGATGAGAGGAAGGCTACAGTGAAACAAATATCAAGAAAGCCGATCAATCAATACTCAAGAGAGAGAAGGAAGATAGGGAGTAAATAACATAGGACTAAAAGGAACTATTTTCTCTCGGCTCTGCGCTTTTGTTGTCATTGTTGGACAGCACTTTCTGTTTGTTGACGTGGTATGCGAGAATCGACTAGTGTTTGCTTCTCGAGCAGATGAAGCAACGAGTTCAATCTGTTTATCCATTTTTGTTACTCTGCACTCTCTTAGTAGACCAGGAGAAACTTAATAAGTAAAGCCCTGCCACTTAGCGTTATAGATACCATTTGGTAAGTCATTTATTCCATTAGGTTGTTTAAAAAACGTGGAAAAAGTTTCCTGTTCAATATTATAAAAATGGAATTACATCTGGGAAAATAGCAATGTAATTCTAAAGTCACATAAATAAATGGAAACAACAACAATAACACTTATACAATTTAAATAGAGTGTAAATACCAGACTAGAACAAACGAGCAAGGAGGCAAAGATACAAAACTACAACGACTGAAAAATACAAAAAATAATTCTAACTATTTTTTATTTACACTTGCAGCTAAGTGTGCTGTTACAATAACCAGCATTGTGTCTGTTTATTATACAGGTAATTATAACTCAGTAGCTTTTGAAGCTCAATAGTATAACTCAAGCATTTCGGTTATTATAGGATGTTTGTCCCAATGTAATTAATTATGTTGCGGTGGTGAAGTAAATTTTACTCTAGTGTGCTCTATTGAAATGTTATAACATACAGAAACTTAAAATATCAAGCAGAAATTGAAAGAATAGCGGGAGAAGAGCTCTTAAGGGTGAAAGCAAATTTACAAAAGCTTACAATTCTTTTAACGCAGGTTAGTACCTATTATGAAATAAAATTAATATTGTATTATTGAACAAAAACTTATAATTTTTGGAGAAAAACTCAGAGGATTCAAAGGTTGTAAATTATGATAATGATGAAAAAAAGAAAATGTTGAATAAATCTAATTTAGAGATTAGGAACTTGAAAGGGGGAAAAATTACTATTCTATCAATTTATCGGCCGAAATGCATATTTCGGGATTGTTGTTATACTTTAGAAATGCGATAAAATTATAAATAAAACTAAAGAGTGTTCCATAATGAAAGCAATTATTGTTTTAATAATGAAACATTCATTTAAAAAGTGCTAACATTATTAAGTCAATATGAAGCACAAACAGTATCATTAAATATGAAACACAACATCAGGGAAATGTCCTCCGCTGCTTCGTTAGTACACTTTCACTCTATTCGTCGGTCCTCGTGGTGTAGTGGTTACCATACTTGCCTCCTAAACCCAAGATCGCAGGTTGGAACCCGGCCAGGACGGATAGATTTTTTCGGGGCGTAAAAATCCTAAGTATGGCTTCCTTCGGAAGGGAAGTAAAGCCGTGGGTCCCGTGTCGTACATTTACGGCACGAAAAAGAACCTCAAGCCTGAAAGAGAGGCCTCTGAGCAAAATTTGTTGGCCGTTTCACGCCCTGAGTTGAATGGGACGCTGATGACCTGAGCTGTTAAAGAGCGTCCATAAATAAATCCTTCAAAAAAAAAAAATTCACTCTATTGGCAACCTTTTCAACGATTTTAGAGCAAATTTCCGATTGAATTTCACCCATGACATGTCTAATTTT
Organism: Metallyticus violacea; assembly: GCA_030762175.1. Taxonomy (NCBI): domain Eukaryota; kingdom Metazoa; phylum Arthropoda; class Insecta; order Mantodea; family Metallyticidae; genus Metallyticus; species Metallyticus violacea. The sequence goes on along the minus strand of CM060833.1, from coordinate 131,732,116 downwards.
TGCCTTGAATTGAGGGATGGTTCATGGATTGTCCACATAAACACAAGATTTTACATACCCCACAAAAATAGTCACATGGTATCAAATCACACGATCTCGGTGACCAATTTTGATCGCAGTTGGAAGGAAGGTAAACGTTCGTTGCTGCAAATGGTCCGCCGGCTTCGCTTTTGTGTTAGTATGATCTTAAAAGGACTAAATGCAGATAATTGTTAAAATTCGCTGCAAACTGCTTCTCGGAATGATTAATTGTTGAGAACAGCAGCTAATCGACTTCATTGGACTCGTAGAAATACTCTGTTTGACGAGGGGAACATTCTGTACCAATCAACGAGGACGTCCATGATTTGATGTTCTCAGTCGATTCTGTATCGTCAGATTTCCTTACCAGTCTCTAAACTGTTAACACGCATTTCGTCTACCAAAAATTACACGGCGTCTTAGAAAGGTCTCTTCATAACCACCGTACTTAAAATGCACTTTCAGAATCTGGACGAGTTCGTATATCGCTCCATTTTATTGTTGATTTGGTTTATTTACGGACGCTCTTTAGCATCTCAGGTCATTAGTGTCCTATTCTATTCAGAGCGTGAAACGATCAATAAATTTTGATCACATGCCTCTTCTTTCACGCTTGAGATTTTTTGTATCTACGACACGGGACCCACCGTTTTACTTCCTTTCCAAAGGAAACCGAACTTAAGATTTATACGCTCGAAAAAATCTATCGACTCTAGCCGGGATTGAAGTCGCGATCTTACGTTCTAAGAGGCAAGTATGGTTACCAAAATTTTGGCTTATAGTAATACACACAAATGACAATGGTTGTAATAGACCCGACTTTAATAATATACATTGATCTCCGAAATATGATAATGTTCATAGGCAGGTGTTAAATTTTCTATGAAAAACATGCTCTGTTTTAAAAAATATGCTTGGGTTTCTATAATTTATATCATCATATGTAGGTGATAAAAATAAATAAGTTTAAAGGAACCATTTCATAATTTGGCGCCCAACGTGGGGCCACTAACGATATGTTTAATCTTATAAGATTTACACTGTTCATTGGGTGGCGTTGTTGTTATAAATATTTAATTTCATTACATACTGATGATAGTTTGTCAGATTAGGAAACCGGCAACTTAATAAACCGACAAAGGCCGCTCAATTTAAAAATTGCATTCATTATGGGACACTCTATATAAGTCATAAACCATAAAAAGCCTTTTTAATCCGCATTTATGACATTTAAGTTTATAAATTTCGTGTTGTATATGTTTAAACTTGCACGATAACAGGTCTTTCAGAAAATATCGGATTGTCAAGATATGAATAATATATCAAAATTACCCCACTAGACTTGTAACAGAATTAGGGGAAGGAATTTAGAGCCAGAAGATTAGCGTGCTGCAGACAGGAAGATGTTTCATACATTGAAAACTTAATGTGATATATGATAGTGCAGAAATCTTTTATCTGCAGTGTTAGCAACATAAAGCTTCTGCAGAAATTCTGTGAGGTCCAAATGTTTGGAGATGATGAATGTTGTGGCAACATATTGGAAGAAGGACCTTGGGAGAGCTTGCTGACGTGAGCCACATGGTAGGAAATAATGATCGATGAAGATGTATGGAACACCGTGGTCAGATCGAAAATCGCTTCTCTCCCCCCCATTCCCTAAGGGCTGTGAACCTCAGACGTTCCCACTGGAGATAATGCAAACCGTACCAGTTGATGCCCGTTCTTTAGGAAACACATGTCCCGAACACTCCTGCAGGCTGAGCAGAACTTTGCAGTAACTTGTCAGTGCACTGTGTTCGCTAGAGAGAACAAGCAGTTTCTAAATATACGCACTGTGGTTTCGTATTGGAAGCAATGTTAATGATAACGTGTTAGTAATTTTTAAGTTATACTTTTTGATTTTGTAGTAGCGTAAAGGTTTTGTAAACATATCAAATTTGATTTAAACTGATAGAAATGTTGCTTTTCTTTTTTAGGTAGCATGAAAGCTTTATATGTAGCTCAAATTTATATTAAGGAGGCATAACTATTCGTTTTCTGTTAGTAATAGAGGGTTTTGGAAGTTCGTTAAACATAAGTATATTTTAATTCAGATTAGGCAGTCTGTTTAAATAAACCGTGCAATTTCATAGATAAAGAAACGTTTTTACTGGAACTGGAAGGCATGTAAGTATTGATAGGTGCTTTTTCTAAAAGAAAAGTGTAGAGCAATTATTCATAATTCATATTAACATGAATTTCCTCTTTAAACATGTCGAAAACTCTATACGTCCATGGAGGATAGCAGATAATTGTGTTCAATGGTCGCGACAGGGAGCGGGAAGGGTAAAACGCCCATAGTCACCCATGAAAAAGAGAACGGAAGGGTGCACAACGTACTTAAAAAGGTAGCAGAAGGAGGAGAAGACTGAACTCGTCGGAAGCTATTAAACCACCCACCTAATCCCAAGAAAGCGATTTAATTTAGAACAGATTATGGGAGCAGGAAGGAAAAACGATCTTTCATTGGTGAGGATGGTAGTGACATCATTGTCATTGCCAATAACAAGAAATGCACTAGACTGCAGCGAAGTTGAAATAGTGTAAAAAGAATGACTGTGACAAATACCTCTCAAGTATAGATTGAAGGTAGTTTTGTTATAGAAACATTAGCGAATAACTAGCTTAAACTAACATAAGCAGATATTTCTTATTACAGGAATTCTTATAAATCTTAAGCCTAATCTAGGGGCTAAACTTGCCCATGCGAACCAACAACAATCTTAACATGTAACCCGCAGGTTAAGTTAACGATTTTCATTCCGCAAGAATTATTCACAGGCCTCGAGGTTGGCGCAAAGGAGTGCCCTTGATCCTCCGTATAGTAATATTATGTAACAGTGGGAGATTGAAAAATAGTGGATGAAAGTGAAGTACAGAGCAGTCCAGGTAAGAAATAATGCAGTATGTAGATGCGATGGCATACTTTGCAGAAACTGGAGGAATTTAAATTAGCAGAGGAGAAATAAACTTTTTAAGGTATGTAGAGAGCGTAGAAAATTAACAGAAGTTAATCGTTTTACACCATTTTACATTCCTATCTGATGATAAATTTTGACCAAATTGTAAGCACTTCCATTTTAAAGGAGTTCACCAACCCAGTACCTTTGTTGAAAATGAAGAATCAGACTTTAAAAATACGGGTCACTGCTGAAATTCGAACCAGGGATCTTCTACTTTCCGGGATGACGCTCTAACCACCTTAGCTACGATAATATTTCTTGGGCTATCACGGCCGATGTTATAATTAAAACAATTAAAATCTTCCGGGCTGTTTTGCTGTGGTCCATGGTTTAATATGCTGCCATAGCTTACACCAGCTAATGCGGTTGGCATCATCTGTGGACGATGAACGACACTGATTGCTAAAAGACGAGCTACCGTGTCCTCCTCCGAGCATGGAACCAAGAACTTTCCTCATCTGATTTTTTTAATGGTGTCTAACGCCCGTTTTTACTACTGAGGCACCACAGGCGGTCATCTGATTCTATATAGCCCAGAGAACTCCCTAAGGTTTCTACACTATGAGAGATCTATTCCTTGTAGTGTTATCAGTATTTCTGACCTAGGCTTCTAGTTTAACCACCAATCGCATAGAGGTTAATTTGTATATATAAAGAGATCTATTCCTTGTAATGTTATCAGTATTTCTGACCAAGGCTTCTAGTTTAACCACCAACTACATAACGCTTCATTTGTATGTATATAAATTGTTCCTTGACCCTGGCCGCATGTAGGGCATCAATTGAAAATGAAGACAGACTTGAAAATCTGTTTTATTTTATTTTTGTTATTAAAAGAGATTATTATTTTTGTATGATGTTGATGAACATAAGCAGAAACTCCAATGCCAAAGTATTTATGAATAAAATGCTCTTTAGAAGTAAGTGTCGTACGATACAGACGAAGAGGACATTCCATAAATACTTAAAACGTGGCTTACAAGGCACCGATTCGACAGTTTCTGGTAAAATTTAAATCATACCTAATTAAAATTCTGAATAGAGCATCCTTTTCGGAGTATACCTTTTCTTTGGTGCTCTCATCCCTGAGTAATCGATCAAACCGATGTGTAGAATTCCCATGAGACGTAATTAATAAAAGCTGCTAATTTATTATTCAAGTGGTTAGATCCATTTACATCTTAATAATTTGCCTTATTACAGGATCTTTATCAATAAGATTTTGATTCTCATATATCTTAATTCCTTATCTAATAAAAGGTATGTATATTGCAATATACCTTTTTATTGCATAACGATGTACACTTTACTGCGCAAACAAAGAGATTTGGGACATTCAAGCCGGAAAACACGAGTAAAATGCAACTTTTCTCCAAAGGCCCTGAGGGAAATATGGATGAGACAGTGATATTTGAGTGGTATTCAGTGATTGTGCATATCTAAATGTAATATTTGGATGGAACTTTTCCATGAATATTTTTGACACTCTTAGGTGTCTAGATGGTAGTTAACCAGGTAACACCAGGTAGAGATAGCCTCTTATCGTCTTCCCTTTTTTTTTTCCTTCCATTTGTCATTCCCCTTCTCCATTTTGAATTATCAAACCTTAAGGCAGCAGACAAAATGCGTTTGGATTAGGCACAATTCTCACACTTTGACATTTTCTTAGTTACATACTGTACACTATAGAAATTCCAAGTATTTCACTTGCTGGAAGTACACCTTACTTAATGTTCGCTGTAATCAGCTACAAGGCTCACCTTTTTAATTTTTCTCCACAATTGAAATAATATCTACTAGTTTGGAAATTAAGCCTTTAATAACCAAATTGACTAACTCTCTGTAGATAAGGACTATAAAAATGATCATAGATTTCCAGCATTTAGTCATAAGTTCTAATGGGGCATCTTACAGTTCAGTTCAACTTTGTCGGAAAGTTGAATGGGGTTAGAACCAATTTCTCAGGAATGTACTTAGGTCAAAATCCATTCATAAAACCTATTTCTGTCTACAGGATTACAAGGTTTAACTTTGTGGATCACAGCGACTTTATAGGCCTCAAATAACTTCATAGATTGTATTATTAGGGGCGGAGGGATATTCGGTGCTTCAGCCTTGCTCATTTCTACTCCTCCATCGGAGGGTGACTCCTGGAGGAAGCAATGAGGTGAGGAAGACACCGGGCGATCAGAATCTAGGGGCAGTAAGACACGGGCGCATTGTTTCCAGGTAGAACACAGGCAAAACCTTTCCCCTTCCAAGGAGTTCTTGCCCATCTCCAGGGCCGCTTCCATACCAGACGCTGGAGACTTTTCCATAATGCAAGTCAACGCCACACTGCTCAAAACCTACGTTGACTGTGTAATAGAAGCAACGGAATAAAATTATATGAATTGGGAGAGCGGATAATTCGTTGAAAGTAAAGATGCTTCTCGACTTAGGCTAAAGCAACCAGGGAGAAACTCAAGTTTGGAATGTACAGCCCCAAGAGGTTTGGTCCCGGCACCTCCCGAATGCGAGTCCCAAGTATTACTGTCTGAGCCACTCCTACCAAATGAAAGAAGTTCTGTTTGTGGAAAAGATAGCGAAGAAATTTTAGGGAGCATCTTCAGGATCCAATATCATCCAGCTTTTTCTTCTAATGTACGTCATTTTCTTTGTTTCTTGTCTTTAACTTCCCGTTTCACATTTTTTTAACGAAGTAATGATTATTAGGCTTGTTCTTTCCTATTGTCACTTCCTAGAAGGCTGTATGTAAATAAACATTAACCTGTTGCGTTTAGTGTCCACCTCATAAGAGACTGCATACCTCATCACACTGGTTCGCTATGGAGGATTCCTAGCTAATGCTCAGCTGCACCTGCGTTTCATAGATAATTCTTTAATTTAATTTTAAACATTTTTGTAACACGGAAATTGTGTTTCTAAACTTTGTGGATAGACGCAAAAATTGATTTGGAAGCTATTTTCCTTTCACGACTCTTTCACCAGATGGCGAGGGGAGGAGGAGCGAAACGAAAGCACAGATAAGTGGGATTATATCTAACCAACAATATATTTTCCTGGCATTTTTAACGGTCCGCTATTTGTCTGCTCCGTTTCTTGCTTGCGTTAGCCATCTGCGGCTCCTTTCGAATTTCAGAGCAAGAGATTCATTTCTCTTCCCGATGTCCCAGGTGGTTCCTCATGAAACATACGGCTTCTGCATATAGATTCTTTTACTATACTTGTGCTTTCACAAACCAATATCACAGGAGAAGCAAAAAATACACTTCGGAAGGAGAAAGAGAAATGGTCTTCTTTGAAGGATGCTCAAAAAATGTTAGAGTTGCGTGATCCCTCTTTTGAGTTAAAAGTAACGAATCCTGCTAGAGCTTCCTGGGCAATTTAAAGCAATCTACAGGAAAAGGACACCAGTGCAAATTCTTTAAAATCTCAGCAGAGTCTGTTACACTTTAGTTGATTTTATCTTTATCTTTATTTATTTATTTATTGACCAACTTAACTTTCAATTTATTTCATCTAGATAAAATTTCCTGCTTAAAAGCAAAAAAGATATTGCCATGTTTACAACCACTTAGGCTTTAAATCTACATATTTATAAAATCATACGATGTTTTGCTCCAATTTAATGCTAGTTGATCTTTATGGACTAATATACCGAGAGTGCTAAAAAATGTGTACACACATTCACAGTAGATATCTATTTAATGTATTTCAAAGTTGGACCGAAAAACAACAGTAATGTGTAGTATGATGTTCTGTAAACAAATGTCACTCACATACATTATGATAGCGTTGCTATGTGACAGGTAAATCAACAATTAACAAATGAAGCCAAGATTATCGTATGATGTTCTGTAAACAGATGTGATTCAAATTACGTCATGCTAGCGTTGCTATAACAAAATGGAACCAAGATTATTGTTTGAAGAGCGGAAAGAAATTTTGGAGCGGTATTGGAAAATCGAGAATGTTGTTCAAGTTCAAAGACAATGGAGACGTGTGTACAGAACAGAACCGCCAACGCGAGTAACCATTACATGCATTCAAGACAAATTTGAGACTCGTGGTACCATATAACTTAGAAAACCAGCTACACTGGCAGCACTTCGGAAAGAAATTGAAACGGCATGTGCTGCAATCGCTGAGGACACTTTCGCAAACGTTGCTCAAGCAGTAGTTCAACGTATTCAGAAGTGTATCGACGCCGATGGTGAGCGTTTTGAGAAAATATTTTAACTGTAAAAGTGTAAGATGATTAGTGCCAATCATTTTCTGTTTGTGTGAATTCAGTTTTGTTATGTTAGCACAGTTTTTTCTTTACTTGAAAGTTATATTTATTTTTTTTGGCACCCTCTGTATAGAAAGCCACAAGGGATCGAAAAGAGAAGTTTAGTGCGAGGTGGTTGTAGAAAGTCAGAGGATCTTTTTATTTTGTATTTTTTTAATTGTAACACGTTATTAATAATGAGTAGTTTTGCATTTGTTGTGAAAATGTTGATTGCAATGCATTAATTATTTGTGTGGTCACTTCTAAGAATGGCCTAGTCCAAAATCTGGTGGAGGCATTTTGTATTTTGCTTGCTCTCACACTAAAATTAAAATTTCATCCACATTTTTTGTAATAAAATCGCCAACGATTATTATAGGCATTGCATTTGACCATTCGTTTTTTGCTTTACTTCTACAGGTATATAGGAGAAAAAAATACGTTTTTTAAATAAATAAATAAAAGCTATTTGGGCCTTGAGCTCTTTCATATTAGCTCTTTAATAAGTTAACTCTTTTTTATGAGTAAGTATTGGTACATTTGGTTTAAGTATTTGTTTGCTAAGCGTATACAAAATTTGGTAATTATTTAAAATGAATGGAAACCTGCATTAAGGCATATTTGAGCATCCTAATTTTAGTATTCTAGCAATCCATGAAAAGACAAGAAACGACCCATTACTTAGCAACAGAAATTTAATAAAATTATACTATAAGTAATGTGCTGATATCGCATTCTTTATAAGGGAACATCAATAGAAAATAGTGGCCCATGGATATTTCGATATTGAGATCCAAATTGATGTGTTTGGATTCTTGACCTTACCTACAAGTTTATCTATATTTTCTTCGCCTATTCTTTGAAATCGATATTCGCACTTAAAACTTAATGATCTTATCATGAGTGATAATCATTGAAATGGTGTTCAAAATAAGATATTTGCTTTCTCTTTCTTATTTTTCAGTTACTGTGCTGCTATGTTTTTAGTCCCTTTAAGCACATTTATTTTTATCAGCTACATATGCTGATATAAATTATAGAAACCCAAGCATGTTTATTCCTAGAAATTTTAACATATGCCTATGAACAATATTACATTGCGGAGACCAATGCACTATTATTAATGTCGGGCCTATTGCAACGGCGTCTAATAGAAATGTGTTTTATTATCGATAAAAGATATTTTCGTACTAGTCAAAAATATTTCAAAGCATAAATAAAAATATAAAAATAAAATAAAATCGAATATTATTGTTATTAAACTTTTAGGTAAGTAAAATCATTATACCGGAATGAAGGGTTACAGTTATCATCAGCTAGGTAAATTAAATTATAATATATCATTTCAACATAAAAACAATACATTTTTGACACTTTTATGCCTTATAATTCAAATATGGAATGATAACGGCAAGGCCTATTGAAATACGTAATAGAAAACAGCTTTAGCTGGTTTTATTTTCTGCACTTTAGCGCTTGTTTCATATTTTTATTTTGTATGAACTTTTTAATCGAAGTTTAGGACAGGTTACAACGTATGACAATGCGGGGTTAAGGGAGCTTTAAGACATTTCTGTCTTACCTTGCAGGTACCTCAAATCGTTTTGGTATAAGAGGTGCGTTTGCTGTGGAGATTTAGCATTTTATATTTTAAAGTGGAAGTTCACGCAAAGCGGTTAATCGTTCAGTTAAATTTGCCCTTTGCACATGTAGCAACATTCACCGAATGTTTAAGTAAATGCAATATTTATATTTTTATTGCACTCTTCTATATTATTAAATAAAATGCTTTTATTTCGCTTTATTGAATGGTTCTATTTGTTGTTTCCTTTAAAAACGTATAAATAAAGCATAAAAACAGTAATTTTGTCATTATTTCATTCAAAGTTGAAGGAAACGCGTATTTCGTTTTAGGTACTTTTATTAAACGCTGAAACTTCCACTACAAATATATTAAAAAAAGTAAATACCAGTAGAAAAAAGACCCTGTAATGCAATTGGTGCAACGCAACCAGGGCTGCTTTCCAACATACTGTGGGCAGCGGTCGCATTTCTCCTGCACCACAAACCTCCCATCTTTAACATTTACCCACTTCATTTCAGTAGATGCAAGAGAAAGGTGCGGTTGCCAAATATTTTTTTCGGAATTTTTTGTATATATCTGAAATATCGAAGAAATGTGTTCATAATTTTTTTTTACTGTCTATATTCCTTCCACGTAATAATAGCATCATTTTTTTTATGGAGGGAGTGAAAATGTCAATATTTATTGGGTTTTACGGTTTGTTTTTATATTTTTATTTTATAACTGGAATAGGTAGAACAATTTATGTTACAAGTATCCTACAAATCAACTGAATTTTCAGTTCTTGACTTTGTATAGTAAATCCCTCTTTGTTTTTACCAAAATGTATCTGAGAATTGGTTAGTTTTACTCACCTATGTAAATAAATATTTTGCAAATAAAAATATTTATATCCGTATCTTAATTTTGTAATATTTCAAAGCATGGAAAGTGTATTTTAGAGCTCAAGGATGACAAGGATATAAACACAACAACCTTTTTTTATAGCTAGGGAGTTATTTTAACATCCGTGTGCGAGAAAGATTACAACTGCCAATTGTGTGACTTGTTTTCAATTGATTACCCCTTTTTGTGCCTTAGCACAACATACTCCAAAATGAAATTATACTTCTGCAGATGTTTGTTCGAAACCTAGGCTTTAGTTATAAAAATTATCTTCTCACTCGCGTTTTACTTTTCGGCTATTAATCATATCTTGCACATTGTTCTCTGAAACTGTTATCTGCATATTTCACGGCAGTATAAATTCATTTGCGAATTGGTTGAATAATTTATTCTAGAGCAACATATTTTTGTCGTATAAGGTATTTTAATACAAATTAACACATCGTGCTAGTGCAAAATTTATTAAGATATTTTATTATGAGTTAATCCTCTCGAAATTAAAGCATAAAGTTTAGGTTTGCAAAGTGTAAAAGAAAACATTAGCAATAATATCTGATGGTCGAACTTAATTGTGTCAATCCCAATACGGGAATACGACAATTCTAGCATCTTGTACAAGGTAAAGTTTTATACTTGTTTTTGGAAGCGGGGTTGGAAGTACGGACGCCGGCGGCTCCGGCACGTTTTATAGCCGAGAATAAAACACCGCGTGGGCGGACAAGTTTTATAATTAAAATACGACAGTGTTGTGTCTTCAATATATTTTACAATATCAGTTACCAAATAAAATTTTTGCATGTTATTTGTGTTTTAAATGTTTGAGAAACCTACTCCTGAACTCTATTGCAACATACCAGTCGCTCAAACTAAAACATATTTCTTATTGTAGTTAAACAATAATATACAATGTTTTATGTCCTTTTATGGCACATTTTTTTACATGTGACGTAAAAATAACAAAGCTATAGCTCGCAGGCTCTCCTCTTTAAAAACAGCTCAGCTTTAAAACATACGCGACGTTCCCGAAAGTACAATTCGACATCCACTTCAGCGACACGAAAACCCTTCACGATCTTCAAAGTTGACGTGTTTAACATAAACACTAACTTCTGCTCCAGAAGCGGTTTTCTCTTCTGCCGACTCGTTGCCCTAGGGATGCGATGACCTATATCAGGCTCAAAAGCAGTAGGACTGTGTGTCTAAGTGATTCTGGATCTTCTTCAGAAGCTCTGGCACTCCCTGCTAATGAAAAACTACCACAAGGTCTCCCTTAGGGATGCTCATTAGACATAGACCTTAAACAGCTTTAGATACCGAAGAATTGTTCTGAACAATTTTGTGAAAGTCAAAGAAACTCAGTTTTAACAGGAATGCTAGAAGTTAGTTAAATAAATCTTAGCACAAAATATAGTTGAACCCTATCTCTTTAGCACGTACTAATATTATTATGTTGCAGTAATAGAGCATTATGGGTAAAGTAGACATTACAACATTTAAGAAAAACACTTTAAACTTTCTTAAGGGTAATAAGAAGACAGGAAATTAAACAAACAGATATTGAATATATTTATATTAAATCAAGTATCGTCAGAACGGAATCACATATGAAGAATTTAAATATTATATATACCTCAAATAGATACAAAAAAAATGCATTTCAGGAGATGAGACATCTGAGATCAGAATAAAAGTGGAAATTATATCGTAACAAACAAGCAAACTTTAGACGAAGGATCAAATTAAGGCAAATGTATTCATTTCTGATCTTCAACTCGTATATTAAAAAAAATGCGGCCTTTTCAAATAAATATTTAAACAGAAACGAACACGAGATAATTTTGATTGATAATAATTAATAATCTAAATTTGATACTCGTATAGTAATTCTTTTCTACGCTTCTAAATTCGAGCATTTTTATGAACCTATTTATTTTAGTAATAGGCAACTGCAATTTGTGGTAACTGCTGATAACCTTGGTAATGGAGATTTACTTTCACTTTCTCTCCAGTCAAAGATTTGCTATATTCCCCAATACCAGTTCAGTGACTATTATTGTTTATTCGATTTTGTCCCATTTTCTACTTTTTTTTCTGAATTTTGTTTAACGCCCGTTTTTACTATTGAGGCACCAAAGGCGGTGAACACTGGTGATAAGGAAACGCTCCAGACCAAAGTTTAAGGTACCTGTCCGTCATTTGCCATTTATGAGGACCTAGGAAAACCTGGAAAAAACCTCAGTCAGGAAGGATGGTCCTGGTGAGAATCGAACCTCAGACCTCCGTTCGCGAATCCTGCATCAACGACCTCGGCCACCCGTGGCGGCATTTCCAACTTCCCGTCTCAGATCAAAATATTCATTATATATAATTATACTAGAATAATAGAAAATTTACAGTTCTGACTCAGAGTTTTACTTAAAACTATCTCCAAACTTCACGTGTCAATTCCGTTTGCAAATAAAGTGTTTATTTAAAGTACAATGGTAACAGCTCGAGGAACAAGTGTAAGATACAGAACTTAAAATAATTGAGATAATTAAATGACCAGTATTACAGGATATGCTGAAAATATTTACCAACTCGATCCGGGCGGAGATAAACGGGATGCTGCATGCAAAAGTGGCCCGCAAAACAATTTACTCACCACAGCAACATTACACTAATATTTTTTTTCAATTTCCTACTAGTGCGAGATTTGTTACTCTTCCATTTAAGGCAGATTTAGTTCAAGAGATCTTGGTGACCACCATTTCGGAACTGCCCAAAATGTTCTGGATGAACATACAGAACGCTTCCAATCCTCTCCAACTTTGCAACTATTTGCTTTGCTTGTGACGTCCTGCCGTTGAATTTTCTCACAAATAAGGTCTAACACTGCTTTAATATACATGTTTTCTGGATGGAAATTTGGAACTGGTGAGAGGCACAGCGCACTGCGAAATTAAGAGAGAAATCGGGACCTACAGCGAAACTATAGAGTACAAAATCAGAGTAGAGAAGTACTGGCTGCGAATTATTAATGGAAACCAAACTTAAATCAGGGCATTTTCCTACCTTGAAGCTGGAGATGAGAGGGAACAAACATGGACATCCAAATTAAGAAAGGGACTAGAAACAATTAGGGTTGAGCTCTATTTTCATGGTGGGTAAAAGCGCATGGAGGAAGGTTAGGAATAGTTTGAGGGATATGGATAGGTAGCAGACAATTGCGTAATACAGAGAGATGATTTAGCTGGAAGCACAACCTGGACTAAAACAGGAATGGGAGATGGAGCAATACATCAAAAGAGGAACTAAACTCACTAGGCAGAAGCTCGTATTGCTCAGACTAGGGGCATGGCGGATGATTAAGATCACTGAAGAATATGAGCGGAGAACTTGCCCATCTGTGAGGAGGGGAAATTATGTATGTAAATGTACGGAAGAATGGGGAGGAAAGTATCTACCGCACTCCTTTGCAGGAGCGAACAGATATAGGCGGCCATGCTGGGCTTTGCTGGCAGGCAAGGAAGGAAAGGAGAGATTTGGTAAATTTCTAATGAAAGGACATAAGTCAGGCCTGAAAAGGCTGATAACTGGAAAGCGGCTGGGGGGAAACATTGACTGAATCCAATTGCGTGTCATTATATTGGGATTTCTTTATAATTTAAATGCACTTTTAATATTTTATTGTTTAACAGCGTTTTTTTTAATCTAATTGTGAATAATTAAGTTACTATATTGCGCTAAATCAAACGTACCAGGTGCATCATGAATGCACGCAAAGGCGCCTTTTGAAGTTGTTTTCTATTGTGTTGGTGTGACTGTAATAAATGCACTCCTAATATTTCTGTGTTACTTACTACATATATTGAATATATGCTCCACTGTTGAAAACTCCATTCTCCAAAATCATTTACACTGAAGCAAATAATGAAAAATAAACGCATGTTTCAATTACTGCAAACTCGATACCCCACGCTAGAAACTTCGGAATGAAACGGTAGGGAGAAGAGATAGGAACAATGCGATTTGTTGTCCACATAGTGAGACTCACCACTTCAGTAGACGCAAGGCTACGTCCTTGCTTATTGTTTCATAGTCACGTTTATTACACACTGATATATTTGCCTTTTCCAAGATTTTGTATTAAAAGATCCCGCTAATGAAATGAATAGAGTTCTTGAGAAGTTTAAAGAAGTAAGCTGATGCAACTGCTTGCACTGGAACAACTGGCAGGATATTTTTTCCCTTAGTTTTATTTCAGCCTAAAAAGGCTAATGACAGGTAACTTTTAGCCCCATAGACTTCGAGTTCTTATACAACGTTATGAACTTTGAATTTCACTATTCTTACTTTTAAAGACCTTGTAGTGAGTTTTAATGTTAAACATTTACAAACAGGATCGAAACTACCCACGGAATACGAAAATATTTTGTATCATGGTATATATGGACAGTAAATGGTATTCAAGAGTTCATGAATGCACTTGTGGAAACCTACCGTTTTAACTGTTGAATGTCTTTGTTAATACATAATGAAAAACACACGCCAAGTTACGTCAGTTCCGTAAGCTCTGGGCGATGCGCACATTTCTGTGCTGTGTATCGCTGTAACCATGAAGCTCGGAGAGTCAGTGGATCGTTAACCATGTATGTCATCTCACCTGCGTAACCTCTGGGGGCTTCCACGGACTGTGTTCTGTTTGTTGCAGACCATGCCTTGGGTTGCTCTACCACATACCACAGTTAAACGTTTCTACCAAACAACAGTCCCTCATTTATCGTAAAATTGTATCAAGCAGGAATCATTCAATGTAGAAAAGTTTACTCTGCACTGGCTGAGATTGGCGTGCGGGCCCGGGTTCGATTGTTCATTTAAATAACCTGTTTACGTGCTTTTTTTCCTTCAAAACTATTGCCTAACTACTTAGGCAGCACTATTAACCCGGAGTTGAGCTTCATTTATCGGCCTAAAAATATATGGCCTTGGGTGTAATACATTAAAATCTGAGCCCCGGTAAAAAACTTTATTTTGTGTATAATTTGGAAACTTTTAATTATATTTGATTTGTATTTAGTAAGAACGCAGTTTTCCTTTGCTACATTCCTTTTTGCACCTTTTTCTCTTCCTTCTGCTCCTCCTACTCTTCCAAATTTCTATTAATCTTTAAAGAATGAAACTTTGAAAACCATTTTAAATATTTTCTGAACCCTAACATAGACAGCTTTTTGAAAGAAACGTTCATAACAAAGTTGAAAGCTATTAGTTATGTAATATATACAGTTTTTTGAATAGTGTTTAACGCCCGTTTTTACTGCTGAGGCACCACAGACGGTGGACACTGATGATAGCTACATGAGATGAAATGATATATTGTGAAAGGATATTTTTTTTAAGGAAGGAAGCGTTCCAGGCCTAAGTTTAGAGTACCTCCCCGGCATTTGCTAGTTATGAGGACTGAGGAAAACTTGGAAAAAACCCCATTCAGGGAGGATGGTCCCGGCGGGGTTCGAACCCCAGACCTCCCGCTCACGAGTCTGCTCCTTAACGACCTCGGCCACCCGTGGCGGTATAAATATACTGGGTGTCAATGATCTACACTGTAATACTATAAAATATTGTAGAGGGATATTATACAAGCAATTTGAGATCTATGATCGGTGTGTTCAGATTTCAAAGTAATGGCATTAAATTTTTAACTTTTCCATTTGTTTACAGTAGTGCTTATCATTAAGGCGTACTTTTATTTTGATGTTTCAAATTAACTGTTATTCAACTGCGTTATAAGATTTAAATTTATTTAACTATTATGCCTGTTTACAAAATAAAATAAAAACAATAAACTACTTCACAGGAACCAAACCTGCATACTCAAGTATTCTTGTTACATTAAAAGGGTAAATCAGCGTTGCTCAGTGCCTTACTCTCATGTGGCTAGCTTTTGTAGGACTAAATCTTGAAAATGCTGAAGATGTGTAATTTCAAATATAGATTTCCTTGTTTGCAATGCAGAGTTGAACGCATTCTATGGCAAATGTTTACCCCATTTCATTCCCATGTTTTTCTGTAACACCCGGTATAACTCTTTAAACATCCTTCTAAATTATGTATTATTAGTTTGTGTCAATCCCTTTTTTGTGAAAGAGCATTTACTAAAACTAATTTGAAACAATTTAATGCATAAAAATCCTATGAAGGAGCGTACAAAATGAATTTGAACATGGGATAAATTCCATTATGTTTGATATTCATTAACAAAATGAGAATATTGACTTTTAATGCGTTAGACAAACAAAGCAAGCTGTTTTAATACTTTGCAGTACAACTTACATAGCTAATATATTGTGTATATGCGGCACGCTTTTATAGTTGTGCAAGTTAAACGAGAACAAGTCTCAAATTCTCTTAAGACCCACCCTCCATTTGGATAATTTCTTTTCAATATGGAGCAAGAAGGTCGAATAGAATTTAAAGCCATCAGGCAATACTGGTCAATGGAATCTCTCTCAGCGCGTAACTCCCACTAGAGAGACTAAGGGTTTCTCTGACCCCTAGCAGACGTGACTCCCGGCCAAAGCAGCTCTTCGTTGCTACCCCTTTGGACATGAACGTGAGACCACCCGCCATTATTTTGCACGTCTGTGGGATTAAGCCCAGAAACTCGTTTGTTGGCTGGAAAGTCCGGGAGGCTTTTCGGATATCGCCAATGGTAAAGTCTCATGACCTGATAATTTTCTTTATCGAATATGGACTTTGATATTCTTGTTTCCAGTTAAGATTAAGTGTATTGGAGGCTTGTTTTCCTTCCTGAATATTAGAATAAATAATTTGTTCTTATTATGAATATGGCGTTGAGTGAATGTAACTTTAAAACTAAAAACTAGTTTTTTTTTTAAATTTAATACATATAATTAATGTTATATTACTTGTTTAGCCTTTATGGTTTCAATGTTGCTGCTCTACATAAACTCTTTTAATCGTGTTCACTACAGGTTTCTTGAAGCTTCTATTACATTTAATCCCCTTTTATGTGAACAAGCTAATAATATACGCATCTTAAAGTTATTTGAATTTTAGTGTAGGTACTGAAAGTTCGGTTCAATAATAATATTTTATTTTTTATTTTAAATATTTGGAACTAGCAATTGATAAAGGTACTTAAAAGATAGTTATAACAAAAGTTAGGATAGTTTTAGTTATAATACTTTTCTGAACTTGCACATTATATTTTACTAGTCGCAAACAAAAACTTAATGAGGAGCATTTTGAATTAAGGAAACTGCTAGGCTTTTGAAAAATTAGTAAATCGGAATAAAAGCTCTGTTAAAGGTGTAAGGGAATTTTAAGCGTATCGTAGAAACTTTGAAATGAAGTCTGGAAGTCATAATTTACAACACAGGAAAGTATTGTAGCATTGAAAACCTAAATTGAGTTTTTCAACAAATTTCTAAGAAATGCACTCATCGGCACTCTTGAGCTAAAAGCGGAACATTAAGTTTTAAGTTTTAAACCTATGATTTCCTTTTAAAAATATCTTTTCAGCGAATATACTATTTTGAAAAACCAGGGTATGGTTATAAATTATACATGTTTCATTAAAATTTAAAATTTTGACAGGTAATGATATGATAATATCGTTGAAATATTGTAAAACATTCTACAAGCTTGCAATAATGGATCTCTTTTATTATTGAAGAATTGATAGATATGTTATTTATGTTTAGAGCGCTGGAGAAATAAAGTAAAGCAAGGATTGGAGAGTAAAAATGAACTGAAGTAATAAACTCGGAGGTAATGTCGTTAGAAAGTATTAATATTGTAAAATATGAAAAGAAATAAGATGCTACAATAGAAGTACATTTGTGCTTTTAATAACTGAATACTTTCATAAAAATATACAGCTTGCTATTTAAACTAACCAAGACCAATATAAAAATTTGTATAATCACTATGGGCTAGGTGAATTTGAACCTTGAAATTCACTGGTAATTGTTCAACAAATGGATTAGGTTCTTCAGCTGGAATCTGCGATAACCGCTTCTATAAACTCTAAGTGCGTTGTTGTAAATATTTTTGCCACAGCATTAATAAGTAAGAAAACTTTTTTAAATGTATGGAATAATTGAAAGATTATTGCTTTATTCGTCGTTATGTACTTGCATGTATATAAACTATTTGAACATTTCATAACGGAAAAATATTAAAATCGGTGCTGTCAGCCTATGATCGTACTTGAACCACAGAAGTTTAAGTTCCAGATCCATCCAAACGATTTTACACATTGAGAAATTAACTTGTCAGCTTTGGATAGCCATTTAAATGAATAGGAGACATGCTAAATTAGGCAGGGCGGTTTTATTTGTGCGGACTATCCCCATAATTTTATATGGAAATATGACTAGCAAATTTATTTACTTCAGACGTCATTTCATTTCACTAATTTTACCTATTTGAAAAGTGGTAATCATCTATGGGGAAACTTCATTCGCTCTCCGTCACGATTTTTTCCTTCTCGCATCTTTGAAACTAGTAGAAGTGACAATTTATATCGACGTACCTTGGTGTATGAAAATCATGATGATATCATAGCAATTTCAATTTCCTTGGAAGGTTTCTATTCTCCCGTAGGAGGGACACAGTATGTACGAAGCTTTGCTTTGTCGGAGATTTCTGAATCCCAAACTGCGCAATAAATTGTATTTGACACTCCTTTATTGATATAGTTTTTGAATACGTTAGGACAACAAACACGCGCTGTTCCATTATGTACCCATTCATACTGTACTGTACGTACTGTATTCCCCATAACACATGGACGAAACGGCCTTAACAGGGCAGAGAGTAAGTAATAGTAGTACTGTCACTTGTTTCCTCCTAACCATTATCATACAACAGATACATACATGCCGAATTTTACTAAATTAAGTTCATTAATTTGACAGATATATCGGAAAATTAGTAAGTAAGTGAAGCACCCGATTCTTGGAATTCATATGGCAAATGTATTAGATCGGAAGTAACAAAGAAGTACAAAGAAGAACAAAAAACAATTCTTTAATAAGATCTTTAAATAAATAAATAAGTGTATTTTTAAGACTACAGCACTATAAGTCAAGCATGTAATGCTAAAATAAAATGCCTGAACATTTCAACGCTCAGAATGACAAGTTCCATCTTTTAGCACGCAAGAGAGTTTCATTTCACTCACAAGAGCTAAAGAGCCAAGCTCATTACCGCAGTAAAGGCATAACATCATTAAATAAAAAGGAATGCGTGTTGGGATTAAACTACGCGCCTAAGAACTCTGCTCGGTTCTATTCAGTACTTGCAAAAGCTAACAAGCTTTCCATTCAAATCCATTGACTTAGTTTCAAATGAAGTGAAATGCTATATCGCTCTTTAGACTGCAGGCTAAGGCGCGCATCTAGGGGTCGTGTATAAATCAACCACACCACCTTTGTGCGCACATGAAGTTTGGTATTTGAAAATTAAGAATACTCGAAATTGACATTTTTCTCTTTAAAAAGGAGGCTTAGATGACATTTGTTGGCCAAGGGTGTAAATATTTCAATTGCATAAACTGGTTAGCTGTTGCAACATCCCCATCCGGATAATTTATTATCTGCTTTGCCGTTGCAGAATTGTCCATTTATGCTATTCTTTTAGGTATTTGAAATTTAGTATTTTTTGTTTTTGCTATAAC
This sequence comes from Metallyticus violacea, assembly GCA_030762175.1. Lineage (NCBI taxonomy): Eukaryota > Metazoa > Arthropoda > Insecta > Mantodea > Metallyticidae > Metallyticus > Metallyticus violacea. The sequence goes on along the minus strand of CM060833.1, from coordinate 131,712,662 downwards.
CTAGTACATAAATGCATATACTGTCTTTCACTCGCTCCCGGCCTCAGATCAACTTATAAATTCAGTACCAGTCTACACGAACGTACGAGGGTAGGTCCATAAGTTTCCGGCCTAACCATTTTCTAGGTATGATAAAGACTAAAACTATATTTCACTTTTCAATATAGTTACCCTTTATTGAAATACACTTCTCACATCTTTGATTTAACATTTCAATCCCCCCCCCCCAATGGTCAAAAGTCTTGTCTGCAAAAAGGGCATACACAGCATCCATCACTTCTTCGTCACACTTAAATTTCCTTCCTTGAAGGTCCTTCTTGAATTTTGAGAAGAGGAAATAGTCACTGGGAGCTAGATCTGGGCTGTAGAGTGGATGATCGATCTTTACAATAAGAGCTGTGTGCACAGGCGCGTAATCGTGAGGAAGGCGCACACCACCACTCAGCTTTCCTCGCCTTTTCTCTTTGATGAAAGCACGAAGTCTGTGCAGTAGGCCATCATAGTACTCCCCATTTACTGTGGTGTTCCTCTCCTTGAAGTCAATGAAGAGTATTCCTTCACAGTACCAAAAGATTGTGGCCATGATCTTCTTGGTTGACTGAGTAACCTTGGTCTTTAGAGGCGATGGTTCGCCACTCCATTGATTCTCTTTTGGGCAGGGGATCATAGTAGAGGACCATAGTTTCATCTACTGTAACAATGGTTTATAGAACTTCTCTCTCGTTGCTACAGTAGAGCTGCAAAAATGCCTGACAACAGATGGCTCGTTGCTGCTTTTGAACTGAGGAAAGAAGTCTAGGCACCCATCTTGCACTAGTTAAATGTTCATGAATAATTCGAAGGACCAAGGCCCAACCTTGCTGCTATTTCCGTAACTTTGAGCCGCCGGTCTCCATACTTTCTGCTTGCACAAGAGCGATGTTTTCAAGGATGAGCATCTACAAGGGCCTACATGCACGCTGTTCGTCTTCAATGCTTTCTCGACCCATTCGAAAAAGTTTGGCCCATTTTTTTACGATAGGATGTGAGGGGGATGCTTCCCCATATACGCCGTCTAATCGCTGTAATTTCATTTGAAGTAAGTCTTTCTTTTGTGAAGAACTTAATAACAGCTCAGTACTTCATTTTGAACATGTCACAATCTTCTACACATAGCCTTCTTTATGCAACTATATCTGAACAACTGAATACAACGGAACAGAAGTTACAGCTGGGATTATTTACTTAACAGATAAAGTATGACATCAGATAAGGGTTTTGTGAAGGCGATAATCCTTATCGGCCTGGCCGGACCTATCCTCGTACTACGGATACTCCTTAATAAATAAGAATTGTGATTATCTCACACAATTGTTTAAAGTTGTTGTCATTAGTATCAAGAAAACAGAAGGTGTTCGTCAAAACTTCGGGAGCTACAGGTTCAGTTTCTTCGGAATTGTTTTATTTCAGTTCCAGAATACTCTGCGACTTATAATTATAATACTATTTTCCCTTTCAGCGTGATCCATAGGAAGAAACTTAGTGGAATAAGTCAGTAAACTTAGGGGTCAAAGTCCCTTAGAAATGATATGATCTTCAAAAAAGGAAACAAGTTTAATCAAGCTGAAGTTAAAGGTGCTACTATGCTGCTGAAAATAGCCAGTCTAAAGATCAAAAATGGTGACCACGGAGTCCATGACAAGAGCCTTCGATAGTGTCAGATCCACCTACAATCCAATGTCGTTGCAATTCTTTATTAAATATCTGTGAATCTCGAGATGAAAGTGCGGAGGCGCTTCATCTTGTGGGATTTGAAATCAAGTGGCTTTTAGCGGAGGTTTCAACTATAGTGAGAGAATGTTCCGGTTTCACATACCAGTTATAGACTGTTCATCGGCTGCCGATATGGATAGCGGTCCTGTCGATTTTCCTCTTGTACAAGCAGTCACGTATTTTGCGTTATGTGTTCGTACTCTGCTCAAAAAGATGAACAGAAATTAGAAATGGACCTAGAACAAAATGCTTTCTTCCTTGCTGTCGCGACCGCCACGGATGGCCGAGGTCGTTAAGGCACGGACTCGTGAGCGGGAGGTCTGCAGTTTGAATCCCGCCAGGACCGTCCTCCCTGACTGGGGTTTTTTCCAGGTTTTCCTCAGTCTTCATAACTGGCAAATGCCGGGGAGGTACCTAAACTTAGGCCTGGAACGCTTCCTTCCTTTAAAAAAAAAAATCCTTTCTCAATTTATCACTTCATCTCATGTATCATCAGTGTCCACCGCCTGTGGTGCCTCAATAGTAAAAACGGCGTTAAACACTACTCTACTACTTGCTGTCGCGGCCATTTTAAGTAAATGCCACTGAGTGACAAAATTAAACATTGAATTTACAGCTAAAGGTATGAACCAACATTTCAAAGCTCTTTCATCTCACTGTGCAAGTTTGCCAAGATGAGAAGTGCATGAATGTTTAATACTCTAGATTCATTTCTGGTTAATATTCAGATCTTTCCTACGTTACTTATTTTAGCTATCATTTGTTGTATCTTTATTTTAAAACCTTTACAAGTCCCGAATCTCATATTCATAAAAAATGTTTAATGCATATCGAACCATAATTTTGAATACAGTATCCAACAAGATATCGTGACTCTATATATTACAATTATATATAAAACAATTCTTGCACCTTGCGTTTATCGATATTTGTGCCTTATACTCTGGAACGTGTGAAGATAATCTATTGGTGTTAGTGCAAAAACAAGTTGAATAGGCTTAAAGCAAGTTATGTCATTTAAATTTCTTAATAAATGTTACAGCAAATTTGGATTGATGAACAATTTATTCAACAGTAATATGAGTCACATGGAACGACCCGAATGCGGCGCGGTTTAAAATGCTAAATATGTTTGTAAAGTTTGATTGCATTGTCATTTTTTAGACTATGATTAGGGTGACGTATATAATTAGGTTGAAATGCATTTAATTAGGTTGAACTTTATTTAATCAGGTTGACATGTATTTATGTATTTAAATAATTAGACATGTATTTAATTATGTTGACATGTATAATTGTGAGTACTATTTCTCCACTGTCAGCAGGATAAGCTCAATGGCAAATTGAATAAATACATACACATATATGACAAGCTGGTTTCAATTAAAAAAAACCGTTGTACTGTTACCTGTTTAGAATATATCATTGTTCCAAGGAATACCCATTTTCCTTGTGCCAATAGCATGGATTAAGCTCAGACATCGAATGGGTTTTTCGTTCTTGCATTTATTTTAAGCTTCATTGAATACTTATTCTTTCAGCACTAGGAAATCTGTTCATCAAATGCATTCGTTGATGATATGTGACGTTATATATAGCCATTAGTTATTTTAATCATGCTTATCAAATGCGATCTAATCTTCCAAATAAAACCAGAAAAATGAATTCATGTATATTTTTTCTGTATTTAACAAATATATAAAGTCAACCTTTTATTTCACAATTACTAATATTTATTTATATTTAATACGTTTTATCTTCATAATCTAAAAAAAATATTTTCTTATTCCTTTATTTCTTTTTGGTTTAATTTTATTACAGTATATATTTGTAACCTAAATTTTAGTCCCTATTTTAATTGTTTAATATGAAACAATTATCACTTCTTGCTCTTGCTGTTCAGATACACGATCTCTAAAAGGTTAATTTTAATTATCAATATTTCATTTTTAGTGTTCATATAATAAATGTATAATTAAATGCGAAATACATTTTAATTACTTCATATCATGTAGAAGACGTTTATCACTGCCACAATATTCCATTATTCTGCGAGTATTTGGGAATTTTTTAATCCTCACTCGACACACACTGACTTAGGCCATTTTAAACAGGGCAAGTACAATGCTAATGGTTGTAATTAGGCCTGTTACTTGGAGAAGACGGCGGAATAGCCGCGACTTGCCCGTGCTCTCTGATAACGCCACTGACTACTATGTGTAGCTCAAGTCAGATCAATATTATGGTGTGGTGTGCTCTACTGCATCCCGGGTCCAGGCGACCCAGTGTCTCCTCCCTCCATTCCTCCCATTTTCGTATTCAACGCGAGGTGAAAAGATGCGGACAGGAAAAAAAAGAAGAAGAAGAAGAAGAAGAAGAGAGAGAGAGAAAGGGGAAGAAACGGAGAGAAAGAATGTGGGTACGTAATGAAGGAAAATAATAGGAAAAGAAAAGTAGCATAAAAGAAATGGAGTTATTGAAGACGAGTCCCATTAAAGAATTTAAAAGAGAGAAAGAAATTAAAGGGAAACAAATTAACAGATGGGGGGAAAAATAACATATTAAAAAAGAAGAAATAAACAACTTTGAATGAAAATACGCTGTAAGCATACAGATGAAATAAGTAAGGAGGCTGTCTGAGAAAAGCGAGAAGAAAGAGAAGAATGGGGTGATGTATAAAAATTACGGCTCTCCAAGGAGGGATGATTGCCTGGGGAGATATACCAGGATATATCAATGAGTAAAATGGATCAATATTCGCCTCTGTTTTAGCATATTTGTTATATTCCAAGATGCCGTGAGTTTCTATATATTCTCGGGCTGCAGGCATTTCTATCCACACTCTAAATGAATTCCAGTACACGTTAGACAAATAAAGAAGCTCGTTCACATACTTTACATGTTGCATTTTAAAACGTATTTTTTTCAGAGGGTGCAAGAGAAAGAGTAATATTTATTTCTGAATTTAATCTATTTTATGTTTATCCTCTCTTTACCCCCTTTCTTATTCTTCTTTTTGGAATTCCAACTTTCATGTTTTCTTCTTTTTTCTGTTGGTCTAATGCTTTCGCACTTCAAAAATTAATTCTTTTTGTGTACCTTTTATGTCATCTAATCATACAAAACCAGTTAACATAAAGGAATTTTTCCTTTATTAGTTTTGTTTATTTTTGCAGTATTGTCATAACCCTTCTTTCTTTTTTATTCTTTTCAAGTGTCATATATATGCACATTTTTATTGTAATTAATGTATCAACGTTCTCATATTCGATCAACTATTAACCTATAATATATAGCAATTAAACCATTTATTTCGAAATGTAGAATTGAATTTTTAATATAAGAAATTACAAAAAAAAAAAAAAAAAATGTTTTAAACGTATCTAGATGTTCCCTCTTTCTTGTATATAAATCATTTGAACGAACAGTTCATTGCTAAAATATTTTACGAAAATATAAACATAATTAGGAGAATTCTAGCATAGCTCAGAAAAATCATCGTTTTGTGACTTTTACATTAATATTTCATATTTAGAATACATTTTTCATAATAAAATAAATAATATTTAACTATACAAAACGATTAATATGCTTCCAATGATTATAATTAATTGATAACAAGAAAGTAGACATTTCCAAAAGTAATTGCAATAATTTAATGAAAATTAGCATGTATTAACAAACATATCTTCAACGTGTAGTATGCAAAAGTTCAAAGCTTTCCGCTTAGGCTGTATCTTTTCTACCTTCAGTATAACGTTGTAAAGCATTACAGGTACCAGCAGTAAATATATACAGCCATGGTAGTTGGAAAGGGCAGAAATTAAGATGGGTAATAAATTTGACTATTTGGGTATTTGGCTTAACAAGAATGGCGAGTGCAGAAAAAAAAAAAAAGAAAGGTTCTAGCAAGGCCGACTAGCCCCCCTCCCCCTTTACCCCCCTTTTGATTGGTTTATTTACGGACGCTCTTTAACAGCTCCGGTCATCAGCGTCCCATTCAACTCAGGGCGTGAAACGACGGACAAATTTTGCTCAGAGGTCTCTTCTTTCAGGCTTGAGGTTCTTTTTCGTGCCGTAAATGTACAACACGGGACCCACGGCTTTACTTCCCTTCTGAAGGAAGCCATACTTACACGGCTTTACTTCCCTTCCGAAGGAAGCCACACTTACGATTTTTACGCCCGAAAAAATCCATCGATCCTGGCCGGGTTCGAACCCGCGATCTTGGGTTTAGTAGGCCAGTATGGTAATCACTACACCACCAGGACCGACCGGTTAGCTTGCCTGTAGGTATAAAGTACCAGAAATGCAAATAAATAAAGTATATACAGAGAAAATGTATACCTTAATAGTAGAGGCTAAAATAATGTTTTGGGTATAAATCTGGGGTAATGAAAGGGGATGGCTAAATGTAGACTTGATTCACAGGAATTTTTGCAGACAAATTATGGGCCTACCAAAAAAGCCCACAAAACGGGGTTGCACAAGCCGAATTAGTAGGGAGTAAATAAAAATAACGACAAGAACTCTGAAATATTGGTTTAGGATTAAGAATCTAGAAGAGAATTGTATTTTGAAACATTGTCTAGTAACGCAAGAGAAAGTGAGGGGATGAAGAACTTTGATTAGTAGAATCAACGAGATTATGGAAAAAATTGACTTGAGTATGGTGTGGCATGATAGAGAAAGTAAAGAAAGAGAGAGAATTTTGGAGAGAAATTAAACAATGAATTGATGATGTGGAAAGACAGGAAATATTCGGTAGTTTTAGTAGTAAAAAGTCACTGAGGGTTTATAGGGGGTAAAAGAAATATGGGGTAGAGAGAATTATGTGGGTGAAGGTGGCAGGTGGAGGAGGGAGGGAATTGCAGGGATAGTGAATCTGAAAGGAACAAGAGGAGACTTAAATATAGAGGCATATCCTATGTGTGGAATGCAAGACAGTTACTGGCATGCAATTGTGGAATGTAGGGAAACTAAAGATAGGAGAGCATAAATTAGGATTGAGAAGTGGTATAACGTACCAATAGAGATAAGGGGAAACAAGTTGGTGAATATGAAAATATTGGAGTTTAGGAATTATTTTGGTAAGGTTAAAAGAAAATGGTTGAAGAAAATAAGTAACTGAAGAACCAAATCGTGCAGAAACAGAATTGAAGCTTTTGATTGAGATAATTTTGTAAATGTAAGTTGCCTGATAGTTGAGTAGCCACAAGGTTGAGACTATTCGGACCACTTGGTTACACAGCAACTTAGGAAGATTTACTAGAGTGAATGTGGTTGTATTTTTTTTTATGACTGAGTGATTGTAAAAGAATACGTGGAAATAAATTGAAATCAATGCAATTTATATAATTAACCTTTCTCAATAGTCATCTTTTATAGTGCGCTTGGTCTTGTCGCCTTTGCTTTTGCCCATAAAGAAGGAAAAATGGAATATGGTTCGTGCACCAAGGATCATTTTAAGTAGATGCATAAGTTAAGATGTATATTTATATATTTCCAGAGTCATTTAATATTTCAGAATTATTTTTGGCATAAGTTCGCAGCTGAACACAGCGTGCGCTGGGACAAGGACACGCCAGTCATAGTCGGTCCTGGTGGTGTAGTGGTAGCCATACTTGCCTTCTAAACCCAAGGTCGCGGGCTCAAACCCGACCAGGATCGATGGATTTTTTTCGGGCGTAAAAATCCTAAGTATGGCCTCCTTCGGAATGGAAGTAAAGCCGTGGGTCCCGTGTCGTACATTTACGGCACGAAAAAGAACCTCAAGCCTGAAAGAAGAGGCCTCTGAGCAAAATTTGTCAGCCATTTCACGCCCTGAATTGAATGGGACGCTGATGACCAGAGATGTTAAAGAGCGTCCGTAAATAAATCAATTAAAATACGCCATTCATAATAACAGGCAGTACCCGCACTGAAGCTTAAAGTGGCCGGTGAGTAATAGTTTAGTGTTACAAGAGAACGCATTCTTTCTGTATTTGTTTTATTTTAACTCTATTTAAAGTTAAGAGATCTTAAGATTGAATAATAACTACTGCTAATTCTAAAATATTAAAAGCATTTTAATTGCAATAAGGTTGGGGACAAAATAAAACGTTACTGTTCTTCTTGTGTTACCTAGTAGAGGTACCTCAGTTCGGCTTTACTTGTGTTACAAATGGTAATTGCACCGTTGTTATTACTTACAGTTATAGTATAGTACATTTTGTAGTGTATTGTAGTGTATTACATTGAAATGCTATTAGTTCAACAGATAAAAAATAACGTTTAAAGGAACAACCTCCTTCGCTCTACTGTAGGAAGATTTAAAGAAAATATCAGGACAAAAATTGAAAGAATTGCGCAAGAAAGAAGTTGGGAATTAAAGCATATTTTATTTAAAGATGTCAGAAAAGTGTGACTGCAGATGGACACCCCTTCAACAACTATAATGATACAAATTAGTATTCATTATGAAATAAAAATAATTTTATTTGATTGCTGTTAATAATTAGGAAGAGAAATGCAGAAAAACAGTGATTTGGCCTTGCGCGGCTTGCATAGTTTCGGACACATGTCTATACGATAGAAAAATAATATTCTAGATATTACTGAATTATTAGACAAAAATATGCAATTGAATTAATAACTCATTATAGGATATTACAACAAGCACCATTTAGCACCAAATATATCAGAAGGGAGTTTTAAAAAATAATGTATTTGGAGCAAAAGGAAACATTTACAAAACGCAAGAAGTTAATGAATTGAGGGATTTTTAATAAAATGTTCGAGAAATACACCCTGTTGTACTGACCATGATTTTTAATTGACTTGTCGCTTTGTGCAAGCCACCATTCACATTGTCGCAGTCGTTCAAAGCGAACGAAAGAAATACTTCACAATAAACAGACAAATATAAATTCATAAAACAATTGTGTATCTAACATACTTAAGCACATTAAGGAAAAGGAACGAAACAACTTGTATGGGTTAATATTCTTTGTATAGTAAACGAATTAGTAAATTATATTGAGGAAGCGGATATTAAAATATCATTACTAGAAAATTAGAATTGTCTGGTAATCCTATTAGGAAAATTCATAAAAACGTTCATTGGATGATAGCTACCATCCTGCATATCATTCTACCACCTTCTTTCAAGTTAAATAAAAGTGGCGACAAACCATTCAATAAAACATGTAGTCATTCCCAAGCAAGAGGAAATATAAGTTGTAATGGAAAACACGAGAGAGCGGAGGACTTATACACCAAAAATAGCGTGGGAAATCACCATCAGGAGTTGGAGCTGAGTTACATGCTGAACATGAAGGGTTTCAAGAATTAATCATCACCGAACACGAAATAAAAGGTTGAATAGAGAGAGAGAAAAAACGCGGGGAGAGAAGAGAAGCTTTCCTTCTGAGCACAGTGGTTAATAAACAACACTGCGAAGCGAAGACTGCCAGCACCTTTGTTTGCTGATGTTTCTGAAAACAACAGGTGAATGAAACTTTTGTATGAAAAATAACATTTGAGTAATTAACAGTAGCGAGCCACTGAATTCTCTAAATTTATTTATGCAGCTGGGGCAGCTGTATTTTGTGGATTTCGTCCACAGAACGTGCTAGTGGTGGTCAGAGCTGTGGTGATGATTTATAAATAAAAACTTTACTAGCAAATGAAGGTATACATGCTATCAGGATATAGTAAACATTATCTTTTCTTTTTACGCCATGAAATCGAACTTATTTGAGGTCGGAGATATTTCCTAATAAAGAGATGTTACGTATAGCACTTGCGTGAAAGTTTTTGCTTAAATCTGAGATGTTTAAGTTTAGGATTTTTGGTATAGGCTGCAGAAGGTATTTATATATAATTAAAACTATGAAAATTTACGACTGCCTCTGTGATATTGTGGTTAACATGGCTGACTGCTGTAGGGAGATCTCGAGTTTGATCCTTAGCACCTTCTTAAGAGAATTTCTATGTTAAGGAGCTTTGGAATGGGTTCCTCCCAGAGAGACCAATTGGGGATATAGAGTTGGCTTTATTTGATCTATAAAACCACATGATGATGTGGTGTTTATATATACTGATCAGATGTCTCTTGCAATACTGTCCTCTGTCGATGATGTCGCAAGACGGAGGTAGAAGACGCAGCGATCGCTACGGATGTCGGCAAATTCCAGTGAGGGCTTTCGAACCAGAAGGAAGGAAGTTATGAAAAGTTATACGCACAGACTTTAAAAAATGTCAATCAACATGGTGAAGAAACAACTTATAATAGGATCTTAAAGCTTACTCTGAGCTATTTTGCAAAGACTCTATTGCAGTAAGCTTAATTTCAAATAAACCCATGCTTTGTGCTTTATATTCCACAAATAAGACAAATTTGGCATACTGAAATAATATTTTCAATCATATGATACATGTAGAAGGTTGTGCAGGACATTTTAAACAATAAGTTGCGAATGAATGTGTTTAAGTTTTTCGTTTTTATTTAGTGTATGCATTACACTTCTCCTAAATAACATTTGTTGTTAAACGCTGTTCCTATATCTAGAACAACACTTATGCAACTTTAATGTTCTGCATATGTTTGATTTTTAAACTACTTATCACCAATGACGGAATGAATGATAATTGATGTTTATTGCTAAACTTTTTCAAGTTTACTGAAGCTGCTCTTTTATAACTAAATTTTATGTAGCTTTGAAATGATGATGTAAATTTCTCTACTTGTGTAGTTCTGGGGATATCGATTTTTATGTGTTTTCTCAATATATATAATGATTTTCTCGCTAGAGGCTACAAGCTATGGACTATATTATGTTATGTTATTTATTGACTTGCAAATCTATGTACACATACTTTCGCCGATGCAAAATAACGCCGGTGGTGGCCCCGCCAAAAAAAAAAAAAAAAAAAAAAGGCGTTAAACACTGCTCAAAAAAAAAAAAAAAGATACAAAACAGGTAGCTTCGGAGTTATTCGATTGTGGGGATTTGTTTTATACACGATTCCTTCAATAGGCTCCAAAGAAAGAGAGAGAGATTTGGGTGGCCAAAACTTCTTTTTGGATAATTATGTCCCAAAAATAAATACATTTACCAAATGCTGACTTTTAACACGATTCCCCTTCTTGTTCGTAATATCCATAAGTTAATTCATTATCAGTTAACTAATGATTGAAGAACTAACTCAAGATCCGATTTTTTATGAATGCAATGACTCTTCAAGCATAGAATGAGAATTTTCTTTTACCCATATGCGTGTGATTTGAGAGTGCACCCATTCTCTCATGCTTCATTTGCATCAAGTGACGTATAAAATTCCAGGATTCCAAATAAGAAAATCTTTAAATCATAAACAAAATTAAACACACTTTTTGTGTTTCTGTATATTAAACTGCGCAATTTTGCTTTTTGTTTTTTGCTACTCTTTGAATGTGGAATTTGCAAGATTATTGCTCTTGGGAAAGTTTTCGTAATGCTTTTAATGTTGATGCCAGCAATCGCTAATTTACATCGTTTATTGCTTCTACACACAGTTTGCGGCCTCCTGAATGTTAAGCGAGAAAGCTTTCTGTTGTCTCTTAACTTTTTAACGACGCAGCATTTTGATTCCATTCTTTCATTATTTCGATTGGAAATGCGGTTTGGTATGTTTTAAATGAAGCTATTTGACAATATTTCCGAACAATATACACGCGCTGTGAGATTGTGTATATTGTTAATCACCCAACAATCGAGTCACAACTGCCGAGATGCGGTGATGCAGAACATATGCAAATGAACGTCGCTGGGTGAGCGGGAATTTGAATGCTATTAGCTTAAAATGTGTGCATATTAATTTTCAAGTTATTGTTTAAATAAAATAAGTTTCTATAGTTCCGGGCCAGTGGCCAGAGAATCACTCATTATTTTCAGTTAAAACACATACTTTCTGTGACCATATAACTGCCACGATTAAGCTAGTTCTTCTGACGTAAGCATTAGCAGCCATGTGCCATGTTTGGAATCTCGGACCAGGAGAGTCGTGTATTTTCCACTGCTGAGCATGGCAGCCAGAGCTCGGTAGCCGTAACTTCTTTTCACTTACGGCTGTTACGAACTGTGCGGTATGTGTTGAACTACGGTTATTTATGCTTTTTTTCTTATTCTGCGTTTGCTTCCTTAAATTGTTTCGAGGTTGGCTCACTTTGTTTAGTTTTTGTTCCATTATTACAGGGACCATAGTATTATTTTATTAATTTTTGTGAACTAGTCTTTTGATAAACTTTTTGTATGCTAGGACATTTCATGAGCTTTGTAATGGTTGGAATTGCATTCAAGTTTGAAGTACCTTGAAATTCCTGCCTTTAATTTTAAACTCGCGTCAGTTAAAAATGTTCTTATTGTATATTTCAACTATAGGTTTTTTATTATGTTTGCAAAAGTAGTTTTGCTATCTTGTTTTTCTTGCAAATAGTTTAAATATTCACGCTCGTGGGAACGTTTTAGTTCTTTGTGGTTATGCTTATTGCTTGTAGTTATGTTTTCGAGCTACTGTTGTTTAATATTATACATTTTTAATAAATATATTATGTCTGGATTTATATTCAAGGCTACCTTATATAAATACGACGTCTGTTTAAAAAATTCCGAAACATTCCTTATTTCGCGCAAATGGAGTGTTGGAGCGAAATGCGGTTGGCATCCTTGCACAAGGCTATGTGTAATGTGTATCTGCCGGAAGTTTCATTATTGCATGCCTGTTAGTTATTGTTCAGTGCTATATTGAATAGAACGTTGTGTCGCACAGTTTACGAATTTCGAGATGGCAGAGTTAGAGGAGCAGCGCGTCTGCATTAAATTCTGTGTGAAACTCAAGAAAACCTTAACAGAGACACACCAAATGATGCAGGAAGCCTACGGTGGTGAGTGCTTAAGCCGTACTCGGTGTTACAAATGGTTCACGCGGTTTAAAAATGGCCGGACGCAAGTTAAAGATGACCCTCGTACAGGACGCCCTTCGACGTCGAAATTGTACGTGCCAATCGAAGACTTACTGTTCGAGAGATTGCAGAAGAATGTAACATTTCAGTTGGATCATGTCATGAAATCCTGATACAGCATCTTGAAATGCGTCGTGTTGCCGCCAAGTTTGTCTCACGGCTCACATGAGTCAAGACCAGAAAGATCATCGCCTCGCAATCTGTGAAGAGCTTTTGGATCACGCAAATGAGAACATGTTCCTTAAGAGAATCATAACGGTGATGACACGTTCAATCTGCACCAAAAAAAAAAAAAAAAAAAAAAAAAAAAAAACCACACTTGTCGGATCAGGTCAAATGTGAAATACATGCTGATAGTTTTCTTTGACTTTGAAGGATTACTTCATCATGAATTCGTGCCACAAGGACAAACTGTTAATCGATGGTACTATTGGACGTGTTGCGACGCCTGCGAGAAAATGTGAGAAAGAAACGGCCTGATATGTGGCGAGACAATTCATGGCTCGCACCTGCACGTACATTCATTCCTGTTGGTGCGTGACTATTGCACAAAAAACGAAATCACTGTGCTGCCTCATCCTCCGTACCCTCCAGACCGGGCCCCTGCAAACTTTTTTAATTTCCAAAATTGAAAACCCCGTTGAAAGGACGAAGATTTGCAACGATAGACCAGATAAAAGAAAATTCGTAGACAGCGCTTCGCGCGATCCACCAAGAGGCGTACCAAGACTACTTCCGGAAGTGAAAACGGCGTTGGGGGCGTGTATCAATTGTGGAGGAGAGTATTGCGAAGGAGACCGTGCACAATACAATAAGTAAAAGGTAAGAGTAGAATTTTTTGAACTGACCTCGTACTTTTCCGGTGTTAGAAGAACCTCTGTAGCCTTGATTTCAGCAAGTTTTCTCCATCTTTTCTTTAAGCAGAAGGGTACATTGTCTAATAAGTAACATGCCCACTTGAATAAAATGAAAGAAACCGTTTCCAAGATAGGAACTAAATAGATATGCAGCACCAAATAGAGATGGATTAAGTTGGAGCAAAGAAATACGTTTGTAAGAAGATTACCTTTATGCTTACAAATTGTTAAACCAATTAATTATAATTATTGCTGTATTATGAAAGATGCATTTGCAAAATAGTGAAAAGATATTTTTCTTTAAAAGTCAACTAAATATAGATCCCAAAGAGTACCGAAACTTTTGTAAACAATTAAACAACTTCTAAGAAAAGACGACGATGTATACGATATGACGACAACAAAGCTTCTGAGCTAAACTTGCGATTATATATTGATTTTAATTCAATTAAAAATTATTTGCAACTCATGAACGTCATATAAGTCACCCACTGAGCCATTCCAAGAATGAACTTACTGCAACTTTCTGCCACCATGTTACACTCATTTCTGCTTAAGAAATTTTCTTCTTATTTCTCTTTTAGAAGTTGAATTAATCCCTGACGAATGCTTTTCTTCAACTCGTCTATGGTATGAGCATTTGTCTTCTAGGCTTCAGTATTATTCAGAGATATTAATTGTTTAGTCACAGGGTGTCAGACCGGAGTGTGGAGCGGATCACATATTATTGTTGATAATTCTCGTCGAGCACTTCATGAATTGCCTGCGAGCAAACATTGGCTTTGTGTGCCGTCACAGAATTTTGCAGGAAAATAAACAATTATGTTCCATCTTGTTTTATTCAGAAAATAAAAGTTGGAAATTGCTTTGGACACACCTGCGACGTTAATGATTTCCTAAATTGTTTTAAAAGCTTTGGAATATTATCTTCTTACTAATAACTGCTTAGGTCATGATGGGGTTACTTATGTAGCATATTTCTGGAAGTCTATCAAACCACACGGCTTTTGATAGGAAACTGGGATCCTAATTTATGTTAATCATTACTAAAATGCAAAAATAAAACCATCTCATAAACTATATCTCTCATACTATGCAGCTTATTCTGTCCTAAAACTCGATGTACCAAACGTTTTGATACACCAGATTCTGTTGCAATATTGTTGGTATTTTGAGCAACATATGTCGACACTACTACTAACTGATCACCACAAGTTACCCCGCTTTTATGTTCTGGTTGTTTGTTATATCGTAATTCCTTAACTTTAAGCACCATGCTTAAAAGTGTGTTTAGAAGACTTTCTTTGTTCTAAATAACGTTTACGATATAATGTGCAACTATTTCGTGAGTTTTTTTGTAATCTGCATGACATGAATAATGCACACATATTTACTACTTTGAAAATGTGTTCCAGCAATAAACAATTATATTAAATGAAAGCAATAACTAGTGAAGTAAAACATCATGATATATTTGAAATAAATAAGAACAAATTTAGTACAAAATGGAAGTAACAAAGACAAAATTTCTTTAAGCATAGTATTTAACTTAACATAATAGACTTTTGATATGCCCTACATTTATAGACATGGATAATGTTAATCTGGTTATTGACAAATATGTGAAACATAATGTATTCAGTTTCATTAAAACACTTAAACTGTAACTTAGTATTATTTTCTGTGCTGCTTTGTACATTGTCACCAATTTGCAAATGTTCAATCCTTGTCAACAATAAAATATGCATACAAACTTATTTTTAGATACTTCACCACATATTACACATTGGACTCCCCCAAACGTAATGGAACACTGTGTGTGTGTGTGTGTGTGTGTGTGTGTGTGTGTGTGTGTCTTCGTCATACTCAAATTTCCTCCCTCGAAGGTCCATCTTGAGTTTTGAGAGGAGGAAATAGTCACTGGGAGCTAGATTTGGGCTGTAGGGTATAACTTGTTTCTTGTAAATAAACGATTTAAAGCTTAGCGAATGGTATATCTAGTATTAATCTCAGAATGATTCAAAAGAATGTGGCGAAACAAGTTTTTGTAAGAGTCCATTAAAAAATAGATGAAAGATAATTTGTCATTCGTCTCGTATATAAAAAGCAATAATCCGCCGATCAGACTAATTAAAACGTTTTTGTCTGAATTCCACGAATACCTCGATATATCTCTTATCGATTCATCGAACTAATTGACGATCGGGTTTTGCCGGAAAGTTACCTATCCCCCATACATTAGCTAGGGCGGGGGCCTCAATGGGGATTTTTAACATGAGAGGAGGGGGATAGAGTTAAAAGCACTTTGTGAAAACGAATTGCATTGGCTCACATGTCGGGAAGAGTTAGAATTGCGTGCGAGTGGAAAGGATGGTTTTGAATTTATCGATTGCATGTCACATACCAATAATCCCGGATGCTCTTTCAACTGGACTATTGGTTCTATGAAAAGCTCAAATGTACGTTTGACCACACTATACTGCAGCAAGCTGTGTACTCGATGTAGCTGGACTTTCTACAGAATTATCAAACAATTTAAAGGGGGGGGGATAGTAAAATAGGCGGCAGTATATTTACGCATATTTTTAAACAACAACAATAGGAACCACAGAAGAAATAGTAATATTAAACTTTGTATAATTATTAATCCATTTTTAGTGTAAGGCAGTTGAAACTTGATAATCTTGAATTACTTTGGCAGCTTACTCAGAAATACAAACTATTTTAGGGTGTAAATGTGAATACTATGTTGTTTTATAAAAAAAGTAGTAATATTGCCCCGATTACTGCTAGGGAGTGTAGCAAACTAACATTTTTGGAAGCTAAAATTCGTTTGGCCTTGCATTGCCTTAACGTGATCACTTTAGGGAATTTCAATGTACCGGTCAGTCACTTCAGAGGCTGCTTACTCGGTATTTTATAGTGACATTAACCTCTGCCTGGTAACAAGCAAAACATGACCAGTTTGGATCTGTCACGAGGTGTTGGAAAGGGCCAAATCCCTACACACTACTTTCTCATTGGTTAATATAATTTGGCACACCATATTTGTATAGTTTATGTCACAATGTAGAGACCCCCCTAGGCAATTGTAAAATGATATAAGGGGAAACAGAGCGACGGCTCGGAGTCTTTGTCTTTTGGCTTTTGTTGGTCTTTGGAGGACGACCTGCCGACGTACACCCTCAGCATTACTGCGACAAATTCCTAAAAGGTAAGGGCCCGTCAGGGCTATCATTTGTAATTATACTTCAGATTAGTGACTTGTCGCCCCCACAATAAACTGGTTGGCATGACTACTGGAGTCTGTCTCTACCATCACCCCCTAAGTCACAACTTTAGTCGTGACAATATATTAGATGTATAAAATTCAATATACCACCCTTCCCAGTCAGCCTACAACTGGCCACTCGCGTGAATCGCAACGGCCGGCCGATCGACAGATCAAATCTCTTGCGTTATTTTGCTCTTAGTTTCAATAAAGGATAGAATTCATAATCGAAAGGATCTGTTCTAACAAAAGGAAAACAGAATTCATAATCGAAAGGATCTGTTCTAACAAAAGGAAAACCTTATGCCATTAGAGCGTTATACCGAGAAATGTTTACGTCGTATAGGCACTTCAAAACATCTCAGCAAACAATTAAATTTCTAGTATGGAATACTTATAGTGGCTTTAGTACAGGTATTGTATCCGTTTTTCGACTTATTTCGTGTGACTTTTTGTAAATGGTAGTTGATGAGACCTGACTTCATTAACATGGAGTACAGAGAGTCTGCTATGATATGCGAAGTTCCCTTATTTGATGAAAAAGTTTGTGTGTGGTATGCTGTAACAGCAAGGCGAAACACAGAGCTCATATTTTTTTTCAACACACTGTGAAATCAGAGAAGATTTGTACATAGATTTTTGAACAATTATTTATTAATGAGAAACAGCATGCACATTTGTAGCAAGATTCTGCCACTGCACACACTGCTAGAATTTCTTTTTCATGTTTCCCCATCTTACCGCCTGGAACTATTATTTTATGGATAACCCTATACATAATCGTCAAACTGTAGAGAACTAAAAGAATAGAAATGTCTGCATGCAGACTCTTCACCTGCAGGCCATCTGCTATAACAATAGAGTATATTATAGTTGTTTTATCAAAGTTGTAGGATTGTTTAATATAAGGGAAGATTATAAATAGATAAAGAGTAATCCGTCGGTCAGCTGGTCATCTGTCGTGGCCCGCGAATATGGGTGGCAGATGTCTGAAATACAATTGTTGACTTTAAGATAAACATGTGATTTAAAACCTAGTCGCTAGTGCAAAGCGGGCGCCTCCCCAGATGGGAATTCGAATAACTCTCCAAATGAACGAATGTAAAATGCGAACTGATCAAACTGGATGAAATATTGGGGTGAGTTGGTAATGGATTGGGCATAGTGATATCGCACAGAGACAGCAGTACTAGAGATAAATGGAACATAAAATAACGCGATAGACACTTTGCTTAGAGGTGTTGCTTATGTACTGTAAAACATTGTAGGTTGAAACGGCAAATAAGGCTTTAAACACTCATTGATAGCAGTTGTTTGATTATATTATTTTAATAAGTTCATTTTAACATGTTTGTATATTACGTAAAGGCTATATAAAACCACAAACATTTATTGGTAACGGCTATTTAGTTATATTAATTAAAGAAACTCATTTACGTATGTCATTACGTAAGATAAAGACCATAATATGCGAATTAAAACCCCAAACATTCATCGATAATATGTTTTAAAACATATAAATTTCACAGGTTCATTTGCACATGTTTTAATGTTAATTAATTACTTTGATTTTCAATTGAAAACACATATTCGTTGGTAATACGTTTTAAATCGTATAAATCTAGTAAGCTCATTTGTATAGATTTCATGTATCAGATAAGGCCATTACAATGTATGTCTTATGTTTGTTTGTTGGTCTTTATGATAACACCGAATTATATAAACATGTAACGGTTTTAAGCATCACATACATAGTCAAGAATATGAAAGTTTAAACTACAGATAAGAAAATTGTAATAACAAAGTGAATCAGCCAATGGCAAGCGTAGCACCATTATTAATGTTTACCAAGAATGATACAAGAGACAGACAGATTTATTGCGACTAAATAGAAATTAACGAATTTCATGCCCTTAGTATACGTAAGTTGAAAATGTATATTGTAATGTATATTTTTATTACAGTCCTATTGTAATAAGTGACGGGTTTTATCTCAAAATGTGCAATGTATTTCGTAGAGAGAAATTATGTTTTAAATTTCATTAGCAAAATCGTGGTTCGTACTCGTATAATGAAACAGCAATTTAACATTAGCAAAGATAAGTGGCAATTAATATTTCTTGGAAGAAATTACAAAATTATTATTTGTGGTGAATGACAGGAGTTATGAGATTTAATTAATATCCATATAGGAGAATAGTATACGAGTTACAACAGGACAAAAAAGCACAGTTTTCGTGAGATAAATATAAAACATAACACGTCTGTCTCATATTCAGTCTGCATCTAAAAATCTTCTCGGAGAATATCGTAATCAACAAAGTGTACTGTAGTATGGTAATAACAAAACATTAGTAAATTCCGTAGATTTCTTTTCATTGTGATTTTGTTATGCTTAAAATTATTTTCACCCCAGAACTATCAATCTGAAAAATCAAGTTATAATACCAAACCCTGAACTAGCCGAGGATATCGTGGTGGTAGTTACGTCAAAGTCTACGACGACAAACTGCGACGGCATCATTTTTATTAAAACCGTTACAAATTCTAATAGTTTTAGTATAGGAGATACGGCCTGGTGTCGAAAAGTAATTTAAATTTTAATATAACAATAATGTTAGTGTCACGTTTGATAAAACTTTAGTAATCGTGAATAATAGAAAGGGCGAGAGGGACACTCATTACGATCCTGTAAAGCAATCCTATAAACATTACCAAACGCGATATTTCCAAAATTTTGCACAAACTTAGCACAGAAAAAGAGAGATACAGATAATATTACCAACGAGTGTGCAGCGCCAATGAATGTTTTAAAGCGAATGGATGTAAGAACACTTTAGTCAGAACTTATGTGTACTGATATACCTTTTTATATTACCTTCTGCTGAATAGTTTCTGTGCCAGTGCGATAACATTTATATGGGTGGAACTTTTGAATAACAAACAAATTTGATCGAAAATTTCCAAAATCTGTCATACATTTCAGCAACATTAATTTTCAGATTTAAAAGTAATTATTCTTAATTTATATGGCCATATACACGATTATAATTTTACTCACTTGAGTAAAATACGATATCATAAACTTAAACCAGTTTTAGTTGTCTACAAAATTTTAAAATGAAAACTCTAAAACGGCTGATGACTGTGCTGTTATTTAGTACACTTTAAGCAATTATTGTGTTCTAAATTTCTAAAGTTCAGCTATGTAATCCGAATGCTTTATAGTTTGCTGATTATCGAGTATATAACTACATAGATTATTGCTCTCTATTTTCAATAGAAATTTAGGGAGATGAGAGCTCAATGAACAAACAAGTGCTTGTGAGAGTTTCCACTTAAGTTTTAACTTTAACCTTTATCATGCCACTGCAAATTATAGTAGTTGTAGTGATTATAAACGCAATATGTTATATATAAAATATACTATATATAGTATACTATATGCAGTAAATAAGGAAATATTTAAAACACTCTTACAAGTGTTTTATATATAAGGTTCGTTAAAAAGTTGTGAAGTACACGTAAAAACAGTAACAACGAAAATAGACACACTATTTCGGATAGTTAAGTTGGTATCCATCTTCCACTATGAAGGAAATTTATATAAATAAACATATATAAACACCATAAGAACACAAAAAATTCCAAATGAATTCTGCAATAAGTCAAAAACATATCAGAAGAAACACAAACAAAACGTAAGGAAAGGCATAAAATTCTTCCTGAAAATAAATAACTGTATACAAGAACAAAAACGTACATAACACGTTTTTGGGCGGTCAAATACATTTCTTGTTAAAGTCCATGCGAAAGGAAATTTCCACATTTTTACCTTACGAAGTTTGTTATGGCCATATTTATAAGTAGCTACCACATTGTTAACAACATCTTAACTTTCAATCTGGGGTATTACACGCATGCATACAAATATCAATTTAGACATATTAATAATGGACGATCCAAGGTTATTGTGCATTTTAAAAACCTCGGTCCAAATATGAGTAGTAAAATCAAAAGTAGCTAAAGAAAAGGAAAACACTGACGGAAAACATTGATTGAGGTGAATTATACCCATTACTGCCAAAAATATTGTTGAAAACTTTTAAAAGCATTATATTACGTTTTTGGCAGCGATCATATAACAGTATTACTGCCAGATACTAAACCTCTCAGGATTGAGTCCTGGTGCAGCAGAGATTTAATGCTAGAATGGGGAGACTATGAAAGCCGTGTTCCTGTGATACTCCTTCATAGCGTTGGAAGTGAATTTTATAGGTACTTAAAAAGCTGAAAATGAATAGGAAGTTTGTGTACTATACTATACCATCCGATACTTCACTGAGACCTGTGCAGCTGATGACAATTCGAGATTCGGATGCTCAGAGAGGACTGTAGCTATTGTCAAAGCAGTGACGCTATGTGTTCGGCGATATCCAGTTCAGAATCCAGGAGATTCGTGTCCGAAGTGTTTAAACAAGTCTTTGAACTGAGGGCTTAACGTTGCAATTTTGGACATTTATAAACTGCAGAACTGAAGCAGCAGAAAGTGTTAACATGCAAACGAATGCTAGTGTTACACTAATAACGGCCATAGGAAAAACGAGGGGCTTGTGAGAGTATCCCGAAGATACATAAAAACCATCATTCCGCCTCACTAACTGTACGGTAAGAACTGAGATATTTGGAGTCATCAAGCTCCACTTCTGTCAAGAAGGATTGAAGACAATCGCCCAAATGAATAAAATTTCTCTGTTATATCCTGTGGTAAATAATCTGAACCGACTTCCAAGATAAGGTATTGGAACTTCCATAGGATTAAGCTCCAGCCAACAAGGCAATTTTGTTCACCCAGATTCGGTTGACAAAAATGTTCACAATTTTATCATTGCTCAAGTTTAACCTTCTAGCACTTCCGATCTGAAACCCAATGGACTACAAATACGATCATTGTTTGAGGGAGTGGTTTGCAAGAAAAGGCACATAATATTGAGAATCTCAAGTGGTGCTTTGAGTCAGCAGTAGCGAATTTCCCAATGGTTGAAGTGTTGCTTTAAATGAATGACCAGAGAGTCTTAGGTATGTGTGAGAGCAAAGGAGCATTTTAAGAACATGTTAAAATTACATTAAATATTCAAATATATATTAGCTAATTAACTAAAGCCACGTAAGAAAATTTATGGCAAGACTAGGTAATGCCTCCCCCTCTGTAGATTCAATGGAGTTTCTAACAGTTACCAACTGCGGTTCAATGGTTGTAAAGAGCGGAAACAGTTAGGAACCAGAGTTTGTAGCTTGGAAAAATCACGAACCTAAACCCGCACAGCGGCCATTAACTTTGTCAGAATATATTTTAATTACTATGTATTCTTAAATGAATAGACGGACTGATACACTGAAGACGACCTAAGTACAAAAAGGCACAAAGGAGAACTCACAAGAAAGGGAAATGTAACATTTTAAGAATAATAACAAAAGACGAAAATGCACTAGTTATCAAAGCTAGTTTTTAGTTATTTATCAGTTTTCAAATATTGCAATTCCGCAGTTGCAAGAGCCTACAGTTGTATTTTGAGAAATAACATTTAACACATTCATTTAACCTTCTTCTTTTTCTTCTTCGTCATTCTTCCAGAAAGTTCAATTCTCATCTATCTAGTAGAAGAAATGTTATGTATCTAGACAAACATAATGCATTTTGGGAAATAAAATTTGCGTCATCCCTTATTGACTATCTAGCATATTATTTTGCATTTATATTCTTTAATTAATTTTGGCAGCCGCTTAGAAAAAGCACTTATGTAAGGATAAAACAAAATGATATGAACGATTTAAAAAAAATCACTGTTAAAATTTATGGAATACTTTATTAAATTAAATGTACATTTGAATACAGCAACTATAGAAGTTATTATCACTTATCATAAATGTTCAATGTGAATAACTTTATTCACACAAATGGCAATTTGATAATCAAATTCCTCCTAAATGCGAAGTAACATGAATTTTCTCGGGTGCGCGTCTTCAAATCGATCAAGTCAATTGATAAAGGAGCTTATTGTCTTGAACATGTCCCAAAGGGAAAAAGGTGTGAACAAAACTTTTTGATCTGAAGAATTGGAATGGCGAAAGCGGAAGTACGAACAACGCATTATTCAAAACTTGATAAAGGTTGCAGCAGTATTTAATAAAGTTGTGGGAACTGGGGTGTGGTGGTGAAAGGGGAGAAGTGAATGATTAGAGGTTGGTTATTACTTGGGTTAACTGGTTGACTCTTATGTAGTTCTCTTCTCCTCTCGATGCTGATGTCTTGTTGTATCTCCTGACCTCGGGTATATGTTTGCTGAATTTTGTGACAC
This sequence comes from Metallyticus violacea, assembly GCA_030762175.1. Taxonomy (NCBI): domain Eukaryota; kingdom Metazoa; phylum Arthropoda; class Insecta; order Mantodea; family Metallyticidae; genus Metallyticus; species Metallyticus violacea. The sequence continues at coordinate 131,689,439 of CM060833.1, read as the reverse complement.
ACCAGTGTATCAGAGGGAAGGAGGCAAGGAAATCAGTCAATAGCAGTCGAAACAGGCGTAGAGTAGATTAACACGATTTATTAATACTTTGATATATACTGCTGCTGGATCGATCACGTTAAGGTCTAGAAAAGTTTCTGGACGTCACTAATGCCACTAATGCACTGTCTGATTCACGAGCTATGACGAATTCAGTTTCCTTCGCCTGACGCGTGATTTAGTTCAGTTGTTCACTAGTTCTTTTTTATACGTTGATATATTCACTTTCATATAGAGTTACTATTAAAACAAAATATACGTAAGGTTCCTCGACTGTGTGTCGACTGGTAAGTGCTGCATATACTGAAATTGACTGACTGACTGATAATGTGGAGTACTGATACTGCAGATGGACTAATTATTGATTGACTGACACTGTTCTGCTTGTTATTCCTCCCGGGCTCCTAAAACTCTATCTTTTATTAATTCTTCCGTTCTCCGGTCAGGACGCTAAACACATTCTTACAAGGGGACTTTTTCAATACAATTTGACTCTCTCCCCTTACTGATCGTTTCCTATTGGTTATTATTTATGCAAATACGCTTCCCTATTTCTAATTGGCAGTGATCTTAAGATCTTGATCCGCCCACATTGTTTCGATTGGCTTCGATCATGATTCTTAATAGCTCTGTTTATATATTATTCCCTTTAGAATGACCTAAATAAGCTATACACTTTAGAAGAAATTACATGGGACTTTTATTTTTATTACGCCCTATCGCTTGGCCCGTCTTCACCTTTTAACAAAAGAACGCTCACTGGCCCGTTCTTACTAAAGAAATCCGGCTACCGCTTTGTTCCCATTATAGCTATTTGGAAACCTTATGACCGAACATTGTTATAAAACATATCAAAGCAAACCCTTGGTTTCTTCTGGTTCTAAGCGAATACAATGAGGCTTATTTGCCGTGAGTAAACTTATTCAGTATCAATTACACAAATAATAAAACTTTTACAAATAATTTATACACATGATAAATATAATATCTTATGATTACATTATTAATCAACGGGTCGGGGATCGAAGTGAGCAAATACTGCTTCAAGAAGACAAAAGACGCTGTTCACATTTCTGGATTTGATTTTATTGCATCTGTCATGTAAACATTCCTGAAATGTCCAAATTATTTTGACACCCAATTGCACATTTGATCACTTTTGTATTTTCTTACAAATTTTATGTTTATGGAGAGCAATTACGTCTCTGAGCTCAGGGGTTTGCCTGGCTCAAACTAGGGACATGGTGGATGATTAAGATCACCAAGACTGTGACCGGAGAATTTGCCCCATCTGTGAGGAGGGGGAATCATGGACACATATACAGGCTAAATGCAAAGGTACGGAAGAATGGAGGGAAAAGTATCTACCACAGTCCTTTAATCGAGCGAAGAAAGAGAGTTGGTCGTGCTGGGCACTACTGGCAAGCAAAGAAGGGCAGGGGAGATTAGGTAAATTTCTGATGCGAGACAGCTCTGGTTCAAAAACGCCGACACATTTTATATGTATATTTTTAAATTTTTAAAACTTGTCTTTGTTTTATTTATTTATGTTATTCTATATTTATTGTTATCGTACTTTTATTTTATTGTTTAATACGTATGTTTGTTTTAATTTTATTGTGAAATATCTAACTTAATATCTTGTATTAAATCAAATAGTTCTAGTGTATTATAAAAGCAAGTACGTTGGACACATTCGCCTGTTGAAGTTGTATTGCTTTAGTGCCACTGAAATAAATGCACTCCACTATTAGTAATATTCTCCGTTCTTCAACGTATAAAATCCTGTTTATAACATTTTAATATCCCATTGCTATTTTTAATTGATGATGATACAGCTTAGTCTGGAATTCATCGACGACTATTTGGCAATAATATAATTGCTTATATAAATGGAGAACGAAAGTTTACTGAGGCAGGTAAAGTAATATAGCAAAACCATTGATTTCTAAATGTAAAAGCATACCTACTCTTTAAAATGCAAGAAAAAGATAATACCTTTCCCCCGTTGTTGTTATGTTTCCTTTTATCTCCTTTACCGCCTAAAAGTTCACCAGTAAATAGATCAGAAATCGATCCGGACTATTCATGCCGAGATGAATAGTTTGCGAGAGTGGGGCACAAAGCGAGAGACTTTTAATAGCATAACGGCTGCTAAAAAAGTAGAGGGAGAGGATTGTACTGCAGCAAGTGATCGATGCTTCTGATGGTCTGGCGGTTGCTCTATAGAGGAAGCCGCACTGTATCAAAGAGCTACCTGAATATTGTACGAGTATAACAACACTGGCTGCTATAGAGTGTATCATAAAACGTACAGGTCATATATCTTATAGCGCGAACCTCGGGCATAAAAGCTGCAAAAATAAAGAAATAAAGTATAAACTACACATCTGATACCAAAGGAAATTATATAGAATCAACATTTTTTTTTTTTAGAAATATATGAACAATCCCAATGCTTGTTCCCCTAGACGATCTCTCCGTGTGCTTTCTGTCATCTTAAATTACTTTAAACATATTTCAAAGTGGTTATACTTCCCTTCTTCAACCTCAGAAACTACATAAAAATTGAAGGCTCAATGCTTTATTTATTTATATCTAATGAAGGGGAAAAAAGCAAACGGCACTATGTTTAATTGATTAACGTTGGCTAATTAGAGACTCACTATGCTTTAAAGACCTTAAAACTGTTTTTTTTTTAATTTAAAGACGCTCTTTAACAGCTCAGGTCATCAGCGTTTAACAATGTGAGAAAAGACAATCGAAAGAATATAATCTAAGAGATAAACATATATTGGAAGGCGAAAACACCTCTCACTTTAGAATTCTGTAACTTTTAAAACACGAATTAAATTTTCCCGTTTTATAATATACATATTAATAGCATTTAACGTCCGTTTTTACTACTGAGGCACCACAGGCGGTGGACACTGGTGATACGTGAAAGGAAATGATAAATTGGAAAGGATTTTTTTTAAAGGAAGGAAGAGTTCCATCCCTAAGTTTTAGGGTACTTCCCCGACATTTACCATTTATGAGGACTGAGGAAAACCAGAAAAAACCTCAGTCAGGGAGAACCGACCTGGTGGGAATCGAACCCCAGACCTCCCGTTCAAGAGTCCGCGCCTAACGACCTCGGCTGTCGTTTTATAATATTTGGCATAAAACGAATTAGATGGTTAAATATTGGTTATTTCAGAACCGTTCTGTATCGGTAGAGAGCCATTTGAAAACTCAGGAATAGGTGACAACATTAACCAATAGTATAGAAGAACATTGGATTTGAAAAAATTATTAGATCAATTTTTAGGACTATATTTCAATCTATACTGAACAGAAAAGCTCATTATTATCAGTATTTGAAAGAAGAATATTTGTAGTTGCATACTGACACTATACATGCGCCCCATGTAAAGCACAGCAGATGCCCAGATGCTCCCATTCTCGCCTACCCCCTTAAGTATGTCTGTTGTGGCGGTGTGATGCGCCCTTGCGATTCTGACAGTATCTTTGGAAGCTGAGGGTATAAACACTGTTCTTGACGAAACCACGCAAGGAGAAATCACATACTGTGAGGCTTGGTAACCGGGTTGTCATGTATAGAAGATGATATCTGCGTAGGCTGCACCATCAATCCATAAACCAGGGAGAAGTTCATTTAGGTAATCATAAACTTCAGCACGCCAATGTACTGGAGCTTTCCTATTGGTGAATTAAGGTTATTTCTTTTCATTCGCGAGTTATGACAATCAGTTTTCCAGCATGTCTCCTGTGATAGTATATAAACCGAACATGCAACTTATGGAAACTTCACAGAACGCATTTGCTTTAGGGCTGTCACGTTCCAGAATTCTCACCCCGTTCCTATTCACCTTTCCCAATAAGAGAAATGTTGGCTCATCATTACAAGACTGAAATACTATACCAACCGTGCGTTTTTTTTTAACTTGCCAATGAAACTGCTAAATTTGGTACCAAATTTAAAATTCCGTTAATACACATTATTATTATTATTATTATTATTATTATTATTAACCATCAGGTTTCTAACAAACTAACTTGCGGTTTTTCTTCTTTCTTTTGGCTACCTGATATTCATATTGAATTAGATGAGACGGAGTAGGATTTCAGACACGAAATGCAACGTGAACCTTTTGTATCCTACTGAACCTTCGGAAGGAAGGGATTAAGTGAGGGATCTGAAAGGAAGCCAGATTTATGGGGTGAAGGATTTATGTAGATGGTGTCTCTAACGTTTCCATATTTGTAGTATCTGTTATGACGTCGCAGGAGCCCCGACTCCAAAAAGTTCGAGCTCCGTCATACCAGACCCCACAGCTGCAGATTTTCCAATGAGTCACATTCCAACACTGCACGCAGTTCATTGCCAACCACGTTTCTTGACTTTGGGTCCTTGAAACGATGAAAATGGAATGAGAGACAGGGAATTCGTGGTTTAATGAAGCAGTAAAATTATTTTAGCATTTCTTCAGAGCTCTAAACATCTGAATGTACAATAGATTCCAAAAATACTTATGATGGCATTCCTTATTCTATATTGCTTCAAAGTGAATAACATATAAGTTATTATTTATGTATTTGCTTTATTTAAGATCTCTCTTTAACATCTCTGGTCGTCAGCGTCCCATTCAATTCAAGGCATGAAACGGCCGATAAATTTTCTTTAGAGGGCTCTTCTTTCAGACTTGAGGCTCTTTCACATACCGTAAATCTACCACAAGGGACAAAAGGCTTTATTTCCCTTCCGAAAAATGTCAAATAAAATCTATCAAAAAAGTAATAATAACGAAAAGTAAGAAATATAAAAATATTTTTATGTGTCACAAATTATTAATCTTAACTGATGATAATAATATAGACAGCAAAACATCTTTGCTTTATAATGTTCTGCAAGAGTTTAATAAGAGGTGAGACCATTCTACTATGTGGCTCCTTGAAACAGGAGAGGGTTTAATTACGTCATGTAGGATTCGTGTGCAATGAACTGATACATTTATTCTATTAAGAAAAAGAATATCAAGTTGTTACTTAATATCTTTGATGTTTGTAAAATTTAAGCAGATTACGGCGACTTTTGGCATATGAATGTAGTTCATTATTAGAGTCTGGTAAATTACTACATACAGGGGAGTTAAAGGATCACTGTATAGTAATGAATAGAAAAAAATAGCAGCAATATGTACATGGTAGAAACGTTTGCCTTGAATATGACAATTAAATAATCTGATATATTGTACTATGTTTGCAATTGCAGCTTTTCACATATATTCTGGTTCATAAAATTAAAACAGAAATATATAAGGCCTCTAAAGAATATTTATGAAAGTGACACACTATTACTCTTCATTAATCGAGTCAACATCTCCCACAGAACGTGAAATGGAGTAACTGAACTGTACTGCAATTTTCATGTGCAAAAAAAAAAACATAGTCTATGCCATTATCCAAACAATGAGAGGTATTAAGGGTGATACACGCTGTTGGTTGGTCCATTTTTATGGATATAAAGGCGTTATCAGTGCCAGACTCGTATATGTTCATTATGATATACGTTGTGAACTGCTAGTATAGAATTAGCAACATTTCCTCTAAAGTATAAAGAATTATACATTCGGATAAGCAATATGACTATAAAAGAATCACTTACGAGACTACAGTCGTGTTTAATTCTGCACAAAAAACAAACAAACAAACAAATGTAGGACGCTGGTAATTAATTAAGCAAATAATAATTATAAATAGTTATAATAATATACTCAATGAAACAATGACGAATCTATTAGCAGAACCTACATGCACAGGTTAGAAAGAGAAAGCAAATTTGGCAAGAATAAATTAGACAGAACTTCAGTAGTGACTGATATATGTATGTGAGGGAGCTTTATCTTCTTCCTTTAGGTGACACTGAAGCAACCAGTTTTCTAAAGGGTTTAATAAATGTGTATGGATAAAAGAACGCTCAGTCGGGCGAAACGGCTGTCAACACCGGAAGAAAGTTGAGGCAGCTCTACTGATCTTCAAGCTTCGGACGGCCGCACAACTGCAATTATGGCATTTGCCGATATCCTTATTTGGAACGATATCAAACAATCCGCTGCTTAACCTGATATCTCTGTCGACAGTGTCAACCAATTATCCATCACAAAGATTTGTGCTGACTGAATCCCACGAAGCTTCTTTCTTCGATTATAAGGAATAGAAAACCATAATCTGATCCAAGTTGCCTGCTGTTTGCGAGCCTGAAAGAAGATGGGACGCGGATTATTTCAAGCATGACACCAAAAGACAATTCATGGAATGGCATCCCAAAACTTCTCCTTAAAGGAGATAAAATGTTCAACATAGTAACTTCAGCCAGTAATGACCACATTCTTCTCGGAATCTGAAGGAATTATTTCGGTAGACGCACTGTTTTGGTGAAACAGGGCTCTTTGAAGTGTTTTTTCGGAACACATAAGCGGTCCTGGCGCATCTACCTTCATAAAATTGCGATTAAAATGCTCCTTCTTTAGAAAAACTGAAAATGAGTTTACAGACCGGAAAGAGATCACTGAATTTTGGAGGACTATCCTTCGCCCACATTACAGTCCGAATCTTGCACATTACGATTTCCATCTCTTTGATCCTGTAAAAGATGCAACTCTCTGGAAGCAGATTTACGATTGTAAGGTCAGAGTGGTTTTGCAACGGCTTCGACACTTATGATGCAGAGCCCAGATTTACAAGAAGATTACTTCGACTTTTCACTTGTGCGACATCATCATAAAATCGACCAATGAAACAAAATAATTTTGAATTTTGACCAATCACAGCCCAATGTAACCAACCATATCCTCGACTATACTTCCTGAGCACGCATCACCGACAACTTACCTGTGATTTCAGTAATTGTAAACTTAACGAACTTAATGTGTATTCTTTCAAATAATTGTTTTTACGTATTCAGCTAAGTCTGAAAGCATTTTGTAAATTATGTAACAATACCTGCCTTAGCAACTATAAATCTTAATAAATGCGTTGTTCAGAATGTTTTTTTCTGTTTTGTTTTTCTCAATTGGTATTAGTAAATCGAACGGTAGCGATTGTCTATTTTGTTCCCACGATTTCTGAATAGGTAGGTATTCATAAGTAAGCATAAACTTTTATGCAATTGTCCATAATCTGTACGTGAATTTCAAATATATATTATTTCTATTCTTATTGTATTTATGAAATAGTCCTAAATGATATTTCGCTCTTTTCTATTGGCATTTCTGACAATCGACATTCGTCTGTTGCTAGATGCCTTGAAAAGGTTAAGTATTCATAATACAAATGTACAATTATTACAATATTATAAGCCAAGTTTTGCGGAATTATATTTAAATTATTGTTTTATTCGTGAAATAGTCCATATAAATATCACTTGAGGGTCTTAGCTTTCCAGATAAATTCACTAATTTCGTTCATGAGTGTATCGGCAATCTCAGACTCTCTTGTAACATTAACATTGTATATTAAAAATTGAGAATTAATTGAATATTTTTGGTATATATTAAAATAAACTTTTAAAGAAAGGAAGAGAAAGAAAGGGAAAAAAGCATGATGCTACTTTTTGAACACCCCTCGTACTGCTAAATTGTTTTATTTTATTTTAAACAGAGAATAAATTATTGATACGCCCTTCTTTATCTGCAATCTCTATCTTCACTTCCTATGCTTAAATTAAATTATTCTGTTCTTTGTCATTAACTCAAATACGTTTTTCTCATGTAAAAAGGTTGTTGGGATAGTTTATGCATCAAACTCAGAACAACTTTTTAAGCCTCAAGAATAAATGAAAGAAAAAGTTAACTGTGCCTTTAAATAACTGAAATTTAATACTTTTTCTACCTAAAATAGGAACACAGAGAAAATGAAGAGAGGAAAGAAATGGCAAAATATATTATCTCGATAACGCTCCTTCTACACAGCTGTATATCTGACGTTATCTCCTTCCCGTCCCTTAATAAACACATGTCAAGTTTTTAAACGTAGCTAAGCATTGCTGCGCTGATTTCACAGTCATATAAACTTTTCATCAGGATGAAAAAATGCAAATAAAGAGAGACAGCTAGTCAAAACTGACACCTTGGTGGGGTAAGAGCAAGGAAAATAAAATAGAAAATCTTGCAACAATTGCCACGTTTTCCAAGATATTTCAAACAGTTTATTTACACACAATCGACTTCTTTCACATTTATTTAGAACACGTAAATCACACTTGTTCACATGCGTTAATTTAACTTCCTGTATAGTTTTTAAATTTATAAAATGTTTATAGTTAGTTGATATTCGCGATTTACTTTTTTAATGCTGTATATTTCCCTTATCCGTATATCTCGGTAATGCCAGAGGGGCTTTGAGGTTCATCAAGACGATATTTCAAATCCTGATCTCACGATGAATGATGTCCTAGATGAAAAAGTTTCACACATCAAAGACACTTATGGGCAATGCTACAGGCTACTTCGGATGATTTACTTTCATCAGAGCGTTATACACAAAACTTACTGAATGGGCATAAGTATAAAATATACGTTAATTGAATCGGCTGGTGTTTAAATTTATAAAAACATCGCAATCAATCACTTCCTCGTTACAACTATTCCCGTTCAGCAATCGATAGGTATAACTGTAACAATGAATTAAAATCTTACGCCATTTGTTGGAATATTTAGCATGACTGACAGTGCTATTTATCGTTTTATTTATTAAAATAACTTAGTTCGCTCTTTCCATTTTGAGGGAGGAGTTGTTTGATTTCGGGAAAGAAAAATATGCCAATCAAAGGAGAAAATCATTCCACTAGATTGAACAGAAATTTGCGACAGACTGTGTAGACATTCTTAAAACTAGGACTGAAATGTACACAGTAATTTAATTGCAAACATGTAGGATACTTTTAGTATTTTTCTCTAATCGGTACATGACTTGATTCTTTGGGCGAAAACCATGTTAAAGGATATTGGTGTTCAAAGAAACATCTCTATCCTAATACTTTATCCTTTAGATGTTCGGCACTCAAAATTCGAAACTTATGACGATGTTTTACAACAAGAAACACTCTGCATAAAATTGTCGTTGTAAATCAAAACAAACGTGCTTAAAATTGGAATCTGAAAAATTGAAATTCCCTGCGATTAATTTAAAGCAAAATTTTTGGTAAAGTATGTGCTTTTTTATCTGTACTAATATTTCACTTTGAAAAATAAATGTTGACATACACATTATACTAATTTTTTCTGTAAATTGTATGATGAACATGTGCAATCGAAAGGTTCCAATAAGAAAGCAGGCATTGTCCTAAAATAAGGGGAAAAAAAAAAAAAAAAAAAAACACCGAAACTCCTAGCTAAGTGTCAAAATCCTGAAAAGTAAGTGCTGTTTTGCCTTTCCTCCACGTTCAATTCTTATTTGATGAGGATGGTAGCTTGATCCATCTAATCTCTATTAAGGGGGGAAAAAGAGGTAGTCCAATTGTTTGGTTCTGACGATGCAGCTGCAAATAGGATAAGGAGGAATAATAATTAGTTATATTAAACCTTATTTCTTTAATTCATCTATTCCATCGTAGAAAATCGGAACAGAATCGATGAATTTATTGATAAATTACAAAGGAAATAAATCTGAGGTAGAAGCTAGCTGGAAAAGTAGTGTCCGATACTATTTTTAGACAAAATGTTAATAGTAATGTGCAGCGATCATTAGTTCCCAGAATAAATTTTTGTAATAAAGTTCTTATTCCTAAGAATCTTAGAAGACTTTTCAATACATGCCCAGAATAAAGTATATCGAAAATTTGTGAACGTTAAACATTGCAAATCCAGCTGAATGTGAAAAATATTTGATATCACAATTGTTACTTAATTGTTCCGTAAAAAGCATATATTGTCAAAGTGGTGTTCAAGTTGGAAAAAATGTCGGTCCTGGTGGTGTAGTGGTTACCATACTTGCCTCCTAAACCCAAGCTCGCGGGTTCGAACCCGGCCAGAACCGATGGGTTTTTTCGGGCGTAAAAATCCTAAGTATGGCTTCCTTCAGAAGGGAAGCAAAGCCGTGGGTCCCGTGTCGTACATTAACGGCACGATAAAGAACCTCAAGCCTGAAAGAGAGGCCTCTGAGCAAAATTTGTCGGCCATTTCACGCCCTGAGTTAAATGGGACGCTGATGACCTGAGATGTTAAAGAGCGTCCATAAATAAATCAATCAAAAAAATAAAAAGTTAGAAAACGAAAAAAGAAATAAAAGAATAAATTCTTGTGGAGTATAATTTTCGCTCATATGGAATTGGTCGAAGTAGAGGAGCTAGTGTGAAAGCTGTATGCAAATTTGATCAAAAGTAATTTCATAACCTAACCCCTGATTCGTTTTTGTAAGATATTCTGAAGAAAGGTGTGTACAGGGACCCAGTACCCATCAACGTAATGCAACTTACTTGTAAAAGAGACAATAATGTTTAGTAATCTTCACGAGCGTTACAAATATGATAAATATGGTGGATAGCTACCAAAATACATGCTTGATTGAATTGGATTGGATTGAAATTGTAAGTGAAAGAGGAGGAAGGACTTTTCGGCACTACAGCCTTACTTGTAAAACTTCGTCCACCCAGTCATTTCTTCAGGCTTTGGAACAAAAAGTAATCGTTGGGAGCCAAGTCCGGCGAATGTGGCGGACGTGGAAGCCCTTGGAAGCGAAGGTCATGCAGTTTTGCATCAACAATCACAGGCTTGTGTGAAGGCCCATTATTGTGATGAAAGAGAACTTTCTTTTTCGCAAGGTGTGAACGTTCAGTCTGAATAGCATCCTTCAGTTGGTCCAGTAGCAAAACGTAACACTCCCCTGTAATGGTTCTGCCCTTCTGGAAGTGGTCTACGAGCACCACACCATGAAGATCCCAGAAAACTGTAGCCATGATTTTTCCTGCTGATGGAATAGCTTTTGCTTTCTTTGGTGCACTTTCACCTGTTGCCACTCGCTGTTTGGACTCTCCTTCGTCTCTGGTATGTAGTAACGAATACACGTTTCATCTACTGTAATGAGATGTCGGAAAACTGACTGAAATTGCGTTGAAAAAAGTCTAAACACTCTTGCAAATTGTTAATTCGAAAGATTTTTGGGCCATTGTTAATTAACAAGCAGGACAGCCTTCTCATACCCAAATCTTCGTTTAAAATGTTGTGGACACGGCTTATCGAAGTCTTTGCAATGTCAGCCAACTCGCGTACCTTGAATCAGTGGTGATTGATTAAGGCATGTGGTTTTTTTGTCGTAATCTCGTCGGTCTTAGCATTTTTTGGGCACTGAAGGCTCATCACCTTGAATCGATTGAGCAGCCTACTATTTAACTGTCGTAAAGACAGGGGAAGAATCTTTAATATGGAATATAATTTCTTTCGTATTTATGTTGGGGCAAATCCTTCAAACGAGGTACTTTATCACAGTTCTATTTCTGGTTTGTCCATTTTGTAGAGAATGTTAACACAGTTTGTTTACACGATCGTCACAAACAAGTGACTACACTTAAGCGTCTGAAACTTTACAGCGCGCTATTATGAAAATAATACTTAATAGCTATCATAGTTATTTGGCCAACTTCACGGTATCTGTGAGTCAAGTCTAAAGCTTTTAGAATACCTCACGTATTCACGTATTGGAAGAAAACAATGTTCAATGAATGCAGAGAATGTCAATCATTTTGGAAGGCATTTCCTAGTCAAACTGATCTCTTCCTTACATACATAGCACAGTCAATAGAATTTCTCACATCCTGAGCAAGCATGGCATCTCTACTTACATATTTTCGGATAATTCATCTTATTATAACATGTTTTAACGGTAAAAGATTCACCACCACTTTAGCTTTACAGGGGTCTATAGCAAACTTGTTCCTATGGTAAAGTGTATATTGGCCAAACAAATCGTAGTATTAACTGCTGAGTTAAGAAAAATATACCAGCTGAAAAACAGACAATTTTCAATAAGCTATTTTTATTCATTTGGTTTATTTACGGATACCCTTTAACATCTCACGTCATCAGTGTTCCATTCAATCCAGTGCATGAAACGACGACAATTTTTCTCAAGTTCATCTTCTTTCAGGCTTGGGATTCTTTTACGTGCCGTAAATCTATGACAGAGGACTCATGGCTTTACTTCCCTTCCATATTTAAGATTTTATGCACCCGAAATTGAGTCCGCAATTTCAATCAAATATAGCGGAGCATGCTGTTACAACCAAACACACTACATCATATGATCAGATTATTCAGTACACAAATAAAAACTGAGATTAATTAGAGAAACTATAGACATTTTCAAACATGCCAACAACTCTAACAAAGGTGAAAGTGTAAAAATCAATAACATTTGGTTGTCGCTTAAGGACACGTTTCCAGCGATCTGTCTGGTAATGTGCCAAAACCTGTTGACCTTAAACCATGATACTCCCGCCCTCTTCCCCACACTCACCTTCTAATACATTTCAATTTTTTATCTGAAGCCAAAGAACTTTTACCGTGGCAGACTTCGGCCGCGACTAGTCAACATCAACTACAGTTTAACATCAATGTATGTTTGGGCTCGGACGCCTCTTGACAAAGGCATCACACTTAGGCTTTTGAATAGAACATTTTAATTATAGGATCGTTTAAAAGTAGTTTTATATTCCATACCAATTGGTAACATGAAAATTCTTCGCCTGGTATTGAATTAGAATGCCAGAAGTTAAGGTAGACATCTGGAATAATGAATTGAGTAAGATAATCCATAAAGCGTCTCTTGAAAACTTGTATTAGAATTCATCATGGCCATGTTGTGTAGAACTATGGGCAAGTAAAACAAACAAATATCTCATAATTTGAACTACATTGAGCATATGTTTATATGATTGTTTTTACTTGCGTTTAAATTCTCTTACCAATTCCCACAAGAGACCCCAAATATTAATTAACACTCTGTATTAAAGCTTGGCTATGCTTTATTGACTTTTCTACTTAAATGTTCTTTCCATCTGTTCTTTTTATTTCCATACGTGTTCATTTAGTTGAATATTATTGCCTTATAATTGCTTACCTCTTGCTTTCTCTTCCACGTTTTTCCTTCTCAATCGCATAATGGAAACCAAACTCCAGATAATGCAAATCTGTACGTTAAGCTTTTGGAAGGTGGACATTGAGTTTCGTTTCCCGCCACTTCTCCCCTTTCTCTTTCTCTCAATCATACGCACACACCTGAAGGTCCCTGTTCGCCTCTATTTTCACTGCTAGCTGGCCAAAACTACAGTGCCCCATTACTCACTGGCGTCTGCCCGTTCATGCAGAAGATCAACGAACGGCAATACATTGGAATGAGGGCGAGGGCAGCTGCCTTTGGGCATATTGGAGTGTCCCCTTTCCAATCACTGTCCTCTAATTGCTTCAATTGTCGATAAAAGCTTAGCAAGGGCAGGGACTAGGCAATTGGGATGAGCGATCCGTGAGGAGCGGTGGGGAGGGAAATTGCTAATAGGTTTATTTTGGTATTTACAGAGAACTCTGCTACTGAAATCGGTACGACCGCAACTGCATCTCTCCCCCTTACTTCCTCTCCTTTTTGAGCCCCTCCCCTTCAAACCATCACACCACACATCTCCTACCCACCCTCATTTCCGGTCTTGTCCATAAATCCGGTCCAGGGATTTGAAGGCTCTATTCCGCTCTCCTAAGCTAATGGTTATTTATGCAACAGGCGGTGCGTATTAATTTGACCGGAGTCCGGGTTGCAGAAAATGATACAACTGCACGGCAGGTGTGAAGCACTAAGTTTGCAACGCAGTTTCACCCATTGCCGTTTTAATAGTTCTGAATTTTGAAATGCTTATAACCGCATTTCCAATTAAATGTGTTTCAAGCATTCGAACATGTATGCGTTTAGTACTCTTTTTTTCATTAGTTTTGCTTAATCTGGGATATCTATATTATCTCAGTTAAATATCTTTTTATAATTAAAAAGCACTTTTCTATATGTTTTATCTGGATTTCAGCCTGAAATGTTTGGTTTCCTTCTTTGAAAAGTTTGTGTAAGTATATGTGTTTGTACATCATTACTGCAATCCAGGCTTACTCCCTGATATAGCTGGAAACAAAAGCAAGACACTTTTCTGTTGAGGGCCCGAATAGAAGGTGTAGTAGTACTCAGTAGCTGTCATGATGTTGCTAAGTTTCATTTATTCGTCATGGCCCTTTACATTGAACTACCTGAAAACTAATGCATAGATAAGATTTAAATATAATATTTTTATTTCTTATAAATTTAGCTTGGTAAAGCATACGAAGTGACAAAACATTATTATTATTATTATTATTATTATTATTATTATAAAATATTATTTTGTATTTTACGTAATTTATTATTATTATTATTATTATTATTATTATTTTACATTTTCTAATTGACTTAGTTTCTATAGATTTCTTTTGGAGGGTTGTGCATGCATCCAAAATGTCAACAAATCTTTTGCAAATGGAGCAATTTACCGAACTTTCTGAACTTAGACATGTCACATAAACTTGAACAATATACTTTTCTAAGCAATTCTAGCCCATCAAGAATGAAATGCATTATGCATGGAATAAGAACGAAAGAAAACTAAAGAAAAATATAGATAAATCAGGGCTGACAGCGCAGATTTCATTATCCATAAGAAGTACAGATACACATCTGACAGTTAGATAATTGAGGGATGATATCCTTTTAACAGCAATCGATGTGACCATTTACTAAGCTACAGTTTAACTAAAAGAAAACATTTAATATGTGTTTTTTTCAATTTTATATATATATATATATATATATTGTTCACAGAATAATAAAATCTTCTAAAAACCATAAAACTCATTAAAAGTACCTATAATGCAATATAAAGAGAGTTCACATTAAAATTTCACACTAAAAACCGTAATAAAAATGAACACTAAAACTACCATATTTCGAGCTTTAGCTCTTGAACACGTGCTGAGAGTAGACTGAACTGTGGCGGGCGGTGTCTCTCTTAGTGAGGCATAAGGGTTATGACGTAGCTGCAAAGCTGCTAACTATAGCAAAGTGGTTTGGCGAACCTGATAGTATTACAAAGAAATATTAAGGCCTAGTGGAATACGGGCCTTATGTAAAACTATAGCTGCCATCTCCAGGTTTTTAAGTGAAGTATGTTTGGATGGAGGGGCGGCATCTATGAGAGTAGGGGAAAAATAATCATCGAACGTGGCTTGGTGAAAATTGACGTGTTGTGCTACCGGCAATGGGGAACAGGTTTTAACCGAACGCCTGTGATTGTTCATTCTGATGGAAACCATAGTGAGGTTAGTCCAATATAAAAAGCTGGACAAAATTTGCATTTAAGTAAACACACAACATTCGTGGAGGTGCAGTTGAAAAATGAGTGAATTTTAAACTCTGATTTCAAATTCGAAGTAACAAAAGATGAACATGGGGATATCAAGGCATAAGTCTTCCATTTGCAAGGGTTGCATGGATATGAGCCAAATGTAGAGAAGGAGGGCTGAGGATAATCAAGTAACATAGCCTGGGTGATGTCTAAAAAAATAATGCAGTTAGCTGATTTTGAGTGAGAATATAGGACAGCTTTGAGTCTTTCAATGCCCGGAAAATATGTCACTATAAAATTCAATGGGCCATTATCTACTGGTTTACGAGTCTTGGGAGTATGTTTATGATGAGAGGCCTGGACTTTGGATTTTACCAGGGAAGGGGGGGGGGGTAACCCTTCTTAAATAATTTGTCAGTTAATTGGGTAATGTATCTATCTAGAGCTAAGTCGTTATTACGGATTCGGTGTCCCCTAAGTGACAAAGAAAAAGGAATGACCTTTTTAATATGTGATGGGTGGCAACTATCAAAATGTAAGTACTGCTGTAAATTAGTAGGTTTAACATGAATTGATGTCAGAAATTGCTTATTGATTGAATTTCTACGTCCAGGAAGATATCTTGAGTTCGGAAAACCGTGGATGTGAACTTAAGTGAATAGTTAGTGTTCATCCTATTGGAGAAACCATCAAATGCAGTAAATACCCAAGTCCAAATGATGACGATGTTGTCAATGAACCAGTCACATCATAAACACTTATGCCTTACTAAGGGAGACAGCCCACCACAGTTCAGTCCCTCTCAGTATGTGCTAAAGAGCTAAAACTAGAAATATTTAATTTAATGTTTAGTGTTATTACTGTTTTTAGTGTGACCTTTTAATGTGAACTATTTATATTGCATTCTAAGTGCTTTTTATGAGTTATATATATGCGTGTGTGTGTGTGTGTTATAACTGCAATTGGCGAATTAAATAGTTAGGAACGTTTGATGGCATTTTCAGTAGCACAAGATCATAACATATACTATGAGAGAGTTGTTCTATATCTTTAACAGCAGTATTATTAGCAGTCCATATGGTCCATTAGTGAAGATAGTGTGTTATGAATTATGTGTTTTGGATAATAAGAAACTCTTAAAGCACATACTTGAAATGGACTTGTTCCGGATTCTATTATTTAATTTCTAGTACCTAAGGTTTGAAACGGTGAAACGTTGAAGTGCTGTGGGAAATGCCAGTGGTAGCGAACGTTTGCACGGATGGCTGGTCGACTTGCAAAATGTCTCTCCTTCAATTATGAGTTATACACATTTCTCTTTATTTCATCTTTTTGCCAAGTATTTAATTATTCCTGTAATCTTCCTAGATAGTTTTTGACTTACCTTTCGTTTCTTGTCTTTATATTCCATTTTATAATCTAATTTGTAAATTCATAAAAAATTCTCGAATAAGGAATCATTTTTATCAATATGAATTTTTTTTCAGAAAGTACTTTCTTCTGAATTTATTTATTTCTAATCTTCTTGCTAGTTTAATTTATTTTCGAATGAACTTTGTTCATTTCTGTGCGTTTTCATTTTTATTCAAATATTTATTTTAATACATGGAATATTAAATGAATTATTGTTATAATTGTTGTTCAGTACATTTTGAGAACTGATTGATCAGATAACATCTCTATTTTTCATTTCTACCTTATGCATGCATAAAAAACTGATATGCTTTCAGTGATGTAAAAAAGAAGTGATTTTTTTTACAAATGAATCATTTGTCTTATATCACCCAACAAATTGTTTTGACTAATATGCCTTGCTGTTGGTATATGAAGTGAGCCATATAGTATGCTTTGTAGTAATCCAGTTTGTTATCCAGCTCATTTCGGTAGTCAAACCCAGTATCGTATGAGGGTTGATATATGAGGCCATGTATTGTGGCCTCACACACGGGTCGCCACTAATCCGTCGCTAGTGATTAACATGTGGATTTGTAACGAGGGTTAGAGGCGTGTCCCTTGTCTGATTTGTAAGTGTGAATTTCCACCGCAACAGTCATTCGTTTTCGAACACTGCGCTCGCTGCCTGTAATAGATAATCAATAGTCGAGAGTATCATCTTTTCCGTTGTAACTTCATTGCTGGTAAAGGAATGAGGTTGTTATTTAAATTACTTCATTTACATTTCAGATGAGAACGATCATTTGTTTTTTCGAAACTACATTAAGCGAAATATTGTAGCATTTCATAAGCTCTATGGATACAATTTATAATGCATACATTTTCGTAATGGTATACGTAAAAATATTATAGCAAAGGAATATTTTAAATTTCATGCACTATGGTGTTTAATACTGTGCATATTATATTGTAATAATCATGTATATACTTTTCCCTAAATTTTAAATACAATTTATAGTACAGGTAACTTTATTTTATAATTTATGACATTTTAATAATAATAAGTTAAGAAAAATAAATTATAAAATCGAATTCTCTTAAATTTAGACATAAACTTTAAGCTGGAAAAGTGCAAATCGAATAAAAGTGGGTTGTTTTCAAAGATTAGGTGCAGTGATAATATTACTCTTCGTATATACTGCTTATATACCTAGTCTGGCCATACGTTCTCCTATAAAGTTATGTTATAACAGGAACAATGTACTTTACTGTGTTTTTAATTTGACTATGGCAAATGTTATCCACGTGTATTTTGTGCTAAATACACATTAAAATTTATCCCCATTATTCCTGATACAGAACCGAAGTCTATCAGACCATTTATCAATAGCAGCACACACTGTCTCCATGGGGAAATCCAGGAATCGCTTGAGAGACTCTTATATTGGGGTGCCTTTACTTACAGGCAATGTCCTCAAGAACTGACCGATATTTTTAATTCAAGGCGTTGAGGTAAGAGCTGCTGGAGAGCCTATTTTTGTAGCAATAAAATCCGAAATGTTTTTCTTTAAGTCAAGTTAAGCGGATCTTGCCTTATGGGCTGGTGCAGAATCTTGCTGGAAAGTCTAGTACTCATTCTTGAACAAATGGGTGTTCAGGTCTTTCGCCACAGGCTCAAGGAAAGTTGTTTCATATATTCTGGCCTATGTGTTTAACCCATTTTGGCATAAATGCAGTTTTGTGACACCATCGTAGCTCTCTCCCCACCCAACCATCACTGAGGCGGGATGGTGGCCCCTTTCGATCGTTGGGACCCTCTCACGATCTTCTTCACAAGTCCTGGTATACACTCTGTCATTCTGGCAAATGTAGCTCTCTTCAATGTGATTTTTTTTTCATCTATTAAAAAGACTTTTTTTTTTTTTTTTTTTTTTTGGGCCTGGTTGTTAGGATAACACTGAAAATAGGCGTTTGCATTTCAGCCTATTCTGCTGCTTAAGTTTTTTTTTTTTTTTTTTTTTTTTTTTTTTTTTTTTTTTTTTTTTTTGAGGGCTGAGGCACCACAGGCGGGCTTCTTAAGTGTTGTAATTAAGAAATGTGCAGTGGCCCGGCGATAAGCCTTCAGCCCAAAGTCTTGTCTGAACAATCTGGATATTGATCTCCTGAAAGTGCTCAATAGCAATCACTGTTTGTTTTCGCAATGAATTTCTCCTAATACGAACCGCCGCTGCTTTCACCTCTTTCCTGGTTCTCACAGAGCGCGGACGCCCCAATCTTTATTGGTCAGTAATTTTACCAGTTTCATTAAAGTGCTCGATAGAGCGGTACACAAATGTCCACAGTGTATATATTCCACGAGTTCTCAAATTAGATCGAGCCTAGCGTGGGTTAGAATGGAGGTGGGAAGGCAACTAAAATAACTGATGAGGTTGGGCAGAGAATGTATGCTTTTGGTGGAGAAAGAGAATACTGGCAGCACATCCTAATTGACTGCCAAGGTACCGATTAGCAGAGTTTTACTGCGCTTGGAGCTAAGTTTGTTAAAACGAATAGGGACAGGTTAGCATGTTGGGATCACTTTGCTCAGGAATACAACTGGCCAAAGCTTGGTTGTTTTCTATGCAAAGTACATGAAATGAGGAGCACTTTCCAGTCTCTGTGTGTGTGTGTGTGTGTGTGTGCGCGCGCGCGCGTGTTGGTAAGTGTTTGTACTTAGGTGACAACAATTGCAAATATATTTGATTTTAAGAGCAAATTCATTTTTCTCTGGGTAATGAATAGCACATACGGTCAAAAGACCCATAAGAACGATGTTTTATAAATATGTTTGTAAAGAATGAGAAACAAATAACATTAGTACTACTATTACTACTACTACTACTACTACTACTACTACTACTACTACTACTATTACTACTACTACTACTACTACTACTACTACTACTACTACTACTACTACTACTACTCCTATACAGGCAATATATTTTTAAAACTTAATGTTAGGAAATTAGTTATGAAAAATGTAATTATAGCAATAATTTAAAACTAGATTTTATTGCAGAATGATGTTGAAAATAATATTTGGGAAATAATGTTCATTTTTATGTGAAATAATGAAAATAAATTTCTTTATGAGTGAAAGAGCTATTAATAAATAATGGAAAAATTTAAATATAACTTATCATTTTACCGTTTATTCGATAATTACGTTTATACTGTTCTGTGCTAGATTCCAAAGGTCCTAATAGAACAAATGCTTGTGTGAGTATAAAGTAGCACGGAGTGTGGTAGAATTTAAGCTAGCAATTAAGCTAATTTTTTCATTTTTGAAAAGCAAATTAAATATCGGCTGCTTCATTCTCTCTCGGCCTCTGATATTTCCTTATAAATTTCACACTAATGAACGTAATTCAGTAAACATTGACACAGATGTACTCTGATGAGTGAAAAGTATGTTTATGAAAAATATTACTAAAGAGCCATTTTTTACCTCATAGGTCGCTTATCCCCCGCAAAGACCGATTGTGTGTTCGCTGTCTTGTTGTTAAGGCATCATCAAAAGTCATTGCTCCTTTATGCTGCGTATAGCTGCGTCCAGATAAATGAGTCCAAGAGAATTCATTGCTCAGTTTGGAATTCGGAAAACTAAGTCAAAATCCCGCACTCAATCTCTAGAAACAAATTATAAACCATAGGAACACTTTTGAGTATCTACAAATGAGGGCGTCTAAAACGTCAATGGTTATGTGTGTCAAGAGTATCACTAATGTGTTGGTTTGAAAGATATAAGAGAAAATCAGGAGCCGGGAATGAGTAAAGACAACAGCCTGTACTTGCTTATATAATTGTAAATATGCACATGATTTAAAATGTGATTTGATTTACATAATTGTACTGCAACATGGTTCTTCTGTTCCCCTCTGACATACAACTTATAATTTCCTAGATACAAAAATATCCTTTCTTTGCGAAAGTACAGGAACATGCATGATAACAAAGGACGAATGAAATGTTTTCTTAAGGGAAATGTTGCACACATCTCCCTTTCAGTTCGAATCTAACAAAGTCTCATTGCTCCACCAGACTCGCAACTTAGAACAGGAATTGCCGTTGTTAACGTATACAAATATTGGAGTCTTTGACACTCGTGTGAGTTCTTATCGATGCCTTGTTACCACCGCAATTTATAGTTCGTCTTCTTCGTATGTCTTATTTAAAGCTGTGTTGAAAAATAAGAAGAGTATGCAGAACAGGAGTCCAAATATAAATTCAAAGTTTCCTATTTTTTCCGGGAGAGTTTGAGGAATTTCTTTTGTTACTGAGTGCATTTAAGTAGAAAGATTAGACAATATTTGCAAAGTGGATTATTGTAGTGTCTGTATTTCTTGCCATTTTTACAATATTATTATTTCATAGGAGAGGTTTTTACATTTGTTTTTCATTATTGTACTTTAAAGTTCTAGGGCGCAATAAAATGTTAATGTAAGTACATTTTATACCACTACAGTTCATAAGAGCAACTACAGTTGGGAAAACCAGTGAAATGTTTGAATTGCAGATGAGAGTTTCAGTGTTTGTATGTATAGACCTACGAGGGCCGTCTGAAAAGTTTACGGCCTAACAATGAAAAAGCTAAATTATTGTTTTAGGGGTATTTTCATTTTTCAACATAATCTCCATCAAGAGTAATACATTAATTCCAGCACTGCTCTATCATCGTTATCATATCCTTGTAGAGATTTTCTGGAGTCTGTGCAAAATAGGCATTTACAGCCGCAATCGCCTCCTGGTTCGAAGAAAAATGATGTCCTGCGAGGAAGTCCTTGAGCTTCGGGAAGAGAAGGAAGTTGGAGGGAACCAAATCCGGAGAGTAGGGTGGATGTTCAAACAATTCTAATGCTAATCCTTTGGTTTTGAAATTGTCAGAACACTTTTGCGGGCAGGTGCATTGTCCTGGTGAAAGATACTTTTTCCTCTGCAAACCAGGCCTTTTCTCTCGAATGTTGGATCTAGTCTGGTTAGAAGATCAGAGTAATACTCTCCGGTTATTGTTTTACCCTTTTCAAGATAATCAATCAGCAAAATACCCTTAGCGTCCCAAAATTCAGATGACATGACCTTTTCTTCTGATTGAACTGACTTTGCCTTCTTTGGCGCTGAACAACCGGCTTCTGTCCACTGTTTTGACTGCTGTTTGGATTCTGGCGTATGGTGATGAATGCAAGTTTCATTCTTTGTAACGAATCTGAGAATAAAGTCAATTTAGTTCCTGTTCAGTTTTTCTAAACACTGCTCAGGAGTTCTCACGAGCATTCTCTTTGATCTGCTGTGAGAAAATGCGGCACCCATCTTGCGCTAATGTTTTACCATCCGCAAATCTTGATGAAACATACGCTCTTTAGATATGCCATAACCTCAGCAATTTCACGCACCTTGACTCGCTGATCGTCCAGCGCCATATCGTGCACGTTTTTTTTAATCATTTCCGCTGTTGTAGCACATTTTGGGCATCCGTCGCGTGGATCATCTTCTAAGCTGGTGCATCCACATTTAAACTCCGCGGCCCACTTTGTCACCTTCGAAAATGAAGGCGAAGTTCCACCATACACTTTAAGAAACTTCGCATGAACTTCGTTCGGTGTCAAACCTTCTTTAACGAAGAATTTGATATTTGCACGATACTCCATTTTATCCATATTAACAAATATCTTGCTTTAGATAGCTGTGTGCAACAAGCAACAATTTAGAAAAGCTTGAAAAATTTCAGAAACGCCTATAACAGGTCTACCAATTTAATGGACAAACATCACTGCATTTGCGCTGCCGTTTCTGTTCTAGGCTGAGAACTTCAGGCGACCCTGGTATATATATATACACAAACACAAATGCATATACACATACCGGGTGCTAATAATGACTACCACAGTATTTTAGAGATTGTAGAACGGTATTAGTCAAGAAATTTGCTATAGTGAATCTACATCTTCCTTCAAACTTAGAAGTTGGGATCAATACACCACTGACGTATGAAGCTTCCATTCAAAATGATACCATGGAAGTTGTACAGCATGTTTCTTTGACGCAGCCGGGATGATACCAACGTTAAGTGAAAGTGTTTCGAGTTTGAATCTTGTATATTATTTTTTTCTTTTATATCTTATTATTAGCATATTTTATCATAAAAAATCAAGAAAGAGCGTACTCCGCAGAACCCTAACCTTACGAGCTTCGATATCACAGTCTGTCGCCATATTCATTAGGATGTAGTGAGGCAGATAGCTCCCTCTAATTTACATAATATGATGAATGAGTTAACTGTTGCTCATTGTTGTGCTGTCATATGATTAGTTCCAAATATTATAGATTTTTATAGCATTACATCTTGAAAACCTGATGAGCCTTAATATCTGTGATTCCGGTTTCCAAATAATGTCGGATCATCTTGCTGAGACAGGAACTAGCTCCGTGGCTCCGAGTGAACATGAAAAGCGAACTGTTAGTGCCACATGAGAATCTTGAACAGTTTCCGCTGCTGACAGTGTGTTCTGTGTCAGTATAAGGTAAGAAATAATATATGTACTAATGTTTAAATGTGCATCATTCTTTGGTGTATGCCGTGTATAAAACTGCTTTACTAATTATGGAGTTATTTGTCTCCTAGCAAGTATTATTATTATTATTATTATTATTATTATTATTATTATTATTATTATTATTATTTCAAGCTAATACAGGTAATGAGACGAGCTATAACAGCAAACTTTCGTTCAAGAAGCGACCAGTGTTCCTGATTCCTACTGCTTCGATCCCGACCTTGATTCCCAAACATGCCATAGGGATTTTTTTCTTGCGATATCCATGGCGCTCATTTTCTATTTAGGTTAGCTTTCATTAGATTTAAGGAGTTCCCTGGTGCACATACCATTTTCATCATTATTCCTATTGGATCTTAAGGGCGATATGGCCTCAAAAGACAACCATCGCCACGCCGAACGGAATGGCCAAGTTCAAAGATTAGGGCAATCATTGGGGGAAAAGAAATCACCGTTCTAGAAGCAGCAATAAACGAAAAACAACAAAAAAAGAGTTCAAAAAGAGCAAAAAAAAAAAAAAAAGAAAAAAAAAGAAAAAGAAAAAAAAAAAGAAAAACAGAGAAGCATAAAAATCGGATGGGAAAGGCAGAGAATCCGGAAAAGGCGGAAGAAGAAAACAAAAGTGCTAAAAATAGCAAGGTTTGGCAAAAGAGGAGTAGGAGAAAGAAAAATGGCAGAAAAAAGGGGGGGAATGCAACATGTAATTGCACAGAAAGAGACGGTATTAAGAAAACAGAACGAATATAGGGAATAAAAATAAGCAATAGAGGGGCAGGGGGACGAGAGAACGAAAGGAAATAATTAGAAAAATAATGGGAATAATAGAAAACCGAGAGCCCAGGAAGGATAACGAGAGAAACGATAAAATAATAAAATTGAGTTTAGGTAAAACAGAAGAAGGGTAGGAATAAGCATGCTAGAAGAGGGGAAATAAATGGAGGAACAAAATTGAAAGGAGAAAGGAAAGGAATCCGAAATACTGCTTTCCTTTTCTACATATAAACGTTAGCAAGGTTGTTTTTTCTTTCTTTTAGCAGAAGTAGCCGTATTGACGAGTTCTCTACCATCTCCCAACAAAGTACAAGAAAGTTTCACCGTCGAGGCTGCTGCGCCAATTACGTTCTACACCGTTTCTCAATCGTATCTCCAGCGCTCGCTTAGAAAGCAGACTATGAGCTGCAAAGCAGAAGTTAAGATACGGTGCAAGGACAGGCATAAAGAAAGCGTAGAAGCAGAAAATGTGAAAGGAAATTTAGCAGCGAGTTTTCAGCTATAGTGCAAAATCAGCGCCCGTTCTTCAACTGCTTTCAAACAAATAAACTGCCATAAACACAGTTTGCATTATTTATGTTCTGTTTACTACTGTTGTCTATCCTTTCCATGCTCTGCAGATTCAAGTAGATTAAATATTGATCCATGGAATAAACGATCAAGGTACTCGTTGATTAGGCTTTCAAAGTAGAATTTAAAAGGAGGCAATCCTTCTAATGAATGGTATTATGCAGATGAATAGCAGTAGTTTTATTTTGGGGGGAAAGCTAGTTGAATTGAAGATTTTGAGTAATTTTGAATAATAGTTTTTTATTATTACTTTAGCTAAAAACAATAAAAGTGTTAGCAACCTATGAGGAATACCACAATTTTATTTAATTTATCTTAATTAATACCAACGTCTAGTATGTGTAAGACATCAGGAATATCACTAACGTCCCTGCTTTAAAATGTATTGTTATATATACAGGGTGTAACGAAAATATGTCAAAACTTTGAGGAAATATTCCTCAAATATACAGAATAAAAATGTAATAAAAGCAATGTTCATTGCACATGGATCCAGAATTGCTTTATTTCCTTGTTAGAGCCCTTTTTCTACATCTGTATCACATATCAGAACGTTCAACAACAGAACTGTGGTAAGAAAAAAGCATATGAAATGCTCAAAATGTTCTCCCTTAGGAGGGATACATTCACCAAACCGCAATAGCATGGATTCCTGAATGCGCTGATATATCTCTAGAGTATCTCGTATAGTCTGGCAGCCTTGCAGAATACGAGCACAAAGACTTTCTGCATTATCAGCTAATCCACATATCATATGAACATCTGCATTTGAATACCTAATTTTTCTGGACTTGAAACGAGATCCGTAAACACACAGAATTGACACTACGTGCTCGGTGCTACGTCAAGCAGTGAAGTGGGTAGCATAACAAGCGAACTACGTTGTGTAGAACAAAGGTGAACCTAGGAACTACGAATAGTTACAAGACTACCGTACCATCCTTATGTGACCTGTGGCGCCTTTATCATGATTCATATGACTGCAATACGCCTGACGACAGTACTTTATTTTCCGTTAGTGTGCTATCGTTGAATTTCTTGTTAAGAGTAAATCAGGCTTGAAGCGGTTTTTAATATGGTGTTGATGATGTTGATTGATGTACCCGGGATGCACCCGCGTCGTTGAGGGGCCCGAAGTCGCCTTTTGTGCCTCATTGGCCACGGAGGAAGGAGATGGAAGGAGAAGATTCAAATCACACAATTTGCTTAATTGGACGCCTAGTAATGTTTATTCACACCAAATTTTGCTGTCCGCCACCTGCTCCGTTGCCTCTTTGACATTAACGCTGCAAGCTACATACACTGCTTGGAATTGCATCTACCGCACTACAACTGCCTTGTGTGCCTCTCGATTTTCACTTTCTTACTGCAACTGAGACTGCGTCCTACTGTCCTGACCGGAGATGCCTTCTGGAGACTATCCTCTACTGTCTGGAACTGCGATCTGGTGAAGCGTCTACTGTCTTTGGTAGCGTGATGTTGGGAATAAAAAACGTGCGTTGCAAAGTTAGTTCCCCTAGTATACTAAATTCAAAAGTGTCCCCACTAGCTCACGGGGGTCACAGCCTAGTGCCCACGCAGTCTGAGTCTTCAAAATATTTAAATACTACAGGTGAGCTCTTGTGCTCCCAAACGCGCTCACTTTAAATGCATCAAATCTTTGAATCCTCATTGGCGACCTCATGATCATTTGATGTAATGCCGTCATCACCAGCACCTGTTCATCTTTCTAACTTTAACAAGTTTCAGAGCATCTCCAGTAACTATGACGCAAAGGACCTATTATTCGGACACCTGCATGTGCTTTACTTTGTCACAATAGAGAGAGGCCCATTACTCTAGTTATAATCTGTACAAGACGGCACAAAAGGCTGCCTTTTCCATATCGTCAAAGAGTTATACGTCCAAGGAGCCATGAATACATTTTCGTGATACATGATATGTTCCTGCTTGTCACTACAGGCTATATAATATTTAATGATTAGTACTATTTAAATTATCTAAATGCATTTTCTCTTCGGCATGCGTGCGTGTGAGGACCCGTCACAGGCTTCAGGAATTCACTACCATGCATATTGAAATATGTGCACGATCGATAGCGGTGTTTGCAGATGGAAACACGAGCATTCAAAATTTGTCTCGTAGCTGTTGGATTCCAAAAGTGTCTGTTGAACGCAACAAGGAGAGAGTTGATGAGAACGTCAGTGGAGATTGGGCGAAATAATTAAAACATTGGAATTGAACACAATGTAGCAACTGAAAACTTACGTTATAAAAACATTTCTACTTCTTGGGTTTAGCCGTTAGGATCAAAGACCGCAAACACCAAGGGAATATGGTAAGTTCAGAAATGCTTCAGGAATATCGCAATGAAGAAGATTATTTCAGTGTCAGGTGAAGAACTTGGTTTCAACATTTCGAGCTTGGAATTGCACTACTAGAATTCTAGTAAATAAAGCAATGGCAGCTACTTAGTTACACATTTTAAGAAACTGTCTTCTATGATGCACAGTGCATATTTTAACTAATTTTCTACAAACTGACAAATCATACGCGCTGTTCGTTGTATTCAAGCACTATATACTTTTCGTCGTGCAATGCGCTATAAACGTGTTACCAAAGATCATCTTTCAGTGTGGCAATGCCTGGCTCCTCTTCTACTGCTTCACTGATAAACAATTGAAAAAATGAGATGGAAGTTCTTTCACACTCCTCCCAAAACTCTAACTGACAACCTTCGAACACCTTCTTTTTAGACTTGTAAGATTAGAATGCAAGGCTAACGTTATGAGACAATACAGAAAGCAATGGTAGAACGGAGTTTTACTGCAGAGGAATATTCAAATTTCTAGAACGGTGGGAAAAAGTCTAAAAGTATCGGGATAATGTTGAGATGTTAAAAATAAATAAAATTAGGAATATTTGAAGGTTAAGATAGTGCGCTTTTTCATTAATATGACCCGTTTTATTAAAAAAAAAGAGAGAGATTCATACATCCGGTATGAACTTGATAATCTAGCGCAGGGAGAAGGTTATTTTGGGTACTGATTTACAAGTAACTTTCAGTGTGTCTATGGCATATCAGGTATTCTCTACAGCATTTTTGCGCTTTCATATATCGTGAATGTTTGGACTTTCAGCACTGTCATAGTATATTTACCAGTGAACAAAGGAATGTGTCGACATTGTCTCAAGATTCGGTAATAAAAGGTACTTCATGAAGAGCAGATGTTACCTATAAATGCATTGACCATTAAAAGCTACAGACATAATGAAAATGTTTTATTAATTAATATAATTAATCTTCAATAATTATATCATAAACATTTATTCTTAAAAGTTAATATCGTGCATAATTATAACCTTTGGATTCTGTTTCATTTGTGGCGCAAATATTCTTTACGAATTCTCAATTAGTAGTAGTTAATGATTGAAACTTATATCGAAATTGAATATATTTTAAATTCTCATTCATGAATAAGATGTATTTTAATTTTTGTTAGAACAATCAAAGCTTGAGATATCTCGTATATAGAAAGTGAAATTATTTTATCAGTACTTAAGGTCTCATTCTGGCTATTTTCCTTTGCATCAACCAATTTTAGTTTTGATATCTCTTAGGCTTTCACGGCCGGTGTTATAATTAAAACAGTTCAAATCTTCCGAGCTGTTCTGCCGTGGTCCATGATTTAATATGTTACCATAGCTTTTACCAACTGCTGCGGTTGACATCATCACTGCATGATGAACAACACCTGACTGCTAAAAAACGATGCTATTGATCCGTCTCTATCCGGTTTTAGAAGGTAAGTGAAAGCTATGATAGTACATTAAACCATGGACCACGGCAAAATAGCTCGGATTTTAACTGTTTGAATTTTAAATTTGTCGCTTCAATAGTATGAAACCATTGTCTCAACGAAATATTAATTTATTCAATCTCTATAGTGTACTGCAGTGCTACAGGATTACCAACTTTCATTAATGTGAACTAAACAAGATATATTTCTTAAATCTTCAAGTATTCAGCCCCTCTTCCATTAATGAGGGTTGTATTCTATAACAAATTATAAGTGGCGTGTTTACCATACTCCAGTTCTTACGCACACTCCAATAGAAGGAGCTTGAATACATTACTTTAGTTTCATCTCGGGTTCCAACAGTTGATCAAGCTCTCGTAGTAGCCTCCTTATACCTGAGCTTTTAAGAGAATGCTTCCTCTTCCCAGCTACGCACACTCCTGAGTTAACTAGCGGCGAGTCTTTCAATTAAGCCGGCACCTAGAGTTAAGCCGAGTTACAGGATGGAGTAAGACACGTTAGATCGTCGATGTAAGGAAGGCTACCTGAACCATTGGTTGGGTGGCCTATTCTAGCATCAGTCTCTCCTGCCTTGCAGGTGGGTAACCGAGGCTTATAAGCAGCTCATCCCCCCACTGTAACAGAGTTCAAAAGCCCGAACGACAACCAGATGGGGGAATGTACTTCTAGTAAAGTTAGAAGTATCACAGGTGCTCCAGGGTCCGCAAAGCTCGGACCGTAGCATCTGAAGGATGGAAGGATGGAAGGATGGAAGGATGGAAGGATAATAATAATAATAATAATAATAATAATAATAATAATAATAATAATAATAATAGTAATGTGGTGTCTGGCACTTAGATACCTTTACCAGGACATATATTACAGTTTTTCTAGTTTATTACATTTTTTCTCTCTTACATTGTTTTACATTATTTTGTACAGATTATAACTATAACTAATTAAACAAAAATAATTCACAAAAACAAAATTAACTTACCAAAACTTAAATTTAAAACTAAAAACTGAAGTTAAAACTATCAAAACTAAAACTAAAACTACCATCCGTGGGAAACCGACTGTTAGGATGCTGGTAACCCCCCCCCCCCAAGCTAAAAGTTTACTTAATCTATATATTGCCTTTATAAAGTTTATTGATTTATAGATATTTATATTTTATAAATGCTCTACTACACTTAATTTATATCACTTTCACCCTGTTCTCCTTTAATTGTTCACTTGAATTCCATTTCCACCTTCCATCCAAAACACCTCACTATCTTCACTTCGCTCCTGAGTGTTTAAATTATGAGCGAAAAGAATTTAAACCTGCAATTTAAACTAGACAGTAACTACGCTTTTTACTCATCATACGCCTACACTTTCACATTTTTATAAATCTTCATTTATTCCTTCGTAGTTTCCATATTTCGTCCTCTTTTCTTCCTCTCTGTGCCTCTCCAATCCATCAAATTATCCTCTCTATTCTCTTCACGTACCAATCATTCTTGAATCCTCCCTTCGTCTCTCCCCTTCGGTCACCGGTCTGTCCTTGTTGTCTAAATTATAGTTCAAGGGTCTTATTGTTAAAATCATTAATTTTTAACGCTTTCTTCGTAATTGATGCATTGTTGTCATGTGATGTTAATTTTTATAATTTCTAGTATTTATAATTATTATTATTATTATTATTATTATTATTATTATTATTATTATTATTTTGGTTTATATTGTTATCATTGTCAGTATTTTTAGGTTGTTGTCTTTATGTCTGTTATATCCCTTTTCTTTCTTACCGCAAAGGATGGCCGAGGTCGTTAAGGCGCGGACTCGTGTGCGGAAGGTCTGTGGTTTGATTCTCACCAGGACCTGACTGAGGTTTTTTCCAGGTTTTCCTCAGTCTTCATAAATGGCAAATGTCGGGGAGGTACCCTAAACTTAGGCCTGGAACGCTTGCTTGCTTGCTTGCTTGCTTCCTTCCCTCCTTCCCTACCTCCCAATATATCATTTCATCACATGCATCATCAGTGTTCACCGCCTTGGTGTCTCAATAGTAAAAATGGGCGTCAAACATTATTAAAATTTGTACTTAATTCTTCTTCTTCTTCTTCTTCTTCTTCTTCTTCACATTCTTCTTCATATTGGTGTTTATTGTTGTCTTTATTGTTATTGTGTGTAAGTTTACTGTGGTCAATATTGTTAGTCAATGACTGTTACTTCGGTTCTTTTTCTTCATTCTTTACCGCCATCACATAAATGATTTTTTCCGGCTCTTTAACCCTTCTTCTATAATTAATGCTTTCTTCATTTTAACCGCCTTCGCAAAACTTACATCTTCCACCCTTTAGTCTTCTTGTATAATTTTTCTTTAGTCACTCTTCACAGCCGTCACATATGTTACATCTTCCAGCTCTTTAAATCTTCTTCTAAAAAGTCTTCTTTCTTCATTCTTAACTACCGTCACATAAATTGACATCTACAGCATCACATAACTTACATCTTACAGCATCCGAAGAACATCTTGCCTATTTGTCTCCTACTGGGGTATTGTATTTTTTTTTTTAATATCGGAATAAATTAGGTGAACGCTTCATGCTGCATCGATTACACAGTCTAAATGATACAGTATTGAATAGTGAAAGAATGAATAGGTTTGACAAAATGAACTTACATTTTGCTAACAGCAAGTATTCCTGGCTATAAACATTAAACGTTCCTCAAAATTTTTTTTTTTTTTTTTTGAGTAGTGTTTAACGCCCGTTTTCACTACTGAGGCACCACAGGCGGTGGACACTGGTGATACATGAGATGAAATGATAAATTGGGAAAGGATATTTTTTTTTTTTAAGGAAGGAAGCGTTCCAGGCCTAAGTTTAGGTACCTCCCCGGCATTTGCCAGTTATGAAGACTGAGGAAAACCTGGAAAAAACCCCAGTCAGGGAGGACGGTCCTGGCGGGATTCGAACCGCAGACCTCCCGCTCACGAGTCCGTGCCTTAACGACCTCGGCCACCCGTGGCGGTTTCCTCAAAAATGAAATGTTAATACTTTTAAGTGATTTTTAAAAAATATCCAAGCTAATATATAATATTTAAAATCATTATAAAATTAATAATCTAGCAATAAGTAAATTGCTACAGGTTTTATAATATTGCGTTATTTGTGCATAAATCAAGAGGTTTTTTTTTTTGAAGAAATAAGTTTTTCAGTTTTTAACTTTCTGCTTCTTTAGTGAAGTATTAATATTCTAAGTACAAAAGAAACAGCTGTAATATCAAGCTTTGCATGATTAGCTTCATAATTCATTTGGACTCTGAGAAAGCTAAACTACATTTATCCCTTCTATACAAGCTCCTTTTTCATTTATAGAAGTTCACGCCAACCATAAAAAACTAATTCCAATATTAATCACGCTTTTCGACCCACATAACTCAAAGTACACTTCGTTTCCTCGAAGGAACAATAAAAGAAAGAAAAAAGAATGGATTGAGGAGAAGAGAAGAATAATGGGGTAAGGATATTGAAAAGATCGAAAAATGCCTCCTTTCCTAACTCACTTAGTGCAATACTGTGACCCAATATGCGACACAAGCTTAAAAGGGGAATTTGGTTCCTG
Organism: Metallyticus violacea; assembly: GCA_030762175.1. NCBI lineage: Eukaryota > Metazoa > Arthropoda > Insecta > Mantodea > Metallyticidae > Metallyticus > Metallyticus violacea. The sequence continues at coordinate 131,657,247 of CM060833.1, read as the reverse complement.
AGGAGCGCTAGGGAAGCTGAGGGCAGGGGTGCAGTGGGTGGGACTCAACCTCTCTAAGTTTTCCTTCGGAGCCAATTTAACTTTTGTCATGACAACTAAAGCTCCATAAGAAAATGTCAGTGAACTTAAACACTGGGTTTCGCTCAGTTCCAAGTTATCCTTATAAATTAATTAGAATGTAAATTCTTAATTATTATCTAGATAATAGTTTTGAAGGAGTCTGTGTGTGCATAACATAAAATTTTTAGTCTATAAGGATAAAAAATCCTTGGATTGAATTGTGCCAAGCATTCAATGGATTGGGCAAATACAATTTACTGCTAAGCAAACTGCTGCCTAAGGCAAGCTTTCCGATAACTGGAATTTACGCATTATTCACATTGCTATGTACAGTATTTAAATTTAGATCATCAGTTTGTCTTCCGATAAGGGAGGAGACTTAGTTTTATAGGAAGGTCTGGTTGAAACTATAAATTTATTCGTTAAGTACCCGAGTATATCTGATAAGCTGCATATATATATATATATAACTTAATATAAAAACATGGCTCTGAATTGTTTGATCAAGTTGTCCTCGTACTTGTAAGGCAGGCCTTATCTAACTCAGAGGGAATTGTATTGCGAGGGTACCGCTTGACCTTAACCCCTTGTGCTAGTAATATGATCAATAAAAGGTAAGAAAGGAATGCCTTTCAAAGGCCCTTCCAGTTTGGAAAGCTCTCTTCACCGAAATGGCGAATGGAAAGATCGAGAAGAAGAAGAAGATGATGAAGAAGAAGAAGAAGAGGAAGAAGAAGAAGGAGAAGAAGAAGAAGAAGAAGAAGAAGAAGAAGAAGAAGGAGAAGGGGAAGAAGGAGAAGAAGACGAAGAAGAAAACGACGAAGAAAAAGAAGAAGAAAAAGAGGAAGAAGACGAAGGAGAAGAAGAAGAAGAAGAAGAAGAAGAAGATGAAAAAGAGGACGAAGAAGAGGAAGAAGAGGACGAAGGAGGAGGAGGAGGAGGAGGAGGAGGAGGAGGAGGAGGAGGAGAAAGACAGCTTGGCTCCTCTTGCCCACCCGCCGCTGCCTCCGCCAATGCAGAAATATTAACCTCGCCAGCTGAAACCACCGCCGTTCCACTTCCAGACAATGAGGTTACCATACCAGCCACAACTCCAGCACAGAACCACCATGGTCAGCCTTCACAGTGATCAGTTACTTACCACCACACCAGGGCCCTACTCTTGCAACTATTCGTAATTTCTTAAATACTTTTATACGCTGATGATACCACATTTTAAATAAATATAATCACTCTTATTATTTTATAACGCACATCACTTAGAGATTTAATTTTGAAAGCTAACAGCATCATTGCCATATAGCGTAATAAAATGAAATTATGTGGGATAGCGTGTGAAGGTTCAAAGGTACAAACGCAAAATATTGCATTTTTCGAAGATAACTGCGTTGCGTTACTTATTATGCGCCTTTTGTATTCGAGGAAAAAGAGAAAAAAGGAGAAATTTCTTCTAGTTTCAGGAAAATACAAAATACGTTAAATAGCATCATTTATAGTATAATATATTTACATTTTAAAAACTTTGCGTGTGGTCCAGGTTTCAAAATATAAAAAGGAAACCAAGAGGAAAATGGATCAGATAAAACTATATGAACAAATTGTTCAGGACTGATTAATTGGCATAGTTAATCAAGACACTGCAAAATACATATATACCTTTTTAAAAATAATTTATCGATTGATAAGGTAATTTCACCCGACAAAATATGGCTTAACTCTAGCCTAGGTTCTGTCCTAAGACATAACAAAACGTAAAATATAATAATAACGCCAACAAGTCTTAGTCTGAACCCATTGAAACGTGTGCTATGAACAATGTAAATAGCGTTTCAATTTTACTGTTGCTCTGTATTTACAGTTCACTCTCATTTATTTTTAACTCAAAATAGAATGCTCTTTAATTCGTAATTTGTATTAAAATTTTACTAAACATTATTTTCTTCCTTCTGTTAAAACCATCTTTAGTTAGTTCCTTTACACTTCAATAAAAATGTGAAAAGCATTATTCGCATTCTTAAAAGCAGTACATATAGCCCTCTCCAATATTTTTCCTAAAACCCCACAAACTTTAAATTTCCAATTTAAACTCCTCATTCTTAGTACATTTATCAAATGCATTCCTCTCTCTGATTTTGAAATCTAAATAGAGATATCTTTTTTCCATCATTAAGGAATATAAATACACTATTGACCATTAAAATTGCAACGCCCATAAACCTCCCCCCATTTTCTCAGAAGGAACATGTATGACGCGTTGAAAATACAATGCCAGCAGTTGTCTGAAATTGATCGCGGGAGAATAGTGGCATACCTAAAGTGTGAAATGTTATTCCGAAAAATTAGTACTTATTATTTTGGGCCAAGAGCGTTCACAGCGAAACGAATATGAGATCAGTGGATCGAGGTAGTATGAACACATAGACGTGAAGGATCCCAACGACCCCATCAAACAACAGAACGAGAAGAACATATCATTTGCACATGGCTATTGTGAACACACATAATATAATAATGTGTTTTTAATGACCAACAGTATATAATTTATCAGTTCATATTTCAAATCTGGTTCATTACTCCTCGAAACCTCCTGCCTATGTAAACTCTCATCCACACATTTGCTGCTCTTAGCTGTAACAATCTCTCGAGCGTACGCATACACTCATACAAATTTTTATTAAAATTCAAAGTAGGCTCGTCATCGCTATTTGTTTTATCACAAAAGCAGGAAATATTAATGTGATCCCTTTTCATAATGCATTGAATTGACAAAACAATAATGGTGTTTGAAATTAATTTACTTCGACATTTGAATGCCATTGTTGGTCACACAATTGGCTAAAAGTAAAGAGATAAAACTAGATTTTAACACAGTAAGATTATTGTGTCATGTTTATATTAAATGTAGCGAGTTAAGATACAAAAATTACATTAAAAATTGGTTAAATTTGTATTTTTATGAAAGTGAAATATTTGTCATGAATTAAAATATATAGTAGAAAAATATATAAATATGTTCCAAATGATGTAAAAAATTTACGATCAAAAAAGGAAAAACAAACAGAAGCACAATAGTTCGGATAAACTTAGATCCTCAAAGTAACCGTTTACGAGATAATGCCAATTTTTGCTGGTTGAGGCCACTACGGACCATGCGCCTAAACACTGAATTCTAATGAAAGATGTGGCAATTTTATTTAAAATGATCAATTCAGAGACATTAAAATTCATCATTTTGGTCTCACCAGTGCATAAATTTGTTTGAACATACACAAAAGAAACATTTTTCTTTGAACAACTGTGAAATTTGTGGTAATGTATTTTACCAATGAACATGTTAATTAAGAATTTTACAGCAGGTGTTCAAAATGCTGACCGTGCGTTTGAATGCAACTGCATTGTTTTCTCCGCAAAGACCCGCAAACATGCTCGGGCAATCTGGGTTATTCTTCATTTGCTGAAAGGCACATACAATCCGATGCTAACTATTATTAAAATAAGCACAGAACTTTCATGCACAATTTAAACAGCAGCTAGGTTAAAAAAACTGATTGGCTCAAGCAATGAGAAAGCTGTCTGATTTATAATTCGTGCTCGAAAAGGCACTCTGAGTGTGGCGGCAAGGTAGCTTCATTTACGGGAGAATAGTCATAACAACTATACATTTATTATAATAAATAAATATGAAACATACGATACTCACAAGAGTGCATTAAACTTTGGTGTAAACATAAGTAATGAAAGATTTCAATGGAAAACAATTATACGCAATGAAATATTAATACACATTACCCCATGCTGGCCTGCAAATTGAACATCACAAAAGTTTAATGCCACAGCATAATGGAAAGTGAATTAAACATTAGCAATACTACATGCTGCCTTCAAACTCAATATCACAAAATTTACTAACATAACATAGTAAGAAATAACAAAGATTAATATACAGCTTGCTTGCCTTCCATTTACTAACATTTAACGTTTAAGAATGCATATAATAGAATAAAGAAAACGTCTTAAAAGTTTAGTTATTTAGAATCCCTAATACATTGCTTACAGAAATACCTTAGTCAGTGAGAGGGCAGTGGAGAAGAAGAACGATCCTAATTAATTGGAAATATCGGCCGAAAAACATGTTCACATCTCGTACCTGCTGCTCCTTCTGTCTGTGTCATTCAAGACAAAGCGCTCAGTAACCCCAGAGCAGGGCTATGACGTCATCACATTCATTGGTTCCACACACGTTTAGACCAATAAAACAATGGACACGGGGAGTCGGTTAGCATATGGATGAAAGGAAGAAGGAATAGACAGCAACTAATGAGTCCATGCAAAGGTGACACAATAGATAGGCGGCAAATACTCGTAAATTTTTATATATAGTAAATCCCACAGAAAAGGAAAAAGGAGTTTGAACTGAAGGACAAGAAGTCATTAATAAGAGGATTAAGGATCGAGTATAGGGATAGACAGCTTTAGATAATTAGCTCAGGAATGCGTATAAATAAATATCTATATATTTATTGGTACGGCACAAGCTAAGATGACAGTTTTCTCCCGTGGCACTAAGGTTACAGCTATACCATTTAACTTGCCCTACAGCAAGAAAGATCTGGCTGCTGGTGCGGTAAAATTGCAGTCCCGAGCGACAGCGGAGAGAGCCGAACGGGAGAAGTCGCACTCTGCGTGGCCGTTTGTAACAATAAATACTGAATATATTATTTTTTTGCTAAATATAATGCAACATATGCGTTGTCCTCCGTTACTTTCTGGCTGCAATATGTTTTTCACTTTTTACCACCCGTTGTCTTGTTGGAATTAGCAATTAATGCATATATATACACTAACCTTAATGCTAACCTCTGGTAAATCCTAAAAACCAATGAACCCAGTGGTTTGCTGCGGCGAGCTACGGCCTAACGGCCTACGCTTTCCTCATTTTCGTACATATAAATTGATAGGGAATTGTGTGCAATTAAGTAAGTGGGTCAAATATTGTAACCGTGGCAAATCTCCTTTGACTACAGTAGAGAAAAACTTTCGTAAATATACATTTATAGTGGATTGCATGTGTCGTACTGTGTTAGCGAGTAAATCATCGTAATGGTGGTAAATGTCCTTTGATTCCAGCAGGAAAAAAAAAACGTAAATATAAATTTATAGCAGATTGTGTGCGTGATTTACTCGTTTTAGTGAGTAAATCGTTGCAATGATGGCAAATCTCCTTAAACTCCGGCAGAAAAAAAAAAAAAAAAACATCAGGACCTCAGGATTCGAAACATTTCCCTTCACAACTATTGCATGACCATCTAACCGTCTGAGCTATCATGCTGGTACGCTCGAAAGTCTTATTATCTAGCTATATCAGTGCATAACTATCTAACCGTCTGAGCTATCATGCTGGTACGCTCGAAAGCCTTAACCTTCGGCTCTCTCCGCTGTCGCTCGGAACTGCACTTTTACCGCACCAGCAGCCAGATCTTTCTTGCTGTATGGATAAGTTGCTATTTATGTTATTTTGATAAGATATGCGTGAGGTATGCGGTGAATCGGAGTTCGCTCAGGAAAACCACGCGCTAATGTGCTGCAACCTCTATCAGTTCATGTTTAGTGTTAAAAGAGCCAGTGTGGAAGTAAATAATTTAATCATTTATTATTTATTTATTTATTTATTAACACACGCTAAGATATTCCAAATAATGTAACAAACAAGAAATATTCCTGGTTTCCGCTCAATCTTTGATGCATGAAAGCAACAGTGGCAACACTGAAGAATTGCCAGATATCTCTGTGTAGACACTTTCGGAATTCCATGATGAGCCGAGGTCATTAAGGTTTGTCCCGCACTTTATATGTATATTATATGCGCAATAGTAAACATAATGCATGTAATAGTATGAACAAAACCTGCATGCAGTTATGGTTTATGCATACTGTAATTCCATACTATTTAGAAGGGTTCATTGAAACAAAATGCTGTCACTTTTTTTTTTTAATTGGTTGCCATCTGCTAGCTCTTAGAGTGTTTTTTCTTTCTAGTAAAATAGAATGAGAGAGAGAGAGAGAGAGAGAGAGAGAGAGAGAGAGAGAGAAATAAGATTACTATAGTTTGAAATCTGAAAATACTAGGTCTGTTTTTTTAACAATTTACTGTCACTACACGAATGATCAAGTATGCTTTTGCATGTAACATGCCTGAACTTAAATTTTATCAAAGCAAATCTTTTCTCAGAATCGATAATAATTCAATTCCTTTCCTTGATCCTATTTGCTTGTATTAGAGATACCGTCATTGTGGTCGGGAATTACAAATGAAATTGGGCAATCTTCAAAATTTCTGCATAATGTCCTTTATTTTTGCAGAGTCAACCCATTTCTCTTGGCTTCTCTCTGCTGTCACCCTACCAGCAGACATTGGACAAGTGATCAAAACATTTACTGTCATCAATTTGTATACCTCGTTACCGGATATAGTTGGTATTACTTCCCATTTCGAATCTGAGATCATCGAAATTCCCATTGTTAATTCAGCCGGTTTATGCCCAACACTAAATAGAGGAAGAACGCCATATATCGCCCCTCGTGGGTATGAAACAAAAATAAATTGACAAGACTTTAATATGAAAAAGTCAGATAAATTAGAATTTTTTTCCAAAAATGTATGCGGATGACTACTTTTATAAATAGCGCAAAGGTCTGTATAAAAGCTTACAAAAAAAGACTGCTCAGTTGTTCGGTACAAAGGAACATAAACATGCTACGTTTCATTTTGGAGATATGACTATACTGTTTATGTTGTGATCCCTCTACTTCTTTTATTGTTATAATTAGAATAGATCATTTATATGTATATATCGAGTTGTTTAAGTGTTTTGAAGCTTTTTTATGTAAAAGAGTCTGGATTGAGACTGGGAATGAAACTCCCATACTAGCAAACACAAATAAAAGGAAAGTTTTTGGAAGAAGAATGCAATTCAGAAAAAAGCAAGACTGCACGACCATGAGATCAGAAGTGATTGTAGGTACAGAAAAAATGCTTAGAGTCAGTTGGTTAAAACAAATAAAATAAAATAAATAGAGAATGTATGAATTCCAATGCATGATAATCATGTTTATGGAGTGATTACTGTTTTCCCAGAGCAAAAACTGGCCAGGCTTCATTTTGAGAGTCTTTCTTTTATTATAAAATTCGCGTTACTGTTAATGGTAAAACAGGTGAATACAGGCGTGTCAAAAACATTCTTTCCTGTACAGATTATTGAGAAAGCTAGAACTGATTCCATTGTGAAGTCCTTAAAATTTACAAGCAAAGGATCTCGTGATGTCACAGAAAAGATTAAAAGTATCATCATAAATTTGGTTAAAAATACTTCCAATGGTTAATGATAATATCAATTTTATGGTACAGAACCAGCCTACTGCATTCTACATGATAGTAACGAAAAATCACTACCAGAAGAACTACTGTAAACATATAAACCAAACAAAATTAAAAATAAACAAATAAAAACAAAATAAAAAAATAAAAAACTAATATTCAGAAAGATCCAGATCATCAGTCCAAAGGTAAAATTTTCCTATGAAACACTAGGGTAGTTTTTAACAGAGATTTTAATATTTATTTTCGGTATCCCAGAACTGATGATACATGTAGTATTTGTGCTGGGTTCTGTGAACGAAAAGTGCTTGGGAATCATGCTTAAAGAGAAGGATGGAATCAGAAATAATAATAATAATAATAATAATAATAATAATAATAATGATAATAATAATAATAATAATAATAATAATAATAATAATAATAATAATATCGAAGTAACTTAAATTTCCATGCAAAACGAGGTTCATGTGATAAAATGAGAAATATGTTATGAACTGAAAACAACTTCCAAAGCTCAGAGCAAGAAAATAGTAAGAAAAGAGGATATTTGTTTACAGTACCCTAAAAAGTATTTGTGTCCTAACATTAGAACCAACAATATTCATTACATTCTTTCAACAGTATTTTGTGAGCAATTATTTTGATGTGGAAGATTATGAAATCCATTTTGTTTTGAAACTGAAATAGAGGGGAAAAAATTATATTTCTATCATTGGTAAATGTCCAACAGAGATTCAGAATATATCGGTGTATTTGTTTTCGTAAGGTACAAATGCAATAATTTTTGGGGTTATTAAATTACAGAGCTAATGCTGCTACTTTGAGACTGGGCAACACTTTTCACGAGTGTTATGCATTAACCTATGCCATTTTATATATTAGAAGTTGATCGATAGCCAACCATGATTAATGGACTCTGAGGAATTAATATGTGGTCGTTTCCTAGTCTATTAAAGAGTTTAAAGTATCGAACCATCACAACGGGGCATGGGAAGATCACCCTTTCTCGCTGTCAAAGGAGAAAACAACACTACTCACTATTCTAATGCCGGATACGCCTTGTGAGTTAAACATAATAACATCATCAATAATAATTTTCCATTCCTGAGGAGCCTTATTTTCTTAATTGGGGGGTCGGTCCTGGTAATCTATGGTAAGCATACTTGCCTTGTAAGCCCAAGATCGCGAATTCAATCCTGGCCAGGGTCGATGAATTTTTTCGGGCGTAAAAATTTTAAGTAAGGGTTCTTTCGGAAGGGAAATAAACCCATGGGTCCCATAATGTAGATGTACGGCACGAAAAAGAAGCTCAAGCCTGAAAGAAGAGGCCTCTGAGCAAAATTTACCGGCCATTTCACGCCCTAAATTGAATGGTACACTGATGACCTGAGATGTTAAAGAGCGTCCGTAAATAAACCAAATCAACAATTTGAATGGGGGCCATAATTTAATTTCTAATAGAATAACCTCTGAAATAACTATTTTATTATTATTATTATTATTATTATTATTATTATTATTATTTTATATTTCACTATAATTTTAACCGAAAAATTAAATATTTAGCACATTGTTTCTTTTTATTTATTAGATGAATATAGTATATATGATAGAAGGAAAAGCTTGAAATATTTAAGCCATAGCTACGAGATGTTGTCTTGTAATTTATTGCTTTGCAACATTGTAACTTTTAAGTAAAGTAACCTGCCATATTTTCCCCATGGATCATTCATATGCACTGTACATATCTCAATTTAAGCATATGCTTTGTTTTTAAAATACCTTAAAATGCAGAAAACTAATGTGAGGGCCATATGAAGATCTCATATTATTGAGAACTCCTAAGTAACCAATGTTACGAAGGCGAAAATCAGGAAGGATTAAGGAGATTAGTAAAGTTTATGCAACCTGCTATATATATATTTAGTATGTTAAGTGCATAAAATATCTACTCCTTTTAACACGAATATAAATGTAGATCAACAGCTGGATTCTTACCATTAATAATGAATTTTAAAGTGATCCACCATGTTTTATACCGCTAAAGGTGGCCGGGGTCGTTAAGGCGCGGACTCGTGAACGGTAGGTCTGGGGTGCGATACCCGCTAGGGCCTTCCTCCCTGACCTATGCTTTTTCCAGGTTTTCCTTAGTACTCATAAATGGCAAATGCCGGGGAAGCATTCTAGGTCTTACGTAAAAAACAATCCTTTCCAAATTTATCATTTCATCTCTTGTATCATCAGTGTCCATTGCCTATGGGGCCTCAGCATTAAAAATGGGCGTGAAAACACTAATAATAATAATAATAATAATAATAATAATAATAATAATAATAATAATAATAATAATAATAATAATAATACCATGTTTTGTATTTCTTGAGTGACATTTTAAGAGCTCTGTGCATTTAAAGGAATGTGCTTGAACTTTTATTCCGCATTTTTAACTGTTCTTCAGTTCTAAAGTTCGGAACGCAGTATTTCGAAATATCACATTTTGGTATTCTTTTTTTACCATATTTGATAATATTTCCTTGCTGATAATTTCCTATATAGCTCTATGCCAGTCTTTTCGTGTTCATTATTATATAGGTATGTGTATATATCCGGTATAGCATTTAATTAAATTTAAAACTGAAGATAATGAAATTAAAATCCGATGCAGGCTCAGAGAGACAATACGTGCCACATTTTGGCAACAGTGCATCCTTTTTTTCCCTATTTTAATTAACTGAAACAGTTTTAAAAGCCTGCAAGCTTGAATAAAGCTAAATAAATAAGGATGGATGAAACACAAACTGCATTAACTCGGTCACATATTTCTGTTATGAAAAGTTGGACGAACAAAGCATTACATATATAAATTTTATTGCCCTTGGGAACAAAATGTAATTATGAAATTCAGGAATACTGAAAAAGGGAGTACGTGAGGACATAGTCGTTTATTTACTGCGTTATAGCTGCAAAAATTAATTTGATTATTTAAAAATTAGTAGTTTCTTTCATGAACAAAAATGGCGGTCAAAATGATATATTTTTTTTAACAAAATAGGCACCTGTTTGACAACAAAATAGCCTCTCGTTTGGATAATTTGCCCATGGAAACCAGTTAAAAAGTGATATGTGTTCTGCATTTTAAGTTTTTTTTAAAAAAATAAATCAAATGCTTGAATTGAGGTAATTTATTGAGTGAAATGAAGTTAATAAATACTTCACTTCATAGGCTGTAAAATTATTTTTAAATGTTCAAAAAATACAGAGAGATTTAAAAATTGCACTATTAGACAGACCATGATAATGCTTAATTCACAGCTGATAAAACTATTTTTAAATCTTCAAAAAGTATAAAGAGGTTTAAAAAATTGCATATTTATACTTTTCTTTATAGTTTATAAATTGATTTTCAAATCTTCAAAATGCACAGAGGGTTTAAAGACTTGAGCATTTAGGCAGACCGTAATAAAATCATAATTTCAGTCATTTGTTTAACTTCTCTTGATCTTATTTTAATGCACATATGAAAACATAAATTAATGTACTAAACCCTTTATTACTTTTGAAATTCAAGAGTATTTACAAGACGAACATAGAATCGCTATGATCAATTGTTTGTTCCATGAAGATGTGCTATATTTCTACATTTTAACTTTAGCAACGTTTATTTACACATAATTCATGCTTTCTAGGCATTTTAAAAATAATTATTATAGCTTCAATTTTTCACGAGAAAATAAAATAAGGTTTTAAAACTATATATATTTATATATATATAAATATATATATAATATTAAAACAATATAATGCACAATAATATAAATACTCATTTTAAAGTGCTAGCTAAACTTGATTATCGAACTTAAGTTGTTAAAATACATGTGTATGCTTTTTCAGATTTTAAGAGGTACTATAAGTTCCCACATTTATTCACATTTTCATTTTGAAAAATGCCTGTTGCTTTTCAAAAGACATATTTTTCTGAGAAAAACAACAAGCGAAATAAAACTCTATGGAAATTATTTGTTTTAAATAAATACGTTTTAATCATTTCATCTCTTCTTAACTTCGTTTTTCCCATTTGTTTGTGGCAAATATCGAGATGCAGAGTATTTTGAAGGGCATAAGGCACTACATTGTACGAGTAGACAAGTAGGATTAGTTTGATAGAACAGGGGAGTATTTTTAAAGTTATTATTACTATACCTTTAATATTTAGGTCCTTAAACACAAAATTTTAGGCGCATAAAATAGGTTCTGAAATTATAAAAAGGGACAAATACACTTTTATACACCTACAATAGACTTTCAGGGAGCAAAAACTATAGTATTATGCACCAAAATGTGTTTTACCTTCTGCAACTTACAACCAGTATAATGAACAGTGTTTAACGCCCCTTTTTGCTACAGAGGCACCACAGGCGATGGACATTGATGATACATGAGATGAAATGATAAATTGGGAGAGGATTTATTTTTAAGGAAGGAATCGTTCCAGGCCTAGTTTAGGGTACCTCCCCGGCATTTGCCATTTATGAGGACTGACGAAAACCTGGAAAAAAACCTCAGTCAGGGAGGACAGTCCTGGCGGAATTCGAACCCCAGACCTCCCGCTCAAGAGTCCGCGCCTTAGCGACCTCAGCCACCCGTGGCGGTAATCAGTATAAAGTTCAAGTTATTAGTAAGTATTGAATATTACATTATAATGGAATAATAGCAGAATATTTTATGATTAAAAGCTTTATTTTTATTACTAATGATTGTAATGAAAGCATCAGTCTCGTTGCTCATGACGAATATCACAGTATTGGATGCATGTTTAAATCCAGCTACATTTGACATGCTGGTTTCTTCAGAATGGTTCCCGAGGGACTTTAGAGCTTTATAGGGGGGGGCACATATAACTATGGGAAAAAACAACACTTGACCTGATAAATATAGAAAATGGAATTGGTTTGCAATTTTTTCCCTCCACAGTTGGCTCAACAGTGTCAGTTAATGGTTTTGATGGTATAACTACATTTTCTTATCTAAAAACATGGAAATAACATGCAAAGGTTCCGATGTGTTTTCTGATATTAAATACTTTAATTGAACATTATTCGATTTGGGAGAGTGTTAATTTAATGAAGTCGAAAGCTCTGAATAAGTATATTTTGAGGTTCTGTCAGTACAGAACACATTTTACTTTTTTATACAGAAGTTTGGTAGCTTTCGAGTAATCTTAACAGGCTATATGAACTGAAGTCAGAGATGGACATTTTTCCTCCGAATGAGCTTTATGGTTCATTTACTGTATTCACCCTATTGTACCTTGCAAACTTCATCTGAGTAGTTCCAACTGAAAACCGCAAGGTAAAAGTTGCAACATAATAAATGCCCATGATGCATTAAATGCCTTTTTGGAAAAGACAAAGTATTGTAAAAGTCTACTGGATACTCTAAAAACCAAATATTCTTAGTTCCCTCGATTCTTTGTGTTTCTATGCAGGAAACAATATGATCTCAAATAATGGAATGGTATTAACAGTACACATTTGGATGTGCTTCAAGATGAGTTCAAGCGTTATTCCTGACATTTGTAGAAGACTAACAGTGAAAATTAGCTACCTCGCTCTTCCTAATTAAGTGGATGTTCTTCCAGAAGAGAGGATGTAATTGAATTGAAGTATTACCGCAGTATCAAAGAATAGTTTCATCAATGGGATTGGAAGATTTCTGAGCCAGTTCCTTCCCATTGACCCAAAGATGGCAAAAGAAGCCTTGAAAATCTTCACACATTTCTCATCTACTTACATCTGTGAGACACGACTCTCAACATTAGCAAACTTCTAACATGGGCATCATTTGAATGTGTAGAGTGACCTCAGATATGCCTTAACCAATTTGACATTGAGCATTAAGGGGCTCTTTATGGAAAAAAAAAATTTCAACATTCTGTGCTTATGTGAATTTTATCACACGATTAAAAAAATGCTAAGAGTGAATAAGATCTGTATCTATGCATTTGAATTCAAATTGTTGTTTAAAAATTGCGAGCTAAATTTACTGAGTGGAAATAATTTGATTACAGTAAGACATTAAGGCATTATTGTTTCGTGCAAAATTATATGTGTTTTGTTTTTAAATTAAGTCTGTAGTTTTCTGAATTTTGAAATCATAATTTATTGTAGAATGTATATTACTTTTTAAATAAGTTTGACCAATAATAACTGTTTATAATAATTGTAGGGGAGCCATTGGTTTTTCAGGGCTTACGAAGGGGGGCATCGGTTAGCAACGATTGGGAACCACTGCTTTACGGAAGTAACTTGGTACTCAGAAGTGAAATATACAGCATTTCTTATCAATGCATTTACCCATTTATTCCTAACACAATTTCCATCTTTTTCTATTACGTTTTGAATTTAAATTTCTGCTTTTTAACTACTGAGAGTTGTACCCAGTTGATTGTTTCTTTTTATTTTATTTACTTACCTTTTTGCAACAAAGCTGCCAAATTTTAATTTTCACATCATAGATTAATCCTAAAACACACTGGACTCATTGCTGAATCAGCGCACTCTGGTTCTGTTAGCTTTTTCTCTCAGCATACACAGTTTATTCATAAATGTGTTTCAAATGAAATAAAATACGAATTAGCACCCTTAGAAAAAACTGCAATACTACCTCGATTAGTGCACTTTCTCTCTTCCTAAAATCCAAGGTCTCTAAACGACAATGCTCTGTTCTTACGTTCTTCTCAACTATTAATCAAAACCAGTAACTTTCCAGGAATTTATTAATCCATGAATTAAAACATTTCTATTTCATTATTCTCAAAAAATATAAAGCACACTTTGAAATTTAAAATAGGCACTTATAGGATCAAAAACATTAAAGTATATCATAATGGACAAAATATGCATTTTAGAATCAATAAAATCCCTACCAAAAGTTCACATTTAATACAAATGTGCAGATTCCTACAGGAAAAATGTCTATTTTTCTTACAGGATAAATAGACATTTAGTCTAAAATCCCAGATCCAATTACTACTAATGTAGTTGTTTCATTAAATTTTTATAATTATCAGTGTATTTTAAAATGTTTCAAAAGTGTATAAGTCTTAAGGAACTCCTATAAACGCATATAAAACGATAAAACGTCATAGTACATATCCCGTTTTGAAACAAGTTCCTAGACTGAAAACAAATACTTGAAACGATCAGTTATAAGAATTATGCAGAATCGTGACTCATTTAATATATGTAAGTTTGAAATTTAGGTTTGAAAAAGTTCCCTGTTGTGAAGTATTAGATTCTTTAAATTAATTCTCTTCACCTTTAATAAAATACGTTATTTAATGTGTTTAATTGGAAATAAGACTAATTTGAAACTGAATTCATATTTTATAGAAGTTTTGCTTCAAACCTTCATTAATATTGTTGAGACTTAATTAAAAATACTTTTGGTGACAGTCTGCAAACTTTTTTATTGCTCACTCACCCTTAACAAGTTAGAGGAACAATACACAACTTAAAATCTGGAAGTATTCCCCATTATTCGACTTGGTCATACAAACTGGATACCGTAGATAAACCATACGTCTGTATATCATGCTTTGTGCGTTTGTGCTATGTTTTATCAAACTAAAATTTATGAAAGAATTACTTTGGGAATCTTTTTGAGACGTTATAATTTGTTATATTACAATATTTTCCTTTATAAAAAGCGTGATTAAATTTTAGAAATGTTAAAATTGCTAACATAGAGCCCTTTAAGAAGCTAACCTCTTAACATGAGTTGAATCTCCAGAGCTCTTAGAAGAATAATCAATTGGAATACCAAAGGACAAAGAACACCTTCTTTATATAATCTTTAGTATTATGCATAACACTGATTACGTTTCAATGATATTTAAAAGGGTGTGCTTAAAATTACGCCAGAAAGCGTTTATATCAATATCGGTATAAATTGAAACAGAATTAAAAATAATGTAGGAGATAAAAAGGGTACTTTTCTGCTAATGCACCAAATGGAATTTTTACTTATAGAACTGCGTCACTGGTGACATTACTCGGACATGGCCGACACCAATTAAAAGGAGGTAACATCCTTTACAAGCAAATAAATGAATCTTGTTCTTAAACAGATGAACACAAAAGTTCAGTTCAATAACTCCTCACTTTGCACTTAACCATGTACGCTCAGGGTTCTATGCAAACTCGAATCTGAATGAACAAAAAGTTCAGTGCGATTCTCCGTAAAGGGCTCAAAACCTACTACTTTCAACTTTTCATGTTTGTAATCTTCCCAGTAATATGCATAATAACAGAGACCTTTGTTACTTTATTGAAAAATCTGAATTAAAGCACAATAAATGTGCAAAATGCTTAACTAGGAACAGACCAAAGAGACCATTCCATTTGTAGGAGAAAAAAAAAAAAGCACTAACATATCTTGATACTTGCACAACATTTGCCTTAATGTAAACGCAGTGGTGGACTCTCTGTATCCTCTGTCCGGAGTGTGAACAGAAAAGTACCTAAAAATTCATAAATTCATTTATTATAAAAAAAACCGAAAATCTTTTTTACCTGCAAATGGTTCCTTGAACTATTGGATTTCCATGCCCCCCCTCCCAATACGGGATCTATAGCCATTTAAAGAGCTTCGCGTGAGCGTTTAATAACACTATTTCCCAAAATACATTTTTTATAAAATAGCGTTTTTCCTCATAACTTCATTTTCACACATTCAAAACGTTCCACGCGTCACATTTTTTGTTTAAATTCAATTAATATTTACCAAAATGTGCAGTAGTATCTATGCAAACTCGATATTCTGCAGAAATTTGCATGCAAAGACTAATAATAATTTTAAAAAATTCTATGAAATATGATTAATTTTAAAAATTAAACTTTCTTATGGATTTAAGGAACTACCACAGTTCACTCATCAAATTTATTTTAATATATCTTTCTATATACTTTTTGTATGGGATTCTAAGCTCCAATTGCACAAATGCCAACCACTTTTCGCAACTTGTGAGCCGCTTGGGATATTTTGGTTATGCGTCATGTTTACATAATAAACTTTATGAAATAATTTATAGCTCGAAAAGAATTTATCCAAGTTTAATGAAATTTGGTATACATGTTAAATTAACAGCAATGCAATCGCATCAAAAGTTTCAGAAAATCCATACAAAAATTAGGAATGTTGAAAATTTACTTTCAGTGTCCCTTAAGTTTATAAATGGAAAACTGATTTAATTTATGGAAATTTCTGCATAGAAATTATGTACGTACTTATACTAAGAATAATTACTGCTGCTTTTATAGATCTATTGTGTAGATCTATAAAAGCAGAAAAATGTGTACGGTCTCGAATTTTGTAACTACAAAGCATTACTCTGCGTACGGTAATCGTGTTGAACATTTACAAGTGACTGCTATGCTCGGAAGGTCAAATCCTCCTCCGTTTGCCTTAAACCTTCCTCTTGGTAAGGGCGGTGATTAGCTGTTCACAAGCCCACAAGTACCTCAGACTGCGGGGGGCGAGCGAAAAGCCTTGTTCTCTGGAAGGGCTGTTTCGGAGAAGTGAGATTAGAGATTCCGGGACATGATCTCAGCGTGACATGACCTCATTAGTTCTGATCTTACGGCTACTTTTTGCTTTCCTTGTCTAATAACAGGAAACATTAGGCATATAATACTGTAACAACTGATGTGGAATTTATTACTTGCCACCCCCATAAAAATTATAATTTACATATTAATTAATTTTATGTAACTTTCCTATTTAAATCACGATTGTAATGTCATTTTTATTTTCTGTACATGTATTGAAATGTTATGTATGATGTTATATTATTACCAACGATTGTAATGTCATTTTTATTTTCTGTACATGTATTGAAATGTTATGTATGATGTTATATTATTACCAAAGTACAAAAACACTATTAAAAACTTGACCTGGTGATGAGGATGGAGAAGCATGTTGCCTATTGTAACAATATTTTGTATAGATGATCCCAAAAGCAAAATGGACCGTTATTACTTGGAAAATTGTAAAACAGGTAGGCATAATAAAACATTTATCAGCTACGGGGGTGAAGAGACAGGTCAATAATCTCTCGAAAGGAAATAGCTAACCGTGTCCGTTGATATTGACATGCAGAAAGTCACGTAGACATGATAGCCAATAAGATAGCTGAGAAGGACGTTATGCGAGTCCAATATCCTTCTAAAGTCATATGTTGAAAGAATAGATAGCTTCGTGAGATTGACGGACTGCCAGGTTTATTCAAGCTTGTAATTTTGCGGCAACATATTTCAGATCAATTCGGTTCAGTTGTTGCATCAGTTCTGAATTATCAGTGATCAGTTCAGCTCAGTTTTCAGTTATCAACTCTTAGGAATTCTCAGTTCTCAGTTGGATTAGAGAGTCAATCTTTCAGGGTAGTTTGCGTCAGTCTTAATAGTTTTATTGGCAGTAGGAAGTTTCGGAGTTATCAAAATGCGTCAGCTCGTCAGTGTATGGTCGTCATAGTTAGTGAAAAATTGGCATATCTAGCAGCTTTAATTCCCCAAGGAGTAACGGTGCATCTTAAAGTGGAACAGACTCTGAACAATAAATTGTGTTTCGTCTCTTAATACGATAAATTTTATTAATTTCCTTGACTCCTACCTCTGTGGTCTCCGGATCACAAAAAGTCCGGCAAAGAAGGTAAGACCTAGTCGGCACAATTGTAAATCAGAAGCAAATCATCGGAAAGGAGAAGAAGAAAATCATCACTCCTGAGAATCCATGATGAAACAATTAATTATAATGCTTCATCACTCAACCAATCTCTCTCTATCCTTACATATAATTTCACACTCTCTTATAAAAAATCGCTGCACAATTTTGCTGTTTATTTGTCGTGGTTAATATCTTGTTTATCATATCCTTAAAAGGCAAACAGTAACAATATTTTTACAAGTAAATTGCCACCAAAGAGCAATTATCTGAATTAGACGATTACTATCAAAAGTATGAGCACCTATTATGAAAGTCAATTATAGGCAATTTTCATAAAGAATTAATAGTTACGGAAACTTAGATAGCAACATACTAAAATAAAGGAAATTTCTCTGGTAACGCGCCGAACGCAAGATCTACTTGCAAACCCCCTTGAAGATTGCGGCGTCAAATTGACTGTTTAGAGGATCCATGGCATTAGTTTCTAATCTATAATTGAATGTGCATGTTCATAATAGAAACACTCTCGTAATTAGCACTAACGCAAGCTTGTTTCACTCGTTCTTTAATTAACTAATCTACCACTTCATTTCAAAGAAGTTCAGAGTCTCATATTACAAAATCAACTGTAAGTTCATCTTAGAACTGTAACAAAACACCATCTATTACTATCAAAACAGATTTCCTTTACGAATTCCCCTTTCCTCAATACAACCCTTACTTTATATAGTAGGGACTATACTTCTGTGCCAGGTCCTGTGAAGTGAGACTTAGGTTGCACTTAAGTTGCATTTAAGGACTGGCAGCGCTAAGGCATGAACTGAAAATCTACCTATTAGGCCAGTTCCAAGTGCGTTTAGCCCGTGAACAAATTTCAAGAAATTTCACCTTAGTTCAGTGTAAGCACAGGATAGCTGCATTGATAGACGTTTTAGAATGTGACGAAGAAAACTTGTTCAAGTATGAATGATCTACATAGAAAACTAGATCAATTATTTTCCTGGAGGGTGCATATTTATTGTTGGGTGGAATGACAGATTTTTGGAAACAATACAACTTTCCCCGAATATTTCATTATATTGTTTTATTCGGTATTAAATCTGTTCAAAAAGATAATACAAAAAACTTGCAATAGACAAAAGAAAGAACTCTCCATCAACCTACAGGACAAATTATAAGTTTATATATATACGAGGGTAAGTCCATAAGCTTTCGGCCTGACCATTTTGTATGATAATGACAAAAACTATAATTCACTTTTCAACATAGTTACCCTTTATTGCAACACATAGCTCACATCTTTGAAATAACATTTCAACCCCCCTCCCAATAGTCAGAAGTCTTGTCTGCAAAAAGGGCATAAATAGCATCTATTACTTCTTCGTTACACTTCGTTACACTTCTTGAGTGTTTTGAGAAGAGGAAATAGACACTGGGACCTAGATGTGGACTATAGGGTGAATGGTGGATCTCCTTGAAGTCACTTCTTCACATTTTCCTTTGCAACAAGAGCTGTATGCACAGGCGCGTTGTCTTGAAGGCGCCCACCACCAGTCAGCTTTCCTAGCTTTTTCTCTTTGATGGAAGCATGTAGTATGTGCAGTAAGCCAATATATTACCCCCATTTACTGTAGTGCTCCTCTCGTTGAAGTCAATGAAGAGTATTCCTTCACTGTTTCAAAAGATTCTGGCCATGGTCTTCTTTGTTGACTGAGTGACCTTGGCCTTTAGAGGCGGTGCTTCGCCAGATTTACGCCGCTCTATTGGTTCTCTTTTGGACAAGGAATCATAGAAAGGATCCTAGTTTCTTCTCCTGTATCAATGGTTTGCAGAATTTCTCTCTCGTTACCACGGCAGAGCTCCAAAAACGCCTGACAACAGATGACTCGTTGCTGCTTTCTGATTGAGGAAAGAAATCTAGGCACCCATCTTGCACTAACCTCACTCATGTTTTAATGTACATGAATAATTCGAAAGACTGTTGTTTTAGAAAGATCCAACCTTGCTGCTATTTCTGTAACTTTGAGCCGCCGGTCTTCCATAATTTCTCCTTCCACAAGAGCGATGTTTTCATCGGCAGACAGTGGTGGAAGCGCAGTGCACATGTGCAGAAATATAATCTATGCTAGTTAAATAGAGCCGCTTTTAAAGCTTCCGCCACGAGCGTGTGCCAGCTGCCCACAAGTTTAAGCTGCAGCTGGATTCCAACGCAATCGCCGAGCAGAACGCGCTAGCTTGTCTCTGTTCTTATAGTGGTAAAATGAGCTCAAAGCTTTCATTGAGTTCTGATTATTTAGCAAACCAAAGATCCTGCTACCAGCTTCTTTTATTACAATATTGCCGCAACTAGTAATTTAATCCGCGGCTGCAATATAAAGAAAAATTAGAAATGCTAAAAATAATATTGCAATTGGAACATGAATATATGTCATTAATTAGTGTCACTTAACCAGCACCAATAATCACATGTTCTTCTCCCAATTTTGCTTTTTTTTTCTAAATACTTTTTGAGTGTTACTACTTTGCAGCCTATACTGACTATTTACATCCTTAGACAAGTGGAATAACGAAAATTAATAATGATTTTCCTGTCATTGAAGCTTTTAGTAGAGGTATTGCATTGTGGTTTTATTATGGTATAAATGAATGCCATTTAAAATTAAAAACACACACACACACATGCACGCACGCGAGGGTAGCAGCTGTAACTTCCGCTCCGCTGTGTTCAGTTGTTCAGATATAGTTCCATAAAGAAGGCTATGTGTAGAAGAGTGTGACATGTTCAAAATGGAGTTTCCAGCTTTTATCAAGTTCTTAACAAAAGGACTTACTCTAAATGAAATTAAACAGCGATTGGACGGTGTATATGGGGAAGCGTCCTCCTCTATTCTACCGTAAAAGAATGGGCCAAACTTTTTCGAATGGGTCGAGAAAGCATTGAAGGTGAAGAGAGTGCAGGTTGACCCTTGGAGGTGCTCACTCCTGAAAACATCGCTCTTGTGGAAGCAGAAATTGTTTAAAACCGGCGGCTCAAAGTTACAGAAATAGCAGCCAGGTTGGGCATTTCTAAAACAACAGCCCTTCGAATTATTCATGAACATTTAAACATGAGTAAGGCCAGTACAAGATGGGTGTCTAGAATTCTTTCCTCAGTCCAAAAGCAGCAACGAATCCTCTGTTGTCAGGCATTTTTGGAGTTCTGCCGTGGCAACGAGAGAGAAGTTCTACAAATCATTGTTACAGGAAATGAAACTAGGGTCCCAACTATGATCGCTTGTCCAAGAGGGAATCAATTGAGGGGCGTAAACCTGGCGAAGTACCGCCTCTAAAGGCCAAGGTCACTCAGTCAACCATACGCTTCATGGACTTCAAGGAGTGGAACACCACAGTAAATGGAGAGTACTATGCTGGCCTACTGCATATACTACGTGCTTCCATCAAAGAGAAAAGGCGAGAAAAGCTGAGTGGTGGTGTGCGCCTTCTTCACGACAACGCGCATGTGCATGCAGCTCTTGTTGCAAAGGAAGTTGTGAAGAAATGTGACTTTAAGGAGATCGATCATCCACCCTACATTCCTGATCAAGCTCCCAGTGACTATTTTGTCTTCTCAAAACTCAAGCAGAGCCTTCGAGGAAGGAAACTTGAGTGTGACGAAGAAGGGATGGATGACGTTTATGCCCAATTTGCAGACAAGATTCCTGACTATTTTTGGGGGTGGGGGATTGAAATGTTAATTCAAAGATGTGAGAAATGTATTGCAATAAAAGGTAACTATAATGAAAAGTGAAATATAGTTTTTGTCTTTACTAGAAAATGGTTACACCGGAAACTTATGGACCGATGAATGACATTTCCTATACTTAGAAAGACAGTAAATGCTGCCCTCTAAGGCTAATCTATCTATTTATTCGTAAACTCAGAACGCTTCTTATACTTAAACTTCACACACTGGTTGACTTTTTCAACAGTTCAAAAATAAATAAATAAATAAACGTAACTAACACGTGTAACTGATGACATAAATGGCTGTAACGGCTTCACCATATAGTAAAACGTCAATTATCTGAAAAGTTAAATTTTGAATCCACATTTTCTCTGTTTAAATACTTAATTCATTATTTTTAAATATACAGTTGATAATGTTTCTCTCATAATAACAAACGGAGAAATGTTTTAGCTGTTAGGAATAATATTAATGAGCTTTTAACAGACTGAAAACCTCGTTTGAACCTACTTACTATAAACCGTTTCAATAATTCCCAGTACAAGCTCCTTGTTGCAGACAGACATTTAGCTTCAGTAAGCGAGATTATTGCCGTTCTATATACTCTTTCTCTCTTATAGTTAAAGTAGTTCACGGAACTCTCATTTCTGCGTGCTTCAAATGTATTTCTACACGTATCATGAAGTGGTGTTCTTTGTCCATTATATGCCTTCAATAAATCGGAACAGAATTTTCATTTTGAGAACCTTGAAGCGTTGTGCCGTATTGAGTTTAGTTGTTTGGACTTTGCAGAATGTCTGTACATGCTGTACATACTTGGATTCTTTGATTAAACAAAATCTTAATTATTTAACAATAGACAGAAAATTACAACCGCCTAGAAAAAGAAAAGAGTGATAAAAAACACACTGTCTCTGATATGAGACGAAATAAAGAAAAGTATTTATAACATTGAAGACATGGCGAATGAGGGCGTGTACCGCTATACGTCCCTTTTTCCGATAATTGATCAATTTGTAAGTGGTATGTCTGCAGTACAAAGTTTTGTTTCGAAGTTCATTACATGCGACAGGAATCTTGTTTTGCGTGTGCCAGCCTAACTCGGTAACTCATTTCGTTCTAGCAGTCAGCCAAGGCATTGTTCACAGCTAAAGAAAAACACGTGGTAGATTATCAAGTTCTAAAAATTAGGGCAAAATAGAAATATTTGAAACACTCTGCATTAAATTCGATTTTTCTCAAAATCTGCCCATCCCGAGGTTAAAAGGTAGATACAAGTCAGTTCTTCAGCGTTTTCTATGCTTTTATATTTTCAATGTGCATGTACACTGGGAATCATTAGTATTACGGGTAGGTTGCGGTACCCGAAGGAAACAGGCTTCTTACCTCCGCTATTACTATCAGATTTATCGACCCGTCTTGGCAGAGGGAATTTCGCTCATTGCCCTGCATATTATTGTATTAATTATGATTCTTTGGAATATATAGTTGAAGCTCTTGAATCTACTGCCTCGTCGTCCATTAAGATTGTGGACAGTGTATTTTCTTCAGCAACCTTGACCGCAATTTGCATATTAAATTTCAAACTTAGGTAGAATTAAAGTTTCCAAATTTAACTTCAAATTACCTTCTGGAAAGAGCAGGACTTCCATTTAGTAACACAGTTGCGAAATAAGCTGAAAGTGATTTAAAGCGAACAAAGAAATAGTGCTAAAACTTTACTGCATAATAGGAATGAGTGCTGTTTTCCAATATACGAGGATAGCTCCATAAGTTTCCGGCCTCGCCTTCATAAACTTCTTCACTGGTGTCATAACTTATGTGTTAAGTAAATAATTGCAGCTGTAACTTCCGCTCCACTGTGTTCAGTTGGTCAGATATAGTTGCATAAAGAAGGCTAAGTGTAGAAGCTTGTGACATGTTCAAAATGGAGTTTCAAGCTGTTATTAAGTTCTTCATAAAAGAAGGATATACTCCAAATGACATTAAACAGCGATTGGAAAGTATATATGGGGAAACCCCCCCCCATCATATTTTACCGTAAAAGAACACAAACATTTTCGAATGGGTTGAGGAAGCATTGTAGACGAAGAGCGTGCAGGTCGGACCTTGAAGGTGCTCACTACTGAAAACATCGCTCTTGTGGGAGAAGAAAGTATGGCAGACCGGCGGCTCAAAGCTACAGAAACAGCAGTAAGGTTGGACCTTTCTAAAACAACAGTCCTTCGAATTATTCATGAACATTTAAACGTGAATAAGGTTAGTGCAAGATGGGTGCCTAGACTTCTTTCCTCAGTCCAAAAGCAGCAACGAGTCACCTGTTGGAACCGCCACGGGTGGCCGAGGTCGTTAAGGCGCGTACTCGTAAGCGGGAGGTCAATATTCTTCATTGACTTCAAGGAGCGGAACACCACAGCAAATGGGGAGTACCATGCTGTCCTACTGCACAGACTACGTGCTTCCAACAAAGAGAAAAGGCGAGGAAAGCTGAGTGGTGGCGTGTGCATTCTTCACGACAACGTGCCTGTGCTCACAGCTCTTGTTGCAAAGGAAGCTGTGAAGAAATGTAGCTTCAAGAAGATCGATCATCCACCCTACTGCCCAAATCTGACTCCCAGTTACTATTTTGTTTTCTCAAAACTGAAGGAGGAATTTCGAGGAAGGAAATTTAAGTGTGACAAAGAAGTGATGGGTGCTATTTATGCCCATTTTGCAGACAATATCTGTGGCTATATTTAGGGGGGGGGTGGAAGATTTAAATGTTAATACAAAAATGTGTAACATTATCTTTATCATACCTAGAAAATGGTTAGGCCGGAAACTTATGGACCTACCCTTGTATGTACAGTTTTCTAGAGACATAGGGGAGAAAAGCCCCGACTACGTAATATCATTTGTATATCACTATTTTAGAAATCACGCCAATTTTAGATAATAGTAATGTTCTCTGGTGTTGCTGAAGATCACAACAAATACTACAAATTCCTAAAATGTTGTATCTATTTTCAAAAGTTTAGTAAATGGGGACACTGCACATTCTCCCTGTAAGGATTTTCAGTTATAGTCAGAGTGACAGGAATTTTGGTATGTAGAAAAAAGAAGAAGTGTCAATCATTCAGAGTGCTATGAACTACTTGAAGGTACCGCCAAGAGTGGCCGAGGTCGTTTAGGTGCGGACTCGTGAGCGGGAGGTTTGGCGTTCGAATCCCGCATGGATCATTCTCCCTGAGTGAGGTTTTTCCCAGGTTTTCCTTGAATGCTTGAGAGATACCCTAAGCTTAGGCCTGGAATGTTTCCTTTCTTAAAAAAAAAAATCCTTTCCCACCTTATCATTTCATTTCATGTATCTACAGTGTCCACTGCCTTTGTGCCTCGGTAGTTACACACACACACACACACACACACACAAAAAAAAAAAACCTTTGAAACTAATTTAAATTTGCCAGCAAAATCTTGAACCACTTAATGTGGTATCCCATGCCTTCGTTATTAAAAAAAAAATAAACCTGTCAGCAAAAAAAATTCTTTCATTATGTATAAAATCTAGCAGATTCCGCTTAGTCCATCTGATGTAGTTTCATTTTGAGCCTACATTCATTTTCAACTCTTGAAAGACTCGAGTTGAATTATTGTTAGAGGAGAAGAGTTGAATTTCACCACAAATTAGCCAGTATTTATCAACCTTTCCAAGGAAAAGGTCGTAAGATGTCTGTATCCCTTTTTTGGATGAAGAAGGACAAATGAGTATGACACAGTGTTTGAACAAACGAAAAATCGTCAACAGGAGCAGAAGACATATCAGCAGACGCACAATAATAAATAAAAAAAAAAGAAAGAAAAGGAAAAATAAATTAATAAATTAATATGCTTTAAAATACATTTGACATTTTTAAATTATGCATTTCTGCATTTTCATTACGGTAAATTTTTTCACATATAATAAACGCAAAGAAGAAGATTTAAGAAACTAACATACCAGTATAAAGATAATATGTCCTTCAATAAAGTACACTTTTTAAAAGTTTATTACTTTATTAAACAAATACTAAAATTTAATAAGATAAAGAACATGTAACACGTATACTTTTTTTTTTGTTACTAAACTATGATGCTATTTCACAATAATTTTCCCTATAATGAATTTAAATAACTAATTTTGAGCTCCCGAATATTTGCTTAATAGGTATAGCAAATTCCCAAACATTTAAATCACGTGTATCTAAAAATAACTTTTCATCCTCAATTTGCATCTAAACTTGATTCCAAGTGTACTTAAAAAAATGTATGGGGCAAATATGCATTTGACATTACATTACAGAAACATTGTATGCATTTTATTATTTCTAGGTGTAGTTAACTGAACCTAATCAAAACTACTGTATTTTCAGTTCGGCACGTTAACAGAAACGTACATTAAGAGAGGGGGATATTAACAATTGATAGTATTTCCAATGTTTTTGGGAGTAACATTACTACTGCTTACATACTTTTATTTATATTGGTTGCTATGTTGACGGCCGTAGTCATTTGAACGTACGTTCTGAATCACTTAGCAAGGTTACTCTTATTTAGACGTGCAGATAAAAGCGGAAACATTTCCTTATTTGGGCTTAGTACTGTGTCTCAACTCAAAGCGTAACTTTCGGTCGGATGCGGTTATAGTGTGCAGTGTAACATAACCTCGTAACTCGTATCTGTTATTGAATATGGTATTTAATATCATAACACAACATTGGTTTTAACTCTTGAGATCTAGTACTGAAGCGAACTTCAGTATATATTACGAAATTACATAATGAAACGCAAAATACGATAGTTGTCCTTTGTGCCTGCTGCAATTCATTACTTTTGAAAGTTCGTGTGATACAACAAAATGAAAGTTTTCACCTAATGAAGAACACATCAGATGGTACAAGACAAATGGTGAGCCATATTTTATATTTTATTATAGTTGTCACACTAAATGATAAATAGAATTCGCCGGCTTAAAATTAAGACAAAATGTAGAAAAGTCCTATGAATTTTTTCGTACATCCGTTGCTTTCCAAAAATTATGTTACGTTTTATATATCAGTCTTTATTCATCGCTGTGTGGTAATTAGAATGACCTCGTGGTTCCATTTAAGAATAAACATACGTCGATTGATACCAAGGACCCTTACAAATTAGTACCCTCTTAAATTATGTATAAATACGTTTATAAAATATATTATTATGTGAAGACCGCTTTCTTTAGATATGTTGGTTTCTTTGTTTTAATGTGATAACTTTATTATAGTATAGCTGTTTGTGAAAATGAACAATGAGGAAGGACATAAAGCAGGAAAGACTAATGCTAGACGATTTGTGAAGTTGCTATCTATCTGATAACAGCCCTTATATATATATATATATATATATATATATATATATATATATATATATATGTGTGTGTGTGTGTGTGTGTGTGCCATATTTATATTAAATTTCACCGGGTATATAAATCAGTTCATGTATTTGTAATAAAATGTAGTAGCCCTTGTGGCCGTTTTAACGCACGAGGTCATTGCTGTTTAGCGCATGCTCCGCTTTGTGGTTTTCAGTGCATTTTAATCAGTTTATGACTCCGACGTTTGCTGGTGTAAAATTTAATTGTGAGCTTTTAAATGTTTTGCCATTATTTATTTGTTAACGAGTTCTACTTTTAATAGTCAACCTGATGTTAGATTAATTTATTTTCGCACAGTATTTAAGTCTTGGTGATTTTATTTTACAATTTGGGGCATGTTTTGTTTTTCTTGGTCAAGTTTTGTTATGTTCAGTTCGTAAATGATCTTGGTAGTTGTGCGCTCTAAAACCATAATCTTCGTCTTATCCACGTCTCTCAAAAAGCATTTCTAGCGCATATAAATTGAACTAAAATAGATGTAAATTAATTTTAAGTTAATATAATGGCCATCATACTTTTTAATATTTCACCCCCACCCCCAATTTTATCTTCGTGTCGTAAGTTGCATTCATTTCAGTTTTCGTGATATATGCACAAAAAAGTCGAGAAGTTCGAGTTCTTGAAACTGGAAAAAATTGTAAATCTCAATTCTATCATAGACACCTTTTTTATTTGAAAATCACCAGAAACATTTTTTTCTATTTTTACTTAGAACATTTATTAAACCTATGATTATCTCTCCAGAAAATCACTTAATGTACTTCTATGGTTCTATCTTCAGTGAAATTTCTAAATATAATACATTTTCCTCTTTGCACTTGAAAACAAAGAAGAAAACAAAGCTGAGTGGTGAATTGCATCACAATGTAGCATTCGCAAGATCTGAGGTTTAAATCTCTTGGAAATGGCCATTCTTATCTTCGGTTCTTCGGTGTTTGTTCTTTACGTAAATGCCAACGCGTATCATTCCGTTGGTTCTATTACAGGGCTTAAAGCGCTAGGTTGGCTGGTGCTGTGTGCAATGTGACGGTGACTTGTACTTTGCCTCTCGTATGCAAGCAGTTCTTCTGAGGAGCTCGAACTCTTTGGTGAAGAGACTCCGCCGGCATCTTGATGTTCTATATGGAGATATTATTAGAGAATGCGTCTAAGGCCGTGCTTCACTTTCTCCGGGGTCTCCCTCACCTCATCCCTTCCTTTCATTGGAGACGTAGGCTCAAATGACCAGCCCTTGAGCAAGGTTGAGATACCGAAATGTCCTTTTCTGTTCCTACTAATATAATTGATTCATTCTATGTCTCTACTGTATATTGGTAATTTCAATTAATCGCAAAAATAATTTGCTTATCACATCTGCCATTACATTTTACTACGTTCGTTTACGCAAGTTTTATTTAAAAATATATAATAATAATAATAATAATAATAATAATAATAATAATAATAATAATAATAATATAAAATATTTACTTCGCTCTGCGTAGACCCCAGTCTATTTTTATAACCCTCAAGATATCCACCTGAACACGAATTGTATTCAATATACCGAAAAATGCAGGTATGTGAATGAAACGCTATTTGGTACAAATTTTCACAAGTTACTGAGCACGTAACACGTGTAGGTCTTATTGCAATATACCGCCAACCTCAACAAACCGAATACTGCTGTGCGGTGTTACGGCACACGTACGTCATTGCAAAACGTAATAGAATTACTGTACCTTTGCTGTGGTATCCGATACCATTTTCCGATATTGCACAACTCTGTGTGAAGTGTGAACTGCTGTACCTGAAAGGATTTGGTACACGCCGCATGCAGGTTATTAACATGTAGAGCACGTTTTAACAAATTGTTTTGCATACAAGCTTTCTTGTAAATACCGCCAACTTCTTTAACCGCGCTAGAACTGAGCAGAAGATGGCTTCCCATACCCCGACACGCACTCTGCAAACTAATTATTTCTCTAACATGACTACGAGCATTTTCTGCTGTAACATTAGACACGTTGCATTAATTATGTCTTCAATTGCGTCATTTCTAAATCGCTTAAAACGGTGTCTCTAAGTACAGACAGCACACATTTAGATATCTGGTCTTCAAATTTAATTTAAAGTAATGCCACTATGTATAATATTTATCTATTATTTGAATTATGCAATTATAATAGGAAAAACGGTTCCAGCTTTGTTAAGGGGCTAGTCTATTAAACACGACTTACAGTGAACTTTATTAGTGCTACATTTTTAGAATATACATTATAATAACTTTTATGACCAACTATTTTCACACTTGTAATGTATTAAGTCTTTGCATCTGCTAGGAATGTCCCATAATACGAGTCTAAATACTCGTATTTAGATCATTAAAGTTATATTTATTAAATAAAACGAGAAAAAAACATAACTGGCGATTTTTAAAGTAGTTCCTGTAATTTATCTGTTTTGCAAGATTATTAATAAAAGTTGACACAACAATATGAGTGTTCAAAAAGTTTTAGGATTCATTTGTGTGACCTCACTGTCATGTTTGACGCTAGAAAGCTGGAATACATGTGGGGGCAATATCCTTATATCAGCAAATAATCCGATTTTGCTCTTGAACAGATGAACGACACAAAATTTAATTAATTAACCATTGAAAGCCATCTTGCCTGTATACCATACCTGTATACTTTGGGATTCTAATTTTTTTTTATCACACAAGTCGTTTGTTAGACTAATATTTTAAAAATATGTTAAAAATAAATTAAATATTTTAAATCTGGGAAAATTGTCAGAATACGGCCTTTATTCGAATTAAGAATCTTCGATTTGCTGTACATATGCTCTTTCATCTGAGCCACCATTCGACCGTAATAGTAAATATCCCCACTCTGAGTATGTATGCCCTGGCAACCTATAAGGTAAGGGTTCGGTCCTTGTAGTTTAGTGTAAAATATACTTGCATCGTAGACCCAAGTTCGCGGATTCATTTTCGGCCAGGGTCGAAGAACTTTTATCGGGCGTAAAACTCCTAGGTATGCCCTCCTTTGGAAGGAAAGTAAAACCGTGAGACCCATGTCGTAGATTTACGGGGACTTCACGCATGAAAGAAGAGAGTTCTGATCAACGTTAATCGGCCGTTTCACGTCCTGAATGTAATGGGACGCTGATGACCTGAGATATTAAAGAGAGTTCGTAAATAGTCCAAATCAAGAAGGCCTCTTGAAGACATTGTTGCTATATGGTTCGAGTCCCGGCCATGATTTTGAATTTTTGCTAACTGACTCTGATTTAAAAACCTTTACCTATCGCACGAATCTTCCAAAAGAAAAAAGTGACTTTTAATATAAATTAATTCTAGCATTTAACTTTGAAACCTAAACCACAAGTGTGGCATTTTTGGAGTCATCTATCAGGGATATAATCTCCGTAACGACAATCTTCGCCTCCTTGAACTTCATGTTGTTTACTGGCCTCATGGCAGCATACTTTCATTCGCGGATATGGGTGGTTGACTAGTGAGCAATTTTTGTAGGCAGTACATTCTAATGAACTGCACAGGTACCGAACAATGGATGTTGCGCATGGAGATAAGTTTGCTAAGTCGAATAGGAATCGGTTAGCATGTTGGGATCTTTTTGCACAGGAAGACAACTGGCCAAAGCTTGGTTCTTTTCTATTCAAAGCGCTTTGTTGGGGTAGACTTGCTATTTGAGTTTGAATGTGCGTGTGCGTGTGAGCAAGCGAGTGTATTATATGTGTATGTGCGCGCGCGCGTATTGAAGTGTTTGTGCCTAAGTGATAATAACTGTAAATGTATTTGATGTGAAGTGCAAATTAATTTTTCAATGTATGTATGTGTGTGTATATATACCATGTAAAATATGTTTGCAAAGAATAACCAATAAATTCAGTTATTATTATTATTATTATTATTATTATTATTATTATTATTTTTATTACTACACTACTGCTATTGATTATGCTGCTGCAAATGTATATATCAAATTCGAATTAGTTCTTCGTGTGTGAAAGAAAGACACTCCGAACTTTCGTGTTTCAATTGTCTTCTTCTAGAACTGCAATTCACGACATTTTGTACAATATATTGAATCTACTGGTACAATGAAACTAAAAAACAGGAGCAAAAACTTAACATTTTAATACAAGAAAATCTAAACGACATTAACCTAAATCTGAGTGTTTACAAAAATACTTCCGAAATTATTACTGGAAACAGGGTCTTTTTAACCGAGAGAGGACGACAACTCCAGAATTTTCTGTAAGCTAGGATATTGTTCATATTTAGGACGAGGAGTTGAACTATGTTTGACGCCATTTGCGGCACGCTTATTACACGAGATGTAAAATACAGTGCGGATGGACAACGTTTATAATTGCATTCCGTCATATATATTCGTTATTACACCTTTATCTGCATATTTTTTAAGGTTCTCAGTATCTCTGTCTATATAACTAGATGTGTAAGTGTAAGTAGAGTAGATTTTGCCTAGCAATACTCCATGCACAGTTACGCATTTATTGGAGTTTCTCGGACTCCAAAGACAGTGCTCTAGATATTAAGTAAAAATAAAATGTTTTTTCTTTACAACCTTTTTGTTCATTGTGGGTATCGATGTTAGTATAAAATATAGAATATGGAAATAATTCTTTGAATTTTAATTGTTTTTAGAATATTAGGACGAGATAAAATTAATAAATAGGATTTCTGAATTCAAGTTGCTAAGGCTATATTTCAATACCATTTTGAGTAGCATAGTAATTCTTATCAAAATATCTTTTCAAATTTTCTGTTGTCACAGATTGTCTTCTACTTGGGAGTATGTTCTTGTGCTTAGAGAAAGACCTCCCCGCATCTCTATAGGTAATATATGTTTGCGCAAAATAATTGCAATGATATTCCTACGTCTATCATCATGAAATATGCGGTACTTAAAATTGTATATTAGGGGCTTTTACTCAGTACAGGTAGTAATTTAGTGAAAACAACACCCTCTACTTCACCATGTATAGCAATTAACCTCACCATTCACCATTCTCATTGCTTCTTCTACATGCAGACTGAAATCTCCAGTGTCTTTGTATAAACTAGATGACTAACCAGTTGCTTCTCATGAATAGAATTAATCTAGGCCCTTTGGAATGCCCGAGTGTAGTAAATGTCAGACAGTTTCGGGAAAAAGCTTTTCTACCATTGACTTCGCAGCTTAGAAATGTTTACTGTAGAAACTTACAGCTTGAATGCATGTCTTCTACAATAAAATTGTAGACTTTGGAAGCAGGGTAACCCTCGGTAGTGGGGCTTTAAACACATTTTACGTATGTTGTTCATATTTTTACTTATTGACACCAGTTTTAACTCCCCCTTAACTATGTCGCTGTAAATGGACAAGGTGAACAAAGAGCATTAAGTTCAGATAAAGCTTTTTGAGAGAACTAACTGCTTTTATTCCTATACTGCGACATTTGCATGCATAAACACAACTTCCTCTTTAATGTTATTTGGCTTCAGTATCCGAAGCCCATTATTGATGAATGGCGCTGTTGTTGTTTCATTTGTTTGGCACGATGAGATTAGTGATGAAATGATCTAAATGATCATATTATCCGCAACGAATATTCTCAGCTTTGGTTTTGTTAGGGTGTCAATTTAACACGTTTTCAAGTAGCTTTTCTTTATCTTTGATTGTTCTGGAAGGTTGTGAATGTAACATTTCTCTAAGAAATTCCTTAAATTTGCACCAAAATATAATTACCATTTTTTGTCTGCATGTGGATAGTCAGTCGCAGCTTGCTGTTATTTCTGTCTTGAATAGTATAGCTTACAGGCTATTGGTGCAACTAGTGTTATTAATTACAGCATGTTAGTGAAATACATTTTACTATTGTGTATTGTACTGAAATGTTAAAACTGGAACAGAAAAAAAAATACAAGGAATAACACCTATACTATAAGGGAACTTAAAATACCAGTCTAGAAGTTGCAATAACTACTGAAGTAGAGCTGTTGCGAGTGAATGCATTTTTATTAAAATATATCAGAAATATGGGACTGTAGACGGACAAAGTAGTACAGGTTAGGTGCTCATTATGAACTACGCATGCTATTGAAAGTGATGCGAGTAGCAAAGCGAGAGCAACTAGCCCATTGACGGAGTCGGCGACTAGCCCGGCCTTGGCTCCTCTCGGCTTGTGCTCAGCTGCAGACAATGTCAAAAGCAACTCTAAATTAGTAATCTCTCCAGGGTTACATGATGTTGCTGCT
This sequence comes from Metallyticus violacea, assembly GCA_030762175.1. Taxonomy (NCBI): domain Eukaryota; kingdom Metazoa; phylum Arthropoda; class Insecta; order Mantodea; family Metallyticidae; genus Metallyticus; species Metallyticus violacea. Next base: position 131,623,664 of record CM060833.1, on the reverse strand, counting down.
TAAACTGTGTTTGTTTAAAGAAACTCGTCTTTAATTACTAAATGGTGACTTAAAAGTCTCAAAACACAGGGATAGGAAAGAGCCAGTGGGGATAGTTCTTTGTGTACGAGAGCAATGGTGACGGTTGAGTTTATTGAGGGGCATCCGGCGAAGTCAGTAAGCATTTGAAACATTGTTATTAAATTTCGCGCAACAGAATTCGATTCGTGATAAACAGCGTTCCAATATACTGTCTATAGAGAAGAGATCAGAACCTCTGTGCTTGTCAAGTTTCATAGTTGTACAAGTCGTGAGGTATACGAACAGCGAAATCAGATTCCTGGAGAAGGAAAATGAAACATTAGGTTCAGAAGGATGATGACGACGACGACAATAATAATAGTAATAATAATAATAATAATAATAATAATAATAATAAAACAAAAAATAAAACACGCTTTAAATCAAAATTTTAATTTAATTACTTCATGATCCGTTTTTTACTACGTGTCTACATAATACTGAATGGTATTACCTATTGGTCTTCTAATTGGCAGACAACAATTCTTGTAGCACTAGGCGAACCGAAGAACTTGCTCATTGTATAGCAGTTTTCCCTCCCTCCCCAGTGTATTACACTTCAAGCACAAAATGGACCTGATATATATATTTAAGTGAAAGGGCAAAGGCCGCTATGTTTCTTTGTATTAAGCCCAAGGTTTTCTACCTTATCTATTTTTTATGATGAGTTATCATGCCTAATCCCCAATTTTGAAATTATTTTTGTCCCCCATTAAATGCTTCGAAATTATTTTTCATACTAAGCTTTATTTATTATGCGAAATAATACTGTGATGTCACCATATTTGCATCGCAATTCAATTTTAACCATAACAAATCATAAATAATCTCAATTTCTGCATGAGAAATATCTGTCTTTATTCAGGACATTCAATCTTCGGTATCTCAGTGCGCCCCACAAATTTCGAATGTTTTTTATTTTATCTGCTGCATGATAAATGAAACAAATATTCTGTTCAAATACCCGCTAAGAGTAGTGCACCCATTTGGTTTGCATTTTTGAAAGAGGGGTGTAAATTTTACCCATGCACATATTCTTTTCATTTGAAACTACTTTGTAAGGGATAAACATACGATTCAGTTTAGCCTATTCTTTGTAATTTTTTATTTTTGGATTTGGTTTATTTACGGACGCTGTTTAACATCTCAGGTCATCAGCGTCCCATTCAAACCAGGGCGTGAAACGGCCGACAAATTTTGTTCAGAGGCCACTTCTTTCAGGCTTGAGGTTTTTTATCGTGCCGTAAATGTACGACACGAAACCCACGGGTTTACTTCCCTTTCGAAGGATTTTTACATCAGAAAAATTCATCGGTCCTGACCGGGATCGAACCCGCGATCTTGGGTTTAGGAGGCAAGTATAGCTACCACTACACCACCAGGATCGACTATTCTTTGTACATTCAAATTTCAACAATATATTGCTTTAAGCAAATTGTAATGTTTGTCATCAGTAGATATTTATTTAATTTTATGGAAACGTTTCTTATGCTTCTTGGTATTTCTTGTCCATCTCTTACGTCACCAGACTCAGTGATCATTGGTAAACAAAAAAGCACCCAATTCAAAATTATAAGAAACAATCGGTAATATAAAGTGTCATATATACACTGATCATAAAGTTCGCGGATAATGTGCATAACGCCAGAACGCTACAACAGCACAGTATGGATTTTTCCTGAGTTAAGCAATAATGCCAATATGGGGTGGTTTTCTCGCTACAGGTCCCTGAATTTCTCTTATAACTTTCAAACTATCGGACGAATTCAAGAACATTTTAAGGGAATATGAGAACCACGATAATATCCACCTTCTGTAGAAAATGGCCGTCATTTTCATGCATGTCCTTTCCATATTACAAAAGATATTCACAACATTTCGGAAGTCACAGTTTCAATTTCTTGCCAATTAGAAATGACACGTTGTTCAAAGATGGAAATAATTTAGCCATGCAGATATTGAGGGAGTGACACTTGACACTAAGCTGCTAAAAAGGCAGTGCGAAATTATTAATCGTCCAACTAACTAATAAACGTATTTTCAAATAGACTGCGTTATCCACTGTTGTATAAGACGATTCAGCCAGTAACTTTTACTGGTTCATGCTGTACTGTACGTACTTTATTCTTTGTTGCATAAGGAATTGAATTGAATTTTGTTAATCGCAGTTATGTGCGTCAAACTTCTGCCGCGGATGTTTAGTATGTAATCGGACATTCTAGGCACAGATGACAGAAGGGCTTAGAGAATAATGCCCGCTATTTATATCCTTCCGTAAGTTTTTTTCTCATACATCGGAGCTTGTCCGTGTCAAAATTCACTGCAGTATGTCCATCAGTTTAAACGCTTTAAGAGACGTCCAGGGCCGAAAGTTGGTGAAATACGCTATGTTGGATTTACTGTTAGGACGAATTCAGAATAAATCACAGAGGTAAAATTGAAATATAGAGTTAAGGCGATGTTGTAGATAGAAAAAGGAAACACTTTATTCAAATATGTTCATGATATTTTAACAAAATATATTTTAATCACTTATATTTTTCCATAATGAAGCTACTTTATTTTCGTTATACTCCATTCTGTCTGTTATTTTTTCTGGTTTTATAGTCATTTTCTAGTTTTGGAGATAATGGTTTGTGACTTGGTACGCTTCTGCATACGACTGGCTGGATTTGAAAACGGGAAGACACTTTGTTTACCGAAGGGGTGCAGCATTAGTTATTCTGAGCGTGGCTTTCTACATAGTCAAGACGTCGATATGCTCTCCTCATCTTTCATTCCTAACACGATTCTGCCAAGACCAATTGATTTTACATATCCATCTTCACCCCCTCCCACGCACACACTTCTTTCTTTCAATTTACTGTCGGAAGAAACCTCAAATTTTGAGGTATTTATATCATCTGATTCTGATTTCTTATTCTCCAGTATTTAGAAAGTTAAATCAGAATAATTGAGGGATGTTGTTTAAGGGCCGAAAATGTCAGAGGTATATGACGTTTTCATTCATCTTAGATAAAGAGAAATTTACTAACCACTAACCCACCCCTAAAAAGTTTAGTGTAGGGTTTTACTAAACGGAAAAAGTCAATCCATAGTTTCTTTCGATAGATACTTTACATAGTTTGTTACTCATACGTTTCTTTTATTATCTACAGAATGTAACAAAACTTATATCTCTAATGTAGAGTCAGCCCTGGTGGTGTAGTGGTCCTCATGTCGTCCTAAACCCGAGATCGCGGGTTCAAACCCGGCCAGGACCGATGGATTTTTTCAGGCATAAAAATCCTAAGTATGGCTTCCTTCCGAAGGAAAGTAAAGCCAGGTGTCGTATATTTACGGCACGAAAAAGAACTTCAAGCCTGAAAAAAGAGGCCTCTGAGCAAAATTTGTCCGCCGTTTCACGCTTTGAATGGGACGCTGATGACCTGAGATGTTAAAGAGCGTCCGTAAATAAATTAAAAAAAACCTTAATGAGGGGATGAAAATATGTTATATGAACACGGTTCCGCAATGCGTTATTCGTTTATTACGGTCTTTTTATAAAAGTTTGTAATGGTGCGGAATATTACGAAATAAAAACTTACCGCATGGGAACCTATCTTAAAGCACTTGTTCAAAATGACCTCGTTAGCATGAAAATCAGCTGTTGACAATGTATGTACGCGCTGTAAATGGCGAGGATGGTAAGATTCTCTAGCAACGCTCTTCAGACGTCATGTGGACAACATTACCTCCTACAACTACTTGTCTTGTGCTGACACTAGAGTTGTCTTCAATCGCCTCCTCTGGTTGTGCTGCCCTCGTTCTTCTAGGTCTCTCGGTCTTGAGTGACAGGCTTGAACGCTCCCTGCTTCATAAGTCGCGATCTATTTCTTGAAATGTCCTGACAGCATCGTCCTTCTGAAATACTCTTCCGGTATAAACACTGAACACAGGTTATTACTGCTTTCACATACATCAAATGTGCCTTTGCCAATCTTGCAATTGAGTAACCTTCTGTTGTACTGTATCAGAAAGCAAGTTTATGATGAACACTTACGTACTGGGAGTTAGTAAACCAATAAGGTGAATCGCATGATAGGATAGCTATAGCATTCATAAAAAACTGGGAGTAAAACTATGAACAATTAGTTGTTACATCACCCCTTTCCTCCCCCACCCCTTTTGACATAACTAGAGTTATATAAACAAGAGCGTTTATTGTAATCTGAGTGTTCTGATGTGGGACGTAGTTATACGATAGCTATTACACTATTCAACATAAATTCAACACAAACAACAGAATGAAAATATCATATAATGTAAGAAGAGTTGTAGAAAATCATAAAGCTTTTCAGGACCCATGTTCCTATAATATTTTTTCACTCTGTACGTGAGAGGAATGTGCTCCTAAAGTTTTGACATGTACGAGGTATTTTTGTTACCTCCTGTATAACATTAGTACGGGGTGAGCGGATTGGATTGGATTGTTTTTGTGCAGTAATACACCTAGGCACTTGAGCCACAACGTTCCTTTGCGACTCCTTCAATCTTGACTTTGTAGTTTCAGATCTAGAGATTTAGCGACCTTTAGAACATTTCCTACAGGCTTAGGAATTAAATTTCCTAAAGGATTGGGTCCTAATGCAGATGTTATTTGTCTTTCCGGAACTTCACTTTCTAGCAAGATGTGTTTTGAAGTCTCATCAGACTGTTCATAGATGGCACGTGGGATTTCCATTATATAAAGCTCTCTATTATCAAGTATGTACACGCTCCATTTTGGGTCTAACCGTCTCTAACTCCCATAAGATTACGTGTTAAATTTCTGTCGTTTTACTAGATTGTCATACAGTTAATTCCTAAAATATTTGTTGAATTATACCTTATGCGTCTGCTCATGTTAATCCTTTTGCATTAAAAGGCTTAGGCCACACAGAAAATGCATATTTTTGAAATTATGTCAGTTATAGTTACAGCATTTTCGCATAGTACCGCATCCGAAAGATGGATCATTTGCCGCCACAGGAAAAGACTGTCATCGGTTAAAGCTGAAATCTCAATATTAAACACAGGCCTTATTAATTATATCTTTTTAAAGGAAACTTAAATAAATTTCTGATTTTATTTTGCTATTCACTATTTAAATTATTTATTGTAATGCATTTACTATATAAATGTTGATATAAACTGTATAAGGCCTACAAATAAACTATCAGTTAAGAATGAATTTTAAGAATTATAGGGCTTCCTACCATATTCAATTTAGAACAAAAACTCATGTAACATTTCTCTGCTCTAATTTGGTCAAATGAGAATGGCTATGACAACCAGAAACCTATGTTTTTAATTGGTGTGTGAAAACAAGAGTTAAATAAACTAAATGGTATGCCTGAAAATTTAAACTATTCATAATCCATAGATCTAAATTTTCTCTTTCTTTTCTTCCAAGTGTGAACGTGCATTTAGTCACGTTACAGTAGCATGTTGCAATTTTAAAATTATTTTTTCTGCTATAGTGGCATTGAAAATGAACTACATGGGCTGTGGTAAACTATTTTTATTTAAAAAAAATCACAACACATCACAAATTACACACTTTTATCTAATTTTTGAAAGTTATGGCAAATGTATTCGAGAATAAGCGCAGAGTATATTGTAATACAGTAACAATATTGTAAGTATGATGTACTTAGTAATAGTCACTGCTAAATGCACAACATCCAGGCACAGTAACTATATTAAAATAAACTTTTACAAATGTTCTCCATATAAGCATACGGCACAACATACATACATCAGGCCCAAAATGGCGGCTGATGCTGGCGAACCAATCACGAGCTCGGTTGTCGGCAAATATCGCCGCATACTTATATAACAGAGGGCTTTACCATTATAGGGCCCGTCTTCTGTAGGTGTTCCGGAATGTGCAATCATTCCGATAGTTTTCTGGTTTGCTTCCTGTTTTATTCATTAGGTATTTAGATAGGGAACTATCGGGATTTTAATAACAATTTTACCCAGTTCTTGACTGGGAAAGTTCTTCTAGTTTAACTGATGTTCTTTCTCAGTCTAATGATATACTCCGGTTCTGGCAGTTTTCTTGCTAGTGCCGCACAAATATTCAGGACGTATGAAGTTACTCTTTGATCTTGTTTAGCGTTTTTGTTCTAATTGACTTTTTGTGAAAGATAAATGACAGCTTTGAGCCATTCAACTTTAGAACTGACTTGCGATTTAAGTGTAGCTTGCCTGTCTATGAGGATAAGCTTACATTGGTGCACATAATTTTTTTCTCACAGAAGTTGAATTACCTATACTTGAAAAACGAAGTAAGAGGATTGCCAGTGCGACCTGGAGCTCATGAACCATCGAGTGTATATCTTGCAATGAAATGTTGAAATTACCTGCTTTCGTTTTCCAACACTATTGGTATCTATTTAGAAAATGCCCCATTACTTTTCGTAGTTCTCTTTGGGAAATTAAATTCATCTCTTCACAGATGCTACACTTCAGTTTCTCTGTCTGCGTGTGGCTTTGTCTTACACATTTTACCTTTAAATGTTTCCCAGAGATAATTACAGAGGGTGGATCTGGAGATCGAGATTATTTATGTTTTTTATTTCATTTTTTTTTTACTGACAACTTTCATCGCCAAGAACTTTCTAAATTATGTGCAGAGAAACATGTTGTCACAGAATCTTCTGGAATAAACTTATAATTGTGTGTATTCCCTCACAATCGACAAAAAATGGTTGTAAAGCTATTTGCTTATGTCTCTGACGATTATCTTCTAAAAATACAAAAACGGGCCTATTTATTTTCTCGGCATGAACTGCGTACCATATTTCAAAAATGGATTTCTCTTAGCGAGTTTCTCTTGGCCGCCCTTCCGTTCAGCTGAGAATGAAGCCAAAATAGTTCTCTATAATCTGGGCATTCGTGCTAAGCGTAATACAGGTTCCTCATTCCACTAAGCAATCGGAAACTGATTTTGCTGTCGGCAAGTTACTGCGTAACGGCCTCGCTACCTTCCAAAGGAAATCATGTCGCGCGGTCGGGGCTCATAGCGCGCATTTTTTTTTTTTGTTTCTTCCGTTATATATTAGAAGTAAATAGTAACTATTGTTGTACTTGCCATCATAACAGATGCTCGAAGTTTGTCTTCTTCTTGAGACGTGCCTGAATCCTTTTGAAACACTTCGGCAATTTATCCTCCCGAATATCGTAAACTACGTTTGGGATATTTTGTTTCAGTCCTCCATGGGTTTTACTTCAGGTACAGCAGTAATTTTATATGAAAGACGTTGCAGCAGCTGAGTGGCTTTATACGCACTGCTGACAGGTACACAAAATTACTGATCTAATTGTGTTAAAGACTTTCAAGGAGAACTTTCTAGTCCATAGTTCATTACATCAATTTTTTTTCTCAATTAAAACCCGGCGTTTTGGTATCCGTCTATTGTAATTGAAAAAGTAATGGGTTCGAACTTTGTTCACCATCTGAAAATTCTAATGGAAAGGTTACTGCTGGAAATTTAGCACGAAACCGCTAACCTCCAACAATACTAAAGATTTTTTGCACATAACAAATATATCTCAGTTTTTGCCTATTTCACAATGTACAAATGAACAATAGAAAGTCTAGCAGTACTTCCTACAGAAACGCAACCGAAATATTTGGCGTGACTTCAATTGCCTGCGTCAGTGAAACTTTTTAGTCTAGTTTTACCGGAGGATCGCCCGTCCACTGAGGGTAAAACGGTTTGCACTAGTGTATATAAAAATGCAAATTATGGTTTATAGGAAAGAGCTTGTACCGCAATCCACCATAAACTTCTTTTACATTTCAGCAATTTTTGTTTCTATTGACTACCGAATAACCGAAATATTGCACAACTTGTATATACTTTTGTTGGCTGGAGAGTCAGACACTTTATTTAAATTTGTAATTAGAATATTAAGCTCATGTCCGAGGCTATATCATATAATATATTACTCATGATAAACAATTCGTTTACTAATAGGTGCCCTTTAATTGTTTAAATTCAAACGGTATAATAATTGCATTTTGCAGTTGTGTTACATCTTGCCTTTATAAGGCTATTTACTCTTTGCTACAAATGTGACAAACACCAGATACTCCGTGCATTACAGACTTTCTTCCCTCTCTTATTGTTTTGACAGTTCCAGTCTCAAATCTGATTACTAGCAACCGTTCTGTTAGCCTGTACTACCAGTATTTCCAGCGGAAGAATTTATTACACGTTTTCAGTGCTGTGAGCTTGGCCACATAGTTAAACGAGAAGCGTTTATGGCCAACTAGACCATTTCAATTAAAACAGTTAATTGCCCTTACCAGCAACAATCAGTATATTTTTAGCTTATCTATTTAGGTATAGGAAACTTGCTTATGGTTTAAATGAAATGATATTCAACAATGTTCACCTGAAATACAACGTTTTTCATATTAATACAATGTTCACCATGTCTTTAATCATTTCATAATTTTAAATTTCTGATAACTACAGATTTTTTTTCAAAGAGGTCTTTCTAACAAAACTTTAACGATTTTGGTTTATCATTGAGATAAACAGTCATCTCTCTCGCCAATCAAAAATATAACTCAATTTGTGTACGGATAAACGTAAAGGATGATTAGGTTATTTTTATCTGTGTTCTCAACTGAGTGCAGCGCGAGATGGCTCATGGTCACACCACTTATCTGTCTTAATAACAATTTTCGTGCTGTTGGTTGCACTTGGATAGATAGTCGCAGTTCACCGTTAAGAGAATAAGCATTATTTTCTGTCTCGTTTTATTACTATTTATTGATACAGTGTATTAGTAAAGTAAATTTTATCGTATGTTTTATATTTAAACATTATCACTAGAACAGAGAAATAAAATAAATTTTACAAAATAATCCCATACTGTACGATAACGTCAAAAAATCAAGAAATTGAAAGAATAACGAAAGAATAGCTGTTGAATATGAATTAAAAAATATCAGAAATGTGTAACTGCAGACAACCCCCTCTTCGGACAACAATTAACAGGTTAGATACTCGCGACATAAAACTTAATATGTTGTGTCTGTCATTATTGATCAAAGTTGTGGGAGCAAAAATGTGAGGATAACTTGTTCATGATGAACCGGCGACTGGCGCGACATTGACTTCGCTCGGTTTGCGTTTAACTGCGAACGGATGCCAAAAATAGCCGTGCACGAAATACAAATTAGCGCATGGATAAGTTAGTAAGTTCTGAAGCATTAACATTAATGTTAATAGTTGGTAATGGAGTTCACCTAAGGAAAATGCAAAAGTTCAACAAGAATATTTAACGTAACGCATACGTGCTCCTGCCGCATAGCGTGCTTGGTGAACATACCAGAACTCTTGAAAACAATAAGAACATATTCCACTCATGCCAACATCATGATACCAAATACATCCGCTCCCAAATAACATATTTCCTTCTTTAGAGCAGGACGTTCATATAATTGTGTCTTCTGTTGCTACGGAAAAAGAAATCTTGAACGCTTATGCAGGCACAACATAATGTGTTTATTTGTTAATCTATGTACAATTAAATGCTGGAAAATGTAAAATAAATTAGCGGAGGAGTAAATTTCGCTTCGACACACGCTTTTGTTTGTACTGGTTACTTAAATAGGTATGTCCGAAAAAGTGCACCTTACAAATCTAAATACATAAGTAAACGGACTCATTAAACTATTTTAAAATTGTTAGTGAAATCAAATACATGAGACTCTTAAGAAAGTAATGAATATTAACTTCAATATACGATTGCTAAGCCTAATTCACATTTCAAAGCCTTGCCTGTACAAGGTGCAGTATGTAAAACCCATGCTCGAATATATTAATAGCAAATAGTCGATCCTGGTTGTGTAGTGGTAACCAACCTCCCAAATCCAACACCGTGGGTTCAATCCTAGCCAGGACCGATGGATTTTTTCAGGCGTAATTATGGCTTCCTTCGGAAGGGAAGTAAAGCCGTCGGTCCCGTGTTGTGCATTTACGGCACGAAAAAGAACCTCAAGCCTGAAAGGAGAGGTCTCTGAGCAAACTTTGTCTGCCGTTTGTCTGCCCTGAATTGAATGGGGCGCTGATGACCTGAGATGTTTAAGAGCGTCCGTAAATAAACCAAATAGAAAAATGAAATCAATAAAACGGCTCTTATTACTTTTATAATGACATATACCGATATTTTCATTATGGCAAAGATATGTACTTGATGGAAAAAGTCCGAACTTTCCCGAAGAATACTTTAATGCAGATTTGGGTATTTCTCCATTATTCCAAATTTTATATGGAAATCAAATCGGGGGCTTAACGGACAACATGTTCCGGAATACTCGTCATGGTATGCAGAAGACTCGATGCGAGTCCGTTGAACGCAGCAATTAGGAGCATCCACAAAGATCTTGGTAAAGGACAGCACTTTGCTGTTCAGAATGCTGAGAACTATCCTCATGGATGGTTTAAGATCACAGTCAATCCTAAGAAAGAGCCAGTTCATGATATGAAGAAAACTCCAAAACCTTCCAGAACTGGTTTCAGCTTGATCAACACCTGCAACACCGTCTGGACGAAAGGCTTCATTGAACCTCTGGTCCACTTTTCGCCTTACATCGTTGGAGTGCATTTCCAGTCTTTCATGTGCATTTGTGTTGTCGCCATGCTCTTGTCAAACGTACTGTTTGAACCTTTTAACTGTGCCATATTTACAGTCGTCTTCTGAATGTTCTTTCCAATATTAATTGTTAGGGGCCTTTCATGACCGTGGAATAGTCCCTGCCGAGTAGAAACAGACTTGCAGCAAATATAAGTGTACAACATGGCGGCGATGCTGGTTGGCGAGAATTTTTTCCTCCCACTTTGACACTGATTCAAGGTTGATGGCGAGACACACAACCTCTCGTTGACATACGGACAAACTAGGATACTTCATTCAGTTTCCGACCATTAGAGCACTATATGCCTCTGGTTCCAAACATGTACTGATTGTAACGTGATCGATAAACCGGAACATGTCTCATTTGAATGCCCTAAATTCCAGTCAATTGTAGCTGAGGAAAAACGACTACTTGCAGGGAGAAACATCGGGAACATCACGAGGGATCAAGATGATTTTAGGGTCTTGAATGAACTAACAAATAAAATATCACCAAAAATGGCACAAGAGTATACAAATAGCAAAAATCAAACAAGAGAAAAAATCCCCAGGTCAGAAATTGTATATTCCTCTAGAAGATCCCAGAGAATCGGGGAAAGGCAAGAAAGATATTTACAAGTAGAATTAGTTGAAGGAAAAGGTAATAAAGAAGATAACACCCAAATTGGATCAGGAGGGAACAGGATTGACAGAAGAAGAGAATAATGGCAGTTTTTTGGGCTGAAAGGAAGCAGTTGAGACAAGAAGTAGACAGAGATCAAGAGAAGGAGAGAAGAGAAGGAAACTACACTGTCAACACACCATGGTCTCGTATAGCTGCTGCTTGAGACCGGCAGCAACTCCATTGATGTCCAGGTCCTGATGCCAGGAATTCCAGTGGGCAGCAATGAAGATTGAATTGTAGACATTGAATCGGATAAAAATTGTAAATTAATTAGCTCTAAATGTAATCATTGTTACTGGGTACTAGTAGCAATTGTAGGTGTGATTATAAACGATAGTTAAAATAGCCATAGTGCTGGATTCCAGTACCGGTTTAGTTTATTGTTTAGTTATAGTATTAGTCCTGTAGGCTCTAAAATCTGTAGATTTAAATTGTAATTTAAATTGTATCGAAAAAGTAAGAGGAATAAGTAAAAAAACCTGGTGTATTATGTTCTGATGTAGAAACAAGATATCAGGATATAAGCATTGCAGAATAAAAAAAAAAAATTCCAAACCTTATGCAAATTGCAAGAGCAACTTTGGACGAGTATAGGAGAAGAAGAGGAGAAACAGAAGAGACAAATAATAGACGGGAGTAGAAGAAACTAGAGAAGAATACAGTGATGAACAAAAAGTAGTAGTGATGGGGTAGTAGAAGTATATAGTAGCAGAAGATAAAGTGAGCTTGTAAATGTTAGATAGGGTGAGGAAAGTGCTGATTACCTGTACCTTACCGTTTGGTTTCCGATGGAACATTTTAGTGTAGGTGGACAGCTGGCTACTAGTTATTGGTTATATATACTGGCTTCCAGTAGAATTATATTTTTGTTTAATTTAGTAATTTTTTTAATTCTATTTTATTTAGTTTTTGGTAGTTATTACAAGTTATATGTTTTTTGTGTTTATTTAATTGTAGATTTAATCTGTAGAAATATTCTGTATCGTGGGAAAAGAAATGTAATAAATGATAACATTTGAAAATGCACGTTCCGGTATAGGCAACTAGGTTCCCGGTAGGGAGTATTGCAGGTTTTATTTTATTTTTATTTTATTCCAAACTTTAAGGCTTGTGTTGCAAAAGTACATTTCAAATTAATTAACTATGAAGCCTGGGTCATAAATACTCGACATTACGTGTCACAACGAGATAACCATAGGGATTTACAGAGCATGTAGACTCGGATAGGAAATTCCTAGTTGTGTTCGGATAGGTAATGATAAAGACATCGGTATGTTAAGCCTAATATCCGAGCTTCGAGTCTTGACTTAATCTCGAATTTTTCCTGCCTGATTTTTATTCCAAACCTTAGCCTTACACACAACTTGGGTGAAAAAATACATTTAAAATAAATAACTACCCGATGCCTTGAATATTTTTTGATCGGTGACATGGGGTGCTTTTTCTAATCTACCGTTTCTTATTGTTTTATTCAGTGCACCCCATCCCCGGATTCGCCTATCACAATTCTAAACAGAAAACCATTTTCTTTGCTAACCTAACGGTTCAAGTGCTCTTGATGAATTATTGCTGTGTAAGTTTATGATCAATAGACAGCTGCTTTGGGACCCATCTTTATGGAATATTGCTAAGGAGCCATCATATGTCTGGAAATAAAGCTTTTCTTGAGATTTAGAATAAAATTGCTTTTATTTATGACTCTCCCTCGTAACAGTTTTTAAAAATGTATTTTAAACTAAAGGAAATTGCATTTTGGGTCATTAGATAAAGCGTGGTTTTTGTATTATTATTACTTTCAGCTCGTTATGACATATGTGAAAAGCTGCGCATTTTAAAGTTTTTCCTATTTTAACTTTAATTTTTACTCATTCACAGTTTGTTAAATAGTTTAAAACATCAAACAATTATACTCATCTGTACACTCATAATCTATTGAAAAATATCTCGCAGCAAAGCGAAATATTCATTCAATTTAAACAATCGATCTTAAAAATGAACTGAAATTCATTATTCTGTTATATAGCCATGTTGCGGAGCATAGCATCTACCTAATAACATGTTACATTACTTTGTAAACGAGGGTAAAAAGGACTAAGTTAAAAGCAGTGGCGCCAACCTTGGTAACTTTTCGCAGTTTATTGCTGACAAACAATAAACAACAACAGAAGAAACTTATTCAAGTTTGTTTGTTGTGCTATGTGTGTGCGATAACTCTTCCCGTGCAAGACTGTTCTGTTTGTTTTCTTATGTGCTTGGGAACAAACTCTCTTCTGATATTAAGTAAAGCCTCTTCGTATCCAAAACTCTCTCATTTTAGTTTTCGCAGGAACTAAACGAAAACTTGGTGAGCAAGGCAGAAGCCCTGCTTGTGTCATCTTAAGGAACTGATTAGTTAGTTTGTTTCTTGTTTGTTTTATTTTCAAGCTCCAAGCAACAGAGTTTTGTCAAAGAAAAGTTCCTACTTTCTTTAAGCAAGAGTGAGCAAGGAGGGACGAAGAGAGAAAGTTGAAGAGGAAAGAAGAGGAAGAGAAAATGGGATGATGGTGATGGGCGTTAAATAAAACATGAATTTCATTCCCTTTACTTCAAGAATGTTAGCAATACAACGATGCTCTCAGACATAAAATTGGGTAACTTTTTTATTGTATAATTTACTTAAGTCCGTCTTCTGCAAAGAAAATGTTGCTCCTCCCTCCCTCTATCCCTCCTCGTCACTGTCATTTCAGCTCCCCCTTTTTCTTTCACTTTTTCACTTCTGTTTTTATAAGTCCATAAGCCAATTTGCCAGACTTAAAAAAGACTAAAATGAACAGGAACATCTGAAGAAAGTCCAGTGTCTAGTTTCCTTCGTGATACATGCATGTTTTTCTCCCCATCATCGTACACAACAGTTTACGTTTTTGGGATGTTCTCCATATATCATGCAGTTTTCAACAATACATTAATACAAAGCATTTAAATGGATATATAAAAGAGCGTTATAAGTTGAAAGCGATTTCCCACACAAAATAAAAGTTAAGAAATAAACAATAGTCATGAACCATGCTCTCATTCCAGTACGCAATCGAGTAAATTTTTTCACTCCAATACTTCAGTTGCATTTCTGTGGGAAGTGCATATTAGATTTCCTACGGTGTATTTGTGTACAGTGGAGGTGCCAAAATTGAAATATGCTCTAGAACAAAGAATACTTATTTATGATTGTTACTTGCAAATGTACTATAGGAGGAAATTTGGTACTAAATGTCCAGAGGTAACACCAGCGGTAGTTCTAGATGCTTAAAACAGGGGGAGGGACTGGATTGAAACAGAAAAATTGGATAATATAATTAAAAGTGACCGTGGCTATGAAAATATAATGCGCAGCATTAGCACAGTTATTTATATGGAAATATGCTCAATTACCTACATATTGTATTTTAAGAATATTTAATGCATTTAGAACGGTGCAGAGATCAGACCACAACAATGGTGTTACATTAACACTCTGCAAATAATTATATATGCAGTATGAGGTAACATTGAGTAGTAGTAATATTGCCTACGTAGTAATTAACCTTTGATCCTTCACATTAAAATTACTAACATATAAGAAATAAGAATGTAGCCCGTCGAGATTGAAACAAAATTGTAATCTTTAGTACGGGGCAAATGCTCTTCTTTTTTCATTAGTATTTTAACATAGCATGAAACAAAAGTGAAAAGAATACTGAACTCACCATAACGTTATTTTATTTTTTTTTTTCATTTTATTGATTGTAGTTTTTAATCTTTATATGCTACATGTTAAAAATATCATACATGCTAAAAATAAATTAAAAATAGCATACACAGTATCAATAACATTTTAAAATTCATGTAAAATTAATAAAAATATGTTTTGTATATAATAAATTAATAATTAATTAACTATAAAGAAACTTTAAAAATTTCTTTTATAACTGCCTCCCCCCGACGTGATAGCATCTCCATTGGGAGGCTTAAAAAAAATAACGGATGTTTGAAGAATGAGGTTATCGATTGGAAACTACTCCTAGAAAGTCTAACGCGAGTAGCGCAGCAAACTTGTGTATCTGTCAATATGTGTTGCTACATTCTTAATACATATAAAATGCTGTTTCAAAATAAAACGTAACAAAATATCCGGGAGGCCTTTTACAATAAATTGCACGGATATCTCAAAGGTTTTTCAAAAGAATTCAGAAAAGTCTTACAGCGTAAAGCAGGCATTCCGAACATCTATGATGATGAGCTATTATTAATTTGGAAAAAAGAATTGATTTTCTTTATCAATCGACATTGCTATAAATGTTGTACGTTTACATGCTGTCTCTTAAAATATTATTAAAACTCTGGCATTCGTTTTGAATAACAATGTATTTAGCAGACTGGTCTTTATGTGCATGTAATTTCGAGGATGTGCCAGAAATAGTTTCAGAAGAACTAATTATTATTATTATTATTATTATTATTATTATTATTATTTGTAAGTAGTTTTAGAAATATATACTGCTGTAAATCTTAGTACAATAAAGTTATTTGAGTCACTGGTCTCCTGCAGTCGTCGCGCCAAAAGTTAATTTATTTTCATTTTAGAACTTATATTTTTTTACTGATAGCATAAAACGAAACTGTATTTAAAATTGGTGATAATAATGAACACTAACCTGAGTTACAAGAGATGTTGAAAATAATGCCCCTCAGTGGCAGTACATTGTCGGCGATTGCGTAGGGAATTTCTGTATTTCATCTAACTGTTTTTCCACAAGAACACTGCAGCCCGGAACAGGTTTTGTATCATTGAAAGACCCTGTCTCTTGTAATTTTTTAATAAGTTGATGACTAGTTTCTCTATCCAGAATACGATTTCCAGGATATTTTCGTACGAATCGCCATACCTCTTCCGTACAATAATCCGTATCATAAATTAAACTCCGTGGTTCTTAAGGATATATTTATCTAGTGGCATAACTAACAAATAACAATTAGCTCACAATTTACACACAGTGAGTAACACACGAACGCCCCACCACTCACTGACAAATTCTCCCTCTCACTAACTACCTAAACATGCATTATACGACCTTGACCACTGACTTCTCCAAGTACACAGCCTTGTTCTGCCTACTCGTAAGTCAAATAACCTCAATGTAGCAGCCCGCGTGATTTAAGTTCCTTACCTTAGCGCATGGTCAGTACAAAAGAGTGCCTCTGTCATTTAACATGTCCAAAAATTTCTGAGTCTATGCTGATTAAACGCTTTAGCGAAATATTTTGAATATAATTCTTTAATATCCAGTGTTTAGTTATTTCAAGGTGGTAGGTAGTAAAACATGATGCTATTTGCAAATTTGATTGGAAGAATTAGAAAACATACAAAAGCACAGCGAGAATGCAGAATCACAAAATTGTGGTATTTGTGCTTGAAAAACCTTTCTCCTCTAATTGAATTTCTCAAACTACGTATTGAAAATATCATAATATGGTGATGCTTTAGCTAATAGTGATAGGAATAAGGTAGATACATTTAAACGGTGATTTGACGACAAAGAAGCCGATGATAATTTTAATAATGTTACAGAACTATAAAAGTTGTCAATCACTCAGTTTTGCAGAGAAAGGTTTTACAGTAAAATCTTGCACTTCCAATATTTTCTTTCGCCCTCTCTCTTTATTTTTAGAGATATTCATTACAGTTTAGCCTATAACTTAGGGTTAAACGAAGTCGCCCAATTGTAGGAAACAGTAGGCGAAACATAGCAAAATTTACATGAGATTAAAGCAAAAGTCATCAGGGGATGATGTGAGCTAGTCACAAGCTATGGCTGGCCCACACGTCCAGACGTAGAAAACCGATTTAATTTATAGCAGATTTCGGCAGCAGCATGGTGGTGCCGTAACTGTCGTTGCCAACATCAAGAAAACACTAAGACTGCATTTCGGATACCTCTTAAGTATAGATTTAAAGCATTTTTGTTATGGCGAACATCTAACCTAACCTAACCTAACCTAACCTAACCTAACCTAACCTAACCTAACCTAACCTAACATTCCTATAATACAGCAGTCAGTATAGGATTCCTCTTAAACCTTAAACGTTGCATAGGGATTAAATAGTAAGCTAGATTCGCACGCACGTGAACCAACAGCAAACTTAAAATTTATCCCCTAGATTACGTTTAAGTTAACGGGTTTCACTACACAAGTTTTATTCGCAATGCTGCTTGCATAGGTTGGCACAAAGGAATTCCCCATTTCTCACTATAGTAAGAATGAACGAATTTATTCCACGTAATTTTAAATTTTTTACAACAATATGCTCAATTTACCATAACTATATCTTTACATGCATTATTAACCTACTCTTTTTACTCTAGATCCTAGCAGTATCCCCAAAAATACAGTTTCCTACCTCGTTAACCACGTGGTAATCTGACTGTAAGAAACCTCGTTTTGCTTTCTTCCTATTTCGTTTCCACTCCTCTTTAATTTTACCTAAAAACTCTCCCGTTTTCTGGATTTTTTTACACTCTTGTTACTTAACATTTTATTTAACACCAAATCCTTATGTAAATTGTCCCGAACTCCTTCACGTCACCATTTGACTATCTCGCATTCCAATAAATAACGGGACACACTGACTTCTCCCGCACACATACTATATCTATCATTGTCATCTCCTCTATACCCTTTCACGAGTATTACTCCTGTACGCATCCATGCTTAACCCAAGCTACCCATTTGATCACAAATTTCAATATATTTCTCTCGCCCTGAATTCTGTTTGATTCTTTTATATACGATCAATGAACTTACATCATTTAAACTAGCTCAGATTTCTTGCTTTTCAACATCTTTTATCCTCTATCTCATTATCTTCCAAAATCCATTAACATTACTTTCACCTGCTCTCCATATATTCCCCAAACCTATTTCTTCTAGTACCTTCCCCCACCTCCCCATACCAACTCTTGCTTACCAAAACCTCTTTTTGATATTTCAAAGATTCCTTTAATATATTTGAGCTGTCTAATATAGTAAGTATGTAACAGTTGGCGACTCTGAAAAATGATGGATGAACATAATAAAATGATGTACATATGGGGGGTAAAATAGAATATGTAGATGGGATGGTGCATGTTGCAATAAAAGAAAGAGGTGGAAATTAGCAGAAGGAAAATAAATCTTTGCAAGATATGTAAAAAGTGTATACAATTAACAGAGGGGTGTAGATGAGTGAAGTGACAGATAATGGGCAAATAGTACCGTGGACTTAAGACAAACAGGAAATAAAAAAAAAACATAGGAGGGTTAAGATTGTAATAATCTACCTAAAATAAACACTTGATATTCTTTCCATTCTTTCTAAAATAAATAGTTTTCATTTTTAAACATATATACACTGTGAGATTGCAACTATTCTTATACTATCGTAGTAATAAACGTTTTAAGAAAGAGTAGTTGCTTGCAAATTAAACAGTAAATTAAGTAAATTTATTACGAAAACATTAGCACTCTAGGTACTTAAATTTTATCAAAAATTTAAATAACGAAGTGCTTTTAAGAAGTTTCTAAAACACCCTGCTCACTATAGTAAGTGCTCTTGGAATGGTTTTCATATTATGCTTTAAATATAGAAAATTATGGGATTAAAGAGAAAATGCGATTGACAGAGGAAATATTCACAGCCAATGTTTCACGCGTAGCGATAGCAAATGTTTCACGCGTAGCGATAGCAAATGTTTCACGCGTAGCGATAGCAAATGTTTCACGCGTAGCGATAGCAACGAAGCATCATAGCTCAAATAGTTTTGTGACGTAGTTACTACAGTTGCGCTTCTATAATGAAAACGTAGGAATGCTTCACTGTGTATCAGTTGTTCTAGTCATCGGCATTTGTTTCAAGTGTGTCGAAATGAGCAATCGTTACCATTGGATGCCTAACAATACCGTAATCATTTAGTCCGAACATTAGTCGACCTAATCTATGCATGTACTCGTAACAGCAATACAATAAAATATCAAATGACTATTTGCAAAGTCTGAACTGTTGCTTTGTTATTGATACGCATCTAATTGATATAGTATCCATAATTTTTTTTTTATCTAAAGTGTTCAAACTCTGTGTAAATTCCGAATGAATGCAAGTAGCTATTGCAGTTGTACCAATGAAAATATTTTTTAAAATTTTCTTTAAATCTCCACCAATCCTACCCGCTAGGTGCCAAAAATTACTATGAATATATTCATATATCGGTCTGTTAATGCTCTAACGCCGCAATTTTTATTTTTTCTCGACGAGACTCTGAATATAACCAACAATTAACAAACGATTCATTGAGTTCAAAACCAAAAAATTGGACAATTGGGAGGTGGTGTTAGTCTAAATCGATGTATATTTGTGTGTCTTTTAACGCTCTAGTGGTCGCAATTCTTTTTATTAACTCGGCATATAGCCGTCAATTAACAAACAATTTATTGAGTTCGTTGACCAGCAAAATTGGACCATTGGAGGTGGGGGTTAACCTAAAGCGAACATTTAGAAATCGCTCTAGCGGCCGCAATTTTTTATTTTTTCTCAACGGAACTTCGTATGTGCTTGAAATAATATAGAAAAATAGTTTATGAAAATCAGCGAAACCAGACTATTAAAAGTGGAGGTTTACCAGAGATCCAAAATTTAAAAATCGCTCTAGCGGCACCATTATTTCCTTTTTTTGCAACGAAACTCGGTATATACCATTTAAATAAAACAAGAAAAATAGTTCTTAACATCATGGAGATCGAACCATTAAGAGTGAGGGTTACTTGAAAACCTTGAGGGTTAAAGTGAAAATATAATAATAGCTTAGTAACCGTACTTTTTATTCTTTCTCAACGGGCATATGCCATTGAAATAAAATTAGAAAAATAGTTTCTGAAAATCAGTGAAATCAAAATATAAGCAAGAGAACCTACCCGAAACCCAAAACTTAAAAACGATCTAGCAGCACCTTTATTAATTTTCTCTTCATTTTTTCAAAACGAAAGGTCAAATTAACCTAGCATATTAACTGTACTTATAAAGATGCATATGTTTTACATTTGACTGAAGCATTATCGTGAACATAGAAACTGTGAAATATTACCAAACACAATATGATGTGTGAAAATTGTATTTGTACGTAAGGGCGCTCGGTAACAACATTTACAAAACGGTTGCATTAAATGCTTTTACTACAATAGCATTTAAACTTAAAAGCAACTGAAAAAAGACAAAACTTTCAGTTGTATATTGTTGATTGTGTATATTTGCTTAGTACATTATCATTGTTTCTGAATGGTAGCATGTTTATGTTTTATTGAAACACATGAAAACTTTCTTCCTAAATGCGCAAGATAAGTGGACTTTTTCTGTTATTTCTCTGTATTTTAGTAAATGTAAAGATCATATCAAAGGCTGAATTCATTAATATGGTTATGTCTAAAAATGTTTAAAAATACCCTCATAGTGTATTATACCATTAATTCTTGTGACTTAACATCAATGATGATGATGATGATGATGATAATAATAATAATAATAATAATAATAATAATAATAATAATAATAATAATTCTAAAAATGTGGTTTTCCTTTTGTGATGCTTATAGATTGCAAGAATTCAAATTTGTTCCCCTAATATCACATAGTAGTGCATTAACTTATTTCAATCCATTAATATGGTCTAATTTGGATTTTATCAAAGATATTTAACTCGGCGAGGTACACAGCTCCTGCGTAACGCATATTTTTATTTTGACGATCGTGAAGTAAATGTACTGTACACTGCTGGCCATTAAAATTACAAGGCATTCAATCAATCCCACCTTTTCTTAGTGTCATGTCGAACAAACCAAAAATCTATGAATTTGATCACCGGAAAATTGGGGCACCTTTAGATCTCGAGAAATGGGTGCTCGTGTTGAATAAAATGCGTTCACAGAGAAACAAAAATGAGATCGGTGGATTGAGGAAGGACTAACACAGACAACGATACCAGTGATCCTGTGAAACAACTGGACTGGAAAATAGTTATCTTGTGTCCATGGCTATTGTGAATCGCAAAAATGTTGTACTTTTAATAGCCAGCAGTGTATAGGTAGGCACACCAAATATGAATCACTCTTACAAGATATTCCCTAGTGAGGATTGAAACCACCTCTGACAGATTTAACCATTCTGCTATTAGTGTGCAACGGCATTCCAAATTACATTCTCATAAAAATCCACCTAGTGGGTATTTAGTTCGCAAGTTTTACTCCGATTTTAAGAA
Organism: Metallyticus violacea; assembly: GCA_030762175.1. NCBI lineage: Eukaryota > Metazoa > Arthropoda > Insecta > Mantodea > Metallyticidae > Metallyticus > Metallyticus violacea. The sequence continues at coordinate 131,601,962 of CM060833.1, read as the reverse complement.
AGGGGGTATATCTGTAAGAGTCAACCGGCCAGACGCATGTAAGTGTGGAAAATTTGGTGCGGCTACGTGCAAGTTTCACACGCAGTCCGTAGAAATCCCAAGTCGGAGGCAGGAGGGAATTGTAAATCCCATAAAGACTATGTAGAACATTCTGCACAAACGATTGCCGTACCGTCCTTACCAACTACAATTCCTGCAGGTCCTAAAATCGAACGATAAATAGCAAAGAAGCTCCTCCTGCGAGTATATGCAAACTCTAATGGGAACTTAGTTCAATGACAAAGGCACCTTCCATCTTTTGGTACAATAACAACTTTGTCAAAATATGGGGGAACAAAAACCCCCCGTCTCCTTGGAGCATATGCACGATTTCCCTAAGGTGAACGTGGTGTACTGGATATGGGCTTTCTTTTTCCTTGAACCAACAGTAGCGGGAATTTCATACCTTGGAATTTTATGCTATAGCAATGCCATCTACAACAGATTGAACAGGATAGTCCCGGTTTCATTCTCTAACAGAATGGCCCAATCTCACATTTTCACAATCAGAGGGGAGATCAATGATTTAACTACCAAACAGCCGTAATGGTCAAAATTATAAGAATACTTGATACCCTTGTTTTAGATAAATTCTACGTGCAAACCCTTAGCACAGACCACGCTTGATCTGTGAGCACACATAGAAGCCATTGCAACGGCGGCTTTATGTTGCAACTTGTCTGGCAGGAACTTTACAATTGACTAGATGTATGTCGGATTACCATGAAGCTCGTATTGAGCCCATGTAATGTACAGAAAAAAACATTTTTTTCTCTCTGTACTAATGCCAATTTGAATGTCATTAAAATTGTAACATTATTTGTAATATATTTATATTTTTTTTACAAATCTCCCCCTGGAAGCTCTGATTGATGAATATTTCTTAATATATACCTTCTCAATTAACTAGAGTTAAATGTTACTGAAGAACAAACAATAATTAACATTTTTAACATGCCTTAGGGAGGGAATAACGATTTTGTTGACTGCAGTCATACCCTTGTCTTATGACGGTCCCAAGTCTGCATAAAATGGAAAGGAAAATCTTGAGGCTCAACATACCATTTAAGTATATAGTGAAGGTTATAGGACGCACAACGATGTTAATTTATTATACGAGTGCCTATTACTCTGCTTTCGATCCGGGACTCAACTAGTAAACCCTAGACGGTTTAGTTGAGGAAGGAAGAAAACTCCAGCATCTTCTATAAAATATTTTGTTTTGGGAAGCGGTGTTAAAACACGGAAGCCGCCAGCTGTAGCACGCTTAGCCGCCGAGATGTAAAACATCGCGTGGGTGGTAAAGGTTTGTAGCTAAAGCCGCTACATTATGTTTTGTTGCTATACATAGGTATTCGTCGGTTGGGTAAGTTTGTGTGCGCTTTTGTCCCACTTCCTTCCTCCCACATAGCCTTCCTCTCGCATCTTCGAGATCTTCCTTTTCTTACCGCTAGGTAGTGCCATGATATTCCTTTTCTTTGTCGCTCTACTTGTCGACACACAGGAGTAGGCTTTCATCTTTGGAATAGGTTTGAACTATGAGCTCGACTTTTTCGAGACTACCTTATGGCTCAGCGGGTATTCCCGTTCCATCGTTTTGAAACGAATCCCGCAGCAAGTACTTTCAACAAAACTCTTTTTTGAAATTTGGTTAATTTGGAGCCTGGTCCTTTTCAATGTACTTTAAGTAACAAATGAATTGAAGTGGTTTTAATAAATATGGTGGGATTGAGGGGTGATGTTTGATTAATTAAGCCCCACTTCGAGGACCATTTGAAGTGGTTTTAATAAATTATTGAGGGGAGGAGTTTTGGTTAATTATGATGGATTAATTAAAGTTGATTTTTATAGTAAATTGATCGTAATGTAGATGCTGTTGTTCTTTTTTTCTTCCACAGACATTTCTTGTAGTCTTGGCTTAGCTCGCATGTAATAAGCTGAAGTTTTTTGGTCTTTGACCAGAGGGAAAGGATTCGGGAAGCTGGCAGGAGATTGATAAACTTCTTGAATTTAATGGTAAACTCGATTTATTATGGTCTATATCTTTAACAAATCTAGGATTCGTCGTTATTTCTTGAGAATACCATGTACCTATTGCTCCACTTTCGCGCGGTCTTATCGGCATTGTTCACGATCGGCCTCTGTTTCCTACGCGCTAGGTTCAATCACAATGCACTATTAACTTCTCGAACTTGATCGGGAATTCTATTCACTTTTTCTACTATTAACTAAACACTTATTCTGCTGAGCGTAGCTTGTAGCTGAACTATAAAATCTGACGATACATAAAAGTACAAATATAACATAAGTGCTGAATATCTGAATACCACTTTGACTGACTATAAGTATGTATCTATCTATCCCTGATCGTCTCCGAGTACCACTGCGAGTATAACTGACAAGGATATTGGGGTCTCGAAATTAATATCTTATATAACCATCACAGTCGGTCGGTTTAGGCGATACACTCCATCTTTCAAAATCTTGCTTTAGAATAATCTAGAACCTTTTCTCTCATATACGTCTTCTTATTGGTTTTTGCGTCTACATAAGATCGTTCTGATCTTTTTAATTGGATACTGTGTTAGGTATCTATTTTCTCGCATTTATATCGTAAATCGTTACTTTGTCCTTCTGGGTGTGCTTTATCTTCTATCCACTTGCATTTCCTTGCAACAACAGTTTTATGATCCTTCCTCTTAGCTAACAGATAAAACTAAATCCTGACTGTATTGAATAAAAAATCTTAGATCCGACCCTTCTTAAGAATTCTCAAAGACCTAAAGGCACATGACCCACTTGACTCAAAAGCTTTCCATACAAATATAAAGTACAAAGGAATACAGGTTTTTATGTCCCTTTTGTCCAGTCGAACATAACATGTGCACTCTTGCTAGAGAGTATTATGACCATTATAACATATATGCAACCGTACATGAAACAAGTTAATTAAAACAAACATGATTAAATCAAAATTACACAGAATGGATTATTGCAATACTTATAAATTATTGGGAAGTTGAAGCTAATAAATCGCTTCATAATTTATGATGTCTTCTGCAGCCGAAGTTTGTCATGGTAAAAGTGTTTCTACTTATGTCGCGTGAAACTTATGAATACACTTTCTTTGGAGAACTGCAGTGTCCTCGAAACATTAGATTGTGATGATCATTAAGTTTCACGCGACAAAGGCCGAAAAAAATTTACCGGAACAAATAAATTATTTATTGCGTGTATTTTTTTCTTTATATTGGTATTTTTACAATGTAGTAAAGTTTATATTTGTAGTAAAGTCTTGATTGTAATAGCCTGGTTTACTGTTATACTCCATAATGGAAATTTTTCTTAACGAATTTTTTCACCATTATTTGGTAATAGGGGAAGGCAGGTAGCATGATTTCTTATAATACCTGTTAAGAGAGTAATTATTATGTTATTTTGTTATTTTTGGTTGCTTATATTAGCCGTAATCTACGTAAAATTAAATTAAACTTTCATTCATTTGCAATTAAAATTAAGAATATGTTATTCAAGTGTATATTTTGGAATAATGAATATGAATATTTTATTTAGCTTGAAACTGAAGTCTAGTAATATTTCTTTAAATTGTTATATAATTTGCGATTGTTAAATCCTTTAAACATATTAAATGTTAATATAACACTTTAAATTCTCCATCAGCCATTGTATTTTAAAATCAACCATACAAGAATTATTCACAGCCTATATACTTGGTTCCTTGGCATATTTACCACTTGTCTACGTGTATTTAGAGAAATTTTTATACACAACTCATATTTTATAATATATATAGAAGATGCCAAAAATGTATACACACTTTTACAGTACATATCTGTTTAATATATTTCAAAGTTGGACCGAAAAACAACAGTAATGTGTGGTATGATGTTTTGTAAGCAGATGTGACCTACGTACATTATCTGAGTCACATAATGTATTGGTCTAATTGGACATTCTTTTTTGAAGGAACAGTACACGCTCAATGTACCTGTACATGATGAGCACATCCGTCTTATCCGCCATTCATACGCTCTATGGAAATTAGGAATTTTACTTCCAACAGGTTGGTACACCATTACATTACCATCGAGATGTACGTGTGTACCTTGATCACAATCTTCCAAGGCACTAGATAGGCCGAAGAGGTCCGATTGAGTTTCCATCGCGTTCTCCGCATCTAACTCCGTTGTACTTCTACCTATGGGGAACTCTTAAGAATGTTGTATACTGTAGAAAACCAGTTACACTGACAGCACTTCGGGAAGAAACTGAAATGGCATGTGCTGCAATCGCTGAGGACACTTTCGCAAACGTTGTTCAATCACTCGTTCAACATACTCAGAAATGTATAGACCGCGATGGGGTCATTTTGAGCAACTGTTGTAACTGTAAAAGTCTAAGATGATTAGTGCACAGCATTTTCTGTTTGTGTGAATTCAGTTTTGTTAGTTAACACAGTTTTTTCTTTACTTGAAGTGTGTATACATTTTTGGCATCCTATATATATATATATATATATATATACATATATATATACATATATATATATATATATTGCTAGTGAATGTTCACGCAAATGCAAAGGAATGGTCAAAAAATAAATAGAATAATCCCCTGCTAAGTTTGATTTAAATTTTTCATTTAAAGAACCATTTTAAATATGAAAAGAAAAAAATAATGGTGTATAAAATGAAACAAATGAGGAATAAGATATTTAAGAGTAATAAGTTCATTGAATGTACAGAGTTAATCATGGAGAGGAAAAACAAAAAAGTACATATTTAATTTTCGTTATAAAATTCCCTCTACTTTGAAACATTTACGCATTGGTATATTTTTTTTCCAGATGCTTTTTATTGCTTAGCTATTTTTGAAATTTTGGTAAAGGTACAAATTGCTGAACATTTTGGGATTTAAGAAGCCCCTCCATTCTTTTCATATCTTTTGAGAATATCTGTGCTTTGACCTTCTTAATGCAGGGAATTAATATACAGAAAAGAAGAAACTGCCTTTTATCTTCAGTAGCTATTAAGTGAGAAAATGGAAAAGGTTTTCTACTTCCGCAAAATCTGTCTACAACAACAATACCCCTTCCACCCTTGTCAGGCACGTTGCTGCTGTAAGCTCCTGGGATCTCGCGCACCCCCTCTGGGGCGAACCGAGAGCTCAAAGCAAAGTAAATTGCAACAGAGGAACATCATCCGCATAAAGCCTACCGCGCACCCTCCTTACAAAGGGGAGAAAGTAACATAAGCTAGTGCGGGGCGATTTTTTCGCAGAAAACAGGGACTGTTCTCTTTCCTTTTATAAATGGGGGATGTCCCTGAACAAATAAGGATAGCAGAAGAAAGAAAGTGTTGTAATTCTCGATGCTTGCTTCTAGATGGCGGAGCTGAGCTCATTTTTATGCCTAGAATGCATAACAAGAATATTTACAATGGAAACAAAAAGGCAAATATTTTTGTTCCTCTTTTATCTTACCTGCCAGGAATACACGTTCTATAAAGTAAATAAGTTAAACTTCAGTAACGACTACATTGTCATAAAGACAACTTATGTTTATCAGAAATATACTTTCTATAAACATAATCAGTAAAAATTCAGTAACGACTACATTGAACTAAAGGCAAGTTATGTTTATCAGAAATACACGTTCTATAAACGTAATCAGTAAAAATTCAGTAACGACTACATTGAACTAAAGGCAAGTTATGTTTATCAAAATATACGTTCTATAAACATAATCAGCGAAAATTCAGTAACGACTACATTGTCATAAAGGCAACTTATGTTTATCAGAAATACATGTTCTATAAACATAATCAGTGAAAATTCAGTAACGACTACTTTGAACTAAAGGCAAGTTATGTTTATCAAAATACATATTCTATAAGCATAATCGGTGAAAATTCAATAACGACTACATTGAACTAAAGGCAAGTTATGTTTATCAAAATACACGTTCTATAAGCATAATCGGTGAAAATTCAGTAACGACTACTTTGAACTAAAGACAAGTTATGTTTATCAGAAATACATGTTCTATAAGCATAATCAATGAAAATTCAGTAACGACTACATTGAACTAAAGGCAAGTTATGTTTATCAGAAATACACGTTCTATAAGCATAATCAGTGAAAATTCAGTAACGACTACATTGAACTAAAGGCAAGTTATGTTTATCAGAAATACACGTTCTATAAGCATAATCAGTGAAAATTCAGTAACGACTACATTGAACTAAAGACAAGTTATGTTTATCAGAAATACATGTGCTAAGACTAATGAGTGACACTTCTGCAACGACTACATTGAACTAAAGGTAAGTTGTGTTACAGAAAATTTTGTTAATCTGAAATTCATACAAACTCTAACTTCTGAAATTGTGAAAGCTCGTTGCATGTACAAAACTTGCTAACGCTTTGTAGTAACGTCGTCGCTTCAATACACAGTGCACAGTGTTTGCTCGTTAGATAACGCTATATGATAGGTAGAAGTTGGCATTGTCTGAAGACGGAGTATTCTGCTTTCATGTGCACAAGCATGCTGAATTGGTACGGTCACCAATTCGTCCAAACACTTTTTAAATTTTTGAAGGAAGAAGTTTTTAACGGAGCCGAATTTTATCGTCGACTGAAGAATGTGCAAGGAAGGGAGTGTCTGCTTTGCAATACACCAAATTTCGCTATTGATGACGCTTTTGGAGATTGATTGCACAGCCAACACAAGACTTCTTCGCTAAGGGTATTCATAATGTAGTGACCCGCTGGAACTGACAAGGCGGCGACTAATGTTTCATTTTTTTCACTATTATTTGGTATGTCCGCATATTCCAACTATTATGGGAAAAATCACAAAGTTTTGCTTTCATTTGGGCGACCTTTATATTTTCTTTCATATATAATATATTTTAATATAAACTTCTAATTAGGCGTTTATATTTTCCAGTTAAAATAATGCTAAATGTTCTGTAATTTTCCAGTCGCTTTATTTAGCATTATTTGGCCTGATCCCAATTCTCTAATTCTCTTCCAAGAATTACCATTGAATAATCCATTTGTAGTTATTTGTTAACTTTTGTGTTCCCTTCATGCCATATATTAGTATTTTAATAATATTTCTAAATACTTTAAAACCAAAGTATTATATGTGCAATTTTACCCGAATCAGAAAACAATTTTGCACTTTTTCTTCGTTATGAATTGAGTTTTCTCACAAGTTTCCAGAACGTTCTCTCAATTTCTAGAATTGTTCATCAGTGTAATTCCTGTATATAAAGCAAGCCATCCTATATAGCAAGTCAATTTTTTATTACATTCAGTATATGAATGCGGACATTTAATTTAATTTTTTACATATGTTCAATAATTTCATGCACAAACCAAAATTATTTGTCACATTATAAAAATTTGGAGATATAATGAAAATGCATTTCATACATTGTAATAAACTACTTAAGTGAAAAATTGTCATGTTAGAAATAAGTGAATACTACTGTAATATTATCGATTATCTATGTCAATTTGTCAAAGGAAAGATAACTCTTAGTGAACAAATATTCTGTAAGAGAATTTTTATCTTTCACTATTATCGTATGATGATGATGATGATCGCTTGAACGTTATATATTCTAATAAATTCGTAATAACTATTTTCATAACAATGTACATTTTCATTAGTTCCATATAAATTACAATTTTATGCTGTTATGCTATGTTTTGCATACTTTTAACCAATTAATCTTGACTTTTAATTAAGGAAGTGTTAAAACGATTCCTGAAATAGACTTCTACAATATTTTATTGTATACTTATCTTCTTGCCATAGAGGAACTCTAGTAGTTCGAAATATCATGATTTCAAGTGTGACTTTCTCTTAGTGTTTTATCCTTTTCTGCCTTTATAATTACTGTTAATTAGTTACATTATTAATAGCGTTATTTCATTTTTCTTTTATATATATGTGTGTGTGTGTGTGTGTGTGTGTGTGTGTGTGTGTGTGTGTGGATAGATCCATAAGTTTCCGACCTAACCATTTTCTAGGTATGATAAAGACAAAAACTATATTTACTTTTCAGTATAGTTACCCTTTATTGCAATACACGTCTCACGTCTTATTTAACATTTCAATCTCTCCCCTTAAAAATAGAAGTCTTGTCAGCAAAATGGGCATAAACAGCATTAAATTTCCTTTCTTGAAGGTCCTTCTTAAGTTGTGACAAGAGGAAATATTCACTGGAGCTAGATCTGGGCTGTAGGGTGAATGGTCCATCTCCTTGAAGCCACATTTCTTCACAGCTTTCTTTGCAACAAGAGTTGTGTGCCAAGGCGCGATGTCGTGAAGAAGCCACACACCGCTACTCAGCTTTCTTCGCCTTTTCTCTTTGATGGAAGCACGTAGTCTGTGCGTAGGCCATCGTAATACTCCCCATTTACTGTGATATTCCTCTCCTTGAAGTGAATGAAGAGTATTCCTTCACAGTTCCAAAATATTGTGGCCATGATCTTCTTGGTAGACTGAGTGACCTTTGCCCTTAGAGAAAGTGCTTCGCCAGGTTTACCCCACACCATCAATTCTCTTTTGGACAAGGGATCATGGTAGAGGACCATAGTTTCATCTCCCGTAATAACGGTTTGCAGAACTTCTTTCTCGTTGCCACGGCAGAGCTCCAAAAATGCCTAAGAACAGATGACTCGTTGCTGCTTTTGAGCTGAGGAAAGAAGTCTAGGCACCCATCTTGTGAATAAGTCGAAGGACTGTTGTTTTAGAAAAGTCCAAACTTGCTGTGATATCTGTAACTTTGAGCCGCTGGTCTCTCATAATTTCTCTTTCCACAAGAGCAATTGATGTTTAGTGAGTGAGCTCCTACAGGGGCCTACCTGCACGCTCTTCATCTTCAATGCTTTCTCGACCCATTCGAAAAAGATTGGCCCATTCTTTTACGGTAGAATATGAGGGGGACGCTTCCCCATATACACCATCCAATCGCTGTTTAATTTCATTTTGAGTAAGTGCTTCTTTTGTGAAGAACTTAACAACAGCTCGATACTCCATTTTCAAAATGTCATAATTTTTTACACATAGCCTTCTTTATGCGACTGAATGTGAACAACTGAACACAGCGGAAGTTACAGCTGCAATTATTTGTTTAACAGATAAGGTATGACAGCAGATAAGGATTTCGAAGACAATAACGCTTATCGGTGAGGCCGGAAACTTATGTACCTACCTTCCTATATATATATATATATATATATATATATATATATATGTGTGTGTGTGTGTGTGTGTGTGTGAGACAGAAAAAGTGATGTAAACCAATAATCTCATTTTACAAAAGAGGTTCAAAATTGGTTCCTTTGATCTCAACTTTAAGTTTATATCGTCAAAGACATGGGCTGTCTACCGCGTTAAAAATTGTAGGATTGTTCTTAATGGTCCTTGCTTCTACAACTATCCTGGCCACCAAATCCTCTTGTATTTCAACTAGAGTCTCATAAACGAGATTATGCATTCAACTCCGGTTTAAAAAGTCCTGAGGAAGCAAATCGGAAGATCGGCGAAGCCACCGTAAAGAACACCTTAGGCAATCCACCACCTTGGAAATTTTAAAAAAGTACTAACCATGTAGAATAATGATTCCAATTTCTTTTTTAAGGGCAGAATTAAGGTGTCCTTGGTATGTGCAAGTCATTTTGTAATTGTGTTTTACGAAATGAACTGTGAGAGAATGTTAACCTTCAGTTTTTCCAGCAGTACTTTGCGACTACCCTTACAGTTAGTGTTTGTTTCTCTGCAGTAAGTTCATGAAGCTTTTGACTGTACAACTATCAATAAAACATCTAACTCGCTCTCAACTCCATGGAATACCTCGCTGTTATCATCTTTGAGGGACATTAAAAGATGAAGTGCATTAATACATTCACCTTAGCCGAACGCAAAAGTAACATTTGCCAAGAGCAGGGATAATTTGCAATGTATGGAAAATGAAGGCAGAAGTTGCAGCTTCTCCTTATATGAAATGGATTAGTACATGGCTTTATAAGTGCAAATAAATATATTTTATTACCAGTAACTCTAGTGTCATGAGTTTAACCCCAAGGGAATATACCATCCGCGGTTGTTTAATAGATAATCTGCTTACCTAATGTAAGAGTGGGTGCAAATACGCATTCCTCAATAGTATGAAACCTAAGAATATTGGGGAAAGAGATTTTTCGTTCACTCTGTTTATCTGGTATAGCAATATATCAAGAAGCGAGGTAACCAGTTTACTTTTAACGGCTACATCTTACATTTACTTGAACAGGCAATGACCAGTGGTTAATATTGAAAAAAAAAAAATAAGTAATAATGCAAATTATGTATATTACTTTTTGTTAAAATATAAGTTATAAGAATTACAAAGGGAAAATCGTGATCAGAACTGAGCTCGATATATTTTAGTGAAAATGCAGGCAGAAAATTGCACTATATAATCTATTGATAAATGCATTTTACAAACAATCGAACGCATTAGTGAATTTTGTTGACATATTTTGGGTTGTCCATTTATTTAACTGGTTTTTAATTACGAAAAAAAAAAACGTACTTATAGATCAATTTAAATTATTATCAGCTGAGTTTGGGAAAACTTTTTACCCGACGTTTGAAACGGTTATTATTGTGCCCCCACAGTTGGGTGCCAATTTGGAATGGGTATTATTGGGCCCACAGTTGTTCGTTAATTTCGCGATAGATTAATATAGTGTTCCAATGTAGGGGGGATTTGATGGATGTGTTCTCAGGATAAATTTGGACTGTTTTTAACGACTTGAAAGTCGTTAGGGGGGGAAGGAGATTGTTCGGTGTATTAATAAGTCCGGCACTGTTTGAACATTTACTTTATTTAATAACTCAGCAGGTTACTTCCTGACGGCTCGTAGCTGACCTCACTACTCACTTAGACTGACTTTAGAAAATGATTTACACTGCCCTCAACTGAACTTTAGAAATGATCTAGACTGATTACTTTCGGATGACTCGTATATTTCTGATCCCGTATATTTCTTTCGCGTCTCTCGTATGATGTCCCTGTTTCTCTTGAATGTCTGAATCTCAATCTGCGAAGGTCTGAATGTGCGAGAGAATGTCTCCGTGAATGTCTGAATGTATGACTATGTGTCTACTGAGTGCGAATTGCGCCTCTGAATGTGTCTCTACCGAATGCGTGAATTTTTCTCTGACTTTTGTACTCTAGTTTTTCTACTACATCGCCACGCCTTTCGCTAAATTAAATTCCCTCGTATTTTATCTATTTCTGTGTTATATGTTCGTGATTGGCTATCCTAAAATTATTTATTGGTATCTAAGTTCTCCTGATTCGTTAACTTTTATCCGAAGACCATTGGCTAGAATTATTCTTTCCCCCCTGATCTAACGTCTTCCCACGAACTTGAATTTTCCCAGAACAAGCTGTCATAAATTTCGGCCCTTTCCTTACATTCTGATTTCTATTGAAAATCTTTTGCCTTCCTTAGTCTGTAGATTCCTAAATGTTCCCGGAGATAACGCATGTGTTTTCGGCTTTCCTGTAATAAAACATTTTCGTCTCCGTTCTGACATTTTCATTTTCTCTTAAATTATTGCTACCTCTGACTTTGTTAAATACTGTCCCGTTACGGCCACATGTTTCTCTTATTGTCAACTCCTAAGTATTTCCCGGGTAGAAGGTTCGTGACCTAATAAAAGATAGTTTACCCTTTCTTCAGCCTTGTCTAAGGAGCGGTCAGTGAGTGGAGTCAGGTATACTCTCTGTCTCTCTCTAACATCTTAACTACAAAATGTATACAAAATCGTTTTGTAAGTTACAAGTTACAAATTATTTCTATTTCTGATACCTATCTCTAAAACATTTCTTATACCTATACATAATAATTATCCTTATCAAATCTAATGCCTTTATAAATATAGCTCTGCAGCCTTTAGATATTAAATTAATAAAGGCAGCATTATTTCCTGCTTCACGTTGGTATAGATATATGTGCTGCACGTTTAGATCCATTGTGTTGGAAGATGAAAAACAAACGACGGTTGTTCTTTACGTTTATATTCTTTGTCTTAATTAAATAGCTAGTGCGTTTCTTTTACTTTCCTTCATATGAGTAATATTTGCATAAAATGCCCTTGTACTTATTTTTCTGATAAAAAAGGAAGGTATGGCATGCTTCGAGTATATATTTTTATAACAAATGTTGGTGTAATTTATAATGTATTATGGCTAATAATTAAAGATAAGATTGGTTTAGTGGTTCCTTTTAAGTTTTAAAAGTTATTGTTTTTGAAATGACCGTATCGGCCCAAGAATACGTGCCAATAGTCATTCTTTTCTGTCGACTGAGAAAAGAAGAGCTCTAAAATATTGCGCATTATTTCCACAAGATCATCCTCGCAACTTTTCACATTTACTAGACGGGAAAAGGAAATGCATCTTTTAATGGCAAAAGAGAAAGACATAGCGATAACTGAATAGAAGACTAAAGAGATGAAAGCGTAATGCACTTTCTTGTGCTACAATTGAGGAATCTCAAAGCTATTTCCTTCAAATTGAACTTGTAGACTGCATTGTTCTCCATGCTGGTCAGAGAACTTTGCAGTGCAAACAATAGAAAGCTGGGGCATCCCTTGTTACAGGGCACACACAGCTCAAGGAGATGTTTCAAGAGCTAAGAGCAACGTAAGAGTCACATTTTGGCTGCTAACAATTCCACTTGGTTCCCACTCATGCTTCCCCAACTCCTTTCGTTCAAAGAAACTGTTTTCCTTCAGTTTTCAAACTCTGAGAAACAACATACAAAAGCCATATCTCCGGGAAATATATAGGTTGTTGCAAAAGTTCTGGAGTTTAATCTGAATGGATGCTCTTCGAGAAATATGGCAACGCTATTTTTCAAATTATCGCATAACGCTTCTCTCTCTGTTGTGGGGGGACTAATGCTGCTATTGCTCCTTAAACAGATACAAAAAGGCGCAGGCAAAAAAGAAAAGTTGACTTCAAGCGCTGTTATTAATTAGTAATCTCTAAGTATTTGGGACGATAATAAATACTTATAAGTGATATATTTATCCTGTTACTTAAATTCTGTTGTCAGGACCGTAAAAATGCACTTGTACTGTGGCAGCACTTTTTCGTTGGATGAAAAATGTATTTAATATTAGTTACATTATATTTACAAAGATTTTAAATACGATGGCATAAACTTGTCTGATTTACCGCAAAGCTGGAATTAAAAATGTAAGGGATTCGTCTCAGATCATTGCACAATTTTGCACAATTTTCAAGGTCATGTGTTCAGGCCGAGAGCTAAAATCATGGCAAGTTACTCGTACTGTACAAGAGATGACAAAAGAAAAGAAAAATCATCTTTTTTGATATGACAATAAAAACGTACCTAAATGAAAGGATTACAAGTTGAATTAAATTTAGCTCACTGAAGGTTGAAACACACAGGAGCATCAGTTATGAATTTTCACATACACCTGTCACGTTTTAACATATCCATCAGTGAGGGAAACTGTAGGCGACATCTATTCATTTATTCATTGATATTTATGATTTTACAACAGAAAAAATGATAAAATAATTTAAAATAAAGACGCATTTTCTATGTTGTGGCGTTATTTTACTGAAATTACGCTGTAGTGTTCGTAAACTGAAAATGTGTTTCTTACATGTGCCGCAAGCAAAGAACGGTTAATATTTTTCTATAAGGAGGACATTTTAGAATGTGATAAGAATATGCCAAATAAATGCAAAGAAAAATATAACTGGTTCAAGTACTTTATTGTGCAAGAAAAAATTCAGTAATTAGTGTTAGAATGCAAGCAAGCCGTTCTTCAGCGGAGCAGGTATCTATAGTAATATGAGAGCTTGAGAATTTATCCTAAAAAAGTGAAGCTCGAGTTATATTTATTTTAATTATTTAGTGAATAAGGTTATTAAAAATATGCATAAAATACTCTTATAGTTACGAACGCCCAGACCCACATTTTAATTTCCGCTCACAGACAAACAAATGAAAGTCGAAATTAAAACGATTTACAGGATATGTTGTTTCATTTTTTCATTTACACTCTTTGGTAGCAAACTGAAGACACCCTACAACAAAAATTAAATCTATAATTATTAAAAATAACATGTTTAAAATCACTTGGCAGTGGTTAAACTGATTTTACACGCTTTTTCTGTTGCTTTGGCACTTTGAATTATAAGGACAATTTATGCATGTGATATCTCCCCAAAACATCTTCAATTGCCCGCCATGTTGACTATTGATTTCTGCACATTGACGTTTAGGCCAAAGAAATTATGAAGATATTTCAGTGTGCTGTTCTGATGAGTTTGCATAAAACAATTGTACGTAAGTGCTATGATATAAAAGTCATAAAACGGAAACTATAACAATGTGGCGATAGGCAGCTGTGATTGGTTGGAATTTCTGTTATTTTTATATCTGTTTGTCACTGATTCATGAGCTAAATGGTGTAAGTAAAACTTCCAAGCAATTCACTTTACCACATAGAATTCTCTTGAAGCTTAATTTAGTTACGGAGACAAAAGGGCGTCAAAAAGCATGGTCACTCCTATATTCTAACTTTTCTGTTCATTGTCCCTATAAAAGATATCCCCACCTCCATGGTTTAGTGGTAGCATTTGTGACTGTCCTGGATTCAATTCACGGTTAGGTCAAGCTATCTGAGTAAAGCTTTTGGGGAATTTTTCCTTACCCTGAGAAGGTGAATGCCACATAGTTTTAAGTCACTAAGGACTCCGAAATAATTTACTGAAACATCATTTCATTTTATTCCATTCAAAACTACAGGCTTACACCTACAGAATTCATTTCCAATTTACAGATGTCGCAAGAAGAGCAATGCAGGCACAGTGACAATATATAATGCAATAAAAATAAATATACTCATTACTTTTGGGAACAGTCGAATTTCCAACTTATCGTTCAGTATTTAGAAGCAATTTTATATGTATTTATACAAAAATAAATTTGAATGGTGCCTCAAAGTTTGTTCTTTGTAAACATACTCTTGTTGAGATGATTAAAAAAGAATAATTTTACTTTTTTAATGATAATGATTTGAATCATATCGCTCACTGAAATATATTTAATAAACGACTTTATCTGAAGTTATACTAAAATAAACATTTACATACAACTTTAGATTATTTTGAGTTTCTCTAACATCTCAGATATTTCAGCTGCCTTCAAATGGTGGGCATTGGTCAGTTCTGTATATGTACAAAATTATGGGTTCTGTGGAATACGCACCGCCACGGGTGGCCGAGGTCGTTAAGGCGCGGACTCGTGAGCAGGATGTCTGATCGAGTCCCGCCAGGACCGTCCTCTCTGGCTGAAAATTTTTCAAGGTTTTCCTCAGTCCTTATTAATGGCAAATGCCGGAGAGGTACCCTAAACCTAGGCCTGGAATGATTCCTTCTTTAAAAATAAATCCTTAGCCAATATATAATTTCATCTCATGTATCATCAGTGTCCATCGCCTGTGGTGCCTCTGTAACAAAAAGGGCGTCAAACACTATTCATTCGGTGTGGAATACGTTACATTTGATATTAATCCAGAGGTTATGGGGCACATGGTACATATTTTCTGAACCCCGTTGTGATTTTTTTTTATATTGACATGTTCATGAACGTATCACAAGCGTTGTTCAAGTAATACATTAACTTAGGATTTGTTTCATCACTCTTCAAGCACCTTATGTAGTACCCGATCACAAATATTCCTTGTTTTAAAATCCATAGTGTAAATTATTAGAAGGGCAAGTTTATAACTAAAGCGCTACAGTTCTTCGAACGCAATCTTTTTATGTGGTTTTTAACTTGAGGAATGTTCCATCACTTTGTACTTAAGCGCTGAGAATTATCGTTTATTCCATGCAATCTCTTCAGTTTTTAAATAGTATTTAATCTCATTTTCACTGCTGTGGAAACAGGTGGTGAACATTGTTTATATGTATGAAATGATAAATCGAGAAAGGAATTTAGGGATAGAAGCGTTCCAGGTCTAAATTTACGGTACTTCCCGAGCATTTAGGATTTTTTTTTGAATAGTGTTTAACGCCGTTTTTACTACTGAGGAACCGTAGGTGGTGAACAATGATGGTACATGAGAGAAATTATAAAGTGAAAAAGGATTTTTTTAAAGAAAGGAAACGTTCCAGGCCTACATTTAGGGTACCATCCTGGTATTTGCCACTTACGAAGACTGAAAAAAACCTGAAAAAAATCTCATTCAGAAAGGACGGCCCTGGCGGGCATTGAACCCCGGACTTTCTGCTCATGAGTCCACGCTTTAAAGACCTCCACCCGTGGAGTTAGAACTTAAGATGGTTTGCTAATTCCTGAAAGAGGGCGGTTCTAGTAACATTCTAACCACAAACCTTCCCTTCACTAGTCCGTGCTATAGCGACTTCGGTCAGTATTGTGGTTATCTCCTGGGTGAACGCCTTTCATCATATTCAGTTTATCTTCTCCCAAAATATATTCACTAGGGTATGGATTATATAGTTATAACATGTAATTCTACCAAGAAATGTTAGGTCAAAGTAGTTTTTAGTGCAAAAACTATATGTATAATTAAGAGTATTTAAAATGGGTCTAAATAGGGAGACCTTATTATGGCTGCCGCTAAGAGCAACAGAGTCATACGACTGTGAAATTCGAATGTGTCACCCTGTAGGATATTATAAAATATAATATAATAGAACCAATATTATCTTTCACAAACTGAGTGCGTTTAGCTTTTATTTTTGCTTGTGTTTAGTTCATAAGATATATGTGTTATTAAATACATTATCTCTAGAAACAAAATGTAAAAGAACTGGATTGTGTAATGAAAATAAACAACGTCTTAGTTAAAACGCAGAATAGAAATGCACGCAAAAGATGAACTCGCAAAACGTAAACATTAACGTGAAAAGAGCCAAAAGCAAAAGAATAGTTGTTTCCTCCAACCTCATTTCCTTATTCTGGTTGCTCTCCTCTGTTATTAACATTTATCTCAACTTTACTCTTGGTTCGCTTTGCCATTGCCTGTTCGTCGTATTCCAAAGCTTATTTTTGTCGACAATGAATGGTAACTGCGTTGCTAAAGTCGGTTACATTTTCTTTATTGAAAATAACTCTTCATTCCCAATTATACATGGCTTAGAGACGTTCTTTTGTTTCATTTTTGAGTAATGTGAGTTTCTTTGCATAGCAGCTGTGGCTTATAACAAATGCGCCAGAGAGTCTTCCCCTTTACAGCTGTGTACAATGAATATTTTAAGCCTCCTGTTTTTTTGTTATTTATTTCTACCTAACCTGACATTTTTACTATGCCACTGTGTTTAATGGAACTACCCGTAGCGTTGTTTCCGTATTTGCATGCGCGTATGGTAATTCTAGAAAACCGCTGGCGCCAATATGTTTCGCGCCTTTATGTCGCACATGCAATGTCAGCTCCATTGAAACAGCTAACACTGCTGCAAATATTGGCGAATATTAAGTCAGACCACGCTTGGAGCAACAGACGGCTCTTATTTAGAGACAAAACTACGTTCTTTAACTTTATTTGAACATCAGCACTGTTGCGGAATATATGTTAAAAGTTGTTTTACAATACGATGCAATTTTTGTATTTTGCCTTTAGCTATCGAATGAAAGTGAAACAAAAGTAAACAGAATTGTACCATACGCGTTTCACTCGGCCATCTGCTAGTCACGCATGCAACGGCCGGTTAATTGATTCACTGGCACATAGTGGAATGGGATACATGATTATTTTGGCACAACCATGGATTGAAATTCAGTGTTAAATGTCAGGAAAAGTTGATCTGTTCACAAGCTAAGATATAAGGTACTTGAAGAAACAGTGACTCTCGGGATGAATTAGAATAAATTATAAGGAAGGAAAAAGATCCAATAAACGAAGCAAAATAATTATTGTGTCTTAACGAGAATTTATAAGAACTGAATTGTTTGAACGTAAAAGGTAATATAGAATTAAGTCCAAGACCACGGCATAAGCACAGTGAGGCGGAATAGACAAGTTAATATTATTATTACATACGTTTATATTTACATTGATGATAAACTATACAAAATCACAGATTAATAATGCCTCTAAAACACAATATTTGTAGCTTGCTGTAGGACAGCACATTTTAACATCAAGTTTTCTAGAAAAATCCTTGCAAGATGATTTATGACTTGACATTAACATACCTTTCTAACGATTGTCGTATGCATCAGGAGAACTTTAAATATATAATTTTATCAGCAAAAGTATTTGCTGTGTCGTTGTGGCTAAACTACAGTGATAGAAGAACTATGATGAAAAGAAGCAGGTTATAAAATTTGTATAAGGGACATGTGTTTCTTAAATTGTCTAGCAAATATGGAAGGAGTTTTATCATATTATTTATGTACACAATATTCAAATACTTATGTTGGATATTTCACTTATGTGACATCATCACAAAATCGACGAATGAAACGAAAAAACATTTTTTGAATTTTAACCAATCAAAGCCTGATATTGCAGTGAAATTATAGCTTTTCGATACCCTTTACCGCGCAAAGTGCATTTGCTTTCCAGTAGGTGTACGCAACTCTATACCCCCACTGTACCTGAGCAGCATCACTGATCATTTTTGCTAGCAGACGATGGGAAGGTATTGATAGCAAAAAAAAAAAAAACTATGGATTATCCACAATAATAACGCAAAATGGAGATTTCTTCAAAGCGTTTTAATGGTGCGTCAAATATGCATTATTACAATTTTGTAAGTCAAGTTTAGGGGAATAGAATTTAAGTTCTTATTTGATTCGTAATGAACATCATTCAAGAGCTGAGCTTCTCAGTCCTCACAATGTTCGTGAACTTATTGACAATCTCATACCCTTTTGTGATAATACAACATAATAGTCAAGAAATCAAAATTTAACATTTTTAATGCAAATAACAAGCTTGCACTTCCAGCGAAAATTCTCTGCGTTGCGCTATTGTCTGCGGCCTATCCATATCCCCCAAGCAGTTTTTATCCTCCATGCGCTCTTTTTATTCCCCTTGCCCACCATTCAAATAGAACACAGTACACACATTACTGATCATTATTTTCTGGACTTTAATGGTCTAAAAATGCTTTAAAATTAATTAAAAAGATGACTTTATGATCTTAAAATGTACTAAAATTACCTAACAAGGAAAAAAAAAAAAAAACCTAAACATTCCTTTAAAATCTTCGTACACCATTATTTGTCACTCATTACAACATTACAGAAGGTATAAACACCTTTAGTAGATTTTCAGTTGTAAAAGAATGGCTTATAGAAATGAACACCAGTAGTCGAACTAGTTTATGTCCGAAACAAAATATATAGCGAAGGAACTTTTGATGCATTTCCAGGAATTGTGCAGAAAGTTTTGAAATTTTGTTTTGATAAATGTTATTAAAACTGTGATAAAACTAACTAAAATAAACGTTGATAAAAGTTGTCAAAAACTGCAAAAAGTGTCATATTCCAGAGAAAAGGCAAAAAATTAGGAAAAATGACCATAGAAATTGTTTCATTTCACTCAAGATGGTATGAGACGCATTTATTTTCAACATTGTATCGACCTTGTATCCAAAAAATAATAAATAGTAATAGTAAATAAATGAAAATAAATAAAAGATGCAAGATCAACGAAATTTGGACTCTGCGCATTATAAGTTGTTTACATATTTCAAGAAGTTTATTTACAATGAGTGTTGTTCTTTTAGACAGTGTTAATGTGTCAAAATGCTTACAGTTCCAAGTTAATGTCATAAAATCTCCTCGTGAGCACTGTTTTACTTTTATGTAGTTAATTATTTAATATATTTATCGATTATTTTTTTTCTAGGAACTTATTCATTTCGCAATATCGGTCGGTTGAAAAGTCCGGTAATGGAGAGAACGATTAATTGTCATCATTCTTGTAACACAACGAATAGTTAACATTTGACTATCCATCTGAAGCACGGCTATTTTCTTCTGCCATAAAGCGAGTCCCGTGTAGTAAATACTTTTTTAATCTGAAGAAATGATCGCACAGATCAAAGTAAAATATGACGAAGTTAATAGGAACTCTGCACTTTATCCATTATTGAATAAATAAGTTCACACGTGGCGTGCATCAAAGACGAACCACACTAATTGAAATCTCCATGAAGGATATCGTTGAAAACTTTCATGGTATAAGAAGCGCTCAATATAGTTCCAAGATAGGCATGAAGATTGCGCTTTGTTGACCATGTTCTAAAAACGCAAGTATTTTTGTGTCCATTTGTGCCTTAACTAATTTGGGTCCACTGTACACAATGACTGATGAAAGTGTAAAGAACGTTTTGTAGACTAGAAAAGCAACGACCAATTTTGTGGGGTTATCCCAAGGAATGATCCTGATAGAATAAATGATAGAAAGATGGCGGGCGAATTGTGCAAACTTGTACTATTTGAAAGATGGATTGAAGGAAAAGCGGACAGAATATGCTCTTCACGCACCGCACTTCAGTCATAAAGTGTCCGAATTTATTACTCATTCGCCCTTTTTCCCGAACTAAGTTCCCTAGTGACCGAGCAGTAATGGTTGGACTCGACTCGTATTCGGAAGGTTCCAGGTTCATATTCCTTGAGGAAGGTCGTTCTGATGTTGGATTTTACCGTTAGTTCTGTTACAGGATCGTAAGTGACAGGGAGAGAAAGGATGGTGCGTTATGGCGGTGACTTGCACTTTGGAGGGTTTCTCTCCAGCAACTGGAATGGAAGTGGCTCTTCTGAGGAGCTCAAACTCTTTGTAGGGGGCTCCGCAGGGGTTTGATTTGCGTTATATCTGGGAACAATGTTCGGCACTCAACTCTAAGTCCTGCTTCACCGTTCGGTGCCCCCTCAACTCATCCCTTCCTTCCGAAGGTGCGCTAGCGCAAACGACCAGCCCTTGAGCAAGGCCGAAGTACTAATATATCCTCCTCTGTCCTTGTAAATCTTGCGCCTATTAGAGATATCCATCGCCGAGAAGTGTTGGCGCTATAATCACTCAATAGTTGTGTTATTGCACTAATCATTCTGTTTTATAATATTTTGAATATACAATGGACTTCTACGGAATAATGATGTTCAATGTCTAGAGAATAACATTTAAAAAAGTTACCGCTTCTAATGGGGTTGAAAGTTAAGTTTCCGGTTTTTCTTTAACGTGTGGATGGATGTTCTGAGGCGAAGGAGAACGCTTTCATACTGACTAATGCCCTTTGTGCCACGCACCCAATGGCGACATTTTCAGCTAGAAGGGTTGTGTTAAGGGAGACAACGGGCAGTCAGGATCTACGGACGGTGACTGCGCGGACGCAGATGAGTTTCTAACACGTTTCCAGATAGAGTAAGCCGATGTCGATTGAGCTCTTCCCTCGGAAATTTCACATATTCTAGACGCCAGAGCAGAAAAAATTCCCAAAGCGCAAGCCACCGTCACACCGCGCCAGCCCTCTTGCTTTAGCACTTTAGACCCAGTAAGAGAACCAACGGAATGAAATTTAAATGGGAGAGCGGAATTTCCGTGAAATGAATATCCATACCAGCACGAAACTACGAAAAAAATCCAAAACCAGAATAGCCGGCCCAAAGGGAATTGCAGCTGAGACTTAAGAATGCCATTCCCAAGCGTTACTTCATGAGCCACCCGCTTGTTCTCTTTAAGATAAGTTGGTACCTGAGTTTTGATTCTAAGTGCAAAACTGTTTATTAAGTTGAGCACATTTTCAAGGAAAGTTATCCTTTTAGCTCTGCTACTAGAAGGTCTAGAAAGTTGAAGAGAGTAATACAACTAATTCACGAAACATGAAACGAGCTGAATGCCGGAAACTTTGCTTACGGGATGAAAGAGCGAGCGAGAGCATAGTGCCCGTAAGCGATTTTGATATATACTTTATGTGGAACTCGAGAGCTATGCGTAGTTTTTTTTTTTTTTTTTTTTTTTTTTTAACTGCCTGTTTGTACATGCCTGTGTTGGGTAAGCGAGTTAAATATACGGTTTTGAGTTTAAAAAATGTATTCATCCATTTTATTTGTGATAAAAAGCTTTGCGAACATTTTGGAAGGCATTTTTCTTGCTTTAAGCAGCAGCCCGCAATGCTTTTTGAAAACATTTCTTATGAGAGTGCACAATAAAAATAAATAAAAAGTACATTTTATATAAAGGAATGAGTTACGCGTGTTATATAGTGATTGTTTTTCAATAACAATTTTTAAGATGCAGTATATGTGTTTCATTATTATTTTTAAACAGTTATAGGAAAGTTCTAACTTTATGTTGTAACATATACTTTTATTTTAAAACATTTGCATCAATACTCTTAGATTAGGAGTATATTTTTAACACAAGTCTCGGGTTTTAAAATAGTTTATTTTAATTAGGTAAGATTTTTTTTTTTTTTTTTTTGATTTGGTTTATTTACGGACGCTCTGTAACATCTCAGGTCATCAGCATCTCATTCTAATCAGGGCTTGAAACGGCCGAAAAATTTTTTTCAGAGGTCTCTTCCATCCGGCTTGAGGTCCTTTATCGTGCCGTAAATGTACGACACGGGACCCACGGCTTTGCTTCCCTTCCGAAGAAAGCCATAGTTAAGGTTTTTACGCCCGAAAAAATCCATTAGTCCTGGACAGGATCGAACCCGCGATCTTGGGTTTATGAGGCAAGTATGAGGTAAGAGATGGCATTAATATCCTAATGTGGCAATTCCTACCCAAGACCCATGGAAGATGTCTTAGTGATTGATTCAAAAGCATTTCTGAAAATATGTGGTACCCAATATTATCTAAGATTGTTTTCACATAATCATTCTGCAGTTTATTGCGTGGATGTATAAGAAGTTAAGAGTACAGTTTACAAGATGCAATGAACTGTTCTTGTTCTTAGTATAGACGTCTAAACTTGTACAGTACTGAGAGCTTAAGAAACTCTTTTAATTTAATGCACGATTGAAATACGTCCACATGCATATACACCGAATCCCGCGATTGATAACTACTTGATTAAATATGAATGGAGTGATAATTATGAATATATACGTAGCTAATTAGGGTGGTTTTCTGTTCTTCATTACTTCTGCAGATCAGGCGCGGACCACACATAGATGTAGGGTAAAACAAGCGAACAAGGGACAGAGATGGTGAAAATGGGTTGAGCTGCGGCATTATCATGACAAACTACATACAACAGCTTGCAGTGCTTTCCCTAGGGATAATATCCTCTATACCTGCTGTAACACAAGCATGGCTGTACCTGATATTGTAAACAAGTTTCACGTTGGTCACATTGTTATTATGAAACTAAATCTTCCGCTGTTCACACAAATAATCATCGTGTTTGCTGTGGGATAGAACAATGTTTGTTTTGTCATTTGATAAGTGCTTTAACATCACGTAATTCCTAAATAGCCTTCTTAAAAGCTGGGAATCCCTTCATTCTGGTGCAACTCTTGGTAAACTCAGCGTTGGTAACCAGAGAACGCTAAATGTGTGAGAGAGTTTAATGCGCGAAGAAGAAAACTTTCTATAGAAGGCACAATTGACAAAAGTGCACTAAATGACAACGGTAAAATTAAAAGTTATTACATTTTATAGCATGTAACATGCTAAGAATAACAATTGCATATTTTAAATATAGAACTTGTTCCAAGTATCCCACAGCCTGTAGCCCAAAGCCTAAGCTCCTAATTCCGCTACGCAATCGGATACGATTTTGCCGATGGGTAGCTACTGCATAACGGCCTTGCCACCTCCGGGGGAAATTATATCGCTCGGTCCTAATAACTCATAGGTACAATTTTTGTTTCTCTCGTTATTTTTAGTAGTAACTATTAATTAATAATATCGTAGTAGATGCTGGAAGTACCTTCCTTCACTGTAAACATTGCCTGAATCCTTTTGCAAATATTTTGAGACAATCACGCATTCATCCTCCCGAACTGCCTTCTGTAAATTTTATTTCAGGGACAGTAGTCATTTTATATGGATGGGGATGCTGCAAAAGCGACTTTTTACGCACTGTCGACAGATACACTAACTTGGTGGGTCAATCGTGTTAAAGAGTTTCGAGGAAAAGCTTCTAATCGATATCCTATTTCATCAAGCTTCTTCTCTTTTAAAGCTCAGTTTTTTCTCACTTCTTGAGAAGTGAGTAATGAAAACACCTCGGGTTCGAACTTTGTTCATCAATCTGAAAATTGTAATTTCCATTGGAGATGTTACTCCTGGAAATTTAACACGAAATTCTCTCCTATTGTATTTGTAGGATTCTTTTGCATATAACAATAAAAAATAAGCAATCTGTTATAGCGTAAATTTCCCTTTCAGCATTCTCCACAGCAAATACACAATTGAAAGTCTAACTCTCACTTCCTATAGAAATGCAACTGAACCAGTTGTAATAAACACTATTTTGCAATTTCAATTGCCTGCTTTAACGGAACTTTTGACTCCATTCTTATAGGGAATAACGCGTCCAATAAAAGTTAACTGGTTTCCAGAAGCGTATACAAACTATGATTGCGTAGCAGAATGAGGGCACGGTATTTCTGAGCCATGTTGGGTTGCCTGTACATTGTGAACGAAGCTGGCTGGATCTTGGTGAATGACTCAATGCTATGTCATGTTCAAGGGCCTCATAACATCTTCCCTTGACTTTACCTTTTTCCGCTTTTTATCCTATATTAACAGAAATAGAGGAATGTAATCCCTGGCCAACATTCCCCTTGAACTAATGGAGATCCTGTCTGGGTTTGAAAAACTTAGGAATTGCGGCTTCGTGTAGTAGTTTGTAGTTTAAATAATTGCAGTTTTTCTGATTATTTTTTGTCATTTTCAATATTCAATATTCATTGCTTGTTCTTTCACATACGTTGTTTTCACGTTACGTGTTGACAGATATTCCACTATATGTGAGCGGTGCATGGATCTTTAGGTTCATTATTTTTGTTTTAGGGATGGATTTCTGTGATGCACTTAAATTGCTAGGCCTGGGGCTTCCTTCGTAACTTACTCCCAGTGACTCTGAGGGTGTTTATACACATTTTGTTGTAGTTATTGTATTACATAACTATATTGACCTTATTATAAATTTGTTCAGCAGGAACGTGTATTGGTAAGCCAATATATAACTGTTTGCAACAAAGACAAACCTTTTAAACCCTTTTGTTCTTTTTTAAAACAAGAGATTTCACAATAAGCTTTGTGTTTGTTAGCCAGGAATTGAATTTAATATTATGTAGCAAAAGTTTAAAAAGTTTCAGTTTCGATATTTATATATTTACACTTTCAAGATTTAAAAATCTGCGTTTTAAAATTTAAGATTCAAATTGATTATTTATGTTGATTTACAATAGTTTCAATTAACAATTCTAATTCAATTTTTTTTACTAGTTGTTTTATCAAAGATGTAATTTGTTTTATGTTTTATGTTTTATTGTACAGATAAATACATTGATTTTTCCACTGTTACAACTGTGACTTGCTCTTCTTCTCCCCTACTGCAAAGTTGCTTTGCCAAAGACATATCTTGGGGGTTTTCTTTCAGTATACTCTCAAATTTAAAACTTGACTTATATTAACGGAAGGGTATCGAACTCCGGCAAGTAGGGCCATTTGCTTGTGTGTGGTGTTATATACAGCTACACATAGTTCCCCAAAGAGATGAGGTCCCGTTTAAGTGTCAGAATAACAATCTTATTTGGGCTTAGTGAGTATCCTCACCTCTTTATCATGAAGCATTAGAATTTGGTATGGCCTATCTCGGTATATTATTGGACGGGTTTCCTATATCATGATGTATATCTCAGACTATGTGAAATTCTGCACTGAGAATAAGTTGAACAACGTGGAACTTTTCACCAGCACGGAGTTACTTGACAACCTCCAGTGTCAGCTTAGAAAATTCTTTTCTTTTTTGTGGACTGTGTCACATGTACCAAGGTGTACTTCTTCCTATGAGGCACGTTGAAAGGGAAAATGTATGGTAAGAAGCCACGGATTCTCGTGGAACCATAAGAAAACATTCTGCGCGAAATTGAGGCTGTGACCTCCGATATACTTGTGATAAATGCTTCAGTAACACGGAGAGGCATGTGCAAGCATTCCTTGATGTTAATAACAACCACGCTCAATGCTAACAAATCACGCTTATCATATAACATGATATGTCTGTGTCACATGTCATCAAATTATTTGTTACTTTGAAACTGGGGAAACGAAGAGCCAAGAACTACAAATTCGATGAAAGAGATTACACGATGCATTTCCTTAATTTTATAAACACATATTTCCATATTTTTAAATCCACTTCTATTGCATCAGATTAAATTTCACAATCCAATTACCAATAATGAACAGATAAAAAACCATACGATTAGGGTAAAGCGGCTGTCTGTTCACTGTCAATATCTAAATCAGTTAACACGAGACGAGAAACAAATTAAATAATAAAAGAAAGATGAGAGAAAATTACTGTGTGTGAGTGACTAACGGAACAAAATGATATTTCTGGAAATTTTTGTGGTGCTAAATACAGAGGTTGCCAAAAAATGTATACACAATTTCACAGTAGATATCTATTTAATATATTTCAAAGTTGAACCGAGAAACAACAGTAATGTGTAGTATGATATTCTGTAAACAGATGTGACTCACATTACGTTTTGCTAGCGTTGCTACAACAAAATGGAGCCAAGATTATCGTTTTAACGGCGGAAAGCAATTTTGAAGTATCCAAGTCACTGGATAAGACAAAAAGGTCTGATTGAGTTTCTACCGCGTTCTCCGGATCTAACTCCGTTGGATCTCTACCTATGGGGAACTCTTAAGGATGTTGTATACCGTAGAAAACCAGCTAACCAGCCACAGTGGTAGCACTTCGGGAAGAAACGACATGTGCTGCAATCGCTGAGGACACTTTCGTAAACGTTCCTCAATCAGTAGTTCAACGTACTCAGAAGTGTATCGACGCCGATGGTGGAAATTTTGAACTGTTGTAACTGTAGATTAGTGCTCATCATTTTCTGTTTGTGTGAATTCAGTTTTGTTATGTTAACATAGTTTTTTTCTTTGCTTGAACCTCTGTATATCTGGCAAACTGAGTTTTGAAAATGATTACTCGGTTTAGGGAGAGAAGCTGGACTATAAACAGTAAAATTAAAGCACTGAAGCACCTGATGGAGTTATATCTGTTCAGTTGGTGTATTATATTAGTCAATATCAGAGGTTTTTATGATTTACCAATATTAAATTGGGATTGAAAAATTCGGAAAGCAACGTTTCAGCCGAAATCCTAAACAGGCAATTAACAACGAAAATTTAAGGCTTTAATATAAAGCTTTTGACGCGGCTATTATATCTACTATTCTTCCCCCTTCCTTTGTCATGTCCTTAAATGTTGCTTTCTGAACCTATTCCCTAGCGTTCTGACGACAGTATACATTCATTCGTCAAGATGTTTAAACAGTTGACTCAAGAGTATCGCTTTGTTTCAATATGTAAAATACGAATCACGTTTTTTGAACGAGACATTTATTCAGAAGTTTTCTGATCGGTTGCCTATCCAAAATTATGTAAGAATTTGAATCTATTCGTCCAATATAAGTAGATAAAATAAGGGAAAGAGAAAAAGAGGGAAAAAATTACAATTTTAACAGAGGAAGAGTGGCGCAAAACGTGAACATGTGCCAATGGAACCACTATTAAAAGTTTGCATTGGTACGGGTTTCTGAATGTAAAGGAAAACGTTAGCAATGGAATCACGAATGCAGCGACCGGACTTATTCCTGATGCAAAGTACATTCCCGATACAATGCGTGTGTGGTCGAGGAAGAAAGGCAATTATAGCATCTTCTTTAAGGTAAGACTATGTAAGTGGCGTTGAAGTACTGGCACCGCTGGCTGAGACATGGCTACTAGCCGGGATGTAAATTACCGCTTGAGAGTAACATTTAACACTAAAGTTCGTTATAAAATGTTTTGTACACTAAAGGATATATGGTTTTATTAAGCGGACATTAAAGAGCGTGTGTTTACTGCATTAGAATCGAAAACAATCTATCTCGCGCTATTATGTGGGATGTAGGAGGAAATGCTTTGCGAAACTGTAGGTAAATACTTAAAGTAATGCACTGTAAGTATGACGTAAAAGAAAAGTACACTGAAGAATGAACGAGTGCTTATTAAGAAATGGGATAAAATGTAAATATTTTTCCTACCACAACAATCAGCACTATCACTACATAACATATTTTAAAATGAGCCTTATCTAAAATAAATAGAAAAATAGAACATTTAATTGTTGTAAGGCTTTAGTGCGATGAATTGATGAATAAATGTTGTTTTCCCAAGAATATTTTTATTTAAACAGTTCACTGCTCTACAAAGCTGACTTTGCAGATCTGCTTTCTCTCTTCTCAGACCAACTCTACCCAATTATTCAATTATTTATGATTATAAGGCTTCGGGTAACCAGCCATGCAATATAAAATTTCATCAAGGAGGGGTAGATATCTCTTTCTGGGATATATCATATCAAATTAGAAAGGAGAACGAGTATAGTCAGAGGGCTGGATGTTCAATTGTCTGCCCTTCCAATCTCATCCCAAATTCTCATATGAGAACTAGGACTTTATAAATAAAAGATGAAGGTATTATCTCAAAGGTTCAATTTATTCATTTAGTTATTATTTTTATGCTTTTAAATAATAAAATATACTCAATTAAATTAAAAGGGATGTATAAAATCCTGCTAAGTTACAGGATAAGCTTGGAAAAATAAAAAAAAAAAAAAAAATACTGCTGGAGCCTGCCCTATATAAATCAAACCAGTGAATATGTATATTTAAAGAAACTTATCAGATTAAAAAGTAAAAGTGAACATAAAATGCTTAGAGATAGAACTGAGGCGTTTTAATTTAACCAAACTTGCATGATATAATCTTAGCATATTAAAATCGCATTACAAAATATTATTTTTTAATGTTCGTGATAGATTTTGTTATGTGTAAATCAAAATCAAACTTGTTAATTTGTTTTAAGTGTATACAAAGCAATCTACAGTGGAAAAGTTGGTATGTGAATGCTTTCCCTATTAAAAATCAACTGCAAGCAGAATTAATATGCAAAGTCCTAACAATATTTTCAGAATAATAGATAAGAGCATAAAACAAACGAAACCAGGACGAAAATAAGACACCAGCCACCGTTTTGAGAAAGACAATCTGGTACATGCATAAATATTTTGTGAAGATGTTGAAATGCTTTTAGGAAAGGTGCCACTATTAAAGGCAAACGAAAAGGCAAATGGCCCCCTCCCTAAAAAAGTTTATTTTCTATGCCTACCTGTATCTTCTTATAATAGGTGTGATATTGACTGAAATTATTTAGTTAAAGAGTAGTTATATGTAATTCATAATAACTTTACCAAAATAAAAGAAAGTAGCGATAAATAGGAACAGAGGTCAGTATGGACTTGGCCTCATTTTGATCAGGGAGGAGCCCTGCTACAATGAACTGAGGTACGCTGTCTCCTGCCATGACAGGACACTAAACAAACATGTTTACTGATTGTTTGTATATAATCTGCCAGGAATGGTCATATTGAAAATAAATTATCTACTTATTCCATTACTCATGAATGTTAATTCATAATTAATAAATTTGCTCTTATTGCCATGAGATTATTTCAAAGAAATTACCAACGAAATGCAAGATTTTTCTACAATCCATAACTTGGTTAATAAATTTCATATAATGAGAAATGTTAAACATAAGCAAAGAAGACAACGTTCAGTGCTCACCGACTGGATAACTAAACATTTCTTTGCCGTCTTTTCTAGCAAATGGGAATCCCCTACATATCATAAGAGTGACTGTGAAGTCAAAGATTAAACCTTATAAAACTACCATGACTACTTCCGTGATTTAGTAGTAGCGTTTGCACTTACTAATCTTAAGGTTCTGTGATCGAATCCACATCAGGTCTAGTTGTCTGAGTAGAGTTTTTTCCCTTATTTATGTAGCAATATCTTAAGGGTAAGGTCTACAGTCATATCCCTCATGACATCGAGTCTCAAAACCGCAATTCGTATATAAATTGCTCATATTACATCACAAACACTGAAGCGAGTAATGTCCAGTGTACAAAAAAGATTGCATCAATGCATTGACCCCAAGGAAGGACACCTTAAAGACGTTATCTTCAAACCATAAAGTGCATACTGCAATTCTAAGATTATAATGTTCCTAAACGTTAATTTCTTGTAATTTACTCGTAAAATAAACAAGTAATGGCGTTTTGAAAATTGGAAACAATTGCGCAAAAAGGATACCGGGTCTGCTCCTTTGGAGCAAAGGCGAGTGTTTGGAAATATAGAAGATTCGAACCCATCCGTTATATCGTTCTGTTACTATGGACGAGACAGGGATTTTATTTACTATAAACCGGAAACAAAATAGCATTCTAAACAGTAGATCGCACGAGGGGAACTTGCTCCTAAAAAGGCGAAATGTGTTTCATCTGCCGGAAAGGTGATTGACTGCTGAAGAAGGAGAAAACCGTTACTGGAAAATACTAGGCATATCTTTTGGAAAATGAAGACAGCGATTGCAGAATAATGTCCGAAAATGGCCAAAAAGGTGTCGTTTCATCATGACAATCCGCTGCGAGCCATTTCGCTCTGGACAAATGGACCGAACTACGACCAAATTCCTTCGCATGAACCCTGTTCATGTAATCTCCCTTCCTCGTATTATTCTGTTCCCGAAACTCAAAATTAAGTCAATTGAAGGTGTCATACAGGAGGTAAAAAGTATCCCGATGGTCTCGAAGAGGCTCACTTTCATGAGGAAATCGTGAGCCTGTAGAAATGTTGGAGCAAGTGCGTTGGACTTCGAGGTGATGAATGTAATATAAAGTACATTGCAAGATCTGAACTTGTTCGTTTTAATATCCAACTAAGTTACTTGTCATATCACTTTTATAAATAATGTAGCTCCCTAAGTGATTCCAAAAATGTTCATCTAAGCATGTGTAATTTTTGGCGTGGACAGTCGGTCCTGGTGATGTAGTGATAACCATGCTTGCCTTCTAACCCCAAGACCTTTGGGTTCAATCCCGGCCAGAACCGATGGATTTTTTCGGGTTAAAATCCTAAGTATGGCTTCCTTTGGGGGGAAGTAAAGCCGATTTCCCGTGTTGTACATTTACGGCACGATAAAGAACCTCAAGCCTGAAAAAAAAGACCTCTGAGCAAAATTTATCGTCCATTTCACGCCCTGAATTGAATGGGACGCTGATGACCTGAGATGTTAAAGAGCGTCCGTAAATAAAACAAATCAATCAATCGGCGTGGAAACAAGTGAATTCAACAAAAGAGTGTGATTTGACACACTTCATTCTTTAAGGTGGTAACATGGATAAGTAATTTATATATATTTAATTACATATGCCGATTCACCAATTATGTTTCAAATGGTTTAGTTATTTTTATGAGGCAAAAATATGCTACATTTACTTAATATTTGTACACTGCAACAAATACACTTTATTACTTTTATGAGTTTATAAATAGTATGTACTTGTTGGAGTTTCCTGTCAATAATAAACGTTAACCTTATGGTAACTTTTCAGTTCAGAAATAACTGACGAAAGTGGCAGCATTTGAAGATGTTTCATATGAAATACTTTAACTGAATTCAACATGTCATTTTAAGCAGTACTTTTTTTTTTTAATGATTTATTTATGGACGCTCTTTAATATCTCAGTTCATCAGCGTCCCATTCAATACAGGGCGTGAAACGGCCGACAAATTTTGCTCAGAGGCCTCTCTTTCAGGCTTGAGGTTCTTTTTCGTGCCGTAAATGTACGACACGGGACCCACGGCTTTACTTCCCTTCCGAAGGAAGCCATACTTAGGATTTTTACGCCCTAAGCAGTACCGATGGGATAGTATGGACTAACATAATACCTATATTTATTAAATTATATACTTTTAAAATTTCACTAAATGAATATAAATTTCACAGTCTGATATCTGTATCGATTTCCCTAAAATATAGAGTCGTGTTTTACACCCATGATATTTGTGTCATTTTCGCACCAAGTTCACTCATTGACACTGCGCTTACAGCTGTAAGTTAGGACGTAATGGCTCTTATGCAAAAATGTAACAACAGTAAAAGCAGCCCTTTGTAATAAAAGGCCAGTAGTTGGCTATTCATGCATTAATTGTATTGTATGGGGAAATCTTTACTACGGAGCACTGAGCTGGAATGAACAGGGCGAGAGCGGGCTGCTGTTTTTATTGCACGCGCTGATACATCAAACTGAATCGATGATTACACTACGTGCTGACGACAACCAAATTTCGAAACCGGGAGCGATGAATATTGAACCTCAAATGAACGATAAAACATGAACGCTTCTGTGCCACTTCCTGCCCTGTAGCAGCAATCAAACAGCAAAAAACTACTTTTGACGTTTTTACTTTGTTCGTAGTTAGCACCGCTGTTTGGCAATAGCAAAACTCGTTTGCTTACCCACCGAATGTGCATTCATAAAAGGGATACTACAATCAGTGAGCTGGCAGGTGCAAGGCAGTTGTTCACTTTGAAACCCCTTTGCGGCTTTGTCTTGTACAGCTGATTAAAAGCGCGTCTCTACTCTAAATAATATCTACCTTAAGATATCACTACCGGTATAGCTTCATTATTGTCATCAAATATATGTTTATTATAGAATTTTTTCAGAAATTGTTTATAGAAAATTGTGTTTAGTAAGGTCTTCATTTGGCCAAATACAGTTTAAGATCATACATATTTGTTACATGTAAAGCATCTCTTTTGTTTTAATACAATATGTTTTATAATGTCAAGCATAGTACTCTTTGCACTGAGTCCATGGTTCTTTTTACATACATTTCTTATTGTTAAGGATAGGCAAAATCCACACTGATGTCTTCCGAGTGTTTTCATTAGGTAGAGACATTTGACTCTCCAGATTTATTTGATTTCTAATTCTTGGAAATAGTCTCTTTGGTATTTTTAGTTAAAGAGCTGATCAGGTGTTAAATGGGATGAATAAACGTTTAATTTTCTTGATATGGATTTCACTTTAGATAAGAGTAAATTTTGTTCCTTAGTATCATTAAATAACAAAATTCTATTAATGCTAGAGCTTGTCAGGCATGTTATTTTCATAGTGACTAAATCATTAATTTTTGGGATAGTTTTGAACTTGAAATCTCTAATATTTTTGGTGACTGACATATTAAATTTTAAGTGCTTGAGGGAATTTTTATAACTTCAGGTAAAATATTTGACGGCCTTCTCCGCGATTAATTAGGATAACTTTAGATATTTAACTTTATTTTTTCACATTTCAAACTGTACCTGCAAAGAAAAAAAAGGGAAAAAAAATTAAGCTATATTTTGAAATTACATCACGCTGAAGTGCCACAAATCACACGAGCAGCACTACACCCTCTTAATGTTAGTAGGAGTTATAAGCAATAGCACTATACACCTAAAGAAAATGGTTCTAAGCTTAGAAAAGACAATGTCAAACTTATTATAAAGTAAAATACAGAGAGTTAATTTTGGCCTGCGTGCGCAATTGAGCGTAGCGCGTGGCCAAGAGACGTCAGTGTACAGGCAAATTGCTGTCCGTGGACATTCACTGGCATTTTACTCTCATTAGGCAAGCATTATTTTTGCCAATATGTAATTGAAAATCAGTCCGTGCTATAAGAGATCGATAAAATGTAACGCCAGTGGTAGTATTTAGTTAGTGAAGTAAATTTTAATTGGTATATTGTATTGAAATGTTACCACTATAATAGGGAGAAATAAAGTCTAATATAATAACCCCAATACTGTAGAGAAACGTAAGGGAAATACATCAGTAAATATAGAAATATATGACGGATTGCACAACACTTCGAACAATTCCTGTAACACAAATGAAATAAAACATACGAATGAAAATTGATCATCGAGTAGACTGCAACAGCCACGAACTGAGTTCGTGCGGCATGTTTTTAGCTGCAGATGCAGACGAAAAATAAATTTCGCTATATAGAACCGCATATACAGTTCAGTAAATTGATGGAAAAAACCACCTTTCTCTATTCTGTTTGTTAGTCACACTTTGCTGGCAGCAACATTAAAAAACAGAATATTGTGAGTTCCCTTAATTTTATAGAAATTGTACCTATATAATTTTTTTCCATTTTACCATAAAATGTTACTATATCCCTACGGTGCCAAAAATGAATACACACTTTTACAGTAGATATCCATTTAATATATGTCAAAGTTGGACCGCAAAAAACCAGTAATGTGGGGTATGATGTTCTGTAAACAGATGTCTCACATTATGATAGCGTTGCTACGTGACAGGTAAATCAACAATGAACAAATGAAGCCAAGATTATCGTATGATGTTCTGTAAACAGATGTGCTCACATTGCATTATGCTAGCGTTGCTACAACAAAATGGAACCAAGATTATCGTTTGATCAGCGGAAAGCAATTTTGAAGTGATATTGGGAAACCAAAAATGTTGTTGAAGTTCAAAAGCAATGGAGAGCTGTGTAAAGAACAGAACCTCCAACGCAAGTAACAATTGCACGCTTTCGAGACAAATTTGAGACTCACGGTGCCGTATGCTATGTTCACAAGGACAGATCTGGGAGATCTGGCACAGTAACCAGCCCCACTGGCAGCACTTCGGGAAGGAATTGAAACGGCATGTGCTGCACTCGCTGAGGACACTTTCGCAAACGTTGCTCAATCAGTAGTTAAATGTACTCAGAAGTGTGACGACGCTGATGGTGGGCATTTTGAGCAAATGTTGTAACTGTAAAAATCTAAGATGATTAGTGTTCATCATTTTCTGTTTGTGTGAGTTCAGTTTTGTTATCTTAACAAGTTTTTTCTTTGCTTGAAGTGTATATACATTTTTGGCACCCTCTGTATACTTTTCTAGTTCATTGTAGCATTACGTCATAGCAACTGGTGGAAAAATAAGTGCTGACTCAATGAAAACGGAACGTGTCTAGAAAATAGCCATGGTTAACTTGCAAATGAAGTGAGTGTCACTTCCTGGTATTTAGGTATTTATCAAGATGCATATATCAACTTATGTGCTGTGTCTTGTGATATGATAAACAACATAGGAGCTCTTGTGAGGATCAGAATGGCAGTGAATCTTGGAAAAACAGAACAGACGTAAACATATAATGGTTCAGTATTGTAAAATACACTTACTACTATCACAGAATACTAGAAACGATAGACGTCTTATGAATGCATTTAACACTTCAATAAAAGAATTAGAAATGGAACATTTAACTGATATTGAAGAATACCTGCTCAAATAAGTTCGGAGTCAACATTTGTAAGGAACATTTAAGACATTTTCGAGCGGTTAAGTGAAACTTTCTTGGTAGATTTATGACCATGTATGGGGTCGACATCACCATGATCCTGAATCCAAAATACAAAAAAAGGGATGGAAGCATAAAATGTAAAGTTGAGGATAATGCCTCAAGTCACAGGTCTTGTGTTGCAATGGCTATAGTTTGAGCTACTTCGCTATCCTGCTTACTTACCTTGCAGATGTAGGTTATAGAGGCAACTTATGTGGTTCCCAAAGCTAAAAGCAAACTTCAAGAATGGGATATTTCATAAATTGTAAAATTATGGACGCTGTAAACCAAATATTAGATAAACTAGAAATGGACTACGAGGGGAAATTCATAAGTTTCCGGCCTTCACAAAAGCATTATCAGGTGTCATACCTTATCTGTTAAGTAAATAATTGTAGCTGTAACTTACGCCCTGCTTTGTAAAGTTGTTCAGATAAAGAAGGCTTTAGATTGTGGTGTTTTCAAAATGGAGTAAAGAACCGTTATTAAAATCTTCACAAAAGGACTTATCCCAAATGAAATTAAACAGCGATTGGACGGTGTGTATGTGGAAGCATCCCGCTCATATTCTATCGTAAAAGAATGGGCCAAAATGTTTCGAATGGGCCGAGAAAGCCTTGAAGACGAAGAGATTGTGCAGGTCGGCATTTGGAGGTGCTCACTCTTGTGGAAGGAGAAATTATGGAAGATCGGCGGCTCAAAGTTGCAGAAATAGCAGCAAGATGGGGCTTTCTACAACAACAATCCTTCGAATTATTCATGAACATTTAAACATGAAAGCTGAAACAGGAGTAGGAGCAGCTATAGCAACAGGCAATCATGCTGAGAAAGGAATTTGAGCACTTTGAATATGGTTAATGGAAGATGAGCACCTAAACTTCTTTCCTCAGTCCAAAAGTAGCAACGGGTCATCTGTTGTCAGGCATTTTTGGAGCTCTGCCTTGGATACGATAGAGAAGTTCTGCAAACCATTGTTACAGGTGATGAGACTATGGTACCTTGTCCAAAAGAGAATCAATGAAGTGTCAGGCGTAAACTGGCGAAGCACCGCCTCAAGGCAAAGGTCACTCAGTCAACCATGAATATCATGACCACAATCTTTTGTAACTGTGAAGGAATGCTCTCCGTTGACTTCAAGGAGACGAACGCCACAGCAAATGGGGAGTACTATGCTGGCCTACTGCACAGACTACATGCTTCCATCAAAGAGAAAAGGCGAGGAAAGCTGAGTGGCGGTGCAGCCTTCTTCACCACAACGCATCTGTGCACAGAGCTCTTGTTGCACTGTGAAGAAATATGACTTAAAGGAGATCGACCATTCACCCTACAGACCAGTGCTTGCTCCCAGTGACTATTTCCTCTTCTCAAAACTCGAAAAGAACCTTCGAGGAAGGAAATTTATATGTGACGAAGAAATGATGGATGCTATTTATAACAATTTTGCGGACAAGACTTTGGGAAGGGGGATTGAAATGTTACCTCAAAAATGTGAGAAGTGTATTGCTATATAGTGTAACTATATTGAAAAGTGAAAAATAGTTTTTGTCTTTGTGATATCCAGAAAACGATTAGGCCGGAAACTTATGGACCTACCCTCGTAGGTTTGGAGAACTGGGACCAATCACAACACACAGAACTTATGTCAGATGTTTTTGATAATCCAAGATACTAACAATAGCAATGCTTTTTGCAGTGTTTATAACATCCCGACAAGTGTCAACATCTTTATACCTGACAAGATCTTTAAAGAGGAGAATAATTTCAGCCATACTGAGAATGTTAAGTATGGAGTTTCTCGTCCTAACTCCTGGTAGGTTTCCAATTTCCACGTTGCATAGCACACCACACTCTTACGAGTAATTTTTCATAATGAAGAGCTTTCATGCACAATGTGGGTATTTTTATTAGCCCAAATACGGTTTTGGCGAATACTCTATATACAGAAACCATATGTAGCCCGGTATTCCCGGATGTACAAAAAACTACTGGGACTTTCGGCACTGTTACTTCTGACAGTTTCTGATTACCCTCTTGTGCGAACATCTACTCAGATTTCCTGTATCCGAATCTCAAACTATTCAATAAGCCATCTTTGACATTCTTTTATCGACGCAGATTGTCAGTGCGTGCCGACACTAAACGCGCGATGTTCTGGTTTATGCTGTATTGCTTGTAGCACAAAAGCTCGATTAATTTATTGTTTACTATCTCAAATGTAGCTCAGATAGATGTATCACACTACTGTCTGATACAGAGAACATGCAATATGTCTGCGTGAACATGCCTGACACATACAGCTCCGCAGGGCGCATCGTATCTACCATATTTAGGAAACATAACGTTCTTCTTTCTTGTTGCTCATTTAACTTTAGCACCAACATTATTCCATGCATTGGTCTATAAGTATCTGTGGCTCTACTCACTCTCGGCCTCAAATGTTCTGTTTTCCTTTCAAACTAATAAACAAGTTTCAGTGAAACTTTGCATTGACAGCATGCCGGGGGGAGAACACAATTGGCAAATTTAATCTAAAATAATTATGGGGATAATTAAGAGTTTCATTATGCAGTGCTAATTTGTAAGAATGCTGTGGGAACAGGGCATCTTTAATTGCTTCATTTTATAACTACACCTATGATTTAACGACTAAAATTTGTTTTTTGTTTTGTTTTGTTTTTTTTTTTTTACTTCTTTCTGCCTTTTCCTTCAGTCGAAAAATTAAAATTATAACATTTCACTCTATGGATCAAATTATTTAAGAGCGACTTATTAATTTTGGTAAGCGTTTAACATTCAGAGATAACTGATAAGGTCTGAGTGAAATAATAAAATAATAAAAACAATGATGCTGAAATGAATTTGGCACCCAGAGTTATCGTGTCTTTTTTGAATCGTCCCCTTCAAGTGAGAGTACATGAATAGATACAAGCGTAAGTCCAGAAGTTTCCGGACTAACCATTTTCTAGATATGATAAATACAAAAACTATATTTTTCTTTTCAATATAGTTAACCTTTATTGCAACACACTTTTCACATCTTTGAGTTAACATTACAATCTCCAATTTGAAGTTGTCTGCAATATGGGCATAAACAACATCAATCACTTCTTCGTCACTCTCAAATTTCCTTCTTCGAGGGTTCTTTTCGAGTTTTGAGAAGAGGAAATAGTCAATGGGAGTTAGATATGGGCTGTAGTGGGGATGATTGATCTCTTTGAAGCCACATTTCTTCCTGCTTCCTTTGCAAAAAGAGCTGTGTGTAAAGGCTCGTTGTCGTGAAGAAGGCGCACACACCACTCATCTTTCATCGTCTTTTCTCCTTGATGAACACACACGTAGTCTGTGCAGGAGGCCAGCATAGTACTCCCGATTTACTGTCGTGTTCCTCTCCTTGAAGTCAATGAAGAGCACTCCTTCACAGTTCCAAAAGATTGTGGCCAAGATCATCTTGGTTGACTGAGTGACCTTGGCCTTTATAGGCGGTGCTTCGCTAGGTTTACGCCACTCCATTGATTCCCTTTTGGACAAGGAATCATAGTTTCATCTCCTGTAACAATAATTTACAGAATTTCTCTCTCGTTGTCACGGCAGAGTTCCAAAAATGCCTGACAACAAATGACTAGTTGCTGCTTTTGAACTGAGGAAAGAGTCTAGGCACCCATCTTGCACTAACCTTATTGATGTTTAATAAATGTTCATGAATAATTCGAAGGACTGTTTTTGTAGAAAGGGTCCAATCTTGCTGCTATTTCTGTAACTTTGAGCCGCCTGTCTTCCATAATTTCTCCTTCCACAAGAGCGCTGTTTCCAGAAGCGAGCACCTTCAAGGGTCGACCTGCATGCTGTTCAATGCTTTTCTTCAATGCTTTCTCGACCCATTCGAAAAATTTTGGCCCATTCTTTTACGGTAGAATATGAGGGGGATGATTTCCAATATACACCGTTCAATCGCTATTTAATTTCATTTGAATTTCTTCTTTTGTGAAGAACTTAATAAC
The DNA here is from genome assembly GCA_030762175.1 of Metallyticus violacea. Taxonomy (NCBI): domain Eukaryota; kingdom Metazoa; phylum Arthropoda; class Insecta; order Mantodea; family Metallyticidae; genus Metallyticus; species Metallyticus violacea. The sequence continues at coordinate 131,562,363 of CM060833.1, read as the reverse complement.
AGCTCGAGACATCATTTTGGACATATTTCGTTATCTTCTACACATAGCCTTCTTTATGCAACTATATTTGCATACCTGAACACAGGGGAGCGGAAGTTACAGTTGCAATTATTTACTTAACAGATAAGGTATGACACCAGATAAGGATTTTATGAAGGCGATAATTCTTATGGATCTATTCTCGCATCTGAACATTCAATCTTGTTTACATCATCTGCAAACAAAACAACGAAGAATTACTGCAGTTCAAAGCTAATAAAATGAAAATATAATCTTAAAAATCTCTGTTATAATGTATTTCTTGCTCTCCCTTCTAGTATTAATCAGTGGGTTGTAGAAAGGAGATATGCACCCCTGAGCTATGTATGCTTGTTACCAGATTCGTTATTGGTTTGGTATCGGTTAATTAGACTAATTACTACTACTACTGATTACTATGACCACTGTCTCAGCAGAGGCTCTAAATCCCTATGTGTTGTTACCAATGCAATTTAAATATGATGCCAAGAGAAGCAACCTGCTTGGGTATGACATCAGTAAGGCATGATGTGCACCATAAAAATAAAGTTAGCTTTCGTTTTACAATACATTTATATAACACAACATTGCGTGTATCTTTAATTCTTTCTTGATATAAAATTCATTTTTCTCATTTATACTACAAAGAAACGAGAAATACCAAGTGAGTGGCTCAGGCGGTATTCAGGAGGTCCCAGGTTTAAATCCTGCGTCCTGGAATGGAATTTAATGGAGGATGGTTTCGGTTGGGTGTGTATGGTACATGGGGGGATGTTGACTGCTGGTCGTGGTCTCGTTGTTTCCCCGACTGCTCACTTCTCCAATTCTGTTGGGTCGTATCTCAGGGTCCACTGGAGTGTTTTGTGGATCAATTTAGAGCCATGGGAACAGAAAATGTATCGCCAAAACAAAAATACGCTAAGTTGACTTCTTTCAAATAGTTTATGCACATCTAAAAGTGGTGGTGGTTACTTCCTGACTGCTTGTCGATGTCTAAAACATTGCAATCACTTTGTTGCAATGATATTCTGCCTTCTACTTTAATCTCTACACTTTTCACCAGTTTTTTATTCCTATCACTACTGCCTTTACTAATGCTCATTATACCAGCTGCCTTCCTTTCACTACTAACTGCTAGCTAACTATTCTTCTCAGGACTTCCTACTAACGATCTCTCACAACTAACTGCTAAAAAACCCCCCACTGTTAACTGTTCAAAAATCCAACAATAATAATCAACTTCTGATCCTGTACTTCTTTTTTCTATATCATCGCCACGCCTCTCGCTAAATATTATTCCCTCGTTTATTATCCTATTCCCGAGTTATATTTTCACCATTGGCTATCTTAAAATATTTATTGTATCGCCAAGTTCTCCTCATTCGTTGATTTTTATTCGATGCCCATTGGCTAAAATTATTTTCCCCCTCTTCTGATTTCTGATCTACATTATCTTCCCAAAAGCCTGAATTTTCCAAGAACAGCCCGTCATAAATTTCGGCACTTTCCTAACATGCTGGGTTTATAAAGTAATATCTTTTTCCACCCTTAGTGATAGATTGCCAAATGTTCTCAGTGATAACTCACGCATTTTCCCCATTTACTTTAGCAAACTTGTGCTTGAATAGGCGGCATAACCGTTTGTACTCCCAGCCTGCCTGTAATAAAACATTTTCGTCTCCGTTCTGACATTTTCATACCCTTTCAGAATTATTATTATTATTATTATTATTATTATTATTATTATTATTATTACATCTTATTTGCTCAAAACGATGTCCCGTTACGGCTATTCCCTAGTTGTCCATTTTTGTCGATGATTTACCACCCGCCGGCTACAAGCGTGACTTAAGTTTTTGTGTTTTTCTTACTTCGGATTCTATCTAAATATTCAAATGGACATAGATTCCATAGCCTAACAAAAGAACCGTTTCCTTTTGTATCTCCCAGCTTTGTCTGGGGAGGGTCAGCATAAGAGCCGTCAGTAGGGTACAAGGGATATATCTGTCTCTTTCTTACACTTATACCCAAATGTGACTCCGGCCAAAGTATACAATACCTTTTTTAAATTACAATTACCTGCTACATGACATACATACAAGTCACAAATTATACCAATTCCTGTTAAACCAATCTCTAAATTATTTCATTATACAGATACATATTAAATATCCTTATCCAATCAATACTTTTATAAATATAAATCTGCACTGTATAATTATCATAACAATCAATTTATTAATTTAATAAGTTAGCCTTACTTTCGCCTGCAGCCCTACTGAGGTTTTTCGTAATTTTCTTCAATCCATGTTCAGAAAAAGTAAATTTCTCGTTAGTATTTCTCTACTAGGAATTCACTCTTTATTTAATCATTTCATCTCCAATGCTATTTGTGACGTCTTCGAGGCGGCTTTGACATTGACCTGTGTATGTGCTCTCTGAAAGGCAACTGCCCGGACATTGATTTGTACGGTTCCTACAAAAGGGTAAAACAATTAAAGAAGAATACAAGCGTATTCCTCAAGATAGGTTAACAGTAGTAGTATGGTTATAAGATATCAGACTATCTTATATATTAATAATTGGTTATAATGTTTATTCTGAAAAATTATCTCGGAAGATTCTCAAGAATAATAGAAAGCTTGCTTAGGACAAATAAATACGATTGGGGAAAATAAATCATGGAAGACAATAATTTTACAATTCAGCCAGTTATAGAACATATCATTAATATTGCAACCTATTTGCAATTTATATACGATATATAAATATTTGAAAAAGTAACAAATCACCATGTTGTCCTAAAGGGGAAAAAAATCTTTATATTTGATAGAGATGATAAGAACCTTGTCTGACGGTTCTAACATAAAGATAATAATTAATAGTAAATTAAGCATTAACAAGTGGTAGGTCAGTGATGCTCTCTTTCTCTAATTTTTTTAACATTTATGTTGAGATATCATTGGAGAATGAAAAATATGGCTTTTAAAATGGGTAAATTTAAATTTTCTAACTTTCTGTATAAGATGACACAATCCTAATAATTGAGTTGGAAGACCTCTTATAATTTAGATTACATTATTAGTAAATATGACATAACAATACCGCCAGAGAAAACTAAATTTTACATTTTTTTTGTGGGAAGCACACAATAAGAGAGAAAATTGTTATAAAATAACCCATGATCACGTTAATGTTTTGAATTATTTACGATGCCAAATAAGTAATAGTTAAAACATTAGATAGACGTTAAAATATACAATAAAGAGGATAAATCAAACAATACAGAAGGAAATATATGGAGTATTTGGACTAACAATCACTAAATAATATAGGATATAAATTATGGAGCTAAGGGAAGGCTCAGCATTGTAAGACCAACTGCCAAATGAACAACACAAGATTATTCAGCTGGGGCCCGTAAGGCAGATATGCCTATTGCGTATCGTAGGAGAGAAAGGGAAAGAATAATCATAAATTAAGTTAAATTTTAGTATTTATTGACACATAATTTCTGGAGAGAGAGAGAAATGAAATACCTTATCCCTACATATTCATGGCAATATATATTGTAATGTAATTATTCCCTCAAACTGATAGACAAAGCAACATAGGCAAACTTGAGGCTATTGATTTTTTTGAACATATATGCTTGGTATTATTTACAGCCTCTTTCACAAAGTTCACAAGATTTTCAATGGAGTTCATGTCGGGGTTGTACTTTAGCCATAAAAGAGCACAATCATCCTTAACACTTTCCACTTTATAGCAGTGTGCTTCATTATCGGCTCTTTGACAGGATCTTCACACTGGATGAAACATGGGCCAGAGCTAGCATCAGGGATTGAAGGACCAATTACACTCATGGTCCAGAAAGCTATATAAATACCCGGAAATGTGAAAGTGATGCTAATAGGCGCAGATAGTATATGTAATTAAATCATACACTTCCTCACGGCCAGACCGTTAATACCGCATAAGCTCCATAAGTACCTGGAACTCCATCTTTTCCCTGCTTTATGGAGAAAGTGGCAACATTTTTGTTTTACCTTTGTGCCAATGCTTTTGTATGACAATGCCAGGTGTCAAACGGCTAGTGTGCGGAATTTATTGCTACGGGGGGTAAGAGGCACCCGAACATCCTCCACATTCGCTTTAAATGGGGACTTGGGACTTTAATATCTTCCCCAAAATAGAGGGATCACTCAGAGGAAAACGTTTCTATGCTGAAGAAGCAATTTTTAGCATTGCGGCACTTTTATTGTTATCTATTGAATTTCAAAAGATGATATATGTGATTGGGGTATCCATTGAAGGAATACTCTAAAATAAATAATTTCTAGATATATGTCTTGCGATTCTTTTATCCAACTCTCGTAAATATCTCAATAAGTAACCATTATCGCTCTAACAGAAACTTCAACCTGCATGTCCACTTACAATTTTTCTTCTTCAAATGAATTTCTTTTCTCAAGTTAAAATGACTTCTTTCTCTCTGTATCTCCCAATAATTTACTGAACTTTTATCTTCTTTCACTTTCAAGGGCCTATTTTACTTTCACGCTTCTGTTTTTTCAACGAAAGTTTCACATCTTAGCCCTTCAAAAGTTTCAAAACTAAATGCTCATATTAAACTTTTTATCCCCCTTTTATTTTCCCTAGAAAGGTTAAATAAAGCAATGTGTAATTTTATGTCTTGTTAAATATGAAAGGAAGGATCCATACTCTCCAAAATTATTAACATTTTATTAATAACAAATATAACTACTATAAACACAACTTTCAAACATAACAACCCATATGAAATTATGTTATAAGTAGCATTAATTATAAACTGTTATACAATTGCCAAGCAGTAGTATATTCTGACATCAGATGGTAGTTAATATCTTAATTAAGATTATAACAGATATGATATTTCTACTTTTTAACAATTACATGAATAAAATGCTTTAAGACTTATTTATCATCGCAATACTTCCCTAATTTTCTGACGATTTTGCCAAGAACTTAGGCGAAAGATTGTATATATTGAGTGTTATATTCGCAGAGTTTCAGAATTAATTTATGCCTTTTGTAGCAAAATTTGCTTAGATTAAATTCATTAGAAACGGAACAGTTTACATCTAAAGAATTCATTTCAGCCTCAAAGTAATATTTCTAAACAGGATTTTCTCTAACAATTATTATTTAAAATTGTGTACATTTTTGTTTGAAATTCTGGGTATAATATTACTAATTTAATATTTTCATTCTTTAGGATAAGGGGATTTTGAAATGTGATAAAACACTTCAAAGATGTTCATGTGGTTTTCAATATGTTTAATATTGTATGAATATAATTTTTTAAAGTCCAGATGTAAGTATCACGCTATTATATGTTCAATAGATACTTTAAGTTTGCCAAGATATCGTTTAAAATGTGAACTGGGTGTTCTCTTTTTATTTTAGGAGTTTGTTTGAAAATTTTAATGGTTTACTTCTTTACGTAGGAGATTGATCGATTGCTTTTATTTATGGATGCTCTTTAACATCTCAGGTCATCAGCGTCCCATTCAACTTAAGGTGTGAAACGGCCCACAAATTTTGCTCAGAGGTCTCTCTTTCAGGCTTGAGGTTCTTTTTCGTGCCGTAAATGTACGACACGGGAGCCACGGCTTTACTTCCCTTCCGAAGGAAGCCATGCTTAGGATTTTTACGCCCGAAAAAATCCATCGGTCCTGGCCGGTTTCGAATACGTGGGAGAGAATTCTAATAGTACCACATATTTGGAACTTAGTGTAAGACTTTTCAAAAACTGTTCGGGAAATCATTAGAAATAAGGATAGTAACAATAACATTTTGAATCAGCTGCAAATGATCTACTTAAAAATTTGATGAACCAGATTCGTATCACATAAGAAAAAACCCTTCTTTGAAGAAGGTATCAAATACAACTCAGGAATGTTAGAAACATTCATAAAATATTGTACGTAATCTAAAAACAAATGACAGAATTATAAAAAGTATAGTATTTCAGCTTTATATTTTATTTTACTTATAATTATCACTTATAATAAATGTTTAAACAAAGTTACACCAATAAATCTCTTCGCTAATCGTGTTCAGATTTGTTAATTATAAAAACATCAAGTTTTTCACAGTTTTATAGTTTATCATAGTTTATAGCACTGATGTATGGCTTAGCTGGACAAGACCATGCTTTCTAGGGTTCCAGATATATTTACACAAAATGTAAGGCATTAAATTAAATATTTTATGTCGTCCATTAACCTGTAAAAAGGCTGAAAATATCAAAATTTGCAAAACTCTTTCTTCTCTATATTCCTATGTGTTAATTATAAATTACATTCTTCTTTTCTTTGGTATATAGAGCTTGTTCTATGAGCTACCGATGATTTCAACTGCTTTATTGGGAAAGTGTGATAATGTTGGAATATAAGAGAAGTAAAAGTGTATCTCTAAATACAGACTTCTATGCATCCTGTGTATGTTTGGTGATCCTGCAGCAATTTGCAGGTGCATTCCCTCACCTGGAAATTAGAAATATAAGACATGATATATCTTTGCACTGCCTAAACAGCTTATGACTGATTTGGAAATCTGAAGGTCTGACACGTATTCCGTGCACAATATGTCCGGATCTATCACTTAGAGTTTGAACGCGCCAGATATATATAAGACTGATAAATGGGGAGAGGGTTAGGGGGAAAACTGGAAAACTAATTTATTTATTCCAACTCTGTGTGTGGTATGTCATTTGTAATGCTACTTGTTGCTAATTTGTGTATGTGTATTTTTTAAAATTTTAATTCTTGTTTTCATTTATTTTATCTAATTCTTTTAATTTTATTTTATTGTTGTATATATATATATATATATATATATATATATATATATATATATATATATATGAATGTGTGTGTTATGGTTTATCAAAATATATATTTTAGTATTTTTATTAAATCAAACATACCTAGTATATTATAACGTACATACGCCCTTTGAACCCATAATCCTGTTGAATTTTTACTGTATTGTGCCACTGAAATAATTACACTCCCCCTCTTTCTCCTCCCCTCCCCCTCCTACTACTTGCGAGATAAGAATATATATCACAACCTTAGAATTAGGGCTGTAGTTCACTTTTGTTTTATAAAATATTTTTAATTGTGTTATGATAACCTTAAAAAAAACATATACCACGTATGTAATGATAATAACCAAAGCGCGGATATATCGTCACCGACACTTAATGAAAACAAAACAGCAGTTTCTTTTGTTGTTTATAAGAAATAGCTTTCAAAGGATCATAGCAGCAGAATGTTAGAGAGACTGTAACTTCAGGTTTAAGATACATACACAATTGAGAAAGTAGTGCAAGAACTGAAGTATTGGTTTCAATATATTAAACCATTCTCAGCAATCACTTTTATACAACTATTAGACTCAATTTTCCAACTTCTAGTAAGTCTCGCTTTCTCATGGTTGAGCAACATTCCTTTATTTATCTAAAGAGTGATGATTAAATATGTTATATTGTCAAGGTTACACATTTACAAAGGTTGTCAAAATAATTGCTCATTAGTTGATAATTGCGTAGATAATTCCAGCAAGGATTCACAACTGAGTTTATTCTGCAAATCCCTGTAAAAATCGTGTTTTTCTTTTACAACTTCCATAGAAGAAAACTGTTTTAGGTGACGTATGACAGATTTGAAGTATTACATTGTTAATGATACTTTTTTTTCACCTGAACGTCATGAATACTCCAGCATTATCTCTCATTTGTTTTATATTTCGGTCAGTCGTCCATAATTAATAATTCCGTACTGGTGCAATAACAGTGAAAAAAAATATCATTTGCACAAATAAGTTGTACAAAGTGTTTCACCTTCTTTGTCCCTGATTTCTTTCTAATTCTCCAAAGAATGGACGTATCTAATAGAACATACCGTAATTTAAGAGAACCATGATTTCATATAAGCGTTGAAAGTGTTTGTAATTAAAATCAAGACATGCCTGCACTTCTCTTCATGTTGCAGATCATCATTAACACACTGCGTCATTTTCGCCTGATGTTTTTTTTTAATCATGTTTAACGCCCATATTTACTGCTGAGGCATTATAGGCGGTGGACTCGTAAGCGGGAGATCTGGGGTTCATTCCCACCAGGGCTGTCCTTCCTGGTGATATTTTTTCCAAGTTTTCCTCAGTTCTCATAAATGGCAAATGCCGGGGAGGTACCCTAAACTTAGGCCTGGAACGTTGCCTTCCTTAAAAAAAAAAATCCTTTCCCAATATAGCATTTCATCTCATGCATCATCCGTGTCCACCGCCTATGGTAGTAAAAACGGGCTTTAAACACAATTAAAAAAAATTAGGCGGTTAACACTGATGATGCATGAAATAAAATGAAATGAAATGAAATGATACATTGAGAAAGGATTTTTTTTTAAAAAGAGGAAACGTTCCAGGCCTAAGTTTAGTTAAGTTCAGGGTGCCTCCCCAGCATTTGCAATTTATTAGGACTGAGAAAATCTTGAAAAAGCCTCTGTCAGGGAGAATGGTCCTAGCGGAAATCGTACCCCAGATCTCCCGCTCACACGTTCACACATTAAAGACCTCAGCCACCTGTGGCGGTGCTATTTTCTTGAAGTTATACGAGAGTTTTAGTGACTCTCAGCATGGTCCATGAAAACAATCTATTGGGCAAGATCAGGGGACCTTGGTGACCGAAGTTCGTTAGAAGCGACACGATCTTCAAAAAAGTTAACACTGATGCACCTTCCTGCTAAAAATAACCAATACGAAGTTCTCTTCTATAAAATGATTGGCAAATTTAAAGCAGAATAAGTATGGAAGAATATTAGGACAATAATGCGGCGCTGCGACAGAACATATCACATTCCAACTGCAAATGACTGCAATTGCTTTTCTGTTCTTTGTAGCTCGTTAACAAGTACTTGTGGAATAGTAAACAACAATGGCCTTTCACAGACCACAGAGCAGTGCTCTCAGTAGTACCCTACCATAATCTATCATCTTATGTACCAAGATTTTTCGTGGCATACTTTTCTGAATTATGTTTATCAACTTGAAGGTTATTAAAGATATATAGAGGCAGAGAGCAAGTGAAATACCCAATATATTGTTAAATGTTGATCTAAAGGAGCCGATTGTGATATTGGACTGAATACTAGATCCACTCCTATTCATATTGCTTATACTCGGAGATTGGCGTCCTATAGGCTATGGAAGATTCATATGCTCTACACTAGGAGGATTTCACGACTGGAGTGTAGAATACTTAGGGGTTGAGGTTTCCATTAAAATGCCACAACTGACTTGGAATTTTCAAGAGGCTCTGGATAAATATTGGGAAACTAGCGATAAATTATCTTCTTATCATATAGATCGGCAAACGTTATAGTAAACAGAGGTGCCAAAAATGTATACACACTTCAAGCAAAGAAAAAACTGTGTTAACATAAAAAAACTGAATTCACACAAACAGAAAATGACTAGCACTAAGCATCTTAGACTTTTACAGTTACAACAGTTGCTCAATATGTTCACCATCGGCGTCGATACACTTCTGAGCTTGTTGAACTACTGATTGAGCAACGTTTGCGAAAGTGTCCTCAGCGATTGTAGCAATGCCGTTTCAATTTCTTCCCGAAGTACTGCCAATTTAACTGATTTTCTGCCGTATACAACATCCTTAAGAATTTCGCATAGGTGGAAATCCAACGGTGGAAAACTCAATCGGGCCTCTCCGTCCTTTCCAGTGCCTTGGTTAGTGCCTAGGATAGTGCCTTGGATCCAGTGCGCGGGGCTTGTTGCTATACCATGTCTCCCAGATCTGCCCTTGTGAACATCGCATACGATACCACGAGTCTCAAATTTGTCTGGAATGCGTGCAATTGTTGTTCGCGTTGGCGTTCTGTTTTGTACACGCGTCTCCGTTGCCTTTGAACTTCAATAACATTTTCGGTTTTCCAATATTACTTGAAAATTGTTTTCCGTTGTTCAAACGATAATCTTTGCTGCATTTTGTTGTAGCAACGCTAGCATAACGTAATGTGAGTCACATCTGTTTACAGAACATCATACGATAATCTTGGCTTCATTTGTTCATTGTTTATATACTATAACCTCGGCTTCATTTGTTTATTGTTGATTTACCTGTCACGTAGCAACACTATCATAATGTATATGAGTTACATCTGTTTACAGAACATCATACTACATTTTTCGGTCCAACTTTGAAATATATTAAACAGATATCTACTGTAAAAGTGTGTTTACATTTTTGGCACCCTCGGCATAACAAGTTTTTGTTTCTACTTCTTCCTTTGCTTCTGTTTATTATTCGGTCTCGACTCTCACAATGTAATCCATTGTCATTGTAATGTATATCATCGTTATCGATGTCGCTTTTGTGCCGGCTCATCAGTTGAACGCTGGGAGGAAATAAATTAAATAATCACTATAAAAAGATAGCAAAATATTTCACTTGAATCTCCTGTGAGAATCGCATCGTACATATTTTTAGTATTAACCGGTTTCATATATTATGTGTTAGCTTTCTGAAGGTAGAATATTGTGTATCTTCACTCAGGTATACAAGTCGTAAAAAGACCTTCATGTAGACTAGGATACTTTCCTTTGCACCACCGCTACTTCTTATCCTTCATTTATTTTCCCTTCTGTTATTTTCTTTTCCATTTATTTTCTAGTTTCTTATTTCTCTCTCGCGCGCTCGGTTCCATTTCTCCTAAAATTGGTTAAAATCCTGGGATTGTTAGTTACGAGCGCACTTGTATGCCTTGGCAGTCAAGAAAGGAAAGGGCTGAACCTAAATCCCCTGACCAAGCCAAAGTATGAGCGCAGAGCTTTCCCATCCTACTCTCGGAGTGTCTTTTGCAGATACAAGGAAAATCGAGACCGTGGAGAAAAACAGAAGGTATAAAAAAAAGCTACCTAGAGGCAAGGTGGAGCCTTGCTTATTTGAACTCTCAGATGTGCTCTGTTTTGAGAGAATTTTCCAGGAAATGTTTTTTTGTCTCTCTCTTTTCTTCCAATTCTTCTACTGACTGAGTTACCACTATAAGGCGGTATCGTAGGTAAGTAAAATCAATAACAACTTTACTCATACTGTTTTTGTAATATCATTATACCTTTATGAAGAAGTATATTAAAATTAAATTTTGTAATAAAATAATATTTATGTTCATTCGCAAAGTTGATAGCAACCATGATATGCCGTTAGTCTCAAGCCGTTTAGGAGGGATAATTGGCGCTATCACAACAACTATCACTTTCAGAAATATAATTTTATATGATTACTACCATTATCATCGAGATAATGTAAATTTTGTGATTTAAGAGAAAATATACGCTGGCAACATTAGGAAATGTTAGAACGCATAAACAAAATTCCAGGAACGTTTTCAAAAGGCATATCTGAGGATGCAATCGTAGATCCACGAATTATATTTTTATAGTCCTAATCTTCCATGCTGGGAATTTAATTCATTTAGACCACTCATTTCTAAGTAAGGGATTGCATTTAATCTGATGCTTTGTTTGCTGGTGTGATTTAGAAGTTATTTCATCTTTTGTCAACATACTATTACATATAATCCACCCACCATCATTTTAGTGATAACATTTATATAAATTTATAAAATAGGAAGAAAAATAGTTAAATAATAGACTTTTGTAATAACTATTATAAGGGAACTTTCAGAAGCAGCTAATGCCTAATTTTTTGACATGATCATTCTGCTTTACTATGCATTTGGATCAGTTATCCACAAGTTTCGAATTCTTTCGAGAAAAAGAATTTAAGCTTATTTGTACGCTTTGAAAGGTAAAAAAAGTGAAGATGTGATGACACAAATCTTATGGTGCACATTTCAACAACTTAAATTTTAAGTTATTTAGTTCATACACTAACTGTGCAAGCGTAAGAAGACCTTGTTGTGAAGTAGTAATATTCGTTTTGAGAGAAGTCCGTAGCATTCCCATCATATAGCGGGCTGCAAGTTGTGTAATATCTCTATACCGAGTATTAATAATAGTGTTATGCTTTTCCGTGAAGTGTACAATATAAAATCATTGATATCCCAAATTTTCGTCAACCTGTGTGTTTTTTCTTTTTTTCTTTTATCTTTTCTTGATCAGAGAGAGGTTTTCACTCCACTGCAACGATTTTCTCTTACCTTTTCGCTTATATGCTGCACACAAGATTCATTTCATATTCTAATAAAACATTTTTTTGCGAGCTTGAGGATACAAATACTCTTGACAAATCATCTAGCGCAAGCTTATGACCAATGAACAGCTGCCTTGGAACCTACGTGGTACATACTTTCCTATACCCAAAGTTATCATGCGTAATATTCTTTCTACCCAGAGTTGTGACTCATGTTGAATTCTATGGCAGTTTCACTAGTAGTAAACCCACTGCAGACTCGATCTGCTGTTTCAGTATCTCTCGTTCAACTCAAAGAGAACTCCCTCTCCCGTATTCATCACTGTTATTTGGTCTTCTCTTCCAAATCTCTCCACGCATTCACACACTCTTCCTTATCGAAAGTAAATTTTTGGGCACTGATTCTTTATTCCGTAGTATATTTTGGATGAGTTTACCCTTAAGATCTTACAAATAAGAAGAAAATAATTAAAACACTCACTTAATTGCTCTACTACGCTGTAATTTGACGGATCAGACATGTATTAATTTATGAAAATTGATTCAATATTGATTATTGATGTAATAATTTACAACTGCAATAATAATAGATGTACCACCGAAAACGATTTTTATTTAAATTTTGTAACTAACCCAGTGACAATTTAATACCGTAATTATTTCTTATAAATATTTTCACAGGCAAGACATATTGTTGTTTAGGTTATTCTATCATACGATTTCTGGTCTACTTGCAAGTCAGATGGCAATCCTTGAGTGGTTAACTTCGAGACATTTTCAATATTTAGCTGAACGAATCTACATTTTGTCCGGTACATCATATATCAATAAATTTTAAATAAAATCCTCCCGTTTAGGTTTGAATGCGTTCTTTTTTGGAATGTGCCAGAGTAAAAGCCACAGAAGGTGTCTCTGGAGAGAGGTGACTCAACAATAACAGAGAATAATGATAACTCAGCAACATTCAGCAATAACCATTGAAATATATGTTTATTAACGAACAATTATGAGCATAACACACTAAAATAATTTGGAAGTGATAAGATTTAAAGTGCAACATAATAACGCCTAACATAAAATGAATAAAGCGTTCAGTAGCAATGAGAATTATTGAATTCACAATGTTATTAATCTTAAAAGGTCTGCTTAAATTAAAAACTTGTATAACAAATCATAAAAAAGTTTGCTCATTTAACTAGCAAAGTGGTCAACTCTTGGGCGAACGAATGATAAATGCTAGGCATATGTAAAACATTTCATTTTACAAAAAATAAGATATCAGCTTCGCCAGGAATGATATCCCTTTCCAAATCCGTAAATTCATTGACAGTATATTAAAAAATGCACTTTAAGAAGCCTGGTAAATAATGGCAATCTTTGTTTAATAAATATTTACAATTAAAGCCTCTTACAATTAAAATACTCTTTGTCCGTGTACAAATACCTGGCTCGCTGGGTGACATTGAAGAAGCTCCATACAACTTTATATTAAAACGTCGACAAATATCCAACCTCCATAGCTTCTATGGCACGTCTACACCGTAAAGGAGGAAGAAAGTGTCTGCCCAATTAAACGCGTAGCATAGTCATACACACTAATTGCGTTATTAAGCAAGGTGTTTCAGTCAATAGGCGAACCATTTAAAACGAGGTTATTTCTAAGAATAGCCGCATAAGATAGAAAACATTGATTTTTAAGAATGCTTTAGCGCAAAACGGCAGATTGGTATATTTTTAAATTCGAAACATGTTTTTACAAACAGAAAAAATAGTCTTAAGAATATACCCTATGTTCTACATTCTCTCCTTCTTGGAATAAATGTTTCCATACCTCCCCTTTAAAACTCAGAACTGATATTGTTAAACTTTCTTTTAAAGTCTACTACAACAGATTCACAATATCTCATCCTTGAGAGTCGGTATTATACGCAAAAAGTTAGAATATTTTTCATATACCCTCTGCAATAGAAAATATCTTATTTTAATAAACCGCAAACTGTCAGTTTTTTTAATGGATACAGTTGGAAAATGCAATTTTAACCCAACGGTACTCAAAGACATTTCTACAAAGCTGTCCAAAATACATGTTTTCGTTTAAGATTGTAAAATATTGGCATTGGTCTCCTTTAGTTTTCTTCACGGAAATGGTTTAGCTTACAACTTTTTAGCAACCTTTGCACTTTTGAAAACGTTCTGAAAAACCCTATTTTGGAGTCGCCCTCAGCTATCTCGTTGCGCTGTCCTTAATCTCGCCTAAGATCTGACATCTCACCTCTCTTTACAACCACGAAATGTCAGAAGTCGAATGGAGTCATATCTGCAGGAGATTTAAAGATTGGCAGAGTGGTCGTATCGGTTACACAGTGTATAAACGCCAGGATAGATACTATTCACATGGAGACAATAAGGTATTTTCTGAGGCTGCCGAGTTACATCTAGGATATTCAACTGTTTCTTGATTGTTTAAACGCTCGTAATTATTTCAAAAGAGCTCTTACGGGAGCAGCCAGAAAAGTCGTTGGCTTAGCAATAAAAGAACGGGATTTTAATTTGAACATTCTTTTTATTTTTCAACTTAACCTCCCTTAATGTGAATGCATCTATTCCGGCGATGCTCCAAAGCCATTATTCCATCTTTTAAATAGTTTTTCAGAGGATCTGCAAAATACATCGCCTTGATTTAATGAAAAATACTGACCAGCGAGAAAGATTTTGCGCTTTGGGAACAAATGAAAGTAGAGGGAGCCAAATATGGGGAGGAGGGTGGAAGCTCTAACAATTAGTACTTGAAATCTCCCATTTTTCCTATCGCTAAAACATTTTTATGATCAGCTGCATTGTCTTGATAAAATATATATTTTTCTTATAGGAACCACATCTTTTATCTAGTTATTTAAAAGTTAGGAATAGTGCGCTCCAGTTTAAAATATAAATATAAATATTAAAATTGCTTTATCATTTCAAAAGGCTGGTACCACATTTTCTGCAGATGGAACAGACTTTGTCTCCTTGGCTCTGGTCAACTGTTCTGAACCCAAGTTATAAGTCGAAGCACAAAATCAGTTCTTTTGCCATTAAAACGCTTCATACACCGTTGTGTTTTTGTTCATTTGTTAATATAGTTAAATATGTATTTCTTTAATATGCCTATAGTTTCAGCAAATTTATGTCTTTTAATTCGCCATCATCCCACAGAATAAAATACATTTTTTTTCAATGGTTACTGCCTTTGTTGCGCTTTTTTTTTTTTTTTGATTATCTTAGCGGGCCATTATCGATGCTGCTACGGCCATGTTTAAATTCAGCATGCACTTTTTAAACTTTGAAAATGAAGCAGAAGAGTGCCCATAATTTTTAATCACTTAATATAACCCCCCTTGGCGTTTAATCATCTTTTATAAACAACTTTATCACTGCAAGATACTTAATTTTATCCGTTTTATGGAACATTGCAAAACGATTACTTTATAAAGACTTATTAAATATACTATTTGATACAACAACTTCATATTTCAAATGTATAAGTAAGAAAAATGTAGCAAAGTAATGAAGGAGTTATTGGTGGGAGGATGCGGGGGCGTAATTTTGATTATGATTGCCCCGCGTTGGTAGGTCAAGATTTGAAGGGATTATAGGTGGCGGGAAGAATGGTGACAGGAGTTTGATTGTTTATGATGTAGCTCACCACTCAAGAACTCTTCTCGTCGATCTACAGGGATGTAGCTGGTTTTCGGGACCTGGTAGTGCCGGGTTGAGTGAAGGGAATTAAAGATGTCGTATTGATCAGAGAGAACACCTTGTTATCTGCTAGTTTTTTTTTTTTTTGAGTAGTGTTTAACGCCCGTTTTTACTACTGAGGCACCACAGGCGGTGGACACTGATGATACATGAGATGAAATGATAAATTGGGAAAGGATATTTTTTTTTTCAAGGAAGGAAGCGTTCCAGGCCTAAGTTTAGGTACCTCCCCGGCATTTGCCAGTTATGAAGACTGAGGAAAACCTGGAAAAAACCCCAGTCAGGGAGGACGGTCCTGGCGGGATTCGAACCGCAGACCTCCCGCTCACGAGTCCGTGCCTTAACGACCTCGGCCACCCGTGGCGGTGTCTGCTAGTTGACGTCGTTTATTCAACAAAGAGCGCATCCCATGGCGTTTCTGTTCGGACCACAGTAATGAGACGTCGGGCAGACACGCGGAGCTATTATGCTTGACTAGCAGTGTGATTCCTGACCTCGGAAGACTTGTCGAACAGAAGTGAGTCTCGAACATTGGTGTTCCTATGACTTCTGAACGCTGAATACTTGTAGGACCTATATGACGAGAACAGACCAGAGTTTCCAGAGTGACGGAGTAGACGACCTAAAAAGACCTCGAAAAGGGCGATTTTACGTCCTTAAATACCCAATATAGCACGCTTTACCACGTGATGCAGGGACGCTCTATTTTCCCGCCACTATGAATTTAGACATTCTCATAGGTTATCTGTGACTTCATGCCACAATATATTATTGGCCAGTTTGATTATTTGAGCTTAACCACTCGGTGATTCGTCCAGCGTCTAATTTCAAGTTTTACTGAACGTTATAAATCAATGGCCCTAGCGGTATTAGGACTGTTTAGCAGCGTAGTTCTTTGCCAGCATACCTGGCCGGGGCGAACACCCGTCCTCCTAATGAACAAAAGAAAGATTTTGCTCCATTGTTTGCCGAAACGGTTTCTGTGCTGTCCGAGCAAAATTCCTGCTTTTCTTGACATTCTTACAAACAGAACCCTTCATTTAAAGCTAGCTGAAATAAAAATATATTCTAAACAATTTCTCGCAATTGATGGGATACCAAAAACTGTATCAGTAAATAAAAATGATCTTGCATTTACATGACATCTATGGTCCTAGTCGAGACTTTTTGAGACCGTCTTCGATCTCATAATTCATAATTTGTCCAAGTACCTTTTGGAAGCTTCAGGTTAATTTTCTAGTGAGTGTTATACAATTAAGCGAATACACAAAGGCATTAACTCTATTAACAGGCTATTAGAAAACTTTCTGAATTCTTAATGTTACATCGACTCACATTATGAACTAACCTAAAAAGAAAAAAATAGTAACGCTAACCAAAGATACAAAATATACAGGTACTTTGTTTTAGAATAACTGCCACAAGACTATTAAGTAGACTTCAAGCGAATTTGTATATTTTTAAATTCCATTTTAATATGGTAGTCAGAATATTTGTTTTAAAATTTGAAATACTCCTGACATTTCTTTTATTTCTTCTGTAACGTACACGTCTAAGGTGCCAACTTTTCTTTGGGTAAGTTGGAAAAAATGCAATACGAACATACACCAGTAATGACGCAGACAAACTTTTCAAATAAGACCCACACAAAGGGTTTGGACCCAGCCTTGCTAGGCTTGTATCATCCTTGTTGGAAATTTACCATGCACACCGCACAACGCCTCAGATGACAGTATGCAAATCTGATTGAGGCAATAACAGTAAAAGTTCCACCCCGTGACACTTATGTTTCTTGTTTTACACAATGCAACACAACGGAGTTCTAGTATTGGGTATGGTTGGTTGTACGTGTGAAACTACCTTCCCTAACCCAAAACCACCCCTGCCGGGAATATGAAATAAAGAGGGAGCTGAATCAACACAGTGTAGTAATAAACTGTTTTCCCTTTGTTCGTGAAGGTTCCCTCCGTGCATATGGCAAGGAGGACTGCGGATCAACAATGGAACGAAAATTAGTACGACACAGAGGCAGACAAACGAGGGGTATGTGAAATATGTTAGCAAAGAAATATATTGCCCGTAGATCCTTAATGGTGCTTCTGATAAGGTTAATAATCATTATAATATGTTGGTTGATTAGACTTGTGTATGCCATCCATAACGAGAGGATCAGCACGCATCCACTAGAACCCTGTTTGTTTTGTACATGAAAAGCACATGTATTTGCTTACATACATGCCTTTTAAATGACAAAAACTGCATTTAAAGTAAAACTAAACAAAAAGTTTTATATACATATATCTATCTGTAGATCCCAATTCTTTCCGCTTTTCGTAAGACTTATAAATAAATTAGTGTAGATGAACGAGTTTTAACATTTTGTTTTCATGCATAACAAATTAGAAAACATGAACATTAACATTCATATAAAACCTAAAATTAAAATAATGAAGTGGTATTTTTGTAAGTATGAACTTAATTAATATATCTAACTCCGTATCTCAACAAACACTTTAAGAAGGGCATGGGTAACGATGCTATTCTCTACCTAGTGCATCGCGTATGATGGCAGATTAAGTTTTCGTCTTTCCTTTGCAGTGGTGTGATGCATCTACTGTGCTGTTCTTACAGAATCGTCAACAGTCTTTGTGTTATCAAGTATAGTATAATATGAGCCGGATGCAATGGAACAGCTCGTGTTTATTGCTGCAAGAACTGGAAAAATGCGCCAATAGTGGAGTGCGAAAGATAATTTATTTCTCAATTTGGTTTTCGAAAATCAATTACAGAAACTGCTTTCTTAAACTATCACAAGGTATGTGGATTTTCACTAATGTATTTCAAAGAGCTGCTGTAAAAGAATTGAAACTTCACTCCCGACAAACCGAAGAGACAGTGCTAATGTTAGAGTCTTTAAAGATAATGTCATCTTTAAACAAATAGGTCACCAAGGTCGCCTGGTCTTACACCACTCATTTTTTTCCTATAAGGATTGCTGTAGAAGTCACAGATTCTGTGGGAAGAAAAAAAAAAAAAAACATTCGGCGGAAAATTAAGAGTGTGATTCCCAGTATTTTTGGTAAGTATCGTCCTTACGTTGAGGGGCATTTGGAGACTAGTGGGAAAACGTTCAACGGTTTATGCGAGACCACAATGTCCAAATATGCCCATGTCAAAGTAACTGAATAACGTCTGTTACTTTGAAAGTTATTGCGAAGAATAAGAGAAAATGAAACACCTGGTAGAATCATATTTTGTTTTGCCGGCTGTTATATGTAATTTTGTAGGTGAAACTCGAAACTTTAAATGGTATTAACCATAACAATTTAATTATATAGACTATTTATACAATTATTTGCATGTTCACTTCTCCGCTGTTGTTTTCGTATCTTATGAATTTATTCATGCGTATCAAACCATGTTTTTATGTGATGCAGGTTCAATCTCAAACTACTCAGTTACACCTTTATTTACCACAGCGCAAATCAGGAGTAATGTATCTTTCCTTTCTAGAATGTATACAACTTTATTTTGCCATGAATTTTCTCTTCCAATTTTAATACTGCCTTGCCTAAATGACTACCCCACGGAAAAAAAATCTCACTCTTTTAACTGTTTTTTTTATTTGGTTTATTTACGGACACTCTTTAACATCTCAGGTCATCAGCGTCCCATTCTATTCAGGGCGTGAAACTGCCGACAAATTTTGCTCAAAGGCCTCTTCCTTTTAACTGTGAAACTTAATCCAATAAATTTCGAGGGAAATGCTACCTTAGTCTGGGTCGATAATTTTAGGGAAGAGAAGCTCTGGGATAATAATATAACGGAATTAAAATGAGTGATTTTTCTTCGCGGGACCGCCCAACGCGTAACGGCCGGTCGGATGGTTCAGCCTGGTACCCCGGTGAATGGGAGTCAGAAAGTTCGCAGCTTTTATTTTCGTGTAAATTATTACTAACCATTAAATATTTGAAAGGTATATTTACTCACCTTTATCAAGCAAGAAGTATACTGTAACTGCCTCGTTTCAGTTCCTTCTGATAAATGGAAGAAATTTCTTTAGGGATGTCATTTTTCAGCTCATTTAACGTGTATGGCTTTTCCTTGTACACTTTTTATGCCCACCAGATGTAAAAATAACAGGGAATCAAATCAGGGGACCAAAAGGCCATATGTTATTGGCAAAGAATAAATTGTCAAATATTTTATTAATTGCAAGCAAGGAGATAAGTATGTGCCATTGCAGAGTCCTGTTAGAAAGTCGCGAAACTATTATCTCTGACAGTTAATTCACGGATAAAGGGTTGCCTAATATGTATATACACCTATTACTATTAATTGTGTCTTAAAAGCCTATTATTCCATCGCCGCTAATACCATACTTAACATCTTTTTACCATGCAGAGGTTGCTCGTGAAAGAGATTATATATATTGTGAACTATCTTACCTAATCAGGGAACCAAAGTTCGTTCGTAAAGAAAATTATAGACTGGGATCTATTTCTCCGCCATGCACGCTATTAAAATTCCATTCGTGAAAATCTATTTCTGGATCCAGAGTCACCCGTTTAAATCTTGCACTAAAGTAAATTTATAGGGCATTAAGGTCAGTAGCTTTGTAGCCGTCCTAACACAGGAATAGGAAATATCCGTTTACTGAAAAAGCGGCGAATTGATTATTTTTTAGGTAAAGGTTCCAGAGCATGTCCAATTTTATCTAACGTTTCTTCTGTGAGTACTTTTGGGTGTCTGTGACACTTTTATCAACAATATTTCCTGTTTCATGAAATTTATTTACCGATCTGTGAATCGAATTTCGACTTGGAAGTTGAATATCAGGGAATTGATCTTGAAACACTCTCCGTACATCACGAGCCGATTTTCTACACACGCACACAAATCGTAAATAAATACTCTTTGGGGAATAGAATATCTAATTGAGTCATATTGACGTAATTAGTACACTGTATCGCAGCGTCTAATGACTATTTAATGCACTAACATTCAACATACAAGAACACTTACGTTCCTAGAGTTATATCATACTGGTCTCCCCTCCGGCTCCCCGGTCGGCTTTTATGCATGGAAACGAGACGAGAACTGCATATGTCGGTCAAATGCATCCAACTGCACGTGAAGAGGTCTCGCAAAGGAAATATCACCCGATACAATGCTGTAAGAAATGTGAACACTTAAATGCAAATGAAGCGAGATGCTTCAGAGATAATGCTCGGGACTTACATTCGTGTATTTAGGACTCAATCTCTTAGGGTCTTCGTGACCTTGTTTTCATTCCCACTTAAATGTTCGGATTGATATTTCCTTTCCACGCATTTTCCGCTATCCGCTTTCATATCAGTTCATGCCTTTGGTTCCGTTATAGGGTCGAAAGTGCCAGGGGGAAGTGTGAAGGTGGCTTGAGCTTTTGAAAGGTTTCTGTCCCCGCTTCCGAATGAAAGGACTGTAGGCACATATGGTCAACCATAAGCAACGCTTATCGCCCGAAACCAATAAATCCCTCCTCGTAATTCTGGTTGCAGCGTCAAAAGTGGCAGGCAAGACGATGCGTTGTGGCAGTAGATTTTCGTCTTGGAGAAAATTCATGGCCTGGGGCCTTCGGAGATCGCCATTGGGGCTTCGCTCGTAAGACTCTCACAGGTCCGAGCTTGGAAAACTTCAGAAACCCGGCCAATGTCTTATAATTTCCGATACTGGTGTCCCTTTCACGTTATCCTTCCATGCCGGAAGTGCTTCATTGGAAGGCGGGAGGTCCAAAAGACCCTTCAGTATGGCCTAGGTGTCGAGGCTTTTCTTCCGGCTCTTATCTATTCTATTCTATTATTCTATTTTTCAAAGAGTTTTAATTTATGATGGACATATGTTCGTGCTGTCAAGTTGGCATTCAACTCTCAAAGAAGAAACTCTGGAGCTCATTGGATATCGCCTGGAGAAGTACGCTAATAAATAATCTGCCATCCGCCTTTCCCAGCAAACGGGAATGTTCTATACTTTTGCAGGAGTGACTACAAAGGTACTTAAGTTAACATCCCATAAATTTGCTGTGATGAAAGAATTTAAACCGTATTCCCTCTAGCCAAAAGTAGATTTTGTGAATTGATTTTGAAACAAGTGCATGACGACAAAATTGAGATTAACTTTATTCTGTTTTTAGAGGAAACTTGGTTTCATTTATGTGGTTTTGTTAATTTTCAAATCCGCCGATATTGGAGTTCCGAAATATCTAATCTGCTCCATTAGGAATCGCTTCATAATCCTCCCCTAAAAAGAAGAGGGAGAAGAAGAAATATAGTATGCAGTTAGGGGTGGTAGAATAACAGAAAGATTAATAGTTACAGATACCTACAAGCTACTTTGCCACTTTTTGTAAAGTATTTAAAAAATGTTTGAGAAACGTTTAAAATATAAAACAAGCTGCTATGAAGGAAAAAACTGGTATGAATGTTTGCCTATAAAAATAATAAATAGCTCATTTTGGAGAATGCTACAACAAAGAATTCCAATAATGCTGCAGGTTAACCAAGTTAAAATCAATAGGAATTTTGTATAAAAAGTGAAATACCTACATTATCGCTCTTAAGCATCCCTGATAAAATATGTTGTGCTTTGTGGTTAGTGTCTTAGGCAACAAACATTTCTGATATGCATGAAAGTATTGCAGATAGCACGTAATGAGAAATTATTTATAAAATAATTTTCGAAGGTGCACAAAAGTTCCGTTCTTTAAGGGCCTTGCGCTATATTTATTTCTCCCAAATAAGCTTGGGATAGATAAGGTGTAGTGATATTGATTGGATCTTAAAAGCGTATTTACCTGCGACGCAAAGGACGGTTTCCTGAATAACACCCGAGTATATTTACCTTTGCCAAGTTGACTCTTTAGTCAGCAGTTTCTCTATGCGGTACACCAAAACAATGCTAAGTAATAATACATAGAAAAAATTACAACACTGGATTCTGCGCTGATAACTGACGAAGCACTGGCCGGTTTCGAGTGTAAGAATGTCGTAATGCGAGTCACGTCGTCTAGAGGAAACCTTAGTTTGTTCGCAATGCGGATCTCGTGCGGAACAAATAAGTACAATTTGCCATGTTTGAGACTAAGTTCTGGGTCACGCAAAGCCTGTTGCATTCAGGATATGCTCCCTTATTTTTTATTTTGAGAAAATTTTTTTTAGATAAACTCGTTTAGAGGCTAAAGGAATAGATACGTTCATGGCCCCATAATCTATTCAGGCGCTTCGGCCTCGGCTGTGCCCCAATCTTCAGCAGCAATGAAATTAAAATAATAGTTTTCTAATTTTAGTGATATAGAATATGGAGTATAGAAACCGAGAGATTCGTAAACAAATGAACACTTCTTCCTAATAACTAATGCGAACATTTTAAAAATGAAAATATAATTAAGATATGCATTGAACAATATGAAACAAAAGAAGCACAGTGTGAAGATTATCACTAACCTAAGTACCTATTAACTTGCCAGCTCATCAGGAGGTTTTTCAGCAACTATATGATATGCATGTAGGTTTCAATTCATTGTGATAGAGGAAAATCCCTTCTCCTGCAGTCTGTTTTTCACCTCCTGCAATATTGCTTCTGGCATTTCGCACGTTCTCCTTCGTGTATATTCAACTATATTTCCGCGGTTACCAATTTATTCGCAATATACACTAAATGGAGGATTTTGACTGTGGTTTCTAAACCGCAAACTGCACAATAAATTGTTTCGGTACTTTTTTTTATAGTTTTCTAGTACAGACAATAAGCGTGCACTGTTCTACTGTGTACGGTTCATATTGTACTATACGTACTGTAGTGCTCTTGACACAAATGTGCGGTGACTTTTGATGATCTCCTAGCTATTGTCAGATGCGTCACACTTTTCGAATGTGACGCATGTCTAAAGAGTAGCGTCACCACTCGTGTCCTTTAACTATGCTTCTCATGAATAATACTTTTTATAATAATAGGATCTTCTGAATATTTTATTTCACTATTTGTAGATTCAATATCGTCAACCTAGTCTTTAGATGGGGCTCATTTATACTGAAATAATTGTTTTGCAATTCAATCTAGTTTGATATGGAGATATGCTCATGTCAAATTTCCCTGAATAGCATATATTATTTTGAAAGATATAAGGAAAGCGAATAGCTGGGAGTGAGTGAAGCACAAGGTTGCATTTTAAATATTTTTTTAAATACTGTAACTTTTAAACAAGAAAAGAACTAGTTAAAGTTAGTTATAAACTGTTTTATCGAACTTTGAGATAATGCTGAACATTCACAATAGGATCTTCGTGCATTAAACATACAAAAATTGAAACATTATTTTAGGGAGCAAAAATAGACTTAAAAAAGATGCTATGGGAATGTTGAAGGTATTGCATTTAAGCACATAAGCAGTATTTAATCGTATACAGTTCAGAAAATTTACGGAATACTTGAAATCACAATTTCAAGAGTTGGTTCACATTATCAAGATTACAAAAACGTATAGGTACAAATCCCTTAAGGTAGAGAGACTGAAGAAATTATCGTTTATGAAAGTTTATATGATTTGCAATTTAGCAATTTTTCAATATTTGCCCACTTTAGAATATTGTAACGTTTGAAAACTAATACATTTATTTGTATGTTGACGTTTTAAAAGCAGAGGCCCGTATCCTTGTCTAAGAACTCCCATCATTCATCTGTGTTTTCTGCAGTTGTTTATTCTTTCAGTCAGTCAACATGTCTGCTCCTGCTTAAAATATTTTGAAAGTTTGTAAGTAAATAAATCAAAAAAGGAGAATGTTATTGAAGTAAGTTCACTATTTGAGTTAACTGAAATATTAAAAATTCTAACCACAATTTAGCTGAAATAGAGAGAAATTTATAGCAGGAGCATCTGCTGTGAAATAGTTTGATTTACTATTCAATGTGATAAACTAGACCATCATGGCAATTGGCTATGATAGAGAACTCCGATGATTAGCGAACTGAGTTGAAAGATATGTTAACGAACAATTAGTTATTACGTAATAAAATATCACAAGTTAATCACGAGTGAGTTTCAATATGTCCATAGTTTCACCAGCGCGGAGGGAAGCGGGGCCACGAAATTTGTTAAGAAAGGTTACCGGATAATTTATTTACTTATTTGGTTTATTTATGGACGCTCTTTAACATCTCAGGTCATCAGCGTCCCATTCGATTCAGAGCGTGAAACGGCCGACAAATTTTGCTCAGAGGCCTCTTTTTTCAGGCTTGAGGTTCTTTTTCGTACCGTAAATGTACGACACGGGACCCGCGGCTTAATTTCCCTTCCGAAGAAAGCCATAGGATTTTTACGACCGAAAAAATCCATCGCCTCCTAGCTGGGTTTGAACCCGCGATTTGGGTTTAGGAGGCAAGTATTGTTACCACTACACCATCACGACGAACATAAACTATTTAATAAACAGCCTTCGTAATATAAAATTATATACTGTAGTATTATTCAATTCACTTGTAAATTATACTTTATTTATGTATATTATGTAATTATGTAGTGCTAAATTGCCTTGTAAATCAACCCCGATAATAAGCGGGCTATTGCTAATCAGATGATCAACGGCGATTGATTGAAACTGAACGAGCTGTAAACTTAATTGTTGTTTTTCAATGTCTGGCTTATAGAGTAAATAGTAACAGAATTAATATTGGAAAATGATGTTGTAGTGGAACAGATTGAATTCACGTACAAAGAGAGTCTTATGATTCATAAGTCAATCAAGGTAAGTTGAAGTTAATGTCGGTGAACAAAATAATTTGATAAACTTCTTTGTTCTCCAAGTAAAGAAATCGAAAAGGATTTGTGAAACTGTACAGGGTGAACGTATATTCTATGATATGTATGGGCGATGAGGAGTTTGTCGAGCGCGGAATGCATGCCCTCGGGCGGCTGGTAACGAGATCTCTCGCAGTTAAAGGTATGGCACAAGAATGATTGTCTAAACATTTATTTATTTGTACTATAAAGTCAAGTAGGCCATTTTACGCAAAGAGATGTGGGAACTGCTATCTCCACTTTCCCCATGTTTTTGGTATTTGCTTAGGAAATTGTTTATTTCCTATGTTAGATGTTTATGAGAAACTGAATTGATCTCGTGGCGGATGTTAATCTTCATTGTTGCGAATTTAATTTGTTTACTGTGTCTTTTATTGTTTCCTAGAGATATTACCCACAGAAAGTTAGATCACGCTAGTGACATAGTGACATCTCTATTGTCGAATACTTTGTGACTTGCTAAAAAATATATGGCCTGTGTGTGCCGTCGCACAGTCCTGTTGGAATGTATGCATATTGGAGGGCTTTCGTAGTAAAATATGTGCACACTATTGCACATTCAAATCATTTTATATATTTTAGTCACAAGGGGAACCTCATGAGTCAGATCAAGATTTTATGAACTCTTGCATCGGCAGTTTTGTTCAAAATAACATAACCGTGTAGTGAACCAAGCTGAAATTAGGATTAATTTCTCTGTTATGTGCTTTAGTAAAACACATTAACAAACTGCATTTCTTGGCTACAGGGATACCCGGCTTAAGTTTTCTACCACAGTAATTTTACAAGATTTCAACTTAAATAATTTCATAGTCACTTGTGCAATAGTGTAGGGAATTCCCAGTTAGTGGGAAAGCTAGAGAAGATTAATCTTTTCAGACGATATTCAAGGCCATCTTGTTTGTTTTCACCTTCCCTTTCACGAAATTTATCAACAAAGATTTGAAAGTTCTGGCGGAGTTTTTATAAACACATGAATCATAAATAACAGTTCGTGGTTGATTTGTTGTTGAATTGGTTTATTTATGAACGCTCTTTAACATCTCAGGTCATCAGCGTCCCATCCAATTCAGGGCGTGAAACGGCCGACAGATTTTGCTCAGAGGCCTCTTCTTTCACGCTTGAGGTTCTTTTTCGTGCCGTAAATCTACGACATGGGACCCATGGCTTTACTTCCCCTCCGAAGGAAGCCATACTTAGGATTTTTACTCCAGAAAAACTCCATGGATCCTAGCCGGGATTGAACCCGCGATCTTGGATTTAGGAGACAAGTATGATTAACACTACACCACCAGGATTGACACCGTTCGTTATGGAGTGGAATAATTAGGCCTATTGTTTCCATCTGACCTTCCAAGGAAACTATACAAAAACCACCAAGAACCACTTGCGTTCGATGTCCACTGTCGTAAGGGACTGCATACCTTACTCGCCGAATATCGCGTTAGGCTATTAGGGATCCCCTTCACGCAAATATCGATCAAGGTAGCTATCCTCCGACTGGAGTTCCGCACGCACATGTTATGAAGGAGGGAAACGTTCCAGGCCTAAGTTTTAGGGTACCTACCCACCACTTGCCATTTATGAGGACAGAGGAAAATCTGGAAAATAACTTCAGGCAGGGATGACGGTTCGAACCCCAGACCTCCTGCTCACGAGAAAACGCCTTAACGACCTCGGGCATCCTTGGTGGTACTTATGAAATTTATCTCAATATGATGTATAGATAATGGTGGTAATAAAATAATAAAAAGCAAAAAGAAATTCCACACCTCAATCATGGTCTGTAGTTGTTAAAATAAATTACATATCCTTTAAACCAAAACCAATCCATATTTTTTAATTCATGTTTAATTGTTAATTATTAACTTAGGGCGAAGGTTAAAATTAAGACATTGTAAGTTAAATAGTTGCATTATTTATTGTCACTAATATCTGCTGCTTGTGCATCAGTATGCAGTCTGCTTTATTTTCCGCGACTTTTTAATTTCTAGAAGAATTTATTGCTCATTTCAAGCTATTTTTAGTGTTTCTACTTATTTAATCGTTTACTTCACTGTTTTAACATCTGTAGCGTAAACAAAATAGCGAATGTTTGAAATTGACTATTTAATATGAGAATTTCACTATAAGTGCTGAGTATTTTTCAGTGTATTTTATGATTTTCAATATTGCACTTCTGCGAAGTTACTAATTAATCAGGGAGTATTGCCAAATAGTATGGCCTGTCTGTTTGAGCGGACATATATCTAATATGTACTACATTGAATGCATTTTCTGTTAAATCCTAAGCTGATTGATTTCTGACTGCATGATCTACACACCATAATGTGGCATTAGCGTGCATCACACCTGTTGCCAGAGAGGATAAACCGTGAATGGCAACATCCGTGAGGGACTTAGACCCGGGCAGCAAGGAATTTACGCGTGCGTTTTGCATTAGCTAATGTAGGCAGTACAACTTTTCGCATTTCAGGAGCTTCCACGTTTCGGTGATTTACATTACAAACCAAAACATGATGTTTTTCGCCACTAACATTTTCTGTATTGAAAACAAAAACCTAAATGGTTTCAAATTCATGTTTTCGAATTTTTCTAAGATTCTTTAACTCTTTTATACTCATTAAGTACTCGCTAGATCTTTATCAGGAAATCTGTGTTAGCATAAAACGTTTACCTTATTGTTGTTTATTTACACTATCATTTTTGCTATAGGTGGTACGTTATGATGAACTTATCAGGCATCTCGTTTAAAATGCATAATTAATAGGCATTTTTAATATCATTAATTGGTATAACTTTTACTTATGATAAGGAAATTCAAGTACAATAACGCATAGTTATAGGTTTCGTCTATTAAATATTTATTAAATAATTGTAAGTACATTAAAATCAATGGCATTCAGACCTTGAAACATTGCAAGTATCGTGCGTGTACTAACTGACTCCGCATCACTACTGCTTACTTTATTGCAGAGTCAATTAGTATATACATTCTATTTTTTTTTTGTATTAGAAAACTTGATTTCTAAATGCAGTATAGTGAAGGTTAAGGGATGTCTAAGGAACTGCACATACAAAGTTATTTTTTCATAGCTGGTTCCGTGTGTAAAAAGTTTAAAGTAGACCACAGACGCCAGTCTGAATGTGTATTGTTTGAAGTCTGTAATGCACCACTAACTTTACAGCATGCAGCAACGCATTGACAGTTGGGTAAGTCATACAATTGGGTAGGCATACTATTGATCATTTTAAAAGGAAATAAAATCTGTATGAGCTAAAACACACAAACATCTCGGAAATCGAGATATTTTAAAATTCATTAGGCAGATACCTATATTCCTACAACTGATTTATAGCCTACTTTAAGAGGGAGATCGTCAAAACATACAATATTCTACATCAAAAAAGATTAAACTCAGAAGTAAAAATGACAGGTGTTATTAATTTCTTGACTCTGGACACATTTTACTTTTAGTGTGTTTTTAACCATACGTAAAGTTTTTCATTGCTATGCTAACCTTTAGTGCAATAGCTAAAACTGCGCCTAAAAAAATCAATCATAGCATTTTTGTTTTACAGTGTTAGAAAAGTATTTTAAGCCTGGTATTTATTAGGTATAAGTATTGCGGATATAAAAACGAAATGTGAGTTATGCGTGCTGTAAAGTACCAACTGTAACCCATTAAATAAAACTATTCTCTAAATATAAAAGTACTAAGGTATCAAAATACAAATTTTCTTCATGGTACAGCATTCCTGGAGAACGCCACGTGATTTTAAGCATTATACCCTCCGGGCTCATTTACGCACTGATTTCGTTGTTTCCTTAGGTCTTAGTTGTTATGAGGAACTTGAAACTGCAAAAAAAAAAAAAAAAAAAAAAAAAAAAGTATTCTGAGATCATGGTACGAATTAAATACTATGTAAAAGTTAAAACATTTCAAATAATGCTATTCAAAAGAAAAAACTTTTCGTTTAAATGCTTTGTGCAATTCTAGGCAGCCTCCGCAACATGCATGTCAAACTCAGTTCTAATACACTTTCTCTCACACATTTGTACTATACAAGCAGCGTACGTAATTAAGCTGGACACATAAGAACTGGTCTTCACTCTAGCAGGCGCTTAGAGCAGTATGAGTACCTTAAGCAAACTTCGCGCTTTTAGAGCCAGAATGGTAGGCATGCCACACACACATATTGGTTCTTGCTACACACGACTACATTAAGCGTGACAAATTCACTTTGAGTGTATAATTCAAATCCGCTATATAGTTTACATTAACTCCATACAAATTGTCCTTAGTGTGGCTTCCGATATAAAAGTTTAATGGCAGGCTTTATGGCGATTATGGTAGCCATATTTTCCATCTACCATATTTTCCAGCGCTGTGGAAGTGCCATATCTAGGAACTCAAAACAATGTGGTGAGGAAGAGCTTGTTAAAATACGCCTTTATCTCCAATTTGTTGTGCTGCGATCAGTTTCAACATATAAAGATGGCTGTGTGCTTTCAAAATCGGTTGCGCAAAGAAAATGGATTTATACCGTGCGATCAGTGATGCTTTCCATCGAGCGAGCTGCCACTCGTTTGCCACGCCTTAAGGGAGCAGCAAGCCTGCTTGCTTACTTGTTGACCTTGCTAATTGTGGAAGTCGTAGCGCAGTTGCTCCTGAGTATGTGTTGTATTGTTCGTTGCTTAATTCGACAGTATACATAAAATTATGCTTCGCGTGTTTACAACGGCACAGCGTGTCTTTAAGTACGATCCATGTGGGTTAACTCAGTGGTGAAAGAATAACTTAAGGGAATAACATACTAAACTTTCTTTTTCCTTCAGAGAATTAATCGACAAGATGCATGATCGTGCATTTTTTTAATGAACTCTACCACTGCTTACATTGGGAATAATTTCATGGGAGCAATTCATAATGTATTTTTCACAATGGTTATCAGTAGGGATTTGGACCCCCTCGGTTCCGCGATTTAACAGCCTGTGATTATCTCTGGAGTAATTTAATAAATATCGTGTACAATACGAACCCGCACACCATGCAAGAATTCGAAGATAATATTCTCAGGAAGTTGTACGGATTTCTAAACATAAATTACAGCGAGTTATGAATAATTTTCTAAAAAGATGCCAAAAATATGTTGAAAATGGAGCCGGGTAGTTTCAACACCTTATTTGATAATTTGGTAAATAATGGGCTTCTTAAATTGGTTTGTGTATTGTTGTATGGTTCGTTTGTTATGTTGTTTTAGATCCGGCTGGCCGGCTAACTGGCTAACGAGTCCACAGGCAAAGTAGTCCGAGAGAAAACAAACTGATTGCAAGGTACAAATCATATGCGTTCCCTTTCAAGCTGCCACTTTCATTCTTAATATATGCATGTGGATGTTCATTTGCCCTTATCCTGATGTTATGTTGATGAATAAGTTAAAATATATAAACACAATCTTCTGTAAGAATTGTTTGTCATTGTCAACATTACTAATATCTAAAAGACTATGAAATGTGATATTGTTCTCTCTAGGATAAAGAAATTCGTGGAATTAATCGACTTGCATAGCTCGATGCCATCTAACTGCAACACTATATATGAAATATTGTATTACTTCTCCATTACCATCTTCAGTAGAATGGTTTGTAGCCTTTTGACCCGTTTATCACCGGTTGTTTTTGCACATTTTTTCTTCTAATGGAACGTATAAAACTATCCAGTTTCGTTCAAATAATCCATTTAGCCATGTTATACATAATCGTGATATTTTTATTTTGTACATATATCAAGGCTTGATTTTATTTATGTTTTAAAGCATATATTGATCTCCAGAAATTCCTCCATGCAAATAATTCTTTATTTAGTTTCCATTGCGTAGCAGATTTCTGTAATTAGACTTTAATGTATGATATTTTACCAATGTCTTTCCATATCTAAATACAGAAGGTACAAAAACTTAATCTGCCTTGTCTTCCTTTAGTCAATGAGTTTTATTCATGACTAGCGTTGCATTTGCCCCTTTATTTTCATTTCTAGCAACATTTCTGATCACCCATAAACGTCGTATCTATGGCTCAACTCGAATCCACTATCTGGTGCATCATGAACCCGACAGTATATTCATTTAAATAGTTCAACCGAGTGATAAATCTTAATTGGGCCGCAAACGATGCTTTAACCATAGGCTGAATTGACCGGTTTCATTCGTGCCTCTGTCCTTTTATTTATGATACAGATATTACTTGAAAGATATTTTAACCCATGACCATCATTCATAAGTTGATCTTTAACGGGAAACTGGGATGTTTTGGGAAACGCCTCCCTAACATGGAGAGGCGTGTGCTCGTATGCCTAATTTTAATGACAACAATTTTCAATACTTGCTATAAAGTACAACATTGTGTTCGCCTGAAATGTCACTTGAGCTACACATATTTGTTTGTACATTACAAGGGAAAATCTGGGACCGAGAATGAATGAGACATTTGGAATTTTTTTCTGCTTAAAACGGGCATCTGGTTTCAACACCACTATTGTATCTTACTGAATTTTCCATTAAATATAAAAATTATAGTACGCGACACTATTTTAGTTAATTTTTGGTGATGTAACATTATAAAATATTGTGCTGAATTTATTTTTCAATTGAACTAATGTATGGGCTTTCTGAAAGGGAATTTTATATTTTATTTAATATGAATCAGTGGTGAATTTTTATTTGTATTTTGTAATAGTGCTTTTATTCATCAAAGAATAGCGAGCAAAGCTGTTATAACAGTTTATAACATTGATAACATTCCAGATACACGAATCGTTCGCTAAGCTATGTGGAGCACGTTAGAAATATAAAACTGAAACTAATTAAACCTCATCGTCCTGGAATAAGATCCAGCTAAAACTCTTAAGTACACAGAATGCAACAACGGTGGTCCTCTGTAAGTAAACAAAAAACTTTCCCACTGAATGTTTTGTTTGGTTTTTCAAATAGAATTCTCCGTTTCAACCATGCCTTTTTTTCCGCGCACTTTCTTGGTTTCGAATGCGTTTTCTCTTTCTCTCAACCATCCTTGTTACCTGGCTACATCAGGAGACGTCGCCGATTAGCTTTGCTTGCAATTGGCTATCAAGCCTATTGTGTTAACTGGAAGTGGTGACGTAAGCATCATATTGAGTTGTCTTCCGAAGAACGTTTTTGCCTATACTTTTAAATTGTTAGGTCCGGAGCCATCTTCATAGTGTGAGGCCTATAACCCAGGTATTACTTAACTTTTCAAACATTTTATTACGATTTTAGCATTAAACTTTGTTATATTGATATAAAACTTCCTGTTTGAATTATTTTGAAAGATAGGGAACTTAAAAGTCAACCTGTTAAACTTAATGGCACATTTTTGGCACCTAAAAATATTTTACTCGGTGTCCGAGGGAGAGAGTTTATTAACTGCTTGCGTCAAAGTAAATTTTTAAAGCATTTATTCAATAGTGTTTTTCAAGGATTTGTTATTTGTTTAAATGCTATATTGCTGAGGGACATATTGCACATTTTCAATCGGAATATTATTTTACATTATTTTTTCATTTATTGTTTTTTAATAAATTTATTTAATTGTTAACTTTCTCCACCACATCCCGGGGGTATTCTTCCAAACCTAAAAATTTGTTCAGACATTGATGGAAGAAAGCCAAACCCATTTGTTCAGATACAGAATAGCCACTCTTACCAATTCAAAGAGAGAACCATCGCATACTGATAATTTATTTAGCTAGTAAATGAATTGAGTACTTTTCGTCGACTTGGAGGTATTTGAATTAGATTAATATTTTAAGTACTTAACTTACTAGTTCAATAAAAATATAACTTGAATGTGGTTTTCAAAATCAAAGTCATAGCTTACGTTCCGTTTAAACTAATATTTTACAACTCTTAAACTGAGTATTGAAATTCAATTTATACCGCTATTAATTTTATGTCTACTAACAAGGATAAATTACTAATAAACTATAAAACTAGGACATAAATTCTTAACCCTATACTCAGCAACCTCAAGTGCTAATTTCTGGTATTGTTTTTGTTAAACAAGATTTTTTGTCAATATCCTGGTTTCCTTGTTGTTTTAATAATTATGATATGTTAGACGAACAACCTTACAGAAATACATAGATTTTGCAGCATATAAGAATATTTAAGAAAATAAGCATGAAAACTTTCATAGCAGGCAGGACTTACTAGCAGGAAGCTTCTAAAATCAGTGAAATGTAGTTACAACTTTGCCTTGTAAGGCCTCATATCTTTTAGTAAAGTTTTACCATGTTTCCAAAGGGAACACAAGAGTTGCAATGTCATTTTCCTACGAATCTAATATTATTTAAGTCTTAACTCAAATAGATATTAAACATATTTGAAAGTCATCATGAAATGCCTGTCCTTGAAGATGTGTACTATTCAACGTGAATGAGTGATAGCTCTCCTTTATTGTGCATTTCTACAGGTCGAAATAGCGGCGGTGTACTAATACAAAACAATGGGTAATAATGTTAATTTGTGCTCTATTTTCCTTTTTCAATTTTATGCATTACACTAAATATAATGCAATGATGATTTATAATGGATTTTTTTTCCTGCGGTATTTCTGAAAGTTGGTATTTCACTCATTCTTGGCCCCGCAAAGCTATGATGTGTGTTTGCTGTTCTCGAAAGGGGTGTAACGCATTTGATTTTAATGTTGTTACTAGGTTGTCAACGTGTCTTTGTGTACTACAGTATGTGAACATTTGCAACTGCTGGAAGCAATAATGCAGAAGATGATACACAGACTTCGGACCACCGCAAAGATGTTATAACTGTCGCATTAATTCCACAAGGACAGTAAACGAAACTGCGCGCTTGCTCCATCTTGTTACTGCAGAGTGAGACTTTCAACTTCTCTACGAGCAGAGAATGCCCAATAACTCTACATAAGTTTATTCAGGTGCCTACCTAAAGAGGCATGCCGACTGCCAAAATGCCGTGTATTTGCGCTAGTGATAATCGCAGCATTTCTTCATGATGAACAAACTCAAATTCTGTGTGATGTATTGCGGCGCCGCATTATCAGGCCGATTGTCCACACAACCATTAGAGTTGGAAATCTTCCTTGAGTTTGCGCATTATTTGAACAACGAAGAACTTCATATTGGTATTTTCAGTCAACAAATCATTGATTCTCGTGGAACTGCAAGAACCTTTCGGCTGAAAATTGAAGTGTTGACTTCCTATGAGTTGGAGAATAGGCAGTGACATACCTTAAATGCTATGGAAACCATTTTAAGAGACAGCATCATGTTTATTACAAACCAAGATATGTCGGTATCAATGTCGCCTCGCCTAGGTTCATTAATCATAAAATATAAGGAAAAATTCAAAGGTCGAGTGTAAATCAAATGCTCAATATTTTGTTGCTCGGTAAGTAAAGGGTGTAAATGTGATATTCTTCCGGGCTGTTTTGTCATAGCCTCCTGGAGATGAAGATTTCAGATGTTTAGTCTGCAACTCCGGCATACATTTTCGGTGGCGTAGACGGTTCTCCTTTCTGGTAACACCGCGTCTGAAGTGCCTGTGACAGTCGCTTTATTTATAATGCCAGCGTTCCCGACTGATTGGTCCGGACCGGGCGGCGGCATGTCGGCTGGTGAGAGGAGCCTGGCCTCTCCTGTGCTGCTCTCTTGTGATGGGCTCGCTATGTTTTCATGTGTTGTATGTAGTAATTTGTTGTCGATTGCTGGAAATAAGTCGCTATTTAGTTTTTGAGCAAATTTTTTTCTGTTGAAATTGCTGAGGTGTTTGTGGTATTCCATCGCTTTTCGCTGTAGTTTTGAATGTGTGCCGTGCCGAGTCCAGCAGACCACGACAAAACAGCCCGGAAGAATATCACAATTACACCTATGACTCCGGCCGTGAAAGCCAAAGCTCTCTCTTAAAGGGTGGGCTTTATTTATTTGTGTATTTTAATTAGGATGTTAATACAAAGTGATTTATATAGAACTAACACATTTCTTTTTTATTTCAAAACGAATGATGCTAGTCACAACTTATTATACAACAAATGTAGAGTATCTTTCTGAGATTATTAACCTATAGATTATGTTAAAAATGTCGTCCACCTGCATAACTCGACGCGTGTTACTGGTCTCTTGTTAGAGGACTGTGTTGTCAATACCATTAATATCTTGCGTAATTTTGATATTTAATTTAATTTGATATGCCACTAACTACTTCTGCCTTTGCAACCTGATAATGCACTGCAAAGTAGTAGCAGTAGTGGTATTTATTTCTCATGCATCACATACAGAATTTTTTAACAAAAACAAACACAAATTTATTCCAAATTTATTAGATTGACTTAGACAAAAATAAACAAAGAAAAGAAAGAAAAGTGTTAGTTCTATACAAATCACTTTGTAAATGATATATTTATAAGTAATGTTTTTATTTATAAACCTTGGTTCATCAGCAGTTATTGTTTAATGTTGTGCTTCAGATCGTTCAATATCTTGGGGCGTATGGCGTAAATCTGTCGTTTACGTAACTCCTTAAAAAGAAGTCTGGTGTTGTCAATCAGGTGGCCACAGATTCTTGGAGATTATCCGGTCGTCAAATTCAATTAGCGCCATGAACTGGTTAGATGTATGGCTTGTAGAACTATCTTGTTGAAAATTCCATAACCCAGCTCCATCGTTCAGTTGCTCAACAAAATCCATGAAGATACTTTGCAGTGTCCACAAAATGGTTTAAAAAAAATTCCCACCATTCTTTGTGCAGATATTGCACACGGAACCGCGACTTCTTTCATATATTTGTTTATTTGAATTAAAAACCTATAAATATTATAATATAATATATTTTTTTAAGTTACATAATAATAAATTATTCACATTATTTGCTCTCTATTATTAAATAGTCTTTCTAATTCTTTCTGTACTAAGTTTCAAGTATCCTATATGTATAACTGTATTACGACAATATTCTAGAATTTTGCACAGTGAACGATGTATTGTGTTATGCCTCATGCAGCAGGTAGTAAATTTTCAACATTTACTATAGATGTTAATATCTTCCAAATATATTCTACATTTGAGGTATATGGATGGCTAGCTTCATTCATTTTGAAAAAATAAAGAAAGAAAAAGGATTAGTTCTATATAAATCACTCTGTATTTACATAGTATCATTAAAGAAAGGCCGAGTCACAGTACATATGTTAGATAGGAAGCTCAATTAACACTTTTATATGTTTTTTTTTTCTTTTATTTCCTACAGGGCAGCATCATACTGCATTCCGCACATTAACTTTTACTTTAGCAACGGGTCACCTAGGATAATCTCGTTAAAATGTTATGTCTGTTTTTTTTTTTTTTTTTTTTTTTTTTTGTTTGAGTCCTCTTGTGCAATTTATTTTTCGTTACTCGGTTGCCACAGCCATTCCGCATCTCATTAGTGGCTTTCATGCATACTTAGCAGTATTTTGTCTATCTGTAAATTACCTCTTGTGCTTGTAATGTTACTAATCAGTCATTATAGTATTTAAAAATTTTGTAAACGCATTTAACTTTATTTTGTGCCCTGAATCTTGCGGGAAGTCGGAGATGATTGTTCTGACAACTAATGGATATTATTGTTTTTTTTTGTTGTAGTTCATGTTTCACAAAGCAATTGGAATGCAGCTATGGTATGCTAGTGACTGTGGAGTGAACACTTGAAAAATTCCGAGAGCGTATCGATAATCGATAGGGACACAATCCCCTGCTATTGGAATTCGAGTATGAATGTCTGTAGCTTTGTTTTATTTTTATATGTCTATTATTACTCTCGATCCCACTTTTTCATTTCTGCACATTTTCTCCGATGTTTTTCCTTATTTGTATGATTTTCCTTTTAAACATATTTGGTAAAATATGTAATTCTTTATCTTTTAATATTAAATTATACATAAGAGCAGAAACATAATATTAGATGGAATTTCACTGCAGGAGTGCAAAATACAGAGGATGCCAAAATACGTATACACACTTCATGCATAGAAAAAACTGCGTTAACATAATAAAACC
Organism: Metallyticus violacea; assembly: GCA_030762175.1. Lineage (NCBI taxonomy): Eukaryota > Metazoa > Arthropoda > Insecta > Mantodea > Metallyticidae > Metallyticus > Metallyticus violacea. The sequence goes on along the minus strand of CM060833.1, from coordinate 131,524,464 downwards.
GAATTCACACAAACAGAAAATGATGAGCACTAATGATCTTAGATTTTTTTTGGTTACAACAGTAGCTGAAAATCCCACCATCGGCGTCGATACACTTCTGAGTACGTTGAACTACTGATTGAGCAACGTTTGAGAAAATGTCCTCAGTGATTGCAAAACATGCCTTTTCAATTCCTTCCCGAAGTGCTGTCAGTGTAGCTGGTTTTCTACGGTATACAACATACTTAAGAGTTCCCCATAGGTAGAAGTCCAACGGAGTTAGATCCGGAGAACGCGGTGGAAACTCACTCAGACCTCTTTGTCCTATCCAGTGCCTTGGAAGATTGTCATAAAGGTACGCCCGTACATCTCAGTGCTAATGTGGTGGTACACCATCTTGTTAGAAGTAAAATTCCTCATTTCCATACAGTATATGAATGGCGGGAAAGACGGATGTGCGTACCATGTTCAGGTACACTGGGCTAGTTACTGTTCCTCCAAAGAGAATGGTCCAATTAGACACCTAGAAGACAACCCTCACCAAACATTAATTCCACGTATTAACGGCCTTTTCCAAAATAGCATGTGGATTGTTTGCATACCAGTAGACACAGTTATGTCGGTAAACAGTTCCGTTCAACTTAAATTGTCTCATCGGAACAAACAACTTTCCATACGAAGGCCTCATTCTCTTGCACCATGTTCCGAAACCACTCAAAGTACTGCATTCGCGGAAAGTGTCACCTTCATTTAATGCACGAAAAGTCTTGGAACGAAAACTTTCAACTTTGCTGTTTTAATAATACGAGATACGCTAGTTCTGCTAATCCCAGTCTCACATGCACATTGCTTTGTAGATATCTGCGGTGAGTGCTCAAAACGTTCCCAAACCATAGCCGAGGACGCAGGGCTTGTTTGCTATGCGACGTCTTCCAGATCTGCCCTTATGAACATCGCATACGTTACCATGAGTCTCAAATTTGTCTGGAATATGTATAGTTGTTACTCGCGTTGGCGGCTCTGTTCTGTACAAGCGTCTCCATTGTCTTTGAACTTCAACAACATTCTCGGTTTTCCAATACCACTTCAAAATTACCTTCCGTTGTACAAACGATAATCTTGGCTCCATTTTGATGTAGCAACGCCAGTGCATAACGTAATGTGAGTCACATCAGTCTACAGAACACCATACGATAATCTTGGCTTCATTTGTTTATTGTTGTTTTGCCTGTCAGGTAGCAACGCTATCATAATGTATGTGAGTCACATATGTTTACAGAACATCATATGATAATCTTGACTTTATTTGTTTATTTTTGATTTACCTATCATGTAGAAACGCTATCATAATGTATGTGAGTCGCATCTTTTTACAGAATATCATACTACACATTACTGCTGTTTTTCGGTTCAACGTTGAAATATTAAATAGATATCTATTGTGAAAGTGTGTATACATTTTTGGCAACCTCTGTATAAGCATAAGTACACATATAATTATGACTAGGGTAGAGCTGAAACGAGAGTCGGTCCTGGTGGTGTAGTGGTTACCATACTTGCCTCCCAAACCCAAGATCGCGGGTTCGAACCCGGCCAGGAGCGATGGATTTTTTCGGGGCGTAAAAATCCTAAGTATGGCTTCCTTCGAAAGGAAAGTAAAGCCGTGGGTCCCGTGTCGTACATTTACGGCACGAAAAAGAACTCAAGCCTGAAATAGAGGCCTCTGAGCAAAATTGTCGGCCGTTTCACGCCCTGAATTGAATGGGACGCTGATGATCTGAGATGTTACACAGCGTCCTTAAATAAATCAGTCAATCTGAAACGAGGAAAGGAGTAGGAAAATGAAAAAGAACAAGAGAAAGAATCACAGTGGAAAAAGAAGCAGCAGAAGAAAATGCCTAAGAATGTAGTTACAAGGAGAGAAAAATGAGTTAAAAGAAACACAATTGGTGCAGAGGAAGATCAAGAGTAGAGAGGAATAAAAGCAGGTGTAGAAAGAAGACAACAAATAGGGACAAATGGAACAAACAAACAAATGGAAGCGGAAAAGTAAGAAAATATCATCTAGTATTATCTATTAGATCTTTATTCTTCTTCTGCTATCTTCCACTGTAGTGCATTGAAAAGTTTCCAGACATACAGAATGGCATATCCAAATCAGAAAAAGAAAGGAAGATAAAGTGTATAAAGTCTTGACATATTTTTTTGTTTTGTGATTATACTTCAGCCATAAATATCTGTATAACATTGACTTTTAATTAAGCAGTTCTTTTTTAGAATTGGAAAAATATAATATTCTACTTCTTTTACCGAAATCACTTTATTCTCCGCTTTTGACACTTCTAGGATATATGTTGCAATTACCCTCCAAGAAGCTTGAGGGTTGTACTTTGTCCCAAAAGATCGTAATGCCTCTCTCTCCCACAGCAATCCAATTCTTCTCATAATAGTTCGTTTGGATTGAGGCCAGCTTGCTGTTTCTCCAGATACTTCTATAAGGTGCGTTTAGAGTCATTGTCTTGCAGAAAAACAAATGCCTACGTTGTAGATAAGGTACATATTTTATCCAGTATCCCGTGATATTGTGGCGAGTGAATGAAAATCGGACCAAGTCATAACGAAACCTCCTCTGTGTTTGATGTGGGTGTTACACAGTATCGGAAAATATTTGTTCATAACTACTCTCTGTAACAAATTGGGGCTACCTTCAGTGAACTCTTACAGTGCTGAGTATCTTTGCTGTGATTTAAATTAAATTCTGTCTTAAACTCTATTTCTCTTGTTTTGTAGCATTATTGTGATGTCTTGACATTTTATTGTGGGTTGCCACACTTATTTCATTTACCTTAATCTCCTTATTGCACCTGTAGCTGTTAACAACGGATATTCAGTATTTTTTGTATTCTTCGAATTCTGAAGGTATGGCTTGTTTTTAATGGCTCAGAAACATTCACAATATATACTTAAAGTATATAGTATATAGTATATAATATACTATATATATGACTGTATATAGTACATGGCTACACGAATTGAAAGCTATATCTACAGTGTTGATCCAAGTTTATGATCCTAATATGCTACAGGCAAGTGTTAGCTCCGAAAGTAAAGACGACTTGTACTTCTGTTGAACATTTTACTGAGTGCCTGAAAACTTTTGACAGGCCGGCACCGCTTTGATAGCAATCGTCGACAGAATTCGGTAAAGTTTCCAAGAAGTCCGCGAAAGTCTACACGTAGTGCTTGTCGCGAGCTGCGGTTACCCCAGTGTGACGTGTTGATCGTAAGCGACTGACGTGCTAATCCTATAAATTGCAGTTATTACTTGCCCTGACAAGATCTTAGTTTCGTCAAGATACGCAGGCGGCAATGATGGATGACACTTTTGCAGATGGACTTGTTTTCTCGGATGAAGCCACGCTATCTCAGTTTAGCATTTGAGAGATTCATTGAATATGAACGTGTTTTGTGCTATTTAATAACGAAGAATCTATGATTCGTTTTTCTTCATGAAAGGTACCGTTACAGGGATAACGTACATTGGCATGCTGCAGCAGTGGCTCATCCCACAGCTTGACTCCAGAGACATGTTTCAATAAGATGGAGAACCACTTCATTATCACTGCGAGATGAGACGTAAAATAAATGAACACCTGCCTCGTAATTCGATCGGCTTTGGCGACCTCCCACTGACCTTTCATTTTGCATGTGGCCACCAAGATCGCCTGATTTTGCCATGTGATTTCTTTGTATGGGGTTACGTAAAATACTGTGTGTACCTGCCAAGGATCTGCAGGAGTTAGGAAGACATATTATTACTGTTTTCCAAACCATAGATGACAACATGCTCTCTCGAGTATGGGACGAACTTGATTATCGTTTGATTATAAACCGCGTGACAAGCGATTCCCGTATTGTAGTACTTTTAAAATTTCCACAGTTATGGTATATGTTAGTGCTGTGTTCGATCTTCTGTAATATAAATATATACCCTCAATAACTATGTGAAAGTGTTTCATTCATTTTGACTCACCGTATACTATGATTGTTCTAAAAGATGTGAAGATTGCCAAATTACTATAACGGTTGTTAAGTGTCGCCCTTTAGATGACGCGCTGTAAAATTTCAAACGCGTAAGTGTAGTCAATAGCTTGTGACGATCGTGTAAACAAAATAGTGTTGCATTTTCTACAAAAAGGATGAAACTGAAATACGAACTGTAAGAAAGTAGTCGCTTTGAAGGGTTTGATGCAAATACATAATAAAGGAGTTAGATTCCACATTAAAGGATACTTCCTCTTCGTTATCGACGGTTAAAAAGTGGACTGCTGAATTTAAGAGTGAATAAACTGATGAGCGCTCAGAGGTTTCCAACTGCTACGACTGGCGAGATTGTGCCAAAAATTCGCAATGCCGTATTCAATGATCGCTGATTGAAGGAACGCAAGTTGGGTGATATTGCAAATAGTTCGATAGGCCGTTTTACACAAGTTCTGGGAATGAGGAAGCTTCCCGCTTGATAGGAGCCGCGTTTCTTACAATGGACCAAAAACAATCGAATAAACAATTCGCAAGAGTGTTTATACTTGTTTAAATGCAATTCCAGTGAGTTTCTTGGACGTCTCATAACAGTAGATAAAACATGGATTCATCACTACATGCAGAGACGTAGAGTACTTCTAAAAGTGGGTGGCAACAGGTGAAAGTGCAACAATTGGCTACGGTTTTCGGAGATTCTCATGGTATGGTACTCAAATACTACCTCCAGAAGCGCAGAACCATCCCCGGGGAGTATTACGTTTTACTACTGGACCAATTGAAGGATACTATTTAGGATAAACGTCCAAATCTTGCGAAAAAGAAATCTCTTCTTTGCGCATTCACATGCGTCTGGGATTATTGCTGCAAAACTGCGTTTACTTTGCATCCAAGTGCTTTCACATCCACTATAATTGCCGGATTCGACTCCTAGCATTTACTTTTTGTTCCTAAATATGAATAAATAGCTGGTAGAGGTTGAGGATGAGAAATACGCTTATTTTTTACACTATATCAAAAGCGACGTGTATTTTTGTAGTGGGAACATTAATGTGGAAAAAGAGGATTAATTAATTTGATTAGTGTTGAGAATAAGGAGGAAGAATTCGGTCGTCTTTGACACCGGGAGTACAGCTGATGCGGGGGTTGATAGATTTTGGATTTGGAAATAATTCAGTCGTTGAGCACTTTAAGGCCTCTCCCTACTTCTTCTCCCTCACTTCTTTCTCTTCTTGTTTATTTATGTTTATTTCTTCTTTTCTCCTGCTGTAGAGACGATATCAGTGTATTTTGGAGCTGTAGAAGTTCTTGGGAAAAGGTATTGGAATGGGTTCGTTAACTTCGAAAATAATGATCATAAAATCAACTAGACTAGTTTTTATTTTCATTCATTACACTCGGGGGCAAAAGATAATTAGCAATTATCATAGACAGGAGCCTTGTCGTGGGGGGACAGAGATTTTAGTTCAGTGGTTGGTAATGGGACACTGTTTTTAATGACGCTGACATTACCAATCCGCGGAGGCTTCATGACTTAGAGACTTAGATACAATGGAGTAGAACATACTATATGTAGTTATTCACCATATATCTACATTAACACTGCACAGCTGCCGAGTACTTATGAAATACTCCTAACACAGTTCTTAGCAGACGCGAACAACTGTGAATAACTTAATAGCACTCTTTTTAAAAGCTGATTAATTCTCGCGACAAACTTCTGCAAATTTTACAAAACACTCGTCTATACCCGGCGACGACTAGTATAATAACTGAAATTAAGCGAGACGCTCAAACACTGCAAGTAGACTAATCTAAACTGAGAAACTAGTCGCAATTCATCCGGGATTTTTCATCAACGCTGATTTTGATCAAGACACGACGCTTTTGGGGGTCTTAGGTGTTAGTAATTTGAGTATTGTTATTAACCTTCCGCGTTTCTCAATGGCTATGTGACACAAACATGCTTTAACGGACTTATGCTGATTGGGGGATGAGTTCGCGTCGTGTTTGTCTTGGGAAAGACAGTCAGGCGTTTCTATCTCGTGGCCTCGACTCAAAAGCAGATGTTCCGTGTATTTATTAGTTAAAGAAAAGAGATTGCTTGTTCTCCTTTTGGGGAAATGTTCAAGGCTACCAGGAGATAGACAATAGAAGTGGCGGCTTACCACGTTTATAGGAAGAGAGGTTTTGTGGTCCCCTTCCTTTTAATGCATTATTTTTAGAAAAAGGTCTTGCAGAGTTTTATGATTTCGTTAGTCATAAAACTCCCTTATTCTCGGCATCGGATCACTTCCGTGCTTTTTCTGCTAACAACCAAAGAAAAAGTGCGTATCGCACATATGAAATTTAAGATACTTGAGGAAGAAACGCCTTACTTATGACACTAAAATATGACAGTTTTATGGGAGTTTAATCTGCATACTGTACTTCTGAAGCAATGGAACGTGAATAAGGTAACGTGATTACTGGGGTCTTATTAGCCAGAAAGAATGTTTCATAATTCCGTTTCATGGTAGACAACGCGCTGATGTTTTAGTAGTCTGTTTTATGGCAATTCGCAAAGCCCGGCACTGTAATGCTAATGCAAGGATACATTTAAGAGTTTGTAGAATGGAAAGTACTGAAACTAAAAATATGGTTTCGACTTGCGGGTTCGGGAATGTGCCCTGCAAGTGATATTAGAACTTTTGAGGTATTTTCCGTCGAGCAATGAAGTCATAAAGCCAAACCACACTCTACGCTGTTATCCTGCATAGATCTCGAGTTCATGTTGCGTCACATCCTTTCCGGAAGTCTCTCGCCTTGATCTACTTAGTGCATTATAGTTTAAGTCGGTGACAAAATTACAGAACGCAAGAACAACTGGAGAGCATCTGGGGGGACAGTACATAACAGAAGAGTAATGGAATGCCTTCGTATGCTCTTATTAAAAACGTCCTTACGAAATAAAGTGAGAAATGCAAAACAGACGGCAGGGTTTGAAGAAATTGTGCAAGAAGTTGTGCGAATATTTCACATTGAAGGCGGGGACGGATGTGAGCCCGCTCCCGATGAAAACCGGAACAAATTCGTATTCGCACCCTGGCCAGAGGGTATAAATTGGCTCTATTTTCTCTGATTGCGACGGACCGAGGTTGGTGCATACAAATGTAGTAGTGATTCGCACTTCCGCGTTTACCCTTCGTATTTCCCCCTCTATCATTAACCCTCACCCTCCAGTCTTCCTTCCTTCGTTCCTTCCCTGCCGAGTTTAGCATTCATCTCTCCCCTTTACCATACACCTCCCTCTACCTTTGGTACCGCTTCCCGCATTCACGCCAGAAATGGGTAAATTGTTTTAACAGAACCTGCGGATTTCAGAGTCTTTTAGAAGAAAAAAGCAGTGCTGCTTTATACTGAGAAAAACAACCATTCTGTTAATTAAAATAAACGAGTGGAGAAGGTACTCGAGAGGTATATAAGTGAAATAACTGCTGCAAAGCTCGAGAGTAGAGTTGAAATGTTAGTTCTTAACACTGGCGTTTAGCAACACACAGTTAATGTTTTCTACTTCTCTCAGACTAATTATTTCTTTTATATCAGCTAATATTAGGACAAGAACTGATAATTCCAAGCATTGCCTTCTATGAGTTTCTTCATTGTGCTTATTTACATATAAACTTATTAACGTGGAGAATACAGAAAAGTGAATTTTACAGTGTCATTAAAATTACAAACTTTTCAAGCATGAATGAGCTATCATTTCCTTATTGCTATCAATAAATGTGTTCATTGCTAAGCACCATTGGTAAGAAATAACATTTCAACTCTGCTCTTGTACTCTACAGATGTTATTTCACTTGTATATCTCTTCATACAACAGCAATGATTTCTTCATTGCCGTGAGTGCATCTTTTAAATAATCAGAGATATAGAAATGAAAGTCAAAATCCGAGCTATGCGTCGCATTGCGTTATGGGGCAGTAAAACTTTGATCACATCTTTGTGAAGAAGGGTGCACCGGAAATGCCTCTTCTGTAGAGTTTTAACATAATATGCTTCAGATTGGTTTCACCACGAGGTAAACTATCGATCAAAAGGTTACCTTCAGCGTCCCAGAAGAATGTTACGACTGAGGATATTGTCTAGAATTGAATGTTTTTTCTCCGAAGACATTATAGATTTCTTTTGGTCCCACGTTCAAAGCAATGAATCCATGTTTCATCTCCCGTTACAATACTGGACAAGAAATGGTATCCTTCAGCCTCATATTACTTATGATCATAGGTCAGTTAGGCATTGTGGGACCCATTTACCTTCGAATATTTTAACCGACAGACAATTTATTTGATGCTATTGACAGAGATATCAAGTTTATTCGCCGATCATCCTCAATAAGGATGTTTACTCTTTCCATTATTGTAGGTTTGACTGAGTGTGGGGTCGCTCTGAGCATAGGTAATTAGTAATACTGACTGGAACTCTTCCCAATCAATCATGATAGAAATTTCCGCTAATGAATGACTGTTTTTAATCACTATCATCTGTCTTAAATGTCTCTGAACACATTCCTCTTTCAGGGTGTGTGTGCCAAAAATATGACGTTCCCGAAGCTAGGAGGTCTTCTTCTTCTTCTTCTTCTTCTTCTTCTTCTTCTTCTTCTTCTTCTTCTTCTTCTTCTCCTTCTCCTTCTCCTTCTCCTTCTCCTTCAAGCCTGGATCTCAATATTTAAACAGAAGCCTTTGGAAGACCTAAATCCCTAAACAAATTCCGTCTGAGTTAACTGTTGAGGTTGTTGAATATCCTGTTATTGAACTGTATGAAATCATTGCCAATGTCTTGAAAATTCGTTTAAGAATCTGACGGTGATTCCTTCCCAAATGTTTCTGATGGAGAAAGCAGACCAGAACAGCATGATATATTTTTTTATTGATATAACAGATTAGGATGATTTCGTTCACGTTTTTTGTATCACAGCCTGTTAACATCACACACACACACACAATAGCAACAATAAATCACTTGGCTTAGGGGTTCCTGCCAGATAATTGGAACATGGATTACTAAATTTCTTTCCTTTACTCAATTTATTTAATTGACATACTTTTAAGGGAACCCATTTTTTGTTCAGGTCTCCAAGCTTCATAAGAAAATATTCTTTACCAGCCTTTTTACAACATTTTCAATGTTCTGTCTTCTATTTCTAATAACAAAATTACCTCAGATATGGGAAAATATATCTAGAGTTATTTTTACACTTTCTGAAAGACATGCTACTTCAAAAGAAACAAATCTATGAAATACAACTTCCACTCATTGATGTTCGCTCTTTGAAAATCGGAAAAATTAGAAACGGAATTAATTTCCAGGACTGAAATAAAACAATTAAAATTATTGTTGTATGTTAGATTGGTGTCACTGTTGTCAAATAATAAAATTCATAGTATGTTTTGCTTCAAACAAGAGCTATACACACAACTGCATGAAAACATTAAGGATAAAATTACTAATTGTAAAAAAATTGGTACGTGGTAGGGAAAAACGGATTGCAGTTTTGAAATCAGATTTAATAAATGAGATAAACTTTGCAGGAAACTCCAGAATCATGCACACCAGTGTAATTATTAATAACGCATATATTATTTATATTTGTTCAAAGGGGTAATACCTATTACCTACTAAAACGTCTTAACCACAACTACAATACGGCATGAATGATGAAAAGTATAAAAAATAAAACCTTAAATCTTTTTCTGTGGTTAAACATGTACTTTGTGACTGAAGCCATACTACAGAAAGTGCCAAAAATAGTATACACACTTAAAGCAAAGAAAAAACATTGTTAACATAACTTTTACAGTTAACAACAGTTGTTCAAAATGCCCAACATCGGCGTCCATACACTTCGGAGTATGTTGAACTACTGATTGAGCAACGTTTGCGAAAGTGTTCTTAGCGACTGCAGCACATCCGTTTCAATTTATTTCCGAAGTGCTGTCAGTGCAGCTGATTTTCTACGGTATATAACATCCTTAAGAGTTCCCCATAGGTAGAAGTCCAACGGAGTTAGATCCGGAGAACGCGGTGGAAACTCATCAATCGGATATCTTCGTCCTATCCAGTGCCTTGGAAGATTTTCATCAAGGTACATACATGTATCTCGGTAGTAATGTGGTGGTGCACCGTCCTGTTAGATGTAAAATTCCTCATTTCCATAGAGTGTATGAATGGTGGGTAAGACGATATGCGTATCATGACCAGTTATTGTTCCTTCAAAAAAAAAAAAAAAAAAATGGTCCAATTAGATCCCTAGATGACGACCCACTCCAAGCATTAATTCCAGGTAAATTAACAGGCTTTTCCAAAATAACATGTGGATTGCTTGCGCAGCAGTGGACATTGTTATGCCGGTAAACAGTTCCGTTCAACTTAAATTGTGCCTCATCGAAAAATATAACTTTCCATACGAAGGCCTCATCCTCTTGCACCGTGTTCCGAAACCACTCACAGTACTGCATATTCCGATCAGAGTCATCTTCATTTAACGTGCAAAATCTGGCGATGAAAATTTTCAATTTCGCTGTGTTAATAATATGACGTACGCTGGTTCTGGTAATTCCAGTCTCACGTGCACATTACCTGGTAGATTTCTGCGGCGAGTGCTCAAAACGTTCCTAAACCATAGCCGAGGACGCGGGGCTTGTTACTGTGCGAGACCTCCCAGATCTGCCCTTGTGAGCATCGCATACGGTACCATGAGTCTCAAATTTGTCCCAAATGCGTGCAATTGTTACTCGCGTTGGCGACTCTGTTCTGTACACGCGCCTCCGTTGCCTTTGAACTTCAACAACATTCTTGATTTTCCAGTACCACTTCAAAATTGCTTTCACCTGATCAAACGGTAATCTTGGCTCCATTTTGTTGTAGCAACGCTAGTATAACGTAACTGTGAGTAACATTTGTTTACAGAACATCAAAGGATAATTTTAACTGTGAGTAACATTTGTTTACAGAACATCACAGGATAATTTTGACTTCATTTGTTCATTGTTCATTTATCTGTCAAATAGCAACTCTGAGTGTCTGAGTGTCACATGTATTTACAGAACATCATATTACACATTACTGTTGTTTTTCGGTTCAACTTTGAAATATATTAATTAGATATCTACTGTGAAAGTGTGTATACGTTTTTTGGCAACTTTGGTATTTTATAATAATGAGCCTGGGCATTAGTTTCCTACGAGCAGCCCAGTTTTTCTTGTCGCACATTTATAACCTTAGCCACTAGTCTCGTCATCATCAATCTAGTTATTGTGTATTGTTTTTCGTTCTGTATTGGAAATATGGTGAATTCATTCCAATATAAGATCTGTTTCGGTTTATTGTTTGAAAAATGTTGAGAGATGTTTATTTTGCCTTGCTAGTAATGATGTTCAACCCTAATGAACCTTAAGAGGGAACAATCTGCAATAGAAGATAATTGTAGTAGCAACTGAAATTAATCCTGGTGTTCGAGCAATAATGGTAAAGCAGCGACGTCCCGTTTGTTCAGCACTGTTGCTTTCGATAGTATCGCGGTGGTTGGTGCCTCGTGCCCGCAGTCCCACAACATGTCGCTCCCTTGACACTGTTTGAAACATTCAACAAAACCCAACAGCGTGCTAATGAGCATTTGGCGGGCTTGCTGATGCAGCTGTTCAGAAGCGGAAGTAGTGTGAGCTAGGTGTGTTATATCCCTTTGTAAGCTAGTTAACCAGGCTACGGAACAGAATTGTGTTTTAATTAGAAAACTAAATTTACTGGGCATTTTATTTATGTTCCATATAAATTATATTCATTATACGGTATATATAAAATATCTTAACACCGCATTATTTTTACAGAGATATTATGTTCCAATTTCATTGCATTACTTACTTTTATGTGCATTGTGAACTCTCCCCTCAGACCAAAAGCAAGTACAGTCATTTACAATACAAAATAAGAAAAAAAAAATACATTAGGAAATACCAGATATGATGTTTGGTTGCTAGTGAAAATTGGGGATGCTGATATTTATCATTTTTTCCCTAACTTCCCAATAAACAGCTTCCAGATTATTTTTCATTTTTGTTGCTATCTACTTGGCTGCATTTCAGTAGATATTCTTTATTTAAGAAAGTATTCACGTCCTTACACATTGGGCAGTGGCTGTTCTTTATTAATTTTATCCTGAAAGGGCAACTATGCCTAACAATTAACGAAATTGGGCAACTCCACTTTTTGTTGATTTAACAGATGTACGAAAGTATTTAGATCTGCATATGGTTTTCCTTTAAGTTTCTGTTTGATATTTTGTTGTTATTGTTGAGACATTAATCTTTTTATTAGTTTCAATTTAGAGGGAAGTTCTAAAGGTAGTTTTAATTTTAGGTGCCCCTCCTTTATTTTTGCTAAAGTATCGGAATCTCATTCTTCTCCAATTTCACATGGCCCGGGATCCATTGTAAAAATATTTCTGTATTTCTGATCTGGATTATATGATATAGTTTTCTTATTTCATTTATAGCCTATATTGGTGTATAACTGTAATTCGTTACGCTTTGTAGTACTGTTTTAGAGTCACTTAAAACAATTATTTATGTTAGGTCTAAACAGAATCTTTTTTTAAAACTGCTCTAATGGCAATTGTTTCATCATCAAAATTGTTAGCATACTGTCCCAAAGGTATATATTGAGAGAATTGTTCACAGTTTATTCCAAAGCCTGCTTCTCCATTTTTAAGAGATCCACCTGTATACACTCTACTCCATGTATCAATCAGATAATAGTTGTTTAGTGTAGAAGTTCTGTCAATCTTATTACCTCAGGTGGGTCGTTCTTTTACCAGAAATGATAGAATTTGGAATATTCATATTGACTAAATTTTAATTCCCAAATTCACACTGAAAGTAAAACATTTACAAGGGGTATAAAGAACATTTCAAGTTGAAATAAATAATACAAATAATGTATAAATTTGTATTATTCTGGCCTAAATGAGTACTACTGAGTAGTTATAATTTTAAAAATTTAGATATTTACATATTTTCAATATACTTTACACGAAATTGAACATTTTTACTACAGTTATGTTTCTCAAGATATAAAACAAACGTCAAAATAATACTAATGAGCTTTATTTATTACGTAGAGAAATATAAAACGGTTTGATTAAGAGCAATGACGTTAATGTAAACGTACAGAGCGACCCAGTGACCTATGAACCAACCAACTTGCGGTATTTTGCCTATAGACGAGAGCAACGCCTGTTGCCGTCTGCGGGTATCATAAAGGAGCGCTAACACATTCAACAGTTTCCTTAAAAAAGGTTTTACTTACCGGCTTTATGAAAGGAAGTCCTGAAACTGGCAACCATTGTGCTTCATACATATTTGACACCTCTTTAAAAAAATATTATCCATCAATTACTGGGCCGGTCCTGTTGATCTAGTGGTAACCATACTTACCTTATAAATCCAATTTAGCGGGTTCAAGCGATTAATTTTTTCGGACGTATAAATCCTTCGGAAGAGAAGTAAAGTCATGGGTTCCGCGTCGTAGATTTATGGCACGTAAAAGAACTTCAAGCCTGAAAGAAGAGGCCTCTAAGCAAAATTTATTGACCGTTTCACGCCCTGAATTGAATGGGACACTGATGACCTGAAGTGTTAAAAGTTCGTCAGTAAATAAAACAAAATGAATAACAAATCACTCACTGTAGCACACATTGAATAACATTTCTGGTGGATATCTTGATAAAACTTCCAGGGTATGTGTCTTTTAATTTACCCCGGAGATAAAAGACGCAAGGGATTAGATCGGGAAATTGGGAGGTCTACAAATCCTCGTACTCTCATGGCTCGAGGGCTTCAGGAACACGGTTTGAAAAACGCCAATTTATGACATTGGGTTCAAGAATTGGCAACTAAGCAAAGCGTCTGTTCTTTACACATACCCGCCTTAAAGTATGAAGAAAATGAGGGAAGTCGGCATGTATATCCGCAGACTGATGCTATGATTGCTCTTGCCAATAGACAAACTGGTTCACAGTTCATTGGGTCACTCTGTAGATGATTTTAATGTTTATTATAAATTTAACAATAAAATCTATATAATTTACACTCTTTGGCCTGTAAATGCATTTAAATATGAATCATAACTATAAAGGGTAACATTGTCAAATGCAAATCTAGAGCATCAAATATTCGCCCCAACGGGAAACACCGCACCGTTTTCTGATTTTTTTTCAAATCTAACGACAATTACAGCATTTTACCGTAAACACTTGTATAATTAATCAAAGTATTGATTAAAACTTTAGTGAAAAGTAAATGTATTATATTGCATTTGTGAAAAATACCATAAATGTTAAAATTGTTTGTAGGGACAAATTATCATAAAATGATTTCTGTAATAATTAATAATTCATTGCACATTTCAATTAGCATACAATTGCAAAACTACTAGGACACATTATTACAACTATTTATATAATTAATTTGTAGCCCGCATTATTAATTTTTATTTTTCTTTCAAAATTGCCATTCTACATGTGCCTTTTTTTATCATACTTTGAATATATCGCTTTTATTTCGATGGTTATGAAATGATTAATCAACGGCGCTGTGTGTATCCAACTTTATATTTGGAAATGGCATATGTGGGAATATCTGTTGCAGAGTAAATTGTATATAATATACATTTTACTGACGACCGGAAGAAAGGATTATGGTAGTTTACTAATTTATGCCAAGAAAACGAACGTGAAAAATGGGGTTTAAATGTAATTTTAAATAAAACAAAATACTTCCGTGGGGAATGACTAAGCATAATTTGGTATGGAAGAAAGAGGGCATATACTGGAGCTTTAGTTATAAACCTTGTCTGCTCAGGCAGTACTTTACGTTTCTGCTACAAATCTGCCATAGCCAGGACGTCCCCATTCAACTGTACCTCATTAAACGCGTATAGGATTCAATTTTACGTTATAGATGCTGGAATTATCGGCTCAAGGGATACTGTATCGGTAAAACACATTCTCATTAAGTTGGGGCACAGTAATGTATCCGAGTTCATTGCCAACTTTAACATTATTTCCGAAGCCCTACTTATGCTAATTTTTATGTTCAATATTTTACTTTCGTACTTTCGTCTAGATGTTCTATATTAAAACTGTACTTTGCTGTATTGTCGTGAGACCGGCAGCAGACAGGTTCAAAAGAGACATTTAATGAAGCGGAGTTAACTGTGGACGCCTGCGGTACGCCTGGCAGTCGAGCCTTACGGGCAGAATTTTCCTACTGAAGATCTATATCACATTTCAAACAGTGTAAGTTAATAAAAAGTTGTATTTCAGAATGGAAATTATGAAAGAGAAATAAATGAATAGAGGAAACGACAAGTTTAATCTGAAATAGTATTCTAATGAGGAAAAATATCAGAAAAAAACTTAAAATCATAGCAAAAAGCATAATGAAACGAATCAGATACGTGATATTAAAAAGAATAAAATAAATACCTTTATAATTTTTCATTTAAATAAGGTTGTGGTGGAGAGGATACAATACCCCGGTAAGATATAATAAAAAATAAAACAACAGAACAACAGGAAATTGATCCATAATGAGAGAGAAATTGGAAAAAGAAAATTGGTAGGAGAGAGAAATGGAGAATTAGAAACTTTTTAACGACCTTTTTGTTTTAATCTCAATTTATAATACAACTGTAATATTCTTGCTGAATTGTAAACGTTTAAAGAATATTATTTTGTACATATTTTATTGTAATTTATGGTATTTTGCTACGGAAGAATGAATAACCACGTGAAAGTGTAGGTATATGATCTTTTTAATTGAAGGTATATGTATAGGCTTGCTTATAATGCAATTACTTCCTTAGCCACCGTTCATAGTGGTCATAGGAAACGTATTTATAAGGAAAATATTTTTTTTTGTTTTATTTATTGTTGCTTTGGTCTTCTCGCAACGTCTGTGGATTACGACAGGTTTAAATCTGTAGGAATGAATGAAACGAAATGAATTAATGATGGCGAAAATGAGCCCGGAGTTCATGGTACCTAAAAACTATCTGGCCTTCTGGTGGCAGGGAAAAAACTCCGTAATAAAACCTTAACCAGACATCTTGAGTTGACCGGGATGCGAACCCAGGAACTCCGGATTAGTAGTCGCAAACGCTACTACTGGACCACGCAGATAGTCAAAGAGAATATTTTACTGTTCATTCAGGCTGAATTAAGGGGATGTTCAGATGAGCACTGAGCACATTGTTGTTGGAAGCAAACAGAAATAATTTAATGTTAGATCACGTGTTATTTAGCTCATAGCATCTAACGGCAAAGGATGTTTGTTACGTACTGAACCTGGCTTCATTATTTGCTTTGTACGCATTTGACGATAATGACAAAGCTCTTGTTTTCAGTATGTGCTACACGGCCCTCTATCAGTCATTGTCCTGGATTAAATTAGCTGCAGCGAGACGATTGCCTACTGAACATCACTGGACAGAATCACAGGTGGTATCGCTCTATTTAATGCATCATATGCTCTGAGCATGTGGGACTCATGCGATGGAGTATTTCCCCGAACAGAGAACATCAAAAGGAAGATTCTGTATCGGAATGACAAAAGTATGTCTATTGGGTGCACTCCCCGCATGATCTAAATTCTTCGGCCACCCTTTGTCGATACGTTTGTGCCCAAACAACGCTGCATTCCGGTTTGTTTCCGTTTAAACTTCTGAATGGCGTAGTGGCAAAAGAGTATTTCATTCTCCTAAACGCGATTTCCTTTTTAATTTGAAACCAAACGAAAGAGCAAATAGATAAAAGGCGTGCTTATTCGGAGCATATTTACCTTGTTAAAACAGTTTCAAAACTACACGCTGCTTTAATTGAAACATATTTCAGATAATGTTTTAGACTCTCATGCCTCAGCCAATTAGGAGCGTCTAGGCTGCGTATGCACTGTGTTAAAATCTCGAGCTGAATTACCAAGGCTATTAATACCTGAATCTCGGATTCTAAAAGAGTTTAATTCTTTGGGGCCGGCTTTCCGAGTTTTCCCTGGTCACATATATGAATGCTAAAAAAATAGTGTGTAATACTATAATATTTAATTTTATAAATAGCCTATTAAATCTCCTTTATGTTTAAAAACCGATCGAAAAGAACCTAAAAACTTTCAAAAAATGGTAGTCGATTAGCATTTTTATGGGCAGGTATGAAATTAAAAGTAAAAACAAAAGAAATGAAAAACAGAAAAAGGACAACCATTCTCACTAGAAAAATGATTTCGCCAGGGCGATCCAATCTCTCCGAAACTCTTCACTTAAGTAATGTAGCATATATTCAGGAAAACGAATTGGCATAATAAAATCGAAATCATCGCAAACGGCAGTCGATTATCAAATCTACGATTTGCAGACTACCAAAACGCCGAAAGCAGTACAAAATATGCTGGAACAAGTATGTGAGTATAACAAAAATGCAGGGCTGTCACTAAAAAAATTGAAGATGCAGTTAATCAAACGGACCTCAAACCCTGATAAAAAGAATGGAACATATGTGAGTGAATATACATACCTAGGACACAGATTTCCTTCCATGATAAAATGGAAAAAGAAGGATCTCATTAACCTGAGGAGCATTTTGGGCCCTTAAATTTATATTGCTGAACTAAACACTAACTAAAAAAATCAGAAGTACTAAATTGAAGTACAAAACATCTATAATATCAATAAACATGTTATCTCAGACAACAGACATCACACAAATAACTACCAGAAGCAAATGGCAATGGGGCTGTCACATCGCAAGAATGCAGGACAACAGGTGAACCTATAAGATCACCATGTGGAACCCCCGGATAGGAAAAAGAACACAAGGCAGACCCAGAATAAGATGGATAAACCTCTTCAAGGAACATGCAGGGCAAGATTAGCAAGAGGAAGAGAAAAATGGAAATCTCTCGAGAAGCAACTAGTGCATTGAGAAATGGAGTAACCAAAGAACAAATCAGTCAGTGTCTTAAACAGCATACGAACAACTAGCGTGGAATAGCTCACCTTGTTAGGAAAAAGCGAGCTTTTCATGCTTGTTATCAGGCCTTTCCGGCTACCTTTATCTTTATGATAATTATATTTAAAATATGGGAAATATTCATCCAAATATTCCCTAAAAACTACCCAAATATTCCGTATGCTCTTGTGCACATTTTAATACCATTAATAAAATAATAATGACTTCTTGTCGCATTTTAACTAGAAAAAAAAGAGGATAGGACAATTACATTATATTTCTATTGGAGGAACCCCTCTATCGTTTTGTTGTTACAAATGTTATAAACTGAAATTGCAATGTGACGTAATACCATTTCACGTATTTTCTTTTGAGAGCTTGAACCTTTTGTCATCTAATGGGCTTTTAAAGGCAGAAAAGACTTCTCTACTTTTACTGGACAATATTTATAAAATAGGGTGACTATTGATTTTAGGCTTTATTTTATTTAAGGACACTCTTTACCGTGTTTATTCATTAGCGTCCCATTCTATTGAGGGCATAAATGGCCGATAAATTTTGCCAGAAGATTTCTTCTTGCAAACTTGAGGTAAATCTACGACACGGGATTACTTTCCTTCCTATGGAAGCCGTATTTGGATTTTGACGCAAGAAATAAATCCATAGATTCTGACCGGATTGATTGTTGGTAGTCCAAATTCAGTTCTCCATCATATCTATTTGAGTTCAGTAAACCTCATGTTTTTACTAAATGCTTCCTTAAATTTACGTTGCACTCTTTTATCTCTTATGCCTCCTGCACCCATTAAACGTTATAGAATACGAGAGAGATATAAAAAAGAAGACAATACTATGTTCATGTTAGAAGCATCTCTGTCACTTAAATGTTCAAAATTAGTATTTATTTCATGCATAACTAACTGCTTTTAAGTACCAGCTCATTTGTTTGTTGCATGCATGACAGAATATTATTTTACTATCACTGGTTAACCATTTACTTCACCCAGGAGGAGACTTGGGAGACAGTTAAGAAAAAAAGTTCAGCCTGGTTCTTCTATTAATGGCAAAAAGGTAATAGGATGTTTTAATTTACTGCTTGTCTGTATTTCTTCCTACCAGTCCTTACCGTTGTTGCCTCAGAAAACGTCGTTCCTACCAACCAAGAGCTCTAAAGTCGCAAAATATGGGGAAAAAGTGTTGAATCACGCCTAGTTTTTAAAACAACAAATATAACACGCTTCTTGGATTGCCTGCTCAGTCAAATCTGGATTTTCTAACGAGATACGGAAGTTAACAGCAGTCTTTATAGTTATTCACCATTATGAAGTTAACTTTCTAGGTTCCATTTCCCAGTTATACACAATTTTACTGTGGCATATAAAAAAAGAGCATAAAATTGAGTATATTTCCATGCACTGTCTAAGATAGTGAATATTCATAAGTCTTGAAATATGCATCTAAATTCTCTTTTAAAGTTTGTTTTCTGAACGAATTTTTTCTGAAACATTGATATACTAAATATCATTTACGTGCATGCTTTCAAATAAAATATATTCATGCATAAAATGACCATTTCTATTTATGAGAAAATCGCTCTCTGCATTCTGTCTATAATACCGAGTGTATTACTCGCTTCGGAACTTATACCTTAGCTCATAATTGTTAACCTAAGTTAGTGACATGTACCACGAAAAATCTGGGCGATTGAGAATCATAATAATCAAGTGCTGTAGCAATTAGCATTAAGGCATACTTGCACACGCCTCATCATGTTACAGACCTTAGTGTTAACCAACACACCGGGAGTAACTATTTGAATTTCCTACGTGATAGTTTTTTCCTTTTATTAACTTTTTATTTCTTTCATTTTTTTATTCCGCCAGAGCCCTAGCTTGTTGGAAATAAACCTTCCCTTTCACAAAGACCTAGAAGAAGAAATCTGGTGGTAAGGCGACCTTTCCTTCGATCTCCAGAGAAGGAAACAATTATTTCAATCACACTGGCATTGAAGCTGTAGCAAGTGACACCATTCTTCTGAAAATAACCAGAGTTCCTCGTTCCATGACGGATTTCCAGCCCATGTAGACCGCGATATCCGTATTGTATGGAAGATGGGAGCAGTAATGCGGTGCTGAGTCAGAGCACACCTCATCCCATTTTTAATTATGAAGATATGTCTTATACGAGGGTAGATCTATGAGTTTACAGTCTCGCCGATAAGGATTATTGCCTTCACAAACTCCATATCGGTGTCATGCCTTATCTGTTAAGTAAATAATTGCAGCTGTTATTAAGTTCTTCACAAAAGAAGGGTATACTCCAAATAAAATGAAACAGTGACTGGACGGTGTATATGGGGAAGCATTCCCCTCATATTCTGCCGTAAAAGAATGGGTTAAACTTTCTGAATGGGTCGAGAAAGTATTGAAGACGAAGAGCATGACTGTCGGGCCTTAAGTGCTCACTCCTGAAAGCATCGCTCTTGTGGAAGGTGAAATTATGGAAGACCAGCGACTCAAAGTTACAGAAATAGCAGCAAGATTGGGCCTTTCTAAAACAATAGTCCTTCGAATTATTCATGAACATTTACACATGAATAAACTTAGTTCAAGATGGGTGCCTAGATTGTTTCTTCAGTCCAAAAGCAGCAGCGAATCAACTGTTGTCGGGCATTTTTGTAGCTCTGCCGTGGTAACGAGAGAGAAGTTCTGTAAACCAGTGCTATAGGAGATGAAAATATGGTCCTTTATAATGATCTCTTGTCCAAAAGAGATTGAATGGAGTGGCGTGAACCTGACGAAGCACCGTCTCTGAAGGCCAAGGTGACTCAATCAACCGAGAAAATCATGACCACAATCTTTTGGTACTGTGAAGGAATATTCTTCATTTACTTCAAGGAGAGGAACACCACAGTAAATGGGGAGTACTATGTCTGCTGCACAGACTACGTGCTTCCATCAAACAGAAAGGCGAGGAAAGTTGAGTGGTGGTGTGCGCGTTCTTCACGACAACGCGCCTATGCACACAGCTCTTGTTGCAAAGGAAACTGAAGAAATGTGTCTTCAATGAAATTGACCATCCACCGTACAGCCAAAATTTAGCTCCCAGTGACTATTTCCTCTTCTCAAAACTGAAAAAGGACCTTCAAGAGAGGAAAGAAGGGACGAATGATTTTTATGCCCAGTTTGCAGGCAAGGCTTCTGATTATTAAAAGAAGTGTATTGCAATAAAGGTAATTAAATTGAAAAGTGAAATATATTTTTTGTCTTTATCATACCTAGAAAATGGTTAGGCCGGAAACTTATGGACCTACCTTCACATATACGAGTTGGTTTTTTTTATATATCTTATCTACTTAGATAGTTTATGCAAGGACTTTATGGGGAAACTTGCAGTCTGTTTTCCACCTTCTATATAATTGCTTCGGTTTCGTTGCAGCCAGTTTCTTTAGTTGATGCAAAATGCAGGATTTTTCTGTTTGTTTCCGATGCCCAAACTGATATACTTTGGCATTCCTTTATATGCACAGATTTCCAATATGTGCACACAATAAAACGCTCCTGTTCATACTGTACTGTATGTGCTGTGTTGCAGGATGACAGTCCGATTCGTCACACTGCTTACGTGGACGGTGATTTCGCCGTCGACGTTCCAAAGACTAGAGAATAACGCCGCTTCCTAAAGGTATGTATGAACATTCCAATAAATGAAGTCGATCGGCTTGAAAGCTAAAAAGGAGAAATAGGGATCTGCAGATTGAAACGCCCTATATTTTTTCTGAATATATCAATAAAAAACAAAATAGAATGACGATGCATTTAACAAGAGAAAGAAAAAGCAAGAGAAGAAAAGGATAGGAATAATCAGATTAGAAGCAATTGAAAGAGGAATGAGGCAGTTAATATGTAATTGTTCTAATATTGTTATTCCTTTTATTTCCTGTTGCTATTTTAGGTATTTATAATTCTAGAGTAAAATTACTTTCAAAATACAACCTAAGATTTTGAAAGAAAGAAATAGACGAGGACTTTGTTTCACAGACGAGTTGTAAAACACTAATCAAGTACCTGTAGTAAGGGAATGAAGACATACTTGCAGCGAATACAGACAGAAGGTAACTGGGCTGCCCAAGGGTAACACGAACAACTTATATCTTGTGAGAGGGCAGTTTATTCATGCAACCCTCCAGTATGTAGCTACAATCTATTCAGGGCTTACGCCTTTGTTGAACGTTCACTTAACATGGAGGCTTTGACGCTATTGCTCCAAGGCGTTTCGGCTACAAGCGTCTGTTAACCTTCCTTTTGTTCGGACCCAGGGCTCTTGCCGAGGAAACCGCTAATTCTCCTTCCGTGTGTAAGTAGGGGATCGAATTTAACGGCGCGAGGGAGATCCAGGAGTTAAAACATTAGCTGCAGCATGGGTTTGAAAGCAATGTAACACAGTGCGCATCAATCGTTAATTCCATTACATTATTCTCAGAGGCGAGCGCTCCTGGATTTTGGGTGGAATACATTAGTAACAGGTTTTTCGTATGAATTACATTATTGTTAGCTTTTAATGTATTTTGTCGATTATAATGGATATTTCAAGCAATGAAATGAAACAAATAAAAAAAAAATAAATAAAATAAACTGAGATCCAAGATGTCATTTGCATTTAGTGTGAAATAAAAACCCTTAAAACTTTCTTGTACCAACTTGACAAGCAAAATTTATGGCGTGTCTATGAGTGTAATCAAGCCATATGATTAGTGTTATGATTTTAAATTACTACAAAATATATTCTTTTACGCATTTACATCGTAATTAAAATACTGTAAGTTTTAGTACCACAACTAGCTGATTCCATATAAAAATCGAAAAATAGAAATTGTGCCTGGGTAGAATTCATCCGAATGCTTCAGTTTCTCTTGCAATCCTTCCGACAAGTGCTTCATTGAAATCCTAAAGACTACAAAACACATTACCACTAGAAACATATTCAGAACAATCTCTTTTTTATTTAATGTTAAATGTACAGGGCGTTCTACTGTTGCAGTGTATTTCAGATAGCACAATTCTGCATTCAATCACTACTTTACAATCAATAACAATAAAGTAGCTTCTGATGCATTTTCAAATCATGCTGGTTATTGCTTATTTTGCGAACTGTGGGCCTATACCAACACTTTTACACTCAAATCCTCCCTGCATCGCGTTAGTCGAACAATAAAACTGTGTTCTATTCAACCAGCACGTTCTGCTGTCACAAAGGGGAGGAATTATATGCACTAAAAATCGAAAATATGCATGCGCGTATGCTCATTAAAAACCAGCTTTAAGCACTAAAAACAAGAAATATTTGTTTTCTATTTCAAATAACCTACTCTTATTGATAATTTGATGAATCTATTTTGTGAGCTTGTAAAATGAGCCTCAATAATTAACTATAAACTATAACATATTCTCAATGCAACAAAGTTGTTTTGTTACAAGGCCAGGAATATTAGGCACATGTTTATTGAATTTTCAGGAACAGGCTTTCTCCATTATCAACAAGTATGTTTTTAAATTAAGAAAAACTTTTCTGAACATCATAAGAAGTTACTGGGCAGTATTTAAGTACTGAAATTGATGCCATATAATCTCAAATAATATTTTACTCCACTTGTCCTTTGAAAATATCGCAAATTTCAAAAAGAAAATTTAACTCTGGATTTATTCAGGTTGTGAATAAACTCATATTTTGTAAAATTGAAGTGTGATTTTATTTCTCGCATAATAAAAAAATGCTGCCTTCTTTTTATTACACATTTGACAAATAACCTTCTCATAATCAACATGAATCTAAATTTCTTGGGCTAAATACTAAATACAACATACTCTACAAACCGGCATATTACCAAAACGAAGGGAAAACTTCTGGAAGCAGATAATTGTATTATCGTGCTAAACTTTGAATTTAGCACGCACAACACCAGGAATTTATTTGGTAGTTTGAACGCATTAACTAGTATACTTATAAATACTATGTAATATATTTCAGTTCATATATATGTAAATATAGTTATTCATAACTTAAGATGAAAATATATTTATTATTGTGTCATTTTTATTATTATTTGTTCTTTTTTCTAATTGTGTAACATATTTAGCATGTACGGTCTACGACCGATGCATAAAATATATTTGCAATGTATATAGACTTTTATAACAATAAAAATACACCTACTACTACTACTACTACTACTACTACTACTACTACTACTACTACTACTACTACTACTACTACTACTATTACTACTACTACTACTGCTGCTGCTTCTGCTGCTGCTACTTTCTATAACGTTCGCGCCAATCGTGTTGCAGCGTTCTTGTGGCAATTGTCAAATTCTTATGCTTATGTATAACAGACGTAAGATCGCTTCTTGCACACTAAAAGTTGCACAGAGAATGTACCTGGTACAAGTCACGCCTATCAATCGGCAGCGGAGAAAACCGAACGCCACTTAACAGAAAATTTGCCTTCTTAGAGTTGAATACGTGTTGGAGGTGTAAATACTATCGCGTTATACGCTGTTCTATTTTTCTATTTGACAAGTTTTTTTTATTAGTGTTTAACGCCCGTTTTACTTCTGAGGCACCACAGGCGGTGGACACTGATGATATATGAGATGAAATGATATATTGGGAAAGAATTTTTTTTAAGGAAGTAAGTGTTCCCGACCTAAGTTTAGGGCACCTCCACGACATTTGCCATTTATGAGGACTGAGGAAAACCTTTAAAAAAAAAAAAAAAAAACACTCGGGGAGAACGGTCCTGGTGGCAGTAACGTGGAGTTACAGTGTGTTGTGGGAGTTATGATTATTGTTATTATTATATTATTGTTAATATTATTATTATTATTATTATTAGTAGTAGTAGTGGTAGTGGTAGTGGTAGTGGTAGTGGTAGTGGTAGTGGTAGTGGTAGTGGTAGTGGTAGTGGTAGTGGTAGTGGTAGTGGTAGTGGTAGTGGTAGTAGTGTGCTGTATTTTGTTTTTGTCAATGATCAATGAGAGTGTGAAAGGGAATATGAGTACAACAAAACGTCTCTAGTGCACACCCGGAAAAATTGGATGTTTTCTCGCCTCTTATAAAAAAAGTCTATCACTGTGAAATGTGCAACAAGAATTTTAATTATACAAACAGCTTCAAACGCCAGCAGCAAGATTACCATGGCAAAGGATCGCTAAAAAGCAAACAATGACGCGCAGCTTATGTAGTCATGAAACGACAAGGAACTTTTTTTATTTGAGCACTTGAAATAAGTACGTGAAATAAAAATAAAATCGGAAGAACTACAGTTCTCATCCTTAGACGATTTCAATAACTGGAAGCAGGAAGTTGAGGAAACAACGGGATCGATGTTTGTACAATATACTGGTTCTCGCACTTCTTCTGACAATATTGTAAGGCATTATTATGCGTGCCATCGCTCAGGCAATTATATCGTACCCCCCTTGCAAAACCTGATACAATGGTTGGCAATAAGATCGCTCTCTCATTGCTGCAAGATGGAAAAGGAATGACAACATCTGATCGCATTCCCCTTGTAAAACTTGATACAACGGACACTAGCTCCATCTCAAATTAAGAAATATCTCGCTTATACAGTTCGGAATACACGTAAAACTTAAAAGAGCATGCCTTTTCTCGTTTAATTATCATTTCCTTTACGTGTTGCATTGCTACATTAGTTTCCCATTTGCACTACTATCGTCTTTCGTACAAAGTTACTTTTGCAGACTAAGATTACTTATTTCCGTGCATAACCATACGACTGTTATTCCCTCCGCATTGATGCAGCCACACCTCGTGGAGTTTCGGAAAAGGCGTTAGGTTTTCTCCGCTGCTAATCGTGAAAGGAGGCGTGACTTGCACCAGGCATCATTCTTCGTGCAGCTTTCTGTTTTTTTAAATTTTAACTGTCATTCATTTGCTAATAGTCAATAAGGCTTATATTATGGTGATTGTCCATAATAATTCGCCGTTAGTAGCGCAATGTGCCAGACTGAAATAAATATGTATATTAAAGCTGTGTGAAAGTGCTTCATCGTCTCCGATTTTTCTGTAATTCGTTATTGCGATGTCTTTATTCTTAATTAGGATTTAGATTGCAAATAAATCAAATACGATTTTATATGCACTAAATGCTGAAAACCTATATGCACTAAATGCTTGGGGAGTTTCAGCATATATGTGCACCGTGAATATTATTGTCTGAAAATAACACAAAATTAATCTCATTGCAACTAATTATAGCACTGAAATTATGTGCAAGATCATGAGTTCAAACATCTTCGCGGAAGCGTTCTGTTTATTTATTTATTTATATTCGCACAATATCAAACACTTTCATTAGAATCGCAATTATAGTAAATAGCACATTCTTGAAGTGTTGTGCTTAATTCGTAATCTTGAATGTGGGGTAGATCCTCCCAGGTCCTTCTCCATTCTACATTAAATCCGTTATCAGTCGTCCAACACTGGAGCTCTCCTCTCTATGTGCATAATAATTGTCTATTGTTCTGCGTGACAGTTGTGTTTTTGGAGGTGAGAAACAATAATGTAAATTGCTGTGAGCTTCAGTTGGAAACCCCCCGTCCTAGAAACCGGTATTTTATTTCACCAATTCTTTCTAACCATGGCAATCTTCTGAAAGGAATGTAGGCATTTGCTGATGGCTCGGTGTTTGTTGTCACAGACGGATAGGAATAAATGCAGTGACAGGGATTCAGATTTAGACTGCAACACAGCTACTGAAGAAGAATATTACAAAGACGGTGAAGCGCCAACAAAGAAGATGTGGCATTCAGTGAATATGGAATCTGATATAAAGTGACCGTAAACTTTATTACTACGAGAACAAACGGTGCAAGAAGCCCCAACAACAAATATTCCAATAAGGAGTCATAACACCATTATTCATTTGCCAGAATTAATTGGTCACGGAAAAAATTTAATTTCTGATAATAAAGAAAAAGGCGCATGGGAGATAAGTTTTCTCAGGCGAAATATTAACGGAAACATTGAGCACGCAAATTGTGGTGCAGCAAGTGAGGCAGAAACATGCAACCAAATCAAGAATTGAAGCCGTTTACAGGATTATTATTCACGGCCATATTCAAATCAAACAATGGACATTTGGAGTCCGTGCCTTAACGACCTTGACCACCCTTGGGGATATCAGTGTCCACCGCCTGTGATGCCTCAGCAATAAAAACTCGTGTTAAATATTATTAAAAGTACTAATTTCATCTAATTCAAACAATTTAAAACTATGAAATATATACGTTTGTTTGCATTTTATTTGACAATAGTAAATGAGTCTCTTCCACAACTAAATGTCCTGAATATGCAAATAAACGATTTGCTTAGCAAATGAAAGCTGTGCCTTTTTTCAATAACAAATAACATATTTGAGCGACATTGAGCTCATACTGGCTATATTCTAGAGGATGGTGCCTCCACAGCTTCAATCTTGACTGAATTTTCTTCCTTCTTTGAGGTCGCGTCATTTCTAAAGGTAGAACACACACACACACACAAAAAAAAATACTTATTTTAATTTTCACTAGAAAGAAATAATTATATTCGTTTAGATATGGTACCTAAATTTTTAACGCTTGTTATAACATTCCTCGCTAATTAGGATATTGAGAATAAGTTTTCATCTCTGTCCATCAGGTAAACATCGAATTCATCGCAGTTAGCTTGAGAGGTTCCAACCAAACAAGAACCGTATATAGGAAATAAATATACAATTAAATAATTTTAGTATAAGGCGGTTTCCCTGGAAGGAACATTCAGAAACTTTTCGCTGGATCATGGACAATAATAATTATAACTGGGCAATAAAACAGGGTCAGCTGGATATGCAGTTGCAGTAAAACGAAAAACACGAAGAAAATGATAGAGTTTTTAAATAACCATTGTCCATAGATTTTGTAATTTTAATAATATTATACGCATTTAGTTACTTTGCTCTCTTTCCAAAGAAAAATAGGTACCAGAAAGTGAACCAACTGGATGCAAAATTAGCTTAAAGATGCTAACCCGAAATCACATTAATTAACTGTGTAATACTTCCTAATTATGCTGCGAGAAAAAGGTTATAATGGTACAATATTATTAAGAGAGTATGGTTCATACGCGGCTCAGAAATTATGCAAAATCAGCAGCTCAGGTAAACCAAAAGAATAATGCAACAAAGGATGACTTAGGGAAAGATGGAATGTTTGGTATTTGTGAACAAGCGCTAATTCTGTCATTTGAACCCTAGTGATAAACGGCTTACAGAAATAAAATATTACCTTATATCATTACGATTTAGCTGGAACTTTACTTTATCTGCTGTTAGTTACAAGATCATATATCAAAAAGAAAGGTGATTGAAACCTTAAGACATATTTCATTGGATGTTTAT
This sequence comes from Metallyticus violacea, assembly GCA_030762175.1. Classification (NCBI taxonomy): domain Eukaryota; kingdom Metazoa; phylum Arthropoda; class Insecta; order Mantodea; family Metallyticidae; genus Metallyticus; species Metallyticus violacea. The sequence goes on along the minus strand of CM060833.1, from coordinate 131,495,957 downwards.
TCCGGGTTCAATGCTGTCTTTCAGAAGGGAAATTTGATACTTTAGTTTTTAATAAAATTAAACTGATATTAAAGCAAACTAAATGTTAATGTTTTATTATATGTCAAAACTCTTATTAAACTAAAGATAAAAAAAACGCAACTATTCAGTTCGGAACATAAGAAAATTTCTTTATACTACAAAATTATCAACTGTGTCCTCAGCATCATCGGCCTTCTCCAGATCTGCACATCATTATCAGGAATAAAATTTATGGTTTGATGGAAGGTATTTAGACCTTTCAGAAGTCCGGAACAGGTTCACAGTCTTTTTAGCGTGACAGAATTACAGTGCTAATAAGAAGAACGAAGCTTTAATCAAGACTATAAAATGTGGTTTTGGTAGCTATTAACCTATGATCCTCTATCAGAAACCTGTTCAGTTTTACCTAAGTGATACGATAGGAGTAGAACGAATATTATGTAAGTCTAAAAGTACACAGACAAAAGCACGAATGGGGGAGGGGGGGCCGGAAAAGAAAAGGATTACGAGTATGGCATGAAGAAAATGAAAGTGATTCTATACATGCCAGTGCCAACATTTGTTAAAACATATGGAGAGAAACGAAACGAAATAAAGAGTTTAATTAGAACACACGTGCAATATATAAACAAAAACAGATGTGGTGTTCATGGCCGAACACTAATAATGGCCTGTAAATTGTGAAAACATTTAAACTCGTAAAAAGGGAACCACAATATTGAAAATTAAATATGCAGATGAACTTTATGCAGTATATTATTTAAACCGATCAAAATGGTAAAATAAATTGATTTAAATAAAAATATAACACAGTGAATAGTAAAAGTACAAAAATAGAGAAGCAGTTGGCTTAGCTGCTCAAATGTGTAGAATACTGCTTCATTTATACATTTATTAAATATATGCTGGAGAAAATGTAACAAAACATTTTACAGAAATATCTTTGGTCAAAAAGTGAGAGAGTCATAGTCATTAAAACTATCGAAAAACATGCCTACCTAACTTCATTAATAAAATCTGCCCCAGAATAATAATATGTATGTTGAACATATACATATACGTATGAATTGGTTGCTCATGCACAGAAAATAACTTTGTGTTTACACCGTTTTAAAAAGTGTTAATTATGTCATTTAAATATTCATATGCTATTTGTAGACTGAAAATAATCGTATCGAAAATGTGGAAATTCATGAACATCAGATGACATGGCCATACTCTTGTACCGTTAAACAAGATGTTCCATTCTCTCTCAACATCTCATTTCCCTTTATACATTTAAACTAAAGAATGTATTTCAGTGGAAATTGTCACGGACATACCTTGGTACATTAGAGATGACAATGGCTTCCAATAGCATTAAAAATAAAGCCAGTCTTTCACACCTACACGTTAAAAACTACAGGCACAAAAATGAGGACATGGCGTTTTAAAGATATATGCGGAGTCGACTATAACACACTGAGCAATTATAAACAGAAAGGCATAAAACGTTTATATAGTTAAGTTCAACTTGGGTTCTTACACAGGAAAATTAGAATAAGATCAATTATATTAAATCGGATTTTTGGAAAAGATTTAAGAATTGTTCTAATTATAAATTATAATTATGAAACGAAGATAACTTTAGAAACATATTTAATATAAACTATATTGCAGTGAATATACACAGAAAGTAAAACCTAATGACGGAATGGTTGGCAGCATGCTACCGAAGAAAATAAGGGACTATGGGCAACAAACGTTAGGGAGTCTTTAAAAATGAGAGCAAATCCTTGTGTTAAATGGAAAGGCTCGTTGACTGGATTATGAAGTAACGCACAGTAAGAAGTATGCCTTCTTGCTCTTCCTTTCAAGGATGGGTCATTGCTGTCCTGTTCCGAGGCTCTTTGTGTCCTTCCATGCTGTTCTTGAACGACCCAAGCCACGTTTCCCAACGGGTTGATAAAACTACTTGCCATGGGTACTCTGTCTGCATCCATTCTCTCTAAACGATGTTGTCATTTTTTCTGATAGTCTTTAATTTCATCAGTAATATTCTTTGTTTTTAGTTTTTTTCGTATTTCACTAATTTTCTGTTATTACATATTCCAATGATATGATGAATCTTCTTTGTGCCGCTTCAATTTACTTCTGATCCTGGACTAAAGAAGTGCGTTTGGACACTTCTTGGTCCATTCATTTAATGTTGAGGTATTAAATTGAAGTGTTCAGGACAGAGACTCATTTGCTTATATACCGGGTGATTTCACTTCATTTCATTTCAAGTTTATAAGCAGGAAACCTATCAGTTATATTGTGCTGCCAAAAGTTATTTATTCTTTCTTTTTTCTCCTACTTAAGCTATTATTTCCTACTTCGTATTGTATCTCTGAATTTCTGTAACTATTTCCACAGCCGTAGCGATCAATGTAGGTAATATTTAAAATAAAAATTTAGTAATTGCAAACTTTTCAACATACATAAATTCACGAAAAAGTATTTTATTTATTTTTTAAATAGTGTTAACGCCAGTTTTAACCTAACCTAACCTAACCTAATTAGATCAGGCAACACAGGCGGCTGACACTAATGATACATAGGATGAAATTATAAACTGAAAAAATATTTTTTTGAAAGAAGGAAGAGTTCCGGGCCTAAATGTGGGGTAGTTCCACGGCTTTTGTCATTTACGAGGACTAGGGAAAACCTGGAAAAAAACTTATTCACAGAGGACGGTCCTAGTCGGAATCGAACCCCAGAACTCACGCTCACGAGTCTTCACGCGGTAAAGAAAATTTGATTATGGATTCCAGTAAACACTAAAACAACTGAATTCTATAGACTTTTTCCGTGTATGAAACACCCTTGCTACCGTTCATGTTTTCTTTTCTTTGTGTTAAATTTATTAAACGCTGAGGAAAAAGAAAATATTTCAATGAAAGCGCATGGCTATAGCGTGTCATATACTTGCTGTTAGAATGCAAGGTTGTGTACTAATAGGACACGTGTAATCTATTCAGGACAACGTCTCTAACAAAAATAACATATTAAACCGCCTCCATGGTCTAATAGTAACGTTCGCGACTACTAATTAGAGGTCCTAGGTTCGAATGCGGTCAGGTCAAGCTATCTAGGTAAGGTCTTTTCAGAGTTTTCCCTTGCCCTGAGACAATGAATTCCACATAGCTTTAAGGTGCCAAGAATTCCGAGCTCATTTGCGTCATAATTTATTTCATATCATTCATCCCTACAGACTTACACCTATATGATATTCAGAACCTATAGACGTCACAAGAAGATCAATGCAGCCAAAGCGACAATAAATATAAGATAAAAAAGAAGAAGAACGTGGTTGGCAAATGCTCTTAAAAACGGAAAGTTTCCGAGAGTGCGTTACTCAGTAGATTGAAGCATTAAACTAGTACTGTAGATTGCTAATAGGCAAGACCGATTTAATTAGTGACTTGCAATGGAACAGTTTTACACAGGTACTAGCAAAACTTCACAGTTTATTGGCGGAACTGAATCGCCCGGTATATAAATGATATACACAAAATATTTCAGGAAAACATAATCGAATGCCCCTTTTTTCGGAGTATAAATTACACAAAACTACTTTTCAGCAGTCATGTGATATCTTAATTTGATTGACTGAGCCTTTTTTCAGTTCCAATAATAAATACAGACTCTCATTGTCTATAAGTGTAAATACATATCATCTATAGTTAAAACAGACTTACTGTGTGCACTCTTCAGCGCTAGCAGCGATGGCGAAGAACACTAGTAGCAGGAAATATGACATCTTGATATGTGGCACCCCCATGCTTCTTAATAACACTATTTCACAACATTGCACCACCTGTAACAATAACAACAAACATGGTTAGGTTTTATGGTTTAGCGTGCGGTTCCTAAGTTACACTGCATATGGTATGCAAATTACAGTCAGTGAAACACTATCGACTTTTGAAATAACACTATTAAATATAATTAGAGAGCAACAAATTCATTAGATAAGTAGCGTATAAAGCGGTATATCATAAATTGCTAGTTTCTCTGTCATAATCATGCTATTACAAGAATTTAATTTAAATTCGTAAAAATGTACATGTGGGCTATTTTCCAAAATGAAATTATATATAAAACTCTTTATTAAATAAGATTAAATAGGTTTAGTTTCTTACTAAAATTTTGGATAAACAAAATACAGTGTATTGGTGAGATATTCAAAATTTAAATTGTTATTTTACAAGAGCTATGGCTATGTCAATTATCACTGGATTAATTTAATTTGTTTGAGAGTTATCAAAGAAAATCGGAAGCTTTACCTTATTAGAGCGGAAGATATTGGGTTATATTTACCTTCGTAAAGGTGACTTAATTTAAGTCACATTCTTTGTGATCTACAAATTATTTACCCTTACTTTCAGAATTTATGTCATAGTTCCTATTAACGAGTAGGAATAACTATAAAAGTTCCTATTTTAAAAAGAGATCGTCAGTGGCAATAAGTCGCATTTTTTAGCATTGACCTTAGGATGTTGTTGCCTCTCTAATATACAGAGGGTACCCAAGATGTATACACACAAACTGTGTTAACATAACAAAACTGAATTCACACAAACAGAAAATAATGAGCATTAATCATCTTAGACTTTTACAGCTATAATAGTTGCTCAAAATGCCCACCATCGGCGTCGATACACCACTGAGTACGTTGAACTAGTGATTGAGCAAGTTTGCGAAAGTGTCATCAGCGATTAAAGCACATGCCGTTTCAATTTCTTCCCGAAGTGTTGCGAGTGTAGCAGGTTTTTCACGATTGAGTTCCCCCATAGGTAGAAGTCCAACGGAGTTAGATCCGGAGAACGCGATGGAAACTCAATCGGACCTCTTTGCCCTACCCCAGTGCCTTGGAAGATTATTATCAAGGTACGCACGTACATCTCGGTGGTAATGTTGTGATTTGCCAGATCTGCCCTTGTGAACTTCGCATACGGTACCATGAGTCTCAAAGTTGTCTCGAATGCGTGCAGTTGTTACTCGCGTTGGCGGTTCTGTTCTGTACACAAGTCTCCATTGCCTTTGAACTTCAACAACATTCTTGCTTTTCCAATATCACTTCAAAATTGCTTTCCGCTGTTCAAAAGATAATCTTGGCTCCATTTTGCTGTAGCAAAGTAACGTAATGTGAGTCGCATCTGTTTACACAACATCATACGATTATCTTGGCTACATTTGTTCATTATTGATTTAGCTGTCACGTAGCAACGCTGTCATAATGTATGTGAGTCATATCTATTTATAGAACATCATACTACACATTACTGTTGTTTTTCGATCCAACTTTGAAATATGTTAAACAAATCTCTCTACTGTGAAAGTGTGTATACATTTTTTGGCACCCGCGGCATTTGTAAGACCTATGGAAGTAGATACCAACAATATGCTAACCGAAGAACACACGTGTGCAATTGGAGCATTAAGAAAAGAAAAGAAATATGCCTAAAACTATCCCTGCAACAAAGTTTTTCTCACTACAAGGCCAATTACTGTGAAATTTTATTATGCATTTAAGTATTTACAAGTAGCTTGTAATTAAAATACTTGAAATTCTTGTTCAATATTTTCATACAATATCTTGCGGTTCAAAACAATTCTGCGAACTCAACTTATTCCAATCACTTCCCTTTATAATTTTTAATGCTGCATTGCTGGCTCATTTTGTATAGCCATGCCTGTAAGAAATATAGGTTTCCATAAAACCTGAGATCATGATTTTTTATATATAATTATAAATGTGAAGCGGTAAAAGTATACAAACTTATCATAAAGTACACTGCGTTAGTTTTATTTTTCATGCTGTTTTTCCTCCCTCCCCCTAACTTTTTTTTCACATTGTTGTTACAGACTGTCATGGCGGGTTTTTCATGGTTTTGTAGCCCATTTCATGTTAACTGGTGGCGGCAGTCAGAGCATTAATCCCGAAACGGAAGTAACATCCATACAAACGATTCAAGTTTTGGCAGTTACACCACATAACAATGAAAACAATCACATATCTTATGACAGGATATGTTAATAATATTTTCCTACTATATATATTCACACCTTTCTAGTATTAGTTAAATCTTTTGAAATTGCGTCAATTCCAACTAGAAAGCATTCAAGGTCACTGTGTCAACGAAATGCAATCAGGTGCTCCCGATATTCGGATGAATTTCGGTAATATGAATGTTACGGAACATGATACAGCAATCCAATCTTAATATTCTTTACTGCTGAAGCATGTTTCTATTTATGTGATCATGTTTCGGCTCAAAGTAAAAGGTATTGTAATATAGAAAACCGCGATTTTAGTACGAAACTCCATTTCGACGTGGTGCACAGTAAATGCATACAGATTAATAGGGCTTATCATTTTTGAGAATACCATAAATTCAAGAGGATACAGAAGTTACATAATGAGAGACAGTGTGTGATTTTTATTTATGGGGGAAGTTGAAAACTATAAACAAACCCCCACACATTAGAAGAACTGAAATAACACATCAGGAAAGAAATTGACTCAATTTTGTAAGAGGAACTGATGTATGTGAATGGCAGCTTTCTAAAAACATGGCAGAAATATGTTGATAAAGCCGGAAAACATTTCCAGCGTCATAAAGTATGTGCTTGTTTTTATAGTAAATGTAATTGCAATTGCGAGAACTTAAATTATTTGCGCAGATATTACGTCCGCTTGGCCGGGAATTACTGCTCTGACTGCCAACCCGCCAGCTACCACGAAACAGACGACAAAACCATGAAAGACCCAGTAGTAATTAGTTCGTTGCCTACTACGTATATAATTACTTCCTCGGTGGCGTCGCCTATTATTTTTGTGGCGGTCTCAAAACTCAGGCAAAAGAGATGAAAAATAAATTCATGGAAAACTTCCCGTTATAAATTCATCATAACGCAGTTCTATGGATAATCCATAAATTTCGCATAGTTGTATCAGCGAATGTTACACTGAAACAAAGCATATCTATACTAGTCTAGAGCCACTTAGGGGCTGTTTTCATTGTTTATTATGAGAACATAGCCTCGTATTTGTATTGGCAACTGCCGTATTTTACACAGTTACTTTTGATAACTCTAAAGATATTTAGCCGTCTTCCCTAATCTTGAATTCTTAAAATTGAATTACAAAATTAAATATTATCCAAATAAAATTGTACTTCTTAATTTACAGACATTGAAGTTAAAAGTACTTGATAGTAGTTTTATCTGAACAGCGAGCGCAAAAAAATGAAATCTCAAAAAGTGACTTTATAACGTAGCACCTAAAATCAACAGAAATGGAAATTTTAGCCTTTGTTATTGGATAATGATTTATTTTCACATCACATTGAGCTAAAATAAAATGGTTTCTTCGAAAGCTGTAAGATTTCAAATAACTACTAGCTAAAAATGGTGAAGGAAAAAAAAAACATAGCCTGGCATGTATCAGGTTGCAATGAAAGGCGCGTTTCATTTCGCTTTTTCCTTTTAATTAATGGGGAACGAGAGGAAGGAATAGATATAGGAAACAAAAGAAACTGAACCAAATTGGAGTAGGAAGGAGTAAAATGCTCACGCTGTCATTTCTGTTCTATCAGGAGAGAAGAAAAGCAAACAAACACTTTCAGGTTTCTCTGTTCAGTTGTTCTTTTGTGAAACACTTCTTATCTAATTTTCGCATGACTAGCTTTAGACATTTAGAACGCTATACGAGAACTGAACGCACCATTTGCATCAATAAACTAATTTTTAATGTTCTATTTGCTTTGTAATATATTAATTGTTTAATTTTCATACATTTTAGGAAGTATTTTAGCTATTGAACATTGTTGAAGATTCTAGTAGACGTTTTAAAAAACTATACTGCAAGGAATCACATGAATAAAGGAACTTGCAAAGTACACCAAGTCTAAAATAGTCTGTGTACTTTTCAAATATATAGCTGCACCTCGTGTCAAACTTTGAAAAATTATAAGTCAAGCATTCTTTGTAAGGAACGTTATGCTCACCTACACTTCTCTTGTGAGTTATGCATCGGTATTTAACTCATTCCGCGCATGAAGTCGGCGCCAAAGCCATTCTTATCCACTCTGTTAAACAGCTATAGTAGCATGTTATTGGTCTTTGTGTTGCACTACATAGGAACGTGTGGTTCCAACATAATGGAGCCCCACCGTACTTCAACGTCGATGTGTACGCAAAATCCGGCGTAACATTGAATAGGAAGAGCAGGGCCTGTTACATGGCCGTTGCGATCGTCGATTTAGCGCACCTTGAGAGTTTCTTTGAGAGGACGTTAATATTAGCATTTTTAACTGCTGTGGCATCACAGGCGGTGGACACTGATGATACACAGATGAAATGATAAATTCAGAAAGGATTTTTTTCCTTTTTAAGGAAGCAAGCGCTCTGTTCCTGGCATTTGCCATTTATGAGGACTGGAAAAATCTTAGTCAGGGAGGACAATCCTGATGATAATCAAATCCTAGGCCTCCCGCTCACGAGTCCGCGTCATAACGACCTCTGACATCTGTGGTGATTTAAGATTAGCATATGATCGTAAAGCTCAATAATTAATTTTCAGTTGTGGAGAAAATGTTTGAACCAAGGTGTCAGAAAAGACATGAATAATTGAGTTTCATTTCTGCAATTTATTTACGGAGATCTATACTTACGGAAAATCGCTCCTAACTCGTGTTCCTTAACGAACAATAAACCTGTTACCTGTGATTCCTCAAGATTTGTCTGCGACATTTCTGTTATACACTATACTCGTTTCCCAAAAACATTTAAAGGAATTTTAAAATATTTTTTTTTGAATGATTTATTTATGGACGCTCTTTAACAGCTCAGGTCATCAGCGCCCCATTCAACTCAGGGCGTGAAACGGCCGACAAATTTTGCTCAGAGGCCTCTCTTTCAGGCTTGAGGTTCTTTTTCGTGCCGTAAATGTACGACACGGGACTCACGGCTTTACTTCCCTTCCGAAGGAAGCCATACTGAGGATTTTTACGCTCCGAAAAAATCCATCAGTCCTGGCCGGGTTCGAACAAGGAATTTTAAGATATTTTCACAATTAATGCACAAAAATTTACATTACTGTCATTTAAAAGAATTTGTAGCTTCATGCTTAAACTTTTGATTAATTCATTTTATGTGCACATAGCAAATACCCAGGCTATACTCTTATTCTCACCAAATCTAAACCCAATGTGTGAGGTTTCGATGGGGTAGTTGATGATCCTTCGCCATTCCGACAGAGAAGAAGAACATAAACAATATTCTTGATGAAATTCCGCAAGAAAAAATCGCACACTGTGAGGTGCAGTGACCGGATGGTCATGTGCAGATGATGTCTGTGGAGGCAGCTTCACCAATATATTGACCTAATGTAATCTCGGACTTCCGCATGAGTTTGTTGGTAAATGAGCTCTGTCCCACGTCATGCTCAAATTGTGTCATTAATCAGTTTTCCAGGTCAGGTGCACGTGTCCCGTGACGAAGAAGAGTGGGCTGAAAATGTGTCTTCTGGATTGGCACAAAACACATTCACTCTAGGCTGTCACGATCTATCTTGAAGACAGAATGGAAATTCTAGGATTGCAAGTCGGAATATTTTGTCTATTGGCTCTTCTGGATAAATGATGTGCAACTCCATCACTAAAAAAAAAGCATCCCGACAAATTCTCGTCCGTTTACTTTATGACCAAGATCTCACAAAACGCAAGCCGCTTTGTTAGATAATAAGGCTGGATGGAGTTTTTATACTCGGTGCATTTTGTACAGATAATGCAACAATCTGTAAACCATTGTGTAATTCGGCAGCTGCAATGCTCGACAGTCTCTCAGCAGAGATTTCTTTAAGACCCGAATAAAACATGTACGCATTTGGTCGACCGTCTACATTAACACACTGAGTCGACCGTATCTTCTGTAAAACTTGGTCTCCACCCCAATCTTTTCCTTGATGGCAGATGTATTCCCTAAAGTGAAATTTCTTGTAACATCGTATTGACGAAGCGAAGGACTACAATGCCAAAATCGCCATTAGAACGCGCGTAAACACTACATAACCATTTTCTAAAAATAATGCACGCTTTTCCCGCGAGATGGCAGTGACTCTAAAGTTATCATACTGAAACTGGAAATAGTTTACTTTCAAATGGCGGTAATGCTATGCATTTCCATTCAGTATTGGTGAATATTAATTATAAAATACTACAAAACCATTCAATAATTTATACGTACCCTTTACATTTATACATTCTTGCATAGAAACTGTATTTGAACGCCTGAAGTGATAGCAGTTTGTTATTTAAGTTCCTGTCTAAACCAAATTAAATAATCATTAATACTAAGGGAAGCATATTTTATTCTGGCTGGATAGTGCTATAAATTACTTCACGCAATTTAATTTTTTTTTACAATTTTAATATAAGGTTTTTTATTTTGTTTATTTAAGGACGCTCATTAACATCTCAGTCATCAGCGTCCCATTCTATTCAGGGCGTGAAACAGCCGACAAATTTTGCTCAGAGGCCTCTTCTTTCAGGCTTAAGGTTCTTTATCGTGCCGTAAATGTACCCACGGCTGTACTTCCTTCCGAAAGAAGCTATACTTACTATTTTTACGCCCGAAAAAATCCATCGATCCTGGCCGGGTTTGAACCCGCGTAATATAAGATAAAAATTAGAAGCTGACAGACAGTTTCAACAATATATTTATAATGAGAGATGTAAATTTAACTAAAATGATATGAAAATGAATTCATTTATTAGTCCATCAATTATTACGTTGAATTTAGGTATTTTACCATGTTCATTTGACGTATTACCTGTTCATTTTACATTTAGCGATTTTGGTTTGGGTACTGCGAACTATTTGCACCTATTCCTAATGGTGCCTTCCACTCGTAGTAGAATATAACTCTAGAATGACCGTGTAGGAATGCCAGCAAAAGCGGGAAAAAAACCACATCATTGACCTAAACGCCTAATCAATAAGACAGGGCTTCATATTGCTGTAGGGAACAGAACGAATGCCTGAAATTCGGGACAGAATATCTTCTAGGTTGAGTTATTTGTGGGCATAAAAAACTTCAAAAATCATCCTATCTTCACTTATGGCTCAGGTCAAACAGACAGAACGGGTTCTAAACAAGGATAATTGGTTCATCGGTCAAAATAAACAGGTAAATTTTTCTCAATTACCCGCGCAACTGTAAGGTGTGACAGGTTCCCACACCCACTCATGCCTGAGAGTGAATGTCTGTACATAATTTAATATTAATAATTATTAAATATTTTAGATAGCCTGTAGTAACAAGCAAGAACATTTCATGTATCAGATAAATGAATTATAGTTACCTGGATGCATACCTTTTACACGCGAGGGAAAGACTGCTTATTGTAATCTCTGTATTCTCACTTACTGAATGACCTAACAATAAGTCTTTCTATTGTATCAGAACTAAATGCATGCAGGTGTGCGGCATGAGTCGAACAATAGGTAGTTTGTATTTTTAAGTGCTAGAGATGCTCGAAAGTTCGTTAAAGATATCACAGAAACAGGTGTCATTACATCGGATGATCATGAACTCTCCAATAAGAAGGCCAAGAGTTAAAGAATTAAATTAGGTGCACAAGTGTGCACTAGAGCTCACCAATAATATTTAAATATTTTGAAGGCTCAGTAATCCGTGGGCGTTATTCTGTGAACCCCGTGATCTCTCACGAACACGTGGGAACACTTTGAAATAAGTATATAAGGGGAAACAACTTTGCAAAAGCACGCATTTCCAGGCATTTCCAAAATGTAAATATTTTCTTTTTGAATGGGTTTAACGCCCACACAGGCGGTGCACATTGATGATACATGAGATGAAATGATATTTGGGATTTTTTTTTTTAAGGAAGGATATGTTCCAGAGTACCTTTCCGGAATTTGCCATTTATAAGGACCGAGGGGAACCTGAAAAAAACCCAGTCAGGGAGGACGGTCTGGCGAGGTTCGAATCCCAGACCTCCCGCTCACGAGTCCGCACCTTAACGACCTTGACCACACGCGGCGGAAGAACGCAGTGGAAGACGGCGCATTTCCAGAAGCCAGCTCTAGATACTGTCCGGACCTTAAGTTTATGCATGTTCTAGATTTCAGGCAAGTAAAAGTCCCGAGACACACAATATAGTTATAGAGCAGTAGATGCAAGGCAGTATTCGTAGCTCGTGATGTTAATGTCAAAGAGGCAACGAACCAGGTGGCCACCATGAAATTATCGTGTCTATAAACACTTTGTGTGCTTTGAATCTTTTCCTTTCATCTCCCTCCTGCCGTGACTACGAGGGCACAAAAGGCGACCTCGGGCCCCTAAAAGACCTGGGGTACGAAGTGAGATCCTCGGGTAAAAATCCAACAACTACATCGTCGATACATATCAATATCCATATTAAAACCCGCTTCAAAGGCATGGTCTATTGGTGGTGTATCTTGTTCACCCCGTCCACAACTTCCACCAGAAGACAAGAAGTCAATGTATTTATTCTTGTGGTGAATGGTACTTGTCTCCACGCAACTGATTCGAAACACACTATTTCATACGTCAACATCTTTCAGGTGATAAAATGTCTTTTTTCTTCTAGCGTCTTTTTGTTTACTAAAGGAAATCCTTAATTTGGCCTAATAGCAGAATAGCTTTCGATACATTGCTTTTTCCTGTTCATTTCCTTGAGGTATAAATAAAGTTTTGTGGCTTTCACGAGAGCGTTTAAATTAGGGACATAGTAAGTTATAAACATTTGAGTTGATTCAGCAGACAACAGGGATTATGAGTCGCATATATGCACAACAGTTGAGTTTTCGACCATTGTAATTTAAGTGTCCATTTCAGATCTGTTGAGTTCTGAAGGACCATAAAGCGGAGTTGCTCTGTACAACCTGGTTGGCTTGTTGGGTTCATCAGTCCATGCTTAATGACTCTGCGTACCGATCTACTTAACCGCAGTGTTGAAAGTATTCGCATGAAAGGAAGTAGTGCTGAATTATACTATGCGGTTTTAATAATGGCCTGTAACCCAGTAATGCTATGTTGGATGTATATGTTCTGGTGCTCTTCAGCTTCGTCCATTTACCGTCTTGTAACATTCAGGCGTGCTGCCTTTTAGAAAAAGGTCAATCATCCAGTAGCCGACTACTTAATCTGACTGTGTTCTTTCTTTGATTTGGGGGGGGGGGGAGAAGTTGAGATTTTGGATCCCCATTTGTAGGGGACAGTACTATTGCATTATTGTTATCCAAAATGACCTGTTTCCTAGTCAGCGATAAAAGCACTTACGAGAGTAGGTCCATAAGTTTCTGGCCTTACCGATACGGTTTATCGACCTCACAAAACCCTTATCTGGTGTCATACCTTAACTGTTAAGTAAACAATTGCAGCTGTAACTTCAGCTTCGCTGTGTTCACTTTTTCCAGATATAATTGAATAAAGAACCCTATGTGTAGAAGATTGTGACATGTTCAAAATGGAGTATCTAGTTATTAAGTTCTTCACAAAAAGGACCTACTCCAAATGAAATTAAACAGCGATTGGACGGTGTATAAGGGTAAGTATCCCCCTCATGTTCTATCGTAAAAGAATAGACCAAATTTTTTCGAATGGGTCAAGAAAGCATTGAAGACGAAAAGCGTGCAGATCGACCCTTGGAGGTGTTCACTCCTGAAAACACCGTTCTTGTGGATGAAGAAATTATGGAATACTGCAAAGTCCTTCAAATTATTCATGAACATTTAAACATGAATTACGTTAGTGCAAGATGGGTGCCTAGACTTCTTTCCTCAGTCCAAAAGCAGCAACGAGTCATCTGTTGTAAGGACTTTTTGGAGTTCTGCGGTGCAACGAGGGAGAAGTTCTGCAAACCATTGTTACAGGAGATGAGACTATGATCTCTTATCCAAACGAGAATCAATGGAGTGGCGTAAACCTGGCGAAGCACCGCCTCTAAAGGCCAAGGTCAATCAGTCAAACAAGAAGATCATGGCCACAATCTTTTGGGATATAAAGGAATACTCTTCATTGACTTCAAGGAGAGGAACACCGCAGTAAATGGAGAGTGCTATGCTAGCGTACTGCAGACTACGAACTTCCATCAAAGAGAAAAGGCGAGTAAAGCTGAGTGGTGGTGTGCGCCTTCTTCACGACATCGCGCCTGTGCTCACAGCTCTTGTTGCAAAGGAAGCTGTGAAGAAATATGGCTTCAAGGAGATCGACCATCTACCCTATAGCCCAGATCTAGCTCTCAGCGACTATTTCCTCTTCTCAAAGCTCCAAAAGTACCTTCGAGAAAAAAAAATTAAGTGTGACGAAGAAGTGGTGGATGCTGTTTATGCCCATTTTGCAGACAATACTTCTGACTATTTTAGGAGGTGGGGATTGAAATGTTAATGCAAAGATGTGAGAAGTGTATTGCAATATAGGGTAACTGTATAGAAAAGTGAAATATAGTTTTGGTCTTTATCGAACCTAAATAATGGTTAGGCCGGAAACTTATGAACCTACCCTCGTATTTTATGGCAAAGGGTTGTCATACTGTCTTACTTAGAGCCTAATCTCATTCAGCATATATGGAAAGTAAATTATTTCACACGGGAGTGCTCCGTTCTTTGCCCCTTGAAGAAATAGAAGTAGAAGCCTATCGCAGACGTAGAGGATAAGGAGAACAATAAGAGCACTAGTTTTAAATGGAATGACATTTAGTTGCAGTAAAGTTGGGCGAACACGTGCGCCATGCAAACAGTCTGCATGGTACATGGGAACTTGAACATTTATTTGCGGAGATGAGGATGAAGTTATCTTGGACGGTGTCGCGAGCCTATTCCTTTGAACTGAAATGTTGCATAGGATGAATATCTGTGTTCATGGAAAGTGAGAAGTGTGTTTGGGGCCCTTCTCGGTTTGTAGGAGATTCACATAATAATTTGAGGGTGAAGTGTGTACCTAGCATTAATCTTGCCAACTCACGCGGCGCCCCTGGGTCTGCTCTCTCTTTGTTGTACTAGTAGTTTCAAATTATTCTTAAATGGATCGCATTTAAATTGAGGTAACAAGACTGCTTTTTTTCTGTCCTATTTCTTATGAATCTTATGAAACATTTTAACGGAAAGGAAGTTGTGTTCCTTTTTTGAAATTTACATGTATAGTTAAGTAAAGTTTTAATCCAATGTCCTCGTATTATAGCTTAATTATGTAACTTTTAAGCCATACAAATAGGAATGGCACTAACTTCCAAAAACTTAAGAATAAATCTATGCATACAGTAAATAGAGCACAGTAATTTAACACCAGGTTAATCTGGTATATATTTAATGTTTTATTGCCTTAATGTGTCGGAGTCCATTCCCAATGTAATAAAAGCGCAAAAAAATACGTTTTTCATTGACAGTTATTTCATAAATCTAAACGTTTTGATAAATAGTCACCGCAAAGGTTTATTTGCATCTGTATGCCTTTTAAAGTTATTCTTCGGTTCATGATATAACGAAAGAGGAGAGTTTATTTGAATACAACAGATGTAAACAAACATCGCCATGGCTAGCTATGATATTGTTTACATAACTTATTAACAACACATGAAACGTGATTCCATAATAAGGGACAGAAAAGAAAAAATCATCTGTTATAAAACAGATAGGTACAACCGTTACAGGTAAACCGGCCTTGAGTAATGTTCTGTGGCAAAAAATAATTTACTCTTGTATCTCTTATTGTGTTGGATCATTAATTTTTTTGTTTTTTTTTTCTACTAAGTTCTTCCCTGCATATTCAAGATTCAGCAAAAATGTTTCTCTATGTTTATCTAATTCATAGGTCGTCTAATATTTGATTTCTAATATTCAAACTTTCAAAATAACAATTAATATTCATACTTTATATTAAAACACATCTTACATGCAACTAACTTAATGGAAACATTTTACTGTTTCACAATAAATTGCATTAACGAATACTAACTAGCAAAGACGGTTTTACAGGTTTTGACAAACGAAGTTTCACCATATTGACTTTTCGAGAACAAGGCAAGAAAGTATTGTATTAAAAGTAATAGTTATATCGACATCTTTTATAAATGCATAAAAATCAAAATGCAGTTAAATAACTGTTGCTTTGCTGTACATCTTTGGACACTGTTTTATTTTACTTTGCACAATTCCACATAGTTTAACATGCTCAATTCCACATAGTTTAACATGCTGTGTGTAAAAACCTGAATTTTTATCTACAAAATTATAAGCATAATTCACTATAATGTACTCGAAACCTACTGGTTTCTACTCTTGTTTAAAACCTTTACAGCAATCGTTACATCACAAAATACAACCCATCAGTGCAGGCCTGAAATTGATTTGAATTAAAGTTGTACCATAACGATTAACTACTTAATTACTGCAACGAATTTCACTTTCCTTATAATAATATTGCAAATACTTATAGAAACCAAAATGAAGCACCAAAATATCACGAGTTTGCAAGATCTTAATGCTTTCTTCCTTTGGTCTAGGGAGATTTGAAGAATTTAAGAATCTAATACTATTTGGATTCAGTTTCCAGAAAATTTAGGATTATTCTCATCTCAATTTAATTTTTATGGCTGGTTTTTCAAATAAATCGCTCTATACTTTGGTATTCTCCTAGACCAAGGTTTGATTGATTTATTTTGTTTATGGACAAAATCAGGTCCTTGGTCTAGGAGAATACCAAAGTATAGAGCGATTTATTTGAAAAACCAGCCATAAAAATGAAATTGAGATGAGAATAATCCTAAATTTTCTGGAAACTGAATCCAAATAGTATTAGATTCTTAAATTCTTCAAATCTCCCAAATCCTTCATATACGAGGAATAATAGAAAAAGAAAAGAAAAATATAGTTAAATAAACATTTGTTAATTAAAGCAAAATTTGAAATCTATGTTTGATTAAAAACAAATTGAAAAACGGAGTCTTAAAAAAACTTACAAGAAGTTACAAATAAAATGTACATCATTCAAATTTGAGTCTTGAGGCATTTTTCTATTTTCTAAAAATGTTTATAACAATTTATATTTTTAACATTTTCCTTAATAACAAAGAATATAAAAACCTATTTAAATCAAAGTTTCAAGTGTTGTTTCAAGAGCTACACATAAACATTAAACACGAAAAACTAAATTCTATCCAGAAATTTAATACAATTTAAAATCATGTTTATTTTCAGAATTAATTCTTCAAAAAGCACTGAACACTGAGCATTTTAGGGCAATCTAAAACCCATAACATTTTAATAAATGTCTTTATTTGAAACACTAGAATTTGAAATTACTATAGATCAATTATAATTGTCTATAATCTACGATACCAAATGGAGTAAATATTCCTTCTGGCATTACTGTCAATGCTGTGTAATTAAGGACATTTTTTAGATAAATTCACAAAATTTTGATGTTATTCCAGAATTTAAAGATGTCCGCAGCTATGGAGTAATTTCTTTATTCAAAAGACAAACTGTATTTGTTCCCACTATGGTTAGATGGTGACATCAATTGAAAATGTTCATGCTATCAACTTCGTGTTAAATAGCCGTTTATCTAGTACCATCCCGTTGGCTTCGTTCTGAAGACTGCAGATTATGTCCAATGCTTGCAAAATAATTATATTGATATGTTCATTGACCTGTGTTTTAGCTTACTCAAAAATACAATTCTTTTGAATTGGAAATGCATAAAACTATTTCGGTTTCCAAAGACTGATAGCACCTTTTTAGAGATTGAGCAAAGAGTTTCGAAACCATATGCGGAACTTAAAAAGTTGAATATGAATGGTGCATTTCACTATAGGAATTATTTCTGTTTGTGTTACTTGGCTGCAACTGCAAATATTGCTGTACTGAACTCATCTAAGATTCGTACCACTGCTCTAAAAAACAGCTTTTTTCCGTGAAAACGGCCCTTATGTGAATGTCAGAACTCTATTTAGTCGGTTCTAGAGTCAAACGATGAGGTTTACACTTAACTTACCTTGAATATATCATAACAGTTTCTTGACTTGAAATGTTCCATCTTATTCTGGCAGGCTGCCATTATTTCCTTAATTTTACTCTTTTTTCAGTAAACCGTTTTTGATAACTAATTGAAAAGCATGAGCCAGGAATGCAAAGTAGTAAAGAGTGTGTTCTAAGCTGCATTAATATTAGGCTCATTGTCCCTCGTGAAATACACGCATTTAACATTCTTTCATAGCGTTGGAAATGAAACATTGTACCGTGTGAAACTTTTGGGGGGGGGGGGGACTAAGTTCAAGGAGAGAACGCTTATGAAGTAAATTATCCAACTGCCGTATACGTCAAAAGATGTAGCCCACATATGTTGTGACTCCAACAAAATCGTTTATTTCTTAAAGTTCCTCAAATAATTTTAATTTTTCTTCCCACATCTCTGGAATCGCCTTTAGGCAATGTTTCCTGCTCAGGATTATCAACATTTAAAACCCATTATCACATACTAGACAATTGCTTTATATATTTTCAGATTATTACGGCGCTTCTGTCTCCAGCTTGAAATTTTGATTTTTTTTTTTCGATACGCTTACAGAGTTGGTTCGTTGAAATATATTATTTAGCGTTTCACTTGGGGAAGCTTGAAAAGGAATTTCTTCTTCATAAGAAGAAGCTGGGAGCTGAACTAACTGATACAGAACTACCAAAATAAGCTAGTCAACTTTGAGAATCAAAGGGCTTAGGCATGAAGGTGGAGTTAATAATGGGGATGATAAACTTCTATCATTCAGCTCTTGAAATTTGGATGCATGTTTGGCTTTCAACTTTTTCCACATTACTGAAGTAATATATGACTGTTTTCCTCTGGATGTTTTCCCATGGCATGGATTGCATTTCGAATAATTTCCAATATTGAAAGTAGTTACATTTATAACAAGATGATTGTAATGCCATCTCATTAGTTGGCGTTAGTTGCAAGTTATGTTTGTGTGAGAGGCGAAAGATAAATAGCTTCTGAGGTTGCAGAAATACTGTGATTAGAAAAGCTACGCGGAATACAGAGAATGCGACAAAATAAATAAATGATAGCGTGTGCAAGTGAGGGGTTGTGGAGAGTTGGGTAGATCTAGAAACGCTGAGCTGTAGACTGTATAGCACCTGTATAGATTCGATGCAGGAGTATCTAGCAACTTTCAGAACTATCGAGATTTAATTTCGAGTTTTTTCCAGAGAACTCGGTGCATAGACAGTTTCAATAGAAACCTTGGGAAGATTCTGTTGGATGGCATATTGAAAACAGCATATTGGCGATCCGAATACCACCGAAGTTGCAACAATAGCATTTCGCATCTTTTTCAAGATATACAGGATTCGAAACTAATTGTCTCATTCTTAAATCTTAGTGAATTAGAAACCAAAAGACATTCACGTATAAAATTACTAAACGAGGATATCACAACACCTAATATTAACACGGCTAAAAAGCAATTATTTCTATTTGTTACTTTCTACTATATTTATAACAATGCTACGTTACTCCCCCCAAAAGTTATTCCTTAATTAATATTTAAACTCCCAAACTACATGATAAGGTTTACTAGCAGTTGGATTAAAAATACTGTGACACACAGCATTGCAAAACTAATGGCATCAAAATAGAATTAGTCTTAAGTAAGTTTATTTCTAATATGTATATGTATTAGTAAAATAATATGCTCATATAAAGACAGGGAATTTAGGTTTTCCATTTTCTGCTTATAACACATATTACAGATGTTTATAAAATAACTAATATTTGTATCATATACGTTAATTTAAATTAAGTAAATTCTTATATAATTCCAATAGTAATATGGTTAGATGTATTCGGTTAGAGAATACCCTGTAGACTGCATGGTAAAACTAGACTGCACAGAGCTCTAAATTTTCTCTCTGAAATAAAAATCTTGCCCGCGACAATGGTATAAAATACAATTATCGATTCAGGATAACGGCTGGGTCAGTTGGCCCGCTGCCCGCCCTAAAGAAAGACAAGCGGACTCCAAACAATCCGTTTCTTAGTTATGAAGCTTTGACCTGACCTACCATTGCAATACATCCTCCGGTCTGTTATATAACTGGCCTATAACTAACTCTGGATTTCCCTTTGATGCCAGAAATGATTTTATGGATGTAAATTCCACCGTGGTCATCAGATTTCCAAGAGCAGTATAGTAAATCAGTAAATGATTTTCGTGTTACCGTGGCTAAAGAGCAGAGGACAACTTCTGCAATGCAGAGGCATCAAACAGACAGACAGTAAAAGAACTTTCAAAATATTTATATTTCTATGCTTCTGTACATCCGTTTTCATATTTAGGTACCGTTGTTCCTAATTTTATACGTATATTAACACAACAATAACAGACTGAATTTGCTAAAGACCTAAGGTAGGGAAGAGGGCGGATGAGGAATACTTTCAAAGCATAATTCCTATATTGCTACTTCGATGTGGGGGGAAGGCGAGTTTTTCTGGTGAGAGAACTTTTTGTGAGCTGATTTTGGCCTTTCCCCCCCTCAGTTCATCTTTTCAATAGTTCGGTACTGATGCATAATGTGCTTGTGTTATTAGTTTATCCTTTTCGAAGAATTGTTTCTGTAGAATCCCAAAAACCATGGTATATAAAATGATTAATATCCTTTTTAGGTACTTTTGTCAGTGCTGGCCCCCTATTTTGACTGCTTTGATTAAGTTGTGTAATGTCGAATCAAAGTTTCATTCTCATTTATGTCATAGCACAAAAAAATCGACAGAGTTGCGATTAAACTTCCCAAACACTGCACGAAATGTCTTTTGTCATATTTTTTCACCCCTAATAACATTCCGGTTTTTTTTTCAATGATATGTTGCTTTTTAGTGACCTGTATTGAGTGTTCGGAGCATGCTTCATCTTCGGTTAAATTCATTTATCCAGAAATAATACCATCAGTACTGATGCTCAATGTCCATGAATTAAAATTCTTCAATAAATATTTTTAAGAAGTACACAATTTGTTTTTACACCTTAATGATAAATACTATGTTGGTGCATAAAAATGACTTTCAAATGTTAACTATGTCTGAACATGTGGCTGAAAGTTCAACACAAAACCTATATATATATTATTTGAATAAGTTTGAAAGAAAATTGCTATTTTGCTTTATTTATAGAACCCATTTATGATCATAAATTTTTGGGGAAAAAAGGAAATGAATATATGTAGCTCTTTGAGGGATTTATATAACACGTCGAGCATAAAGTGTCAGAAACCAGCATAATTAAATTGTAGACTTGTACAATAAACATGAAATAAAATTATAGAAAGCTCGACCGAGATTTACAGATTTATAGATTTTCTGAGCGTAAAATATCTCCGAGAGGAACTTGAAGCTATAGGTCCCATGTCGTAGTTTTACGCAATGTTAAAGACCTCCATATCTGAAAGTACAGTTTCCTGAACACAAGCACCGGTCATTTTACGCCAAGTAATAGCTTAGCATTACACTAGATGGACTTGAAGTAAATGGATGAGCACCTATCCTCTGACATCTTTAGGTGCTAAATGTAACTAAATTAGCATGCTTTATATGATCCGCTAGGACCCGGAACGGGCCTTAGGCATAATCCCTGTAAGTTGATGATGAAAAATAAGTTTATTAAAATAGAAAGGATTAAAGAAAAGAAGCAATGGAACTATATAATAAGCCTATATCAAGATATAGGCATTACATGTAATTAGCATAAATATATAAATAATAAACAAATAATGAAATAACGAATCTTAAGAGTATTTGAGTATTGATCCTTGGTATTGCAAATGAAGACAAAGTGTTTTTTGGCAACAACCCCTGAGCACCATAAAATAAATCTGCTATTGATAAAAAGTAAATACAGAGAAATGTTATGTATTTATTATTAAGAAAAAAAATACAAAGGTCATAAATAACCTGCTCTTCATACACCTGTTGTGCTCGACTGCTGTGAGCTGTTAGATTAATAATCACAGTATTTTTTCAGATGTCTATTTATAGCTATTATATTTCCTCTCCTAAACTGCGTTTCCTTTACTCTGTATAGGCGTATATATCCTTTCCCGTTCCCTTCCATAATTGGATAAGGTTAGGAGTATTCGCGCCTTAGATGTGGCTTGTCGAGTATGTGACGCAACATAAAGAATGATGGAGATACCGGTATCATGATTAAAAATGCAGGAAGCATTCCAAAAGAATAGCGAACTATGTTAACGAGCAAACTGAAGACTTTCACTGCGCAAAGTCGAGTGACAAGCGAATGCAGTAATCGAGTCGCACTTGCCCATGTCATAATGAATTAAGCTGTAACAGTTAAACTCAGAAGTTATCTCCCATCTCCTATCTAACTTATTTCATTATAACTCCGGATGCGTCAACGCTATCACGCATCGACTTCGTGTGTTAATGACCACGAACATTTATTGTGATTCTTTAAAAAATGCATGTGAATTACATTAAACAACGACCTAATATGTATTACAGAAGAGGATCTATGTACCAGCCATTGAGTGAAAGTAATTAAAATAACACCCCAATATAAGTTGAAATAAAATTTAAAGAACAAGAGCCAGGTTTTATAAAATAATGGTTTTATACATAGGCATTAGTTGAGAAAAAATTAAGTATAGATTTCAGACAAGCAATTGGTGTACAGAGCAGAGAATCTGAATCATTCACCTATGCAACAGGCTAAAGATAAGTCGAGAGCTCTCCGATCAGAAATTTTAAAGAGAGAAAAATAATGATTTATGCATCTCAAGTCAGCAACTTGTATACCGCAGCAATTAACAAATAATACAGATATTTAAAGTAGCATCATAAACGGATAAACAATTGTACTATAAAAATTCTAATATTTCTAAAGCTTCCATTAACAATTTATAACAATACTTTGCTCTTGTTCTGTGATTTTAGGCTTGCTTCCAAACAAAAGCTTTCGCTGACAACTGTAGTCAGCATCTTGAGTAAAATCAGGGCAAAATTAAGACCACGTCACAACAGTCAGGAAGTTTTATAATTTATAACAAAATATTTGTGCATCATCTGTATTATAAGCAGTGGAAAAGCGAGTAACTGAATTTCTATATTTGATACTGAATACATTAGTGCAAGACATTTTTACTTGGAAAATGGACCTCCTTATGTACTTTAGTGTACATTGTTCCTTTTTCTCCAGTATATTAGGTGATTTACGAGCATGCATTTTGACATTTATATAAGTTCACTACTAGGCTTAAAATAGCAAAACGCAATATCTGTTTCAACAAAATGTCACTATATGCAAACACAATAAAACGTTCTTAAACATAGGGGAAAGGTAATTTTTGTTGTGCATATTTTCAAAATAAAAATAAAGCTTGCATACATTCTGTGCACTGTTTCAGCATACAATATACCAATGCAAATGTTAATACATTAGTTTTGTGTTTCATGAATAAATTCCATTCTTCATTTAGTTTCAAATTTTCACCAAAATGAAAAATGTACGTGAGCTATTTCACACCTTTCTTCACTAATTCTCATTTTTATAATGATAATAATACTAAAATGGTAAGTAAATACCTACTTGTTTTCAATTAATACTCTTTTGTCTCGATTATTTAGTGTTTTCTATAAAGCTTATTAGATTTTTTATACATTAAAACCTAGTTCAGTAGTTGCACGTACTACCAATTACCTCTTTATGAATGCCAGTAGAATATTAATTCACCTTTCGTCATAAATATTGGATCATCATTAATCAGAAGCTTATATAGGGATGTTTTAGATTCTTTCTGTTTAGACATTTTCATTGATAAACTAAAATAGTTGATAGCACAGACTTTACGTAATATTCTAACACATCATGAAAACAGAGGTTTAAAATCTAAGATTTAAAAGATTTGCTTTCTAGAAAATAGCATTTAATCGTGGCTACTATGGATACATCGGAACTGATTCAACACAAATGAAACAGTGCCGTATAAAAGCTGTTTGTTGGCCTGGTGGCATTCACGATTGTTTACCGTATTGCTGCAATTAATACAATGCCACCCGAAGACAACTTATGGCATTTATACATTCTAAGCTTATTTTTGCAACAACTTTTATTTTAAGTAATTAAACAGGTTATATAAACAAGTATGAATATATAGGTTAAAATAGGCATTTATAGATACTAATAAATGAATTTTATAACAAATTTTGACTGAATATAAACTTTTAACTAAACAATTTTATTTTTACTACAAAAAGAAAAATTTGGGTGTTTTAGACAACGGTCTCAGTTCAATATTTCACTTTTAAAGAGGATGGAATTATTATCACAGCATCTCTTTTCTGTTATTGCCTGGAAACCAGGATTGTGGTTATTTCTAAATGGATGAGGACAGAACAAACTATACCGCCGTAGCGTTTGCAACTGCTAATCCGGAGGCCTGGATTCGATTCTCGGTCGGGTCATGATATCTGGGTAATTTTTTTTTTTTTCCAGAGTTTTTCCTTGTCCAGATACCTGTAAGGTGCCAAGGATTCCGCTTCATTTCCAAATCGTCACATAGATCGATAGCGCACCACGTTCCTTCGCTGCTGTGTTTTGTGGTTTGATTAGGCGCGGCCACTCTTAACTACGGAATCCACGTTCACAATCTACATATGTCGCAATAAGATCAATGCATTCAAAGCGACAATAAATAGTTAAAAATAATATACTATTATATTATAGAGCCTTTAAGGTTAATAGTTTTATTTTGGTAATACATTGTTTTAAAAGTTAGCATATAAAAGTATCCAATTAAAAAGAATAGACTATAAGTGAATTTGCATTATTCTACAACTAACTTACTATATTATCTTACTTTATTTTTTATTTTATTTCAAAGTGGGGGTAGCTGGAGTGAAGGATGGGGACTAACTATAATCAAAATTAGTTTTAAATTTGCTTCTCAATATCTAATTAGTTATATTTATATTAAATAAAAAGATATTCAGACAAGCAAATAATGAAATTAGGTCCTATATGTCTATATAGGTACATACATAGGATGATGTGCAAAGAATTTAAAGACGCACGGATTAGATATTTATTTAGGAACACATTACATTATCCATTGAAATTGGGTGGCCAAGTTCATAATTAAATGGAAGCCTTTAGAATAATAACAGCTGAGATTAACTCATATTAGCTGTTTATAACCTGCATTAGTTTCCAAATGCTACTGTTACGACCGAACTTAGCTAGTTTGCCTTTGAGAATATTTCATGGCTCTAGAGCGTAATTTCTCTTCATTTTGCAAGCCGCTGTTTCAGACTTTGCAATTTATATTATTTACCTGTTAGCTATGAATTAGTTTTCCCTCCTACTGAAAAGACGAATAGAACGAATAGATGAATAGACCCAGAAGAACTCCAGGTTTATATTCTGAGAAAAACGAACTTTATTTCATGTTATACATTTTAATATATATATAAAATATAAATGAAAAATAAAAATAAAGTAACACTATTAACAATGTAACAAATTAGAAGTATTAATAAAAATAGATAAGGATAAAACACTGAGAAAAAGCCACACTTTAAATTGCTATATTTCGAACTACTGCGAGTTCTTCAATGGCAAGAAGCTAGACAAGTCTTGCAATTTCAAGTTTGACTTTTTTTAGTGTTTTATCTTATCTACTTTTATTATTACTGTGTGTGTGTGGTTTTTTTTTTTAATAGATGCTCAGATTGTTTTATTTTTTCTCCTAGTTTGTTTTACAGTAGTCCGTTTCCAGTACATGGGAAGAAAGGCTTCTTATACATGAAACACTTTAATCTTTTTAATTAATGCTGCTCCAAAGTAACAGTTGCTAGTGACGTGCAAGCGTCGGTTGATAAAAACTGCTTGAATGAACTTTTACTAAATAAATAATAGTAAACATTAGGCAGCATTATGCCTTAGGTTCATTTATGTCGTGATTGGTACTTCCATAGGCCCAAAATAGTTGGCACGAGGATCACTCGGGGAACATGTTTGCAAGTTACATTTGAATACTCTGCTAGAAGCGAAAAGTGAATGCGGTGAAATGAGAGTAAAATTGTTTCTGACTGCAAGAAAAGAACATCGTTCATTGTGCTCCAGTTCAGAATGTTGTAGTAATGTAAGCGTTCTGTAACATTTGCTCCGACCCCCCCCCCCCCCACTGAAATATAAATGTAATGTACCTTTTGTAAGCGCAAGCATCGTGTTTTGTGCATTGCAATTATTAATTAAAATTATGTATATGTGTATTGTAAGATATAACTTCATTGTATGAATTTACGTCATTAGAAGGGAAAGTAGCTGTTAATGGTAATAAGCAACGCTGAGGTGGCCATAAACCCAATACACAGGAAAGGGACAAAAGTTATGCTACTTTTTAAAACATCTTCCGTTGGTGAGGGTTAATAGAGCCAAGGCCTTTCAAATACTTTAGATGGATAAAGTCGGTTGTACTGTTAGCTTTAAACCAATCAATGTAAATAAATATTTTAAACTTTCAAATAGTAGCAGGTGGTATACACTGGCAGGCAATTTGAACCCAACAATATTAGATGTATTCGTATTTTGAATTTTAGGGCAAGACGCAATACTTGCTCGTATTTGTGTGAATCCATCTGTTGTCGTCAAGCCAACATTTAGTTAATTTGAATGAAGTATATAGGGAAGCGTTTGCTCGGCTGGGGCACTCAGTTTTAAATATACATTCGGCCGAGGCATGCGTTATAAGATCTACTTGTGGAAAGACACACGCAGTTTAGCAACTCAATTCGGCATATCAGTTCAACTGATATCAAGTTCAAGTTCTACAAGCCGCAGGATACGACATCTGTTCAAAAAGTATTTTGTGTTTTTTCAAAAAGTATTTATTTATTCATGAATATCTATTTTGTCCACTTCAAAGTAATCCCCACCAGATATTATACACTTGTGCCAACGTTTTTTCCAATCCTCGAAGCACTTTAAAAAATCGTTTTTTGTGATCTTGTTCAGCTCCTCCTTCGATGCCGTTTTTATCTCCTCTATCGTGGCGTAGCGTCGTCCTTTCATGGGCCTGTTTAGTTTTGGGAACAAAAAAGGGTCACAGGGGGCCAGGACTGGGGAGTACGGTGGCTGCAACATCATAAGAGTGTTGTTTTTGCCCAAAAATTCGCGCACAAGCAACGATGTGTGAGCAGGGGTGTTATCATGGTGCAAAAGCCAAATTTTGTTCTTCCACAAATCCGGGCGTTTCTGGCGGATTGCTTCGTGCAAATTGCGCATAACTTGCAGGTAATATTCCTTATTGACCGTTCTACCCTGTGGCAAGAACTCATGATGCACCACGCCCCTGCAATCCAAGAAAACTGTAAGCAAAACCTTCACATTCGACCGAACTTGGCGCGCTTTTTTCGGTCTTGGCTCGTGTGACAGTATCCATTGGGATGATTGAGCTTTAGTTTCCACGTCATAACCATAAAACCATGATTCGTCACCAGTTATGACCCTCTGGAGCAAATTTGGGTTGTCGCGGACAAAGTTCAACAGCTCCTTAGCAACGTTAATGCGATGGTGTTTTTGGTCGAAATTGAGCAACTTTGGTACGAATTTTGCGGCGACCGTCTCATGCCCAAATCATTGGTAAAAATCGAATGGCACGAGGCAATCGATGTGTGTGTTGATCCTCAGCAACTTCTCTAACGGCGATTCGACGATTGGCCAATACTATTTTCTTCACTTCTTCAATGTTTTCGTCTGTTGTTGACGAACTCGGGCGTCCGGGACGCTTTTCGTCATTCACATCTTCTCGACCCTCTGAGAACATTTTGTACCACCGATAAACGTTGCTTTGGCCCAAGGTAGCTTCACCATATGCCACAGTCAACATTCGGAATGCATCCGCGCACTTAATTTTGTTTTTCACACAAAGTTTGATACAGATTCTTTGTTCTATTTTTTGTAATAGGCAAAAATCGAAGACGAGTCAAAACACGTTAAAATAGCTGTCAACAATTAACTGAACATTCAAAATGGCCGAACTTGTCAACATAAGTGAGGGACATGAGTACAAACATAACGCCACAAAACAATCGAAAATGGAATATACGTAGCCCGCGAAAATACAAAATTCGCGATACTTTTTGAAGAGACCTCGTAAGTATGCTGTGCTACTTTTAGATCAGTTCGTCAATTAAGTTCAGATAGTCGGACAATAAGATGCAATTTATCTCCTTAGGAATGGAGGTATCTAAATTTATATTCGATGGAGTTACTTCTGTCGTACGCAGAACACCAGAGGACGCGAAATAATAAATGATAAATTATCAAATATATTAAAATCGACTCATCGCGTGATTATTTACACAGTCGATATACTCTCCCAGTTCTATTGAGTACGAGTCACTAAATAGCAGAAATACCGTGAGATATTGTTGTCATGGAGCGTGGACAGCAACACCGAAGCATCATTACTTAATCAGCTATATACCGCTTAAAAATTGGCATCATCAATGTGAGGCCAATACCAAACTGCTACAAAAGTTTGTACTGAACATGGGGCCCACACCAAACTGCTTCAATTATAACATATGGGGTTCCAGCCGCTAACAACTGCTAGGTTTAGGTCTACTTAACAAGTCAAGGGCTCCTAGACAAGAAATAAGGTTTAGAATGCAAAATGACTTACAGCAGTGATGCCATTATCATGATCCATAATACTCAAGATGAATAAAATGGGGAAATGTGGAATTCGACAACTAAATAAACGACCTCTGTTCTTGAACAGCTGAATACAAAAACCACTATCAAAATATTATTTTTTACACTTTGATGCTTCACTTTGCACTAAGTTTCCTGTGCTGTCTTGGTACATCCGAATATGGATAGAAAATTATAATTATGACGTATATTGCAATGCGCTCAAAAGCTGCAGCTGCAGCTGCAGTTCCTGTTTTTTCCAGCATTCCTTATACGTACACAACAAGGTTTTTTGCTTCGTGCGTGGAAATATCCTTAATTAAATTTTCAGCACATTAATTATTTTCGCAAAAAGAAAAATCCACTTTCTTCCTAACATTGCCAATGTATACGTGATCCGAAATCGAAAATCTTCTCATGTTCTTTAGAACAATTTTTCTTAGAAAACAAAACACATACGTTTCAAAAGTTTAATGATTTCTTCCTCTAACTAGGAAGTATGATTAAATAAAGCAAATTATAACGCGAGTATGTTGGGAAATGTGGAAAAAATGGCTTACAATTCTGTCACTTCTTATACATAAAATGAACACTACGCTCGCTTCCTGCCTAAACCAAACCATTTATTTGTGAGACCAAAAAATTAGTGATTATACTTAAACCTGAGTTAGGGGTTAGATTTTAGAGCCATTTGATCACGGACTAGTGAGTGGGAGGTCTGTGGTTTGATTCTTGTCAGGGCCGTCCTACCCAATTGCGGTTTTTCCAAGTTTTCCTCAGTTCTTATAAATGGCAATGACTGGGAGGTACCCTGGGACGTTTCCCTCCTTAAAATGCTTTTCCAATTTATCATTTCATTTCATGTATCATCAGTGTTCACCGTCTGTGATGCCAGTGGTATTAAACGCTATTAAAAAGCTATTGAATGAAATGGGCCATGAAATTTAATGATGGCTATGATGATGTAATGTGTCATAAAAAGCGGAGATCTCTATAAAGAAATTCTGATAGAGGTTCCAGTCACCTTTGATAGGGATGTGACTAGGTAATTGTAAATACCATTTCAAAAGTCACTTCTATAGAAAATGATACTTTCACAGCTTTACCCTAAGTCCTCATTGTTAAATCGATAAGAACGTCTTGAGAGGGAAAAGTTATATATTTACGTTATAATGATAGATCAAAACAAACAAAAAAATTAATCTTGAGAAAAGCAAAATTGTTCTTGATTCGGATCGATGAAATAAGTTAATTATAATGATTTTACATAAGAAATAAATATAAATCTGCGACAATATTGTCTAAATATAAGGAGCAAGGAATTCATAAGTATATGGAAATTCTGTTTTATTTGAATAACATGAACTTAAACTAGCAGAAAACTAAACTTTTAAACTTCTTTTAAGATAATTGAAAGATAATGCATTTGCTATCTGCAAGTATTTTTATTACTGAAAGTAAGAAACAAAATATTCAAGCTTGAATATACTCTAAAAGCAATAATTTAGCACCCCATCATAAATTTATTTATAGAAAATCAACCATACGCAACGGAGGGGGATGAAAGGAACTATTCTGTAAAGAGTGATTGGTATTGATGAATAAATTTAAGTTTTTAAATACAAACTTACTCTTCAAAAAGTTAATTTTTTAAACTTTTATTCCAGTATCAGTTTGTAATGTTTGTTATCCTGAAATAAATTGGCGCTTATAAAAATAAAATGTTATTTTAAAATATCAATCATGAACAAAAAAGTAATCTGAGATTATGACAGTTATAGTACCTTCTTAGCTAACTCTCTACCTAATGTTAACTATTCATACAAAAGCCTACATTTAAATCACTGGACCTTCTACAAACACCAGAGCAGTCCTGGATTTATAAAGTCATGCTTTTATGTTTTATCTACGTATCTATATTATTTATGAAAAAAAGTTACGTCGTTTGTAATGACCAATTAATTCCCTCTGAAAATTATCATAATTTATTTTAATATATATTTATGACTAAGTTTTATGCTATAATAATGATGATGATAACAAAGCGATACTTTTACAATGTTTTGAATTGCATATATCTCGAAGATGGTTGATTAGAAAATAACTTGTCATGGATTTTTTTAAGTTATGATATAATGGCTGCGGAAACACATACTTTGTGCTTTGTGTTGCTATTCTGCAACAAAAAGGTATGGCAACTAATGAATGAAACGGGGACAAATTCGTTGCTGATCCCTCGACACAAAACACCGCAACATTGTCTGCATCGAGCCAATTACGCTAGTGTTTGCAAGGATGGGGACAATAATAGCAGCAGCAGGACACACGCAAACACAAACACAGACACATGCACATCCACCCACAAACCCTGACATGTAGTCTACCATGGTATTAAGCAGCTAAACATAGACGTTATTGCAATGCTCCAAGGCTTTTGTGTTTTGTATTAGCTTGGAGACTCATCCTAGATCGCATTATACTGGGCGTCGACAAATTGGAGGACATTTTGGTATTATGAAAGGCTTTGCTGCAATTTGCTAATAATAGTGTCCTTTATTAACGTTATCTGACACCACAGTGTTCCCTTGCACTATTATAAAACTTTATAATCCATTTAGCGGCTCTAAAATAATGCAAGAACGCTGTACAGATTAGTTTTCTTAAGAATCTTTCATACTACAAAATTTTTAAAGGTGCCTACATAG
Source organism: Metallyticus violacea (assembly GCA_030762175.1). Classification (NCBI taxonomy): domain Eukaryota; kingdom Metazoa; phylum Arthropoda; class Insecta; order Mantodea; family Metallyticidae; genus Metallyticus; species Metallyticus violacea. Next base: position 131,464,456 of record CM060833.1, on the reverse strand, counting down.
CATTACATACTACCGTGATTGCAAAATACCAAAAATGGATTTATTTAGTGTTCCGCTTTTGTAAATACAGACTACATTAGGCTGTGTTAGATTAGATTGCATTACATTAAAAGAAAACGGTCTTGTATAGTGAGGTGGTTCCGTAAAGATCTTTGTGCTTACTCAGTGCGCAGCTGTTTAGTTGCAGCCGGTTTGTTTACCTTATGTTATTGTTGGTGCGTAAATATTAGCAATATTTGAAAATGAACCAGGATATCGATAGTCTCTTCGACTGAGAAGTTCGATTACCTATTCTTTTATAGTCCGCTGAAAACATTATCCTTATTGCGACTTGTAGTTTATAAAGAAGGTGTGGAACCGAGTCGAACTCAGTGGGTGCATAATGAAGAATTTGTATTCATGACGTGGAGAGATAACATCATCTCTCTGTAATCACGCATAAACTGAAACAAAAAGTTGATCACGTCGTTGCAAGGAATCGACGCTAAACAATGAGCACATGTACATGCATCTGGTACTGAGCGCTTGCTGTATCGCAAAATCTGTGCAAGGTGAATACCTCGGTTGCCCATAGATACGCACAATGTTGAACGAACGGAATTAACATAACTATTTTAGCGTTATCATCATTATAGCAACGACCAAATTGTTACAGGTAAACAGAAAACCCCCAAATGGAACCGACAACCAATGAAATTGCATCATGCTCACCCGCCAACAAAGCAACAAAATTCACCGCAACAACCCGCGGTATCTGTTTGCTGAAACCGAAATTGTGCTCCTACTGAAAAACACAACCAAATGAGCAGATTAAATTGTGTTATTCTTAAATACCCTCATGGGGCCATACAGAACTCCCGGTGACGCATATTGAACCAGTTGAATCAACAGACGGCCACTTTTTTATGAGAAGAAAATATTTAAATTGCTTTTGAAGTACGTAAATTTGCTTAGATTTAAGTGTATCAAAGCTTGAGACAAAATTTGTGTATTTACTCGTAGTTTCCTTAAGATTGTTATTGTAATCGCCAAAACTACTTTACGCCATCCTCGTGTTTCATGACAGTGGTTTGCTTATTAGCTCTCTATCTATCCTCATTGTTTCTACGATAGAAAGTGACAAAATGTTAGGTTAAAAAAGGTGTATACCTTTTTCTAAGATTTTTACATCGCCTACCATGAGACCGTAAATAATAAAAATTAATCTCGATAAAATGAGACTGGAATAAAGATAAGTGAACACTCCGGAAGGAATGTTCTGCTAGACAATTTGCCCCCATGTGGAAACACGCAGGCGCATCGATACCTTAGTGGAAGATGGCAGTGGAAGAGTAAATACGGTGGGATCAATTTTGTTTTTCCCCGGAGTTGCCTATGGATGAACTCGCCGCTCATTATCCGGTTAACCGGCCAGCCGGGTCTCGGTGATTAGCGTAAAACAATAAAACAAATCAATATATAGCAAGTTAAGAGGCTCAAATTATCAAATGAGTTGTTCAAACTGCCCGCCTTCATTCTCCACACATTTTTAGTGTCTCTTTAGGAAATTATTCATCACTCGCTGTAGTTCATTTTGAGAAATCCGGACAATTTCGTGATGGATATTGTCTTTGAGTTCTTGTATGGTATGTGGGCTCGTCTTGTACATGACATTTTTTTAATTTACCCCAGAGATAATAATCGCAGTCTGTTGCACAGACCCATATGAAAATTCCACTTGTGCAATTGGATGGAGAGATTTTCTAAGGGACTTTTCAGAATATTACGATGTAGTGGTTTCTTAGGCTGGACACTTCGTTTCCTGAAATTTATGATACATAGTATTGACTATTTTAAGCTCTGGAGCATGGTAACTTGCTTGAAACAGTCTTCGAATTTCACGAACTGACTGAGTTAATACGTCATATGAATTGCAAAGACACGCTGTGCTGTTGTAAACACACGAGGTATAACATGCTTTATGTGTACTGTCAAATTAAGAAACGAAAAATACAACACAAAAGATTTTCCAGATTTTCTTCAGTCTTCATAAATGGCAAATGCCGGGGAAATACCCAATATATAATTTCACCTCCTGTATCTCAGTGGCACAGCCTGCAATGTTTCAGCAATATTAACGGGTGTTAAAAAATATTAAAACAAAAAAAAATCTGAATATATATAGTGTCCCATAGTGAACGAAATATTTAAATTAAGTGCCTCTTTTGGTGTATAAGGTGCCGGACCTGAAATGTAACAGATTGCCATCTGTTTGTACTGCGGTTAACGATTGTCATTTGTGTCTATACCGCCACGGGTGGCCGAGATTGTTAAGACGCAGACTCGTGAGCGGGAGGTCTAGGGTTCAAATCTCCCCAAGACCGCCCTCCCTGAGGTTTTTCCCGGGCTTTCCTCAGTCCTCTTGAAAGGCAAATGCTGGGGAGGTACCCTAAAATTAGGCCAGATGCGTTTCCTTCCTTAAAAAACCCTTTCCCAATATATCATTTCATCTCATGTATCATCAGTGTCCACCGCCTGTGGTGCCTCAGCAGTTAAGACGGGCGTTAAACATCATTAAAAAGTGCGTATTATTATCAGCTCAAATGGAGCGATACACGAAAGCGTTCAAGTTCTGAAAGTACATTTTAAGTATGGTGAATGATCGGCACTGCCATTCTGTTCTACATAACCATGCTTGTCATTCAGCAAAGATGTGCGTGTCAAATTTTATTAACTCTTCAGTGTATTAAAGTGCATACGAAATAAGAAGCCACACGAGGCTGAGCCAAGAGCGAGTAGCCAGATTAGAGAGGCACGGTTGTCCAGTTTCGTAACGCTCTGCCTAATGCAATAGTTGCTTTTCATTTTTCTCTTTGTGCTCATCCAAACCAGCAACCGTTCATTATTATAAACTATTCCACTCAATAGAGCTGGGCATTTTGAAGCTGACTGTCAAGTAGCGGTACTTTACGAGGGTAGATCCATAAGTTTCCGGCCTAGTCGATAAGGATTGTCGCCTGCACAAACCCCTTATCTAGTGTCTACCTTATTTGTTAAGTAAACAATTGCAGCTGTAACTTCCCCTCCTCTGTGTTTGTAGTTGTTCAGATATAGTTGCATAAAGAAGGCTAGTGTAGAAGATTACGACACATTCAAAAAGGAGTATCGAGCTGATATTACGTACTTCACAAAAGAAGGACTTACTCCAAATGAAATTAAACAGCGATTGGACGGTGTGTATGGGGAAGCACTCCCCTCATATTCTACAGTAGAAGAATGGGCCAAACATTTTCGAATGGGTCGAGAAAACGAAGACGAAGAGCGTGCAGATCGGCACTTGGAGGTGCTCATTCCTGAAAACATCGCTCTTGTGCATAGGGAAAGTATGGAACACCTCAACAGCCCTTCAAATGATTCATGAACATTTAAACATGAATTAGGTTGGCGCAAGTTGGCTACCTAGACTTCTTTCCTCAGTCCAAAAGTAGCAACGAGCCATCCGTTGTCAGGCATTTTTGGAGCTCTGCCGTGGCAACAAGAGAGAAGTTCTGCAAACCATTGTTGCAGGAGATGAAACTATGGTCTTCTGCTATAATCCGTTGTCCAAAAGAGAATCAATGGAGTGGCGTAAACCTGACAAAGCACCGCCTCTAAAGGTCAAGGTCACTCAATCAACCAAGAAGATCATGTCCACAATCTTAGGGGCTGTGAAGGAATACTCTTCATTTGCTTCAAGGAAAGGAACACCGCAGTAAATGGGGAGTGCTATGCTGGCGTACTGCAGACTACGAACTTCCATCAAAGAGAAAAGGCGGGTAGAGCTGAATGGTGTGCGTCTTGTTCACGACAACGCGCCTGTATTCATAGTTCTCGTTGCAAAGAAAGGCGGAAAAGAAATGTGGAAAAGGAGATCGACCATCCACCCTGAAGCCCAGATCTAGCTCCCGGTGACTATTTCCTCTTCTCAAAACTCAAGAAGGACCTTCGAGAAAGGAAATTTAAGTGTGGCGAAGAAGTGATGGATGGTGTTTATGCCCATATTGCAGACAAGACTTCTGGCTATTTGGGGGGGGGGCGGTATTGAAATGTTAATTCAAAGATGTGAGAATGCATAGCAATGAAAGGGTAACTATATTGAAAACTGAAATATAGTTTTGTCTTTATCATTCCTAGAACTGGTTAGGCCGGAAACTTATGGACCTACCCTCGTAGCCCCTATATATGAGTAATTGAATGAACACTGCTATCAGCGATAGTAAACGCTACTTGCTTCCATCATGGTTGTTTATTCTACTACAGCATTATTTTCTTTTCAAGAGCGTAGATTCCTCCAAAAAAAGCAGTTTAGTTTAAACTTATAAGCGTTCCAAGTTTGACAAGTATGGACAGATTGCCTCCAATAATTAGTACATCTCGTTTTGCTGTGTTAAGTGAAGAATTGCATCGAAACCAGTACGAGTGTCTTCAGACGAGTAGATCGAAAGAAAAAGGTTTGCATTCAGATGTGCGGGGCATGATGTCCAATGTCTACACATTTTTAAAAGATTTAACCTCAGAACAAGCATGTATTAACACTGCGTTAAACAGAGCCGGGTGCTTACAGCTAATAAAGCTTGCAACTTCAGTAAACATTGAGTGTAGCCATCCACTTCTGAATCAAAGACCTATAAGCATTTCGAATCTGGACGACTTTCAAAAAGACGTTCTTCGTCGCATCACTTTTGAAATGTATGATAACGACGAATATCCTACCTTTATAAGCTTGTTCGTTAGATGAAGGACAACATAGGTTGTAAAAATATAGGATTTCGTTAGGGAAGATGGAAGGAAATTTCTGTTAGATAGGAGCGGCATTGTTGCCACCAAAATAAAAGTTTAGAGAATAAGGGAGCCAGATAATGCTCGTCCCAAATTTTATGTTGATGAGACATGGGTAAACCAAAATCACCTTCGAAAAGACATCTGAAAGAAGATTCCTCGGGAAATGGTGGCCTCAAAATTTCCGCTGAAATACGAGCAGGCTCACTGCTTGCCATGCAGAATATGGATGTTTTTGATTGCATCCACAAAACACAAATTTATAGTACCACTTAGAAATGAGTTCAAAAACGTTTTTAAGACTGATTTGTGAATATATTTTTAACTTTACTATAAGAGGGATACTTTATCATCATAGACAATGCAAGTTATCACTCTAAAGTAATTAACAAAGTCCTTAAAAGACAATCGAGGAAACAGGACATTCAGAAAAGAATGCAAATCCCCTATATAGCATACAATTCTGCTGAATTACAAATAAAACTGTACGAATGAGATGAAATTGCTTTGGAAAGAGGCCACCCCTCTATCATTGCCAGTACAAATCGATAGAGTTCGTTTGGGCAAAAGTTAAATATGAAGTTGCTGTCTGAAATTTGACATTTCGACTGGCGTATGTTCAGAAACTTAAGCATGGGGCACTGGATAAAGTTACGGTAGAAGACTGGGCGAGGTGTGTTGTTCATGCTGAAAATCTTCAAGAGGAAGATTTCCACAAAAAAGTAGCAAGAGACAGCATTATTCAGAACTTGGTAATAAACCTCAGATACAGTAATTCGGAATAAAGTGGTTACGAAACCAGAATGGGGGATTTCCTTGCGGTCCTTTGTGATTTCAGGATACATGTTTATTAAAAGGTATAGTTTTAGGTGTGACATTTTTAAGATGTAAACTTTCATGAAATATATTGCAAATGTAAATTGCTTGCTCAGACGCGGAATTAATATTTAAATGAAATTAGCATTGTATTAGAGAGCCTATTGCCTGATTTTAAAGCGAGGAAAATTGTCGTGAGAGATTTAACTTGTGAGCCTTGTATCTTTCATTATTTTTGCTGGTATCTACGGGTCTCGCACACCTGCATATCTCTCCTCCCTTTCTTTCGCAATACGATGCTCTCCGACAAGAGCGCAACATAGCTGATTACGTACGGATTGGAGGAACTCATGTTTCTTCTTATTTCGTACGTACTGTATGTGTGTGCAGTACAGTAATAGAGTATACCGAACTGATCACTGTATATATAAAATAAGCATATGTTTTACCAAGATATAAAGCCACGAAATGTAACATATCTCTCTCTGAGGGAAATGAAGTAATTCCAGCAACAAAGCGGTTTTATTAAGGGAACTGTGTTATTTTGGTGCTATATTTAGCTTTAATTTCTCGCATGTACAGCGACACTGTAGTCCAGTGATGCAGTTATTGTAAACTTATTGCATTTGGACTGCTAATACACGATGTTAAAGGGATTCAGCAGGCTGTCTATTAACGTTTCGCTATTGAAAGTGATTAAATCATGGTACTGCGATACCAAAGCTGTATAGGGGCTTGTGCGAATCATTAATCCAGAGTTACGATCATGTTGCATGCAGTACCAAATAACAAGCTCGCGGTCCGAGGCAGTAAATAAACAGATTGCAAATTTCCATTTAGGACGCCAGGTTTGGCCGGTAGGGGTTGAGCGATAAACGGGGCTTTCATGATTTATGTTTTCTAATACTTTCAAATCTCTGCATGGTGAGGAAACTGAAAAGCGTTTTTAATGCAGAAAATTCTATCCCACGCCTTAATAATAATCTTCATTACTTCTTTCATCATCTCAAACATCACCAGTAGTGGTGGCGGTGGTAGTTCGTATAGCAAGGCTGTTGACCTTTTAGTTTATTTATTTGGTTCATTTACGAACGCTATTTAATATCTCAGATCAACAGCGTTCCATTCAATTCCGGGCGCAAAATGGCCGATAAATTTTGCTCAGAGGTCTCTTCTTTCAGACTTGAAGTTATTGTACATGTCGCAAATCCATGACATGGAATCCACTGCTTTACTTTCCTTCCACGGAATCCATACTTAGGATTTTTACGCCCAAATAATCCATTGACTCTGACCTGGATTGAACCCCCGATCTTGAGTCTACGAGGTAAATATGGTTACTACAAGACCACCAAGACCGACAAGGCTGTTGACACCACAGTAGCCTTTAATATCCATAATTTAATGGTTCTAACATTAGTCACATCAAATCGTAGTTATATTGACCATTATCTCACCGTTATTAATAATTGATCACAACCTCCACTTCTAGTCTTAGTCGAAGTGATGGCCGCTATTTCGGGCTCATAAACTCTCACCATGCTCATAATCACCTTCATATTTTCATACAGGGTTATTGCCACCGCTATCAAGTTATTTTGAATTTCATACCTCTATTTATCATAGAGTTCAACAAAAGTTATTTCAATTAACGGAAACTGAAATCTTATACACAAAAATGCGAACATTCTTTTTCAGGATCTTTTAAATAGGCATGGTATGACATTTTGCGTAAAACTGATTTCGGTATTGTGGTATTCACATATTAACAGCTAAAAACATTAAATTCACCGAGTTTTCTATAAGGATTATGAGCAAATGAAATGTATCGAGTTTGGTTTGGGACATCCACCACTTGGAAGTTGTAATCTAAAGTATTTCACAGTTGTTTTTTTGCCATCACTAATCATAAAGTTTAAAAGTTATATAATCACAATTTTAATGAAAAATACGAAATGAGGTCTAACTTTTCGAGTTCAATGTTTTTGCTCTTCTAAAATTAAAATATTACTTGAATTAGAGTTTTTCATACATGTGATTGCTAATGTAGAAGTTAGGTTTTAATTAAATAAATAAAGCACATAACATGCTTTAAGTTAGTATATAAAATTATTTTTCTAAATAATATATATTATATTTTCCCATTATATCCTTATTTTCATTTCATGTATTGTGAAATTTGGTTACTTCCTGGCGACTTATTCCTATAAAGTTCACTACAACGATCAACAATAATCTGGTGGCCTTTATCACATTGCATTCATTTCAGAAAATGGCATATCACCGCTTTCATCGTGTACCCAACAGGCTCACTTTGAGTAGGCAATAATGGCGTGTAATTAGTCGCCACGTTTTTATTTTAGAACATTCGATAATATAGCGATAGAGATTCTCTTGTCTTACCGCACTAATAACATTTTAACTTCGGCCAATAAGAGTCTAGGGTTTAGCAGCAGGCAAAAGTACAGCCGTTCGAGAATATATCGATGGTATTTGGTATATCGAGTGACGATCTTATCAGTTTGCCCCCTCTTTTGATACCGGCAGGGTATACAATGAGCATGGAAAGAGTATAAAATATACGCCGTGTTTGCCAGCTGCTAATTTCTTTATTTTATGATAAAAATACCAAATAATGATTGACTATTTTATTGCATTATTATTTCCACTTCGGATAGCTTTTATAATACTTGACATGGTGATGCCACAGCCTGGGCAACAATAAGTCCAGGAAATTGATGTCACCTGCCAAAAGATAAGCTGCGTTTCTTTTCTTCCTTTCTTTCTTTCGTTCTTTCTTTCCTTCCGGAGTTCAAGATGTCAAGGTAAGATATTATTAGCAAATACTGTCTTTCCACAAACACATCCATTTTTAAACATTGTTTCCGCAATGTATTTTAAAGTTTCTAGACCTCATTATCAATGGCATTCACAATTAAGACAAATCTGAGGGTGCCAAAAATGTATACACACTTTCATATTAGATACCTATTTAATATACTTCAAAGTTGAACCAAAAAACAACAATAATGTGTAGTATGATGTTCTGTAAACAGATGCGACTCGCATATACGTTATGATAGCGTTGCTACGTGACGTGTAAATCATCAATGAACAAATGAAGCCATGATTATCGTATGATGTTCTGTAAACAGATGTGACTCACATTAGTTAAGCTAGCGTTGCTACAACAAAATGCAGCCAAGATTATAGTTTGAACAACGGAAAACAATTTTCAAGTGATATTGGAAAACCGAGAATGTTGTTGAAGTTCAAAGGCAACGGAGACGCGTGTACAAAACAGAACAGCCAACGCGAACAACAATTGCACGCATTCGAGACAAGTTTCAGAATCGTGGTACCGTAGGCGATATTCACAAGGACAGATTTGAGAGACCTCGTACAGCAACAACCCCCGCGCGCTGGATCCAAGGCACTATCCAAAGCATTGGATAGGACGAAGAAGTCCACATGTATTTCCACCGCGTTCTCCGGATCAAACTCCGTTGAACTTCTACCTATGGGAAACTCTTAAGGATGTTGTATACCGTAGAAAACCAGCTACACTGACAACACTTCGGGAAGAAATTGAAACGGTATGTGCTTTAATCGCTGAGGACACTTTCACAAACGTTGCTCAATCAGTAGTTCAACGTACTCAGAATTGTATCGACGCCAATGGTGGGCATTTTGAGCAACTGTTGTAACTGTAAAAATCTAAGGTGATTAGTGCTCATAATTTTCTGTTTGTGTGAATTCAGTTTTGTTATGCTAACAGAGTTTTTTCTTTGCTTGAAGTTTGTATACATTTTGGCATCCTCTATATAATTAAACTTTAATAATACAAAGAGCATTTTAATCAAATTAAATACTTAGATCAGAAAATACTCTCCCTCATACAGTAAAATAGTGAAGCAAAAGTGCATAGTACAGCAACTCTATATCTAATGTTAATAAAGAGAACTATAACCTGTGACTATGTCCTTCCACGTCTGGTTGCTCTGATTAGCTATAGCTGTTCGCGTCACAGGTGTGGCATGTCGAACACATGGCCATGTCATGATGAAACATACAGTTGACCTGAGAAATAACCTTCCAATTCCTGTTTAATCCAATTCACCATATTTTGTTGCATAGACTCCATATATGTGAACGCTATCGCATTAAATATGCCAATGAAATCCAAATTTTCCTGAGATTCTCTAAATGTATAAATGTAAATTATAGAGTAGAATCTTAGAAATGACAAAGAGCACCTGATATTGCTGCCATCTGCAGCAAGGTAAATATAAACAAAATATGAACGAGAAGGTGCAGTATGCAATAAACAAACAAACTCGTCAGAGAGGCGAACTTGAACCAATTATTAATATTTAGGTTCATGCATCCCGTTCTGAAAAGTTGGTTGAACTGGGGTCAATATAGATGACTTTCATGTGGCTCATTAAAAGAAATTTATTAATTATACTATTGCAACCTGAATGGGGAAGTGCTAATATAAACATGAACGAAAACAAGTCAAAAAGCTTAAAGGTAAAAGTAGTAATTGAGTATTCCTTTTGATTAATTTTAAATATTCTTCACAAGTGTTTTCTTTTAGATTTCTAATCACGTGGATTGTTTTAGTAGACTTTGTTTTTAAGAATGCCCCCCAAACAGTAGTAACAAGTTCTACGAGATAAAAAGTCCGTTAATCTTGGAGGCCACAAACTAGAAATGTCATGGAACATGTTGTTTAAAGAGTGTTTTGAATGTTCAACTGATAAAAAACACAATTATACTATCACCTAGTTTCCCTACCTAAAAAAAAAAGACTTCATTCCCTTAGAAATATAGGCTTCACGATATGACTTCCACTTATTGCACACCGAACTCCAGTATTTAATATGCAGAGGAATTTCTAAAACAATATTGAAATTCACAGTATTGCAATGTGAATAAACCCCGTATGATTAAGCTAGGCCTAGTCTTGGGTATTAGTAACGGATCAAGATTCCTTCATGCACTTTTCCGTTAAACCTCTTACAAATATTTACTCTTTATTTGTAAACCAAAGAGTTTAATCATTTGCATCATATTTACTTATAAGACAGAAATGTGGAATTTTCGTTGCTTTTCATCTTTGTCTTACAACGAAAGGTCACACAATATGTTGTTGTGACCGCCACGGGTGGCCGAGGTCGTTAAGGCATGGACTAGTGAGCGGGAGGTCTGGGTTCGAATACCGCCAGGACCGTCCTCCCTGACTGAGGTTTTTTCAGGTTTTCCTCAGTCCTCATAAATGGAAAATGCCGGGGAGGTACCCTAAACTTAGGCCTGGAACGATTCCTTCCTTAAAAATAAATCCTTTCCCAATATATTATTTCATCTCGTGTATCATTAGTGTCCATCACCTGTGGTGCCTTTGTAGCAAAAACGGGCGTTAAACACCATTCATACGATATGTTGTAGCGCAAATTATATTCAAATACAGTTCATTTAATAGAAGAGCATAATATATTAGCATTTGAGTCGAAATATCCAGTTTCAAACCCCATAGTGATAGTGACGATCATTAGAAACGTTTTTTGCAATTATTGGTCAATTAGTAGTTTCCTTTTATCTAAATAACTCCTGAATCACTGATATTAATGAACTGGTTGGTCAGGTATATATGATACGGAATAAAGAAACTGGTTTAACAAGAATATATAACATGAAATATTTCACAATGTATGTAATATGTGATGTTAAAATTGTATGGAAATTGATTGGACCCTTCTGAAAAGCCACGTGCCTTCCGCCAGCCTGGAGCCTCTAGTGTATCGTGCCGAAACCCTGCATTGTGTGACTTTTTAAAGGTACATACTCCATTGGAGCAAACAAAAGCTGGTAGCGTGGGTGAATATAAAAGAGGAAGCGTCCTGTATTTTTAAAAGGAACTTTAAAAAGATAAAATCTCTCGTATACAAAATCTGGTTGCGTCAAGGCTGTTTTTAAGACGAATAAGAAGAAGTGTTAGGAAAAGTTTACTGGCCATCCAGATGCTTCGCTTTATGCAGGTTTCCCAGAAGCTTCGATGTGTTTAAATTTTATAGCCAGTTGGAGGACAGAATAGATCAAATTGTTCCAGAAGCTTCGATTGAAGAGATTTTTAGCCAATAGGAAGACTGGGGTTAAGAGAAAGCTATATGAAGTTTCTTACAGTTAAATTTAAATAGTAGCTTGCGTTCATATATATATATATATATATATATATATATATATATATATAGAATTGTTATTAAAAGTGTTCATACAATTGAACGGCGCCGAAATATATAACCGTCATGAGTAGACTGTGTATGGTGAATTCTTCAGTGTCTATAAAGAAACAGCGAGTTTTCCAGTGTGAAATTATTCATTGGGGAGTGGACCCTTTAGACGGCTGTAAACTTAATAAAATCGTAAAAAATTCTTCTTCTTACAGGCTCACGGCAAGGCAGTATCAATCGCAGAATATTTTAATAAACCGATTGTGCAGATTAATCTGCTCAAAGTCTCATCAATTAGCTCAGTCATACGATCCTTTTTCGCTCTCGATCTAGAATCGGGAAAAGCTGCAAAACTTCACTGAGAGAAATACCGCGACTGATGGGAACCGTGAGTGGTAATTTCAGTTTATATCAATAGAACCATTACCGACGAACCGAATCTATGAGCGAGGTAACGCCATGAAATAACTCAAAGACGACCGGCTCAGCTAACGTCCGTCCGTTTAGCTAATAAACCTACAACAAATCCTTCCTAATTCCAAACCCGCAGATCATTAACCAAATTGAAAAATTCTAATCAAATCAAAATTATCCAGTTTAATTAAAAAATTCAACTAATTAATCGACCTTCTATTAATCCCCTCTTTCTAAAACCCGTTCCACATTATATGAATTAGTTGCTGTGAGCTATTACAACCGGAGATATCGTTGTTCAAAATTACAATGGGAATATTATGACTATAAAGAAAGCATATGGATCATTATAGAACACTATATTATTTGAGACGAATAGACATCATATACATAAAACACTCAATAACAGGGTTTACTTACTTGATTAGAGGATCAGAGGTAAAAAACCGAAATCAAAAACAAAAGTGTAATCCATGCATACATATCTCGCAGTGTGCATATTTGATGAACGCAGGCTGGTTACATTCTCTGGAAATATTCTCCCTTAATCCTCCCCTTACTACATGGATGTTTGAAATGCACCAGGAAGATCTTTGGTCCAATCTGGAAATATTCTCCCTTTACTTCATGGATGTTTGAAATGCATCAGGAAGGTCTTTGGTTTAATATGGAAATATTCTCCCTTTAATCCTCGCCTTACTACATGGATGTTTGAAATGCATCGGGAAGGTCTTTGGTCTAATATGGAAATATTATCCCTTTAATTCCCCTTACTACATGGATGTTTAAAATGCACCAGGAAGATCTTTGGTCTAATCTGGAAATGTTTTCCCTTTAATCCCCCTTACTACATGGATGTTTGAAATGCATTCGGAAGGTCTTTGGTCTAATTTGGAAATATTCTCCCTTTAATCCCCCTTACTACATGGATGTTTGAAATGCATAAGGAAGGTCTTTGGTTTAATCTGGAAATATTCTCCCTTTAATCCTCCCCTTACTACATGGATGTTTGAAACGCATCAGGAAGATCTTCGGTCTAATCTGGAAATATTCTCCCTTTAATCCCCCTTACTACATGGATATTTGAAATGCATCCGGAAGATCTTTGGTCTAATCTGGAAATATTCTCCCTTTAATCCCCCTTACTACATGGATGTTTGAAATGCATCAGGAAGGTCTTTGGTTTAATCTGGAAATATTCTCCCTTTAATCCCCCTTACTACATGGATATTTGAAATGCATCAGGAAGGTCTTTGGTCTAATCTGGAAATATTCTCCCTTTAATCCCCCTTACTACATGGATATTTGAAATGCATCAGGAAGGTCTTTGGTCTAATCTGGAAATATTCTCCCTTTAATCCCCCTTACTACATGGATATTTGAAATGCATCAGGAAGGTCTTTGGTCTAATCTGGAAATATTCTCCCTTTAATCCCCCTTACTACATGGATGTTTGAAATGCATCAGGAATTTCTTTGGTTTAATCTGGAACTATTCTCCCTTTAATCCTCCTTACTACGTGGATGTTTGAAATGCATCAGGCAGATCTTTGGTCTAATCTGGAAATATTCTCCCTTTACTTCATGGATGTTTGAAATGCATCAGGAAGGTCTTTGGTTTAATCTGGAAATATTCTCCCTTTACTTCATATGTTTGAAATGCATCAGGAAGGTCTTTGGTCTAATCTGAAAATATTTTCCCTTTAATCCCCCTTACTACATGGATGTTTGAAATGCATCAGGAATGTCTTTGGTCTAATATGGAAATATTCTCCCTTTAATCCTCCCCTTACTACATGGATGTTTGAAATGCATCAGGAAGGTCTTTGGTCTAATCTGGAAATATTCTCCCTTTACTTCATGGATGTTTGAAATGCATCAGGAAGGTCTTTGGTTTAATCTGGAAATATTCTCCCTTTAATCCCCCTTACTACATGGATTTTTGAAATGCATCAGGAAGGTCTTTGGTCTAATCTGGAAATATTCTCCCTTTAATCCCCCTTACTACATGGATGTTTGAAATGCACCAGGAAGGTCTTTGGTCTAATCTGGAAATATTCTCCCTTTAATCCCCCTTACTACATGGATGTTTGAAATGCACCAGGAAAATCTTTGGTCTAATCTGGAAATATTCTCCCTTTACTTCATGGATGTTTGAAATGCATCAGGAAGGTCTTTAGTCTAATCATAACGGGGGAAAAAAACTAAATTGATTAAGTTGGAGAATCTTGCTGACCCGCGAACTGCAAATATATAAAAGATTGAAGGCGTAAGTAATAGGACCCGTACATAAGTTAATTTCATTTTCAAAACATAACACAATTGTATCTGTGATAAAATTATAAAACTTTTGCAAGGAACAACTTAGCGAAGACGAGTTCACACACTCCTAACAACTTTTTTCACAAATCTCATTACACAATCCAGGCATTCATTTCTGTAAACTCTGTGGCCTCAAAGGGCAGATTTTTTCTTTCATACGTTTCCACAAAAAGGTCACATACTTTTAAATTTGGACTTAAAGAAGGCCAAAATAATCCCTGATGATGGCGCTGCGGGTAGCGATGACACTTCACACAATTGCTGAATATTTTCTGCAGAAAATTCAGTGCAGCGTTAGCTGTATGAGGTGTTGCAAAGTCTCCCATGAACCACTATGAGCTAAATGGATGATTGGTGGCCAAAATATGTGGCACAACTCCGTATTTCAACACATTGTACAGCATTGACAGTTTGATTGGAAGAAAAAAAAACCTGATTCGATTAAGCCAAGGCTGGATGGCTATTTAATTTGTAAAATTTCCCCATAAGTCGTTTTTTTCACGAATATTTTGAGATTTTTCTCTGCCCCCAAAATTGGAATTTTTGTTTGTTTACTGTTCCATTTAGGTGAAAATAAGCTTCGTAGGGGAACCATGTGATGAACAACATTTCATATTTTTCTTCTGCCCATAACGCATATTCCAATCTTCTCTGTTTGTCTGTTCAGTCAGTTTATGTAACACAGTCATTTTTAAGGGAAGAGCTTGAGATCACCGTGGAACATTCTTTGCACTGAATGGTGCGATATCCTCATTTCCCTTGATTACTGCTGGGTTGACTTGTTTGGACTTCATTGCAGGGCGAGCTGTAGCACTGTGATGTTTTCGGGAGAACGAACAGGTGCAATCCGAGGTCGTTTTCCTTCCAATAAAATGTCTTATTCTAATTTTTTGTGTAATCGAACGACTGTGTTGCTTGATGGAGCCCATCGGCCCTGCTGGTGTAGTGATTACCATACTTGCCTCCTAAACCCAAGATCGCGGGTTCGAACCCGGCCAGGACCGATGGATTTTTTCGGGCGTAAAAATTCTAAGTATGGCTTCCTCGTGGGTCCCGTATCGTACATTTACGGCACAAAAAAGAAGCTCAAGCCTGAAAGAGAGGCCTCTGATCAAAATTTGTCGGCCGTTTCACGCCCTGAGTTGAATGGGACGCTGATGACCTGAGATGTTAAAGAGCGTCCATAAATCATCAATCAATTGATGGAGCCCAATGCGTGTCAAATATTGTCCTAAATCTTTTTTGAGTTGCTGAAACACTTTTCAGTTCCGAGTAAAAGTGAACTGCTTTAACACGCTATGCAACAGATAAACGTTCGTGCTCGACCATATCGAAATGCTAAGGAACGAAGAGCTGAAGATATTCTGACAACAGAGCCTCTGCAGGCATTTCCATAAAACAGTATACTTGGACGAAATCCAACAAAAAGTGGAAGTTTTATTCAATGTTACAATGTTTCAACTATTCGTGCGCTATCGTGTATGTTTCAGATAAGGTTTCGTATCAATTGCTAATCCAGGTCCACACGGATGCGGAAGATCAACTTTTCATTATTTTCTCTTTATTCATATCTACGCGCATTAGCCAGATATCCTTCGGAAATTTTCGTTTTTTGCGTTTTTCTTGGAGGTGATGCCTGATAAAATGTGCTGGTATTTCCATGGGTATCCGCCGCTGGTGAAACTGCTTTAACCCTTACGGCACTATCACATTCCCTATCTGAGGCCTCGTCGATTAAAAGCGTGCAAATCTCTTCTATAAAAAGCTGTTTCTTTATTTGTTCGAAAATATGAGTAACACGCTCTTCTCTTATAGGTGCATCTTCTGAAATACCAAAGTAATCCACCAACAATTTCATAATCACCGCTTCTCTCATAATAACACCGCACTGCACAAAATGACCAACTTTGTAAACAACTTTCACAGCGCAAAGGCATGTGATCTGCTCTAACAGACAACAGAGCTCTCTTCTGTCCTCGGCGACTGTTGCAACAAGAGAGAAGTAACCTGCTCCTCTCTACGCCTCTCCTGCCGATATACCGTTGCGCCTTTCTCCGGAACTACTGCCGTGATCTCACCTTGTTAGACATTTCAATTTGCTCTGCTACTGTCTCAAAGTTTTACGGGACGAGTTTTTAAATTAATGCCTAAAATATTAAAACTTTATTTATACTTTCCTAATGCTTTACACCATTGCCTTTATATTCTTGTATCTGTTTGATTAAAGCATCTAATTGTCTCAAAAATATATTCCGTTTAACGAAACCAAGGTAATAGAGCAGCTACTGCCGCAAAACATTAGATGTCACAATGACAGTGAATAAAGGTGTAAAAACGAACCTCCACTGCTCTGTGTCAAACAATGGCGACTGTGTGCTGAAGAAATACTTCCCGGCGGAGAGAAAGCCACCACAAAGCCGGTCCCCTAGTCGTGAATTAATTATTTATTATGGCGTGGAGGGAAGGAACATTGCAGTATCAGCAGGGTAGCTGGGTTGTCATGCATGTATACAGGGAGCTTTAGACACGCTGGGAATATTTTGTCAACATGTTTCACTGAGACGACGCATCAACCGTGGAATGTGTACGGTGTAGAACATCATGTCACTGGCGTATACTGCTGTTTTATTTTCGGACCTTGTTTACATGGAGATGCAAAATGTGGAAGGGGGAAAAAAATGCACATATACATTCGTGTATTCGTGAGATGGTTCTCTTCCTTTTTACCCTGAACCTATTACTAAATTCTAAAGACAGCATTAAAACTAATTCTTTAAATAAAAGCAAACACAGAAAAATATTAAAATGATAGAGTGTAACTTTAAAGATTTTAGACCACCCCGGAGTAAACTAAACTTAACGATAGAAATGGTACTAGGGAAGTCCATAAGTTTCCGGCCTAACCATTTTCTAAGTATGATAAAAACTAAAACTATATTTCACTTTTCAATATAGTTACCCTTTACTGTAACTCATTTCTCACATTTTTTAATTAACATCTCAAAATAGTCAGAAGTCTCGTCTGCAAAAAGAGCATCCATCACTTCTTCGTCACATTTAAAGTTCCTTCTTCGAAGGTCTTTCTTGAGTTTTGAGAAGAGGAAATAGTTACTGGAAGTTAAATTTGGGCTATAGGGTGGATGGTCGATCTCCTTTAAGTCATATTTCTTCACAGCTTCCTTTGCAACAAGAGCTATATGCACAAACGCGTTGTCGTGAAGAAGGCGCACATCACCGCTCAGCTTTCCTCGCCTTTTCTCTTCGATGGAAGTACGTAATCTGTGCAGTAGGCCAGCATAGTACTCCCCATTTATTGTGGTGTTCCTCTCCTTGATGTCATGAGAGTATTCCTTCACAGTTACAAAAGACTGTGGCCATAATCTTCTTGGCTGACTGAGTGACCTTGGACTTTGGAGGCGGTTCTTCGCCAGGTTTACACCACTCCATTGGTTCTCTTTTGGACAAGGGATCATAGTAGAGGACCACGTTTTCATCTCCTGCAGAACTTCTCTCTCGTGGCCATGGCAGAGCTCCAAAAATACCTGATGACAGATTACTCGTTGCTGCTTTTGGACTGAGGAAAGAACTCTAGGCACCCATTTTGCCTACAGCAAACTTGAAACTTATAAGCTAATTGTCCAATTTATTGTGGAATTTCATCCCACGATGTCTTCACAATCAATTAAGGATAAACGCAAAGTTTTGGATATAGAAAAAAAAACTAACGTGTAAATTGTAGAAAGGTTTGATAATTGTGAAATGGTAATTAACTAATAAAATAATTAAGTTAGTATCACAGCATTAAGGAACATTATCAAATCAGCAGAAAAACCCTTGTGCACTTTTTGGAGCAAGAAGTTGACATATCATTATTGTACATGTTTAACTTCGTAGAATTAAAATGAGCATAAAAATAAATGCTGGTAGTAAAATTCAGAAAAAAAGGCATTTTTGTTTAAACAAACAAAAGTAAGGCAAAGAAAGCTAATTGATTGGATTATTCGGCTTCTTCGATTAATCGCTGCTTCCCTCCGATTGATTAGGATGTATAACCGAGGTGCTACTATAGTAGGAGAAAATTTAGTTAGAATTTTTACTTCTACTGTGAACTAACAGATGGAATAATGGTCATCCCCTAATTTTTTGCGCATTTTTGTAAAATGAATAGAAACAATTTCATGATCATCAGTTACTTTATGACTTCAAGAACCATTATACACAAATCAGCAATAGATATTTTTGTTTATTATGTCGCGAGGAATTACTCCTTGAAAGGAGCGTACTCTAAACCCATCCACTCTGTATATTGCTCTTGAGAGTTTGAATTGAAATAGTGTCCTTGTTTAAAACCCTGATACAATATTTCTTTGTGTCGATTTTGTACTTATTGACTTCAGTTCTTTGTAAATATATGTATTTCAATGCATAAATACGTAAAATACTATTTTTAATTTTAAAATTTGGTCAAAATTGGATGTGGCTAATCATCATTAGCCTTTTCAGGAAAACCTCAACAGTTATTTGCAATATTGATTATCTTATTGAATTCATCTCAAATAACATATATCAGCAAATATCCTAAAATAGATATCCAACAATATTGTGTTAAGCCTAGTCTTTTTTTTTTCTGCTGGAAGAATAAAATATTGAAAATAAAGCTGCATTTCCGAAGAAGCAAAGATGTTTTACTTATATGTTGCTATAAAAATAGGAAACAATATAAGCTTAGAATTTGGTGTTAAAAACGCAAAAGGAAAGGCTACTAGGTCCAGACCGCAAATAGTGAGAGTTTCTATAAACAGCTGAATGACAGTAATTCAATAATTCAATACCATAGTCTACAAAGGATGAAGGAGGAAGCGGAGGAGGAGGAGGAAATTCCACCTATTCTAACAAGTCAAACAAAAGACGTCACAGCACACCTTACAAACAAAAACGTACCCACGGACAATGACATTATAAATTAATGCTTAAAATGGGTAAAAGAAGAACTAGCCATAGCAGTTACTCATAAAATAATTACATCAGAAGCGATGCTTCAACAACGGAACACACGCATTAAAATTATTCAGAAGACAGAAAATAGGGACGAGCTCAATAACTACAGGCCAGTAAGCTTATTGACAATGTAATATATTAAAAATAGAATCGCCAAAATAATGGATTAAAACGAATCGCCAGAGCAAGCAAATCGTAGCACTGTGGATCATTTGCATACAATTATTCAAATAATTATGAAATAAAAATTACAGAAGAGTTTAACTTAAAGCATTTGTTTGGCATTATAGACTGCAAAAAGCGTTCGATTCAGTGAAACACATCTGCATCCTATGGACTGGCATACACTTAAATTACACATATGGATATACAAATTGTAATATAGAAGAATTTAAAATGAAATGCGAGTGTTGAAGGTAATCTAGCTTTCATAAATTGCTTTATATCAGGGATTTTTGCCTTTTTCTTCGTTTTTTTTTACAGCGGGAAGGGGGCGGGAATTACGTCCAAAATATTAACATACGAAAGTTTGCTAGAGACAAATGTATTTATTTATCTGATTCTTCTATTTAGGAGCTATTTGTTCGTCTCGGAAACGAATGCCAATATACCTTGGGCTACTAGTTAATTGACTCAGCGCGCCGGCAAGCTAAGTACTTCTAATGATCGCGAACTTCTGGGATTTGGAAACAATCACTTCATTATCTAATTCACACTTCGCGGCAAGCCTTGCTAAGTATTGATCTACTGTCCGACTTTCTCGTTGGAATTAAAACTACACTCGACTATCGCCGTTTGGTTACTCGAGTAGTTAACCTCAGTATCATGCGGCTATGCATTCCACTTGCATACTATATGTAAGTTATATGCCTATTACCAATATCCGCCGCCGACTTATTGCAGAATGCCTTACAATCTTGTAGCGTGTGAATGTCTCAAAGGAGTACTGGAATGCTCAGAATGTCGTAGAATGAACTAGAATGCTTCAAACTGGGGCTATTTAGCTTCTTTATATACAACCTATAGCCTGGGTCTCACGTGGCTGACCTCGAACCTCAGGGGTCCACCCAAGTAAGCTCAGGAGCACCGGCGACTTCAAAAGTTTAAAATACTCACTGCAGACTGGCTGGTTCATATGGAATGTTATGGAAAGGCCCAAAAAAATTAGCTGGCCAACACCCGCCGCGTAAAAACAAATCTAGGAAAATTCCATTGCGTAGCTGGGACTTGCCAGGTGCCCGCCTTCACTTTAGCTCTAATGTAACAAGAAATGTCTGCAGGTGTTATATTAGCACTTATTTCCCAATTCCAATTCTAAAAAAAATAAACCTATCTCTACTATTTGCAATTAAATATTAGAAGTCGCTGCTATAATTGCTATTTATAATAAATAACGCCTTAAAAACAATGAAACCAATGTGGTATTTACAGATATATAAATATTAAAATACCCTCTGGGCGTCGATTATAAGTACTGCTACAACTTAGGGCGCTAAACTGAAGTGTTCTTTGTCATATGCAGCCCCACAAGTTGAACACTACTTCGGAGAGTGTTTTTGTTACTGTAGTGACATCAAAAGTTGAGAGCCAATTTGAAGCGATTCGTTTTTGTTATTGTTGATAGATTGTCTCTGCCTGTTGCCTACGCTTCAAGACAACAAATCTCAGGGTAAATTTTGCTGTTTTTTGAGCCCAGCTCTATAGGATATCGGGAGAGGATATTTTTTGGTGCAATAATTATAGGACATAACATTTTTACACTACACAGTATATTGATCATGCTATTGTTTATATTAGAAGGCATTTCTGAAAAATATAGGTTCGGTGTAGTAACATTGATGTACATCCAATCCTCAGAACATTATTTGAGACGGAGATGGTAACTTGAATCTGACTTTGATCTTGTCCTGTCTTGGTCTGTCCTTGCGTTTGTGTCACAAGCACGCTAATTACTTATTTTAAATAAACTTTCCGCCACTCACATGGCTCTATGAGAACGATTCAACAGTAATTTAACTCCTAACGGCAATTCACGTGTTTCTTGCGCAGGTCAAATACACTATACGTAACGGTAAATTAATTATATTGAAAATGATGCCCTTAGGGGTGTTAAAAATCTTGTCGAAGTGTCCTGAAGACAGATCGAGTGATTCAGTGACGAATAAGTGATGCCAAATGAAGCGACCTGCCGCCATATATACGAGAATAAGTCCATAAGTTTCCGGCCTCGCCGATAAGAACTATCGGCCTCCCAAATCCCATATCTGGTAGGATTCCTAATCTGTTAAGTAAATAATTACAGCTGTAGCTTCCTCTCCGCGGTGTTCAGTTGTTCACATATAGTTTCACAAAGAAGGCTATGTGTAGAAGATTGTGACACATTCAAAATGGACTTTCGAGCTATTATTAAGTTCTTCGCAAAAGAAGGACTTACCCCAAATGAAATTAAACAGCGATTGGACAGTGTATATGGGGAAACATCCCCTTCATATTCTACCTTAAAAGAACGGGCCAAAATTTCCGAATGAGTCGAGAAAGCATTGAAGACGAAGAGCTTGCAGGTCGGCCCTTGGAGGTGCTCACTCCTGAAAATATCGTTCTTGTGGAAGGAAAAATTATGGAAAAACCGGGGCTCAAAGTTACAGATATAGCAGCACGATTGGGCCTTTCTAAAACAAAAATCTTTCGAATTATTCATGAACAAGGAGTCCTGATGGGTACCTAGACTTCTTTCCTCAGTCCAAAAGCACCAAAGAGTCATGTGTTGTCTGGCATGTTAGGAGCACTGCCGTAGCAACGAGAGAGAAATTTTGCAAACCATTGTTACGGGAGATGAAACTATGGTCCTCTACTATAATCCCTTATCCAACTTATCCAAAATAGAATCAATGGAGTGGCGTAAACCTGGCGAAGTATCACCTCTAAAGGCCAAGGTCACTCAATCAACCAAGAAGATGGCGGCCACAATCTTTTGGAACTATAAAGGAATACCCTTCATTGACTTCAAGGAGAGGAACACCACAGTAAATGGGGAGTACTATGTTGGCCTACTGCACAGACTACGTGCTTCCATCAAAGAGTTAAGGCAAGGAAAGCTGAGTAGTGGTGACAACGCGCCTATGCACACAGCACTTGTTGCAAAGGAAGCTGTGAAGAAATGTCACTTCAAGGAGATTGACCATCCAACCTATAGTCCAGATCTAACTCCCAGTGACTAACTTCTTCCCAAAACTCAAGAAAGAGCTTCCACGAAGGAAATTTAAGTGTTACGAAGAAGTCATGGATGTTGTTTATGCCCTTTTTGTAGACAAGACTTGGATTGAAATGTTAATTCAAAGATGTGAGAAATATGTTGCAATAAAGAGTAACCATATTGAAAAGTGAAATATAGATTTGTCTTTATCATACCTAGAAAATGGTTAGGCCGTAAACTTATGGATCTATCTTCGTACTTCAGTGAAAAATCGTTTCCACGTGATTCACAGACGCTCACGGGGTTCACAAATGTAAGCTCATACTACCCGCGACGCTTTAAAATTAAAAAAAAAAAAATACAAAAAAGGATTGGCTGGCTCAAAACTAAATTATGTCGTGAGGCTTGAAAACCTAGCGCCCTTACACGACCATACAAATCATACCTACCCTCCACCTGACGCTTGGTCATTAAAAAGACATAAAACTTGCCTTTCGTGTTCACTTTTTTATCATCTTGAAGCCCTTTCTTGCTAGCATGGAGTTTTACAATGGAGTTTCATATAAAAACTTACTATCCTGGAAGTATACATTTAAATGAATGTGTAATATATAGCAATTAATGTTATGTATCCGTTTAATTTTATATATTCATA
Source organism: Metallyticus violacea (assembly GCA_030762175.1). Taxonomy (NCBI): domain Eukaryota; kingdom Metazoa; phylum Arthropoda; class Insecta; order Mantodea; family Metallyticidae; genus Metallyticus; species Metallyticus violacea. The sequence continues at coordinate 131,441,029 of CM060833.1, read as the reverse complement.
AATATAGCATTAAAATTATAACGAAGGCATGCTTCATGATATAGATATCAAAACTAGGAAAATGGAGCACTGGACGCCTACGCTATAGACGTTCCTAGGAATTTAGAGAAGTGATGGGTGGAATTTAGTGAAGTGAACCAAGAAAGCAACATATAAAATGGTGTGGAAAGTAACACTTTCAGATTTAAAGTAAATAGGTGAAAGAGATGTATGTGAATAATGTACATTAGATGTAACTGTTAAGGAACAAAACGCAATAGAGAAAAGAAAATTTAGTCATTTCATATACTCTATGGAATTGTATATTGTGTATGCATTACCTAATACCGACATGTTGAAGCACACAGTTTGTTCATATTTACACACTGTAAACTTTTTTTATGTTGTTGGAACTGTTTTTTATAGCTCAAGAAAGTCGGATTTAAACGTTTCTCTCTGGAGATAGCACACGTATAGCTTCAAGCCGAGACAAGCATAAGATTGTTTTGTGTTAAAGTCAAGCAATTATATGCATAGGTTTTCTTTGAAATTCATGTAACACTACTACTTGTAAAACATTCTTTGTCACCGACATACCATTCACCATGAAGAAATTTTCTGGCCCATCATTAATATTAACCTTTCACGGTTTCCCTTTTCCCTTTTAATCAACGTTTCAGTGATGTTATTTCAGACTTTCAACTACTTTCGTTTAATACAAAAAGTATTTTTTTCTACAGCTGGTCCATCAGAAAATATCTTTATTCAATTCTTTCTCATGGAAACGAACTTCACGCAACTGAGCCCTGTTCTGAATAAGTTAGACGTTTAACTTCGTTCAGATCTAAATCATATTTATACTTTTTGTTAATGTTAACTTTTAAGCATTGTGGCGAAAGTAAGCATAGGTTAATAGTATGAAGTTTCTATGCACAATATCCGAATTATCTAATCGCTCTCTATACCTTGTCCTTTAAACGCCGGGCATTCAAAAAGAAATTTCACCTGGTTAATGGAGTTGAAAATTAGCGCAGTTTTATATAGTGAAAATATTAAAACAAATCGAGTTAGGTTCAGCATATACATTATTTTGCATATTAAAAAATAAATAAGGCATTTCTTGCTGAAAAATAATAAAATCATTTAAACGAAAGCAGTAAATCTTAAGAAAATGCATTATTTTTATCGCAGCGAGACTGTACACCCTGTTAATGCAATTAGATCTTATGGTATATGTGATGAAAATTAATTGTGTAATTCTACAGGCACCTGGTGCTTAATTGATCAAAGTTAAGGAAAATTCCTAAAGCACCCATTCACGTAGTCGTTCTTTGTGTTCGCGAGCGCTTCCATTCTGCTGTTATTTTTGTTATCCTAAAAATTACATATGCTTAATTTAAATTACTTAAAACATTTAAAATGCTGAAAATGATAACTACTAATCATAGCTATCAGAAAACGAATCCTCAAAACTTAATAATTATTTAATGTTGGAATATATTCCCCATTTTTATCCATCTTCTAAACCATATAAAGTATGCATATAAGTAGGTCCTTTAGTACACCATATATAATTATCTTCCTGTAAGAATAAGGTTATCCGATGGTTCACGTCTCTCAGGTGTACAAAAGTAGAAAAAAGTTCGCTGATTGTGCATAAGATTCTTTACATTACAAGATAAAAGTCGGAATAAAAAAGAATTTAGACTCTTAAGTCTCTCAAAATAGTTAAAAAAGAAAAACGTAAATTTTAACTCAAATAAAAATTGAAAATTATAAAGTTTACATATTGAGGTAAATCACATTACAAAAAATGACTATTACAGCGTTAAAATAAACAAATTAGCATTAGAATGATTATCTGGTATTAAAGAATTAACAATTTCTAGGTATTTTTGCTGTACCTGATATAATACCAATAATTAATTGGTTCTCAGAGAGAGCATGTGCTGATATCTGGGAGTTTCGTGACGGGTAAGTTTGGCATTCCGTTCTGAAGGTCATTGTATGCTGAGCTTCAAACATTCAAAAGATTGCATTATAATTGAATTCGTGGAGTGATGCGACTTTTCCACACAGAAAACGTAAACACCATTGAGATTCATTAATAAATGTTAAGTGATTTATGATGAGAACTGTATGTCACTTAGGTAACAGTACGAGAGGAGAGAAAAATTAAAACACGAGGTGTGCCTTGAACATATTCCCTAACCTGCCCGTCCTGCTGGTGTCATGAACCCTGACACTTTTCAAACCGTTGGACCTGATCCGGGATAATCGACGCGTCACTGTCAACGAAGTGTTTGCAAAAACAAGCATATGTCATGCACAAGCATACGAAGTCATTCATAATCTGGAAAGTGTCTGACAGGTGGGTGTCTCGGTTTTCTAAACTGGAGGTGAAATGAAGGTGAAATTTCATCACGACGAAAGTTGGGAGCACCAGCAAAACAAGTTCGTGTGCGTCAGGTGGATTTTCATATTTTTAAACCACTGAAAAAGTCCTTGCAGAGCCGCAAATTCAGCTCTGATACCGAAGTCCTTTTTGCAACGTATGAATAGCTTAAGAGGCCAATGAAATGTTTCTTTTTTCTGGCATTAAACGACTGGTTTCCCGCTGAGATAAGTGCGTTGAACTATCAGAATGAATCTACTTTGTTCTCCCAGTAAACTACTCTGTTGTTTCGTCTATTTTTTAAAATTAATTCCTCACTGTACCTTGTAATTGTGGTGTAGAATATTAACTAGGTGCGGAAAATTTTTATGAGTACATGGGGTCGAAAAATAAACACTTAAAAAATAGGAACAAACGCTTACGGGCACTTTATTGTGATGCTGTAGGCGTTATCACCAAAACTAAAAATGTGTTTTTGCTCTCAAGAGAACTAAAAATGTGATAACGCGCCCTAAAACTTTATTATTCTGTCAAATATAGAGCATTACTCCAATAAATCAAATTCAGTAATCTTTCCTAAAACTTACCTACCATATCTCTCAAAATGCCTTACTACTCCCACGAAGACTGCATACCGAGTGGTTAATGCGTGATTTGTGATTAGATTGAAATTCCACCTGCTTATGACTGCATAAGTGATATATGTTTACATTTTACTGGTTATGAACACACTTCACATTGCAACGTAGGTAAGACGTTACACCGTAGTGTCCGACTCTCGTTCCCACACTCCAAATGTATAAGTGTCAATTCCCCCTATACTCGTAAATTATTTGTGCATCTTTTTGCACGTGCTATATAATAGCACTCTTGTTGTTAGCATATTGTGGGAGCGTTGTTCTTGTCAACCCAGTTCTCCTTAAACCAACATTGTTAATTATTTATACTCTTTTTATTTAATTTAAATGCTTTCATTTATTGTGACAACTCCTCCTTGCCTCCTGTTACATATTATGTGTATCACCATCAGTACATAACTCGCTAAGCGACATTATATACAGCATATTGTATTAGGAAAGAATAAAGGCAACGTATAGCAAAGATTATATTTACTGGTATATCACAGCATTTTTCGTGAATATCTTTAAAGAAGAGTTACCCATTTTACTTGTATGGAATGAACACCCAGTTCCCTCACAGTTTCTGCTGGACTAATGAAACTTCTGAAGCTCGTTATTTAATCCTGCTTAATCTGCATGATCCGTATCAAAGGCCGATTTTATTACCTGCTAGGAGCAGAGAATCTCTTATTCACAACCCAAACGAAACGGGCCAAAAATTATCCAATGCTTGCTTTTCTATTCTTTCATTCTGTCGGATATTTAGTGAGTAAATTTACATGGAAAATTCACATCACTAGTCTTGAATAGAATACACAGATATAGAATTAGTCAATTGAAGCAGATTATATCAAGTAAATCTGTTAAATGTCTTTTAAGGGTCTGTGGCTGATGTTATTAATAATTTTTATGTATTCCTGCTATAAATTCCAAGACGGCATGTTCCAGGAAATGTATACTTAACTTAATCCATTTATGGTTCAGAACAACCCTTTTCTGTACGTTTCTTTCATCCGTCCATTACTTCGGAAGGGAAGTAAACCATGGGTGCCGTTTCGTACATTTACGGCACGATAAGTAACCTCAAGCCTTAAAGAAGAGAGCAAAATTTATCGGCCGTTCCTCACCCTGGTTTGAATGGGACGCTGATAACCTGAGACGATAAAGAGCGTGCAAAATAAACCAAATAAAAAATTGTGCTTTGCAATTTGGGGAATAGCTTCATAAATTTGAAGGTTACAAACTCTTCAAAATAAAAATCTCCGAGTGACTTTTGTACAAAATAAAGTTTACTAGATTATTTAATTTGCTTTGTTGTTTTGCTTTCCTTTTTATTTTTCTTTACCTTCCTCTTTAAGAAGAAATCTTCTGTGCTTATTCCACAAACCTTACATGCATCTAAAAACCCAAGCCTTACGTATGAGGCAATAGTATTATTACACACTGAAAGAGATATATACTTTGGGGGATTATCTGTGAATACTGAGCACCGGGAAGACCTACCCTACCGAGCGTGTATTCCCCCACCAGCTGACTAAACTCGGGACACATGCTGTTACATGCACTTACTTACTCGATCTTTCATTTCAGTCCGTTTCACGGCAGCTGGCGGATCGGCTGTCAGAACGGTAACTCCCGACGAAGCGGATGTAATGTCCGCGCAACTGATTTAAGTTGTCACAATTATTGCAACAATTACAGTTAAAATAAGCAAGTACCTTATAACAAAAAATGTTGGAAATATTGTCCTGATAATTGACACATTTCTGTCTTTTTTTTTTTTTTTTTTTTAGAATAATGTTATTTACACTAATCGGTTCATTTTCCGAAGTAGAGTTAATTTAAACTTTTAAGCATACAAGGTCATACACGGATTACAGGCAAGTTATCCTGATATTCGGGCAAATTTCTGTAATTGGAGATTATGGAACGTTAATGATAAACTAATTCATCCACCTTAATATTCTTTACTGATGAAGCATAATTATATTTATTTCGTGATATTTCAATACAAAATAACAAGTGTAAGAGGTTGAACAACGAAAATCTCTTGCATGGCAAGAAAATTCGCATATGAAACCATGGTTCATCAGTAAAGAATATTAGTCTCTGATCATTAATGTTGAATAAGATCAAAATACAGAAATATACTCCAATATCAGAATAGCCTACTTGCAATTCGTGGACAACACCCGATACTTTTCTGGAAATCCTACTGACAACGCAAATAGATTGTGTAAAATATATGCATCATAAATCAACATTTTGGTGAGGAATAGAATAATTGCGAGTATTATTTTCTATTTGAACTTATCTAGCAAGTTGTATGCTAATCAACACAGATTTGCGTTAATTGCCTCGTTTTTTCAGGCGTTACCACGGCTTTGTTACCGATCGGCTCGAAACCTCAGAGGTATCTTTCGTAGGAATATTGATTATCCCCGGACTCTCTCTCTCTCTCTCTCTCTCTCTCTCTCTCTCTCTCTCTCTCTCTCTTTTTACACCTGGTTCTTATCCATGCAATCGCCATAAATGTAAGACCTGTGCATTGATATCCCCATACTAATCGCTTGTTAGTCCCAATTTGAAATTGGAGTTTAAAATTAACTCGTCTTCCTACCGTGCCTCTACGCATGTTGTGTATACTGAAATGCAAGTTTTACGTCAACTATGGTTTCTATCAGAATGAACAATCACAGGCGATCTGTCAAAACGTATTTCCAATTGCCAAAAGCACAGCATCCAACCTCCACTAAGCTTCCTTCGACAATTGCTTTTCCCTTGTTCTCATAGATGCCGCCCCTCCATCTTCTACCATTATTTCACTAAGAGATCGAGAGATGGCAGGAATAGTTTCACTTAAAGCCCGGATCCCGCCAGGCGTCAATCTCTCTCTCTCTACTTTCTCCAGGTTAGCGACTTCGCTATGTTACAGCTGGCGATCCTGCCAACCACGTTAGCACCCCCAATACCCCACCAGGAGAGATACTACCCACTTCAATTCGTCTTGTCTTTTAGCGCGTACAAGAGCCTAGCTAGAAATATCGTGTTTTTTTAATTTTTTAGTTTTGTCTTAGCTTCAGTGTTAACTTTTTATATTGGAACTTTTCTGTGCCGTTTATGTATTATATTATTTAGCATGACTTCTCTGCACACATTTTGAAGACTTTAGTTTAATTTACAAATAACACTATTAGAAATGCTTCCAAATAAATGTGCCTATGCTACATGCTATATTATAAAATATTTCTTTAAATCAGTTAATATTACTGTTACAGGTGAATTTTTGTAATGTTTTATGATGTGACAGTAACAAATAAATAATTATTAAATAGTTTTATTTGTACAAAACTTTCGTTACTACATATAGTTACATTACACCATTCCGTTTAATTAATATTTCAATTAGCGCAAATATCCACAAATGAATACAAAACCAGATAAATACTGTAGAAAAGGATTTTTTCACAAATTACAACTTAACTGAATATAAACACTATTCCAGGCAATAAGGAAATTCATGAATATGTCAAACATATTAGTCAAAATATTAACAAATGTCAGTACTTAAGAAAATATGCGTAACTGTATACCATTTTTGTAATACATTATTTCTTAAGAGACATTAATAAAGTACTAGTTAGTATAATGTATCAAATAAATCGACAAGAGTTAAACCCTGTATAAACTGGTTTAAATCAATTATAATATTGCAAAATAAGAGCAGTTATTTTTATTAAAGTAAACGGTAAAGTATTAAATGAATTGCCGTTATAATAAAATGGAAACATGTAATTGTAAAATTGGATAGTTTTACTCTTGTATTGTACTCGGTACATAAGAATAATTATTCATCCCGCACATGCAAAAGTGGTTTCGCACTAAGAGTATCTTGATCAGTCATTGTTGTTTAACAACCGTAATCACACTGCTGTGGAAAGTACGTGAACAAAAACGAGTCATCGCAAATACGAGAGCCTGAGGCGTACACACTGAACCCTCTGCTACTTTACGCTTGGTACTACCGCCTATGTTGCCCGACAAGCACTGAACAGCAAATCAAATCTGCCATTAAGGGAAACAGGACGTGAAGGCTATCTTGCTAATGTTAACACAAGTACATTTTTCTCAGAAACCATTTACACTAATGCAAACAAATTTAAACTATATATTTATTAGTATGTGTGCTATAAGGTGTATTAGAATGAAAAAGTTTAAGAGATTTCTTATTGAAGTGTTCAATTCTCCTCCAAAATAGTACCCTTTTCAAAACCTAACAGCCCAAAAATCAATTATTTGGAACCAAATTCCAGAGATTGCAGTACATTTTATTAATAATACACACATGAAAAATTTGGCAAAGTTTGAAATAATCGATGTTTGTGGTTTAGAAGAAAAGTGTACCTAAAATAAAAAAATTGCAAAAAAGCTAACACATCCCTGATTGATGGGCATTATCTTTTCCACTGTATCGATCCTCCAGCTTGCGTTTGACATTCCTCCCCTTTATCTTTGCTTCCTTTCTTGCCTCCATAAACTTTCTGTGCTCTTCTGCAACCCATTGATCATCGATCAGCTTGAGTGATTTTTTCATGTTTTCTCCTGGTTCTATACCTAGGCACTCAAGCACTTTACTTCTACTACATGTATCATCAATGAAACATATCACAGCACCCATGGCACATATCTGTAAAGCTCTCAGCTTAGCAAACAGTTTTTCATATCGGTTCCCAAATATGGTTATTAAACTTTTCATTTGGGTTATCTGCTCACGTATCAACCGAGTCTTTTGAAATTTGCACCCTGAGTCCACACCTTTGGGGCAGAGACCATGGCAACTATTCACGTCAATTGAAAACTTGTAAAAAAAAAGTGGCCCTAACATCTCTCCTCATATCTTCCCATTCCCTATATTTCTTCTAATTGCTAATCTGCAGCAAGTTTATTTCATCGTCTGTAAGTCTACTATAAGGTTGTTTTCAGAAAGTTTCGTTTTTTTATAGAAGTATGTAACTTTCTTAGTCGAGCTCCAAGCCTCTTTTGCACATGCCCAACACATTTCAACTTCTTTATTTATAACTTATCACAAGGCTTGTCTTCTAAAACTTCCTGCAAACTCTTAGAATCAGCAATGGTCAAAGAAGGGCCGTGTCTGTCATTACTGCAGCGGTTTTAAAAAGAATTAAGGTGATAATAAGGGCCTCCCTTTTGGAAGGATTTAATTTTATTGTTTTGGATTCTCAGGGGTAATGTTATTTCTTCCTCTCCGACGATTGGATTTCGCCAAACTCTGCTGCTGGATACTTTTATGGTCCTGTGATCATAGGCGAAGCAGTATGTGGAGATTGATAATCGTTTTCGTTATGGAAGATGAAACGCAATCTATTGTTCATAAACTATTCCACATAAAATGTACTGCCATTATTTCCCGGAGAACTTTCGCACTAACTATGGCGATCACTCTGGCGTTAACGCACTTTAATACCTCTAAAACTCTGCTCTTGAACTCCACCAATTTTAACCAATTCTGACAACTACCTACTCTTCACTGATAGTTTTCCACAAACAATACTCTCCGACTGAACTGAATGGAGAGCATCTGGATCGACTGCTAGTGCCTACTCTTCCACATTGATGTAGAATAGAACGGAGAATGCCTTTTCTTCCAACCAACTGAACTGAACTGAACGGAGAGTGTCCCTCGGCCGCAAAATGGTAAGACTAAAATAAACATGGAAGTCTGCCGGTCTCACGAAGCTATCTTTATTCTTTCAAATACGTTTTTAGAAAAATCTAGAATATTTTCTCCCATCTTCGCATCTCTATTGGGTAATCTGGTCCCTCCGATTTTTTCTGTTAAATTATTGGTCAGATGACGTACGTGACTTCTTATATGCCACCTACATCTCTTACGTATTAAATGGAACCGTTATGATCTCCCTTCGAGGTTGTTCCCTTGTCTTTTCTCCCCTGTAATCGTCATATTCTCTATCACGTCTTCCTTGCTTTAGAATTCCGTAACTGTATACAAATAAACATCTTACTCAAGAATTCTCCTTTATGAATTTCTCCAGAAAATATCAGTGTTGCTTGGGTCATCTTTACAAATATCGTTACAATAGGCAACAGAGACTTCCAGGTCAGATTTTGTGCATTCTTGCAAGAAAATATCATCACAAACAATAATTCAACACTTGTACAGGTCATAGAAATGAAACTACACTCATGCTTAAAATGAGGAAGTTACATAAAATTATTTACTCTAATCACTCTCATTAAATTTCGGGGTGGCAGCTTATAAATACTGTTTCATTACAGACCTTTAAATTAGGATATATATATATATATATCCTAGGAACTATATATTCTTGTACAGAATGAAACATTTGATATAACATAGTAAAAAACAGAAATTCAAAAGTTTTATACTTTTAAGCCCTGGAAGTTGGCACACACTGCCACAGTCTATCATTAATAGGTCTGCAATGCATTTGAAATGTGGGCCAAGGCCAAACTAAACTTGCCTTGGTGTTACGTAGCGCTCACGTTTCATAGATAATGTGTAACTGCTTGTTCTACCAGGATATATTTTAAAGTACAAATTTGTATCGGACAGCTGAAAGGAAAGTTAAAATATTCACTTCTACTTCCTTTGATAAACTGACCCCAAGAGTATGGAGTACTATGAATTTTAGTTCCGGTTCCAGATCCACATTTAGCTGTTGTATTTTATAGTTTCCCCATTAACAAAGTTCTTAAATATTTGTTCTTTAAAAAGGAACAATTTGGTCGTCCACGCATGACAGTGTATCTAACTCGAAACATTACCTAGCTTATCGAAGTTGCTTTACCGAGTCATATAATGGAGTATTTCAACCGGTAAAATCCCATGGAATAATTTTGTTCACTGTACCTGAAATTACTTTGGTTATTCAACTGTGTTTAAAAGTGGAGATTAACGTTTTACTCATTCTGCATATAGCTGTACATTTTTACGTACCGCTGCATTCTATAGTGGCGCTGCGCAATATAAAATATAAAGCAATCACATATTTCAACCACACATCATGTTTTAGTCATGCATGCAAAACAGCAATATTCACATGTATCTCTTTATTTTTATAGCAGTAGAGCATATCCGGTAAAGTACAGACCAACACACTTTAGCATAACAGATAAAAAGTCTGTTTTTAAGCTGAAACTTCATTGGTATCAGCGCAATATTGAATGGAAAAAAATAGCCGATAAAACCTGCGAGAGCCCTTTAACATGAACAATAAACCGAGAAGTGCAGTCATTCGCAAGGCATGCAGGTCACGGTTCCATTGTAAAACTTTCATGTTCTGAAACTGCAAAAATGAAAGCTGGTTTTGTATCACAAAGTGGCATACGAAGCAAACAACACTAGCGACGGAAGCAATTTGCTTGTTTTATCTACGGCTGTCTAGATTTAAGTGTAATAAAATGAAAATGTTCACTGTAAATGGCACAATTTAAAACATTATCCGATTTAAATGTTTCGGAGCTAATTAAATAACTGTCATTATGAAGCATTAGAAGAGATCTAATTATTAAAAACAAAATTTAAAAGACAAAATTCATATAAATAAACACAATTTATATCACTTGAGTATATTCACATACAGCAGAATGAATTGACTGTAATATAATCCACACTTCAAGGGTTTACAAATAATTCACATAAATGTAAACACACAAGTTTAATGGCTGCAAACGCTTTTCAAAAATTAAGTAGATAAGTGCATTTCTGTAAAAACTGTAAAAATGTTAAAACTTTTGTCACCTTATCGAATATTTTGCTCAAGATCAATTGGGATAGTTCAGGTGATAGCGCCTGGAGCTTGCATTTGAGAGAGGTCCTGTGTTCAATTTCCTGAGCTGGGCATTCTGAACAAGAGCTTTTTCGTGGTTTCCCATGGCAGCTTAGGCGAATGCTGAAATATTTATCTTAACATTTCCACGAATTTTCCGCTCTCTCATCCCATTCCGTTGGTTCGACAAGAGGAGCTGGGCTGTGTGCGGTGTGATGGTGGCTTGCTTTTTGGAAAGATGTCTGTGCAGGCATCTGGAATGGAAGCGACTCTTTTAAGGGCTGGAATTCCTTGGCGGAGGAGGGGGTTCGGAATGTTCTATATGTAAACATTGTTTAGAATCCTGTGTATGTAAGTCCAATACTGCCCTGAATCCTGGCCGCTCGGCAAAATTTCTTACCTCATCCCTTCCTCCTTTTGCACAACATTGCACCATACAATAGAGTTATGAATTTTATTCCCAAATAAGGTTGGGTTAAAACATTATATTTGTTTTTCTGAGTACCTCTTTGTAAATTCTGGTTTTTTTTATTAATGCGCCACAGGCCGTTTCGATGTTATAGTTGCATAATTTTATGTATTATGGCTGTTTTACTCGAACTTTTGATTTTATGTGTGTGTGTGTGTGTGTGTGTGTGTGTGTGTGTGTACGCATTCTCGTAGCTATTTGCTTAGGTTACGGAGCAATTGAGTGACATTTTTAATAACAATGACGTTAAAGCTGGTAGTGTAATGTAATCAGTTGTGAAAGTTTGTTTGTACGTCAAGGTCCTTTGGATTCTAATTGACTTAGGCTTAGTCCTTTTGCCAGCTGGCTTTAGTACAAGGACAAAATTTCGTGCTTAGAGAAGAACTGATCCAAGAGGTGGTACGAAGAACGTGTAATTCATAAAAGACATAGATCTGAAAGCAATAGAATCCTTAATTACAATTGTCCAAAATGTTAATTGCTGGCTTTTAACTCTAGATTCTGTGAAATCCTTTGCAATGACGAATAAGTGGCGAGGCAAGGCTAGTTTAGGTACAGAGCAGTTCTATTTTAAATGTGCATATTGTTTTACCCAGTTAAAAACCCCACTAGTAGACATATCTTATACTAGTCACAGGCAGTAAGGTAGCGAACAGTGCTAGGCTGTTTGCAAAGAGGTACTTCTTATTTTTGAGTATTAACAGAAAAAGTATCATTTGTTTGACCCAAAATACATCTTCTTAATCCATGCTGAAACTTCAGCACAACCACAATATATTAATGTACATATATATACATGAACAAATGAAGCTAAAACTTGGAAAGGAAGTACCAGACTTGAAAAATTCAGGTCATGGCCGGAATTCAAATTACTGGTCTTCATCCTTCCGTGCATACACTCTAACTAGCTAAGTTTGCTTCTTGAGGAATAAATCTCTCCTAGATCGTTAGGAAGGTCCCCGAAAACATCGTTGTGTATGTCTTTTCATCTTACACTCGTCTCTGGAATCAGAATTCTTTTATGTATAACTTACCTTTCAGCAATTTCGTAGCTACATTAATACATAACTTTTCAGTGTATATAAACAACTAAATTTCATCGCATTTTTGCTCTTTTGGGAAAGCTGCTCACTTATTGTAATGTTGTATTATGTATGTACTTAAATCAATTAATTAATCAATGAAGTATTTTTTTAAAGATCAGAAGATTATGGTTCTGTGTTTGTAAGAGCATATGCTGACTAAGGTTAATTAGAGCTTCAGAACGGAAGGTTGAATATCCGTGGTTCGAATTCCGGCCGTAATCCAAAATTTTCAAGTTTGATTTTTATTTTCCACTAAAGCCTAGTGTGAAAGAATAATTTCTATACATAAATTTATAACTTAATATTGCTATTTTCGTCAAATAAAATAGAATTTGCTTAATGTGTGTGATTGAGCGAATAAGCCGTAAGTTCGGTAATATTGAGTTAACAAGAATTAATATGGACAAACAGTTAATGTGGTAATGAACCCAGTGTATAGACTGGGGGTAGTTCTTATATGACTCATTAAGTATGGCAAACAAGTTAGGTGTTAAATGCGAGTTTTCACCCCTTATGTGTTGGCGATACTGGCTTTTATAAAATATGACTTCCATGAAAAAAAAGTAAATAAAAGGGGGGGAAAAAAAGAAAAGAAAGAAAGAAAGAAAGAAATGAATATCAATTGAAAAAAATGCAGACTCCATTATTTTGCCATAATTTTGTCCTTTTGCTTTCATTTTTATGAACATGATTGCAAAAGGTTAAGAAACAGACAAAAAGTAAGAATGCATGAAGAAACGCGTGGTTCAGTTCTCTTCCTAAGCTTTATTTTCCCTTAATGATCCATGTATATGACATTAAAACACACTTCTGTATGCTTCTGCGTTTTCTGTTCCTCGGCCGCTTTATTGTGTTTGAAAACTGAATTTTCACAACACCTTCGCTGAAGGCGTCTAAAATCAGATTTAAGGAATCGCATTAATGCGGGTCATGGTTCGCAGCATGCTCGGGAGTAACTGCTGTCTAATTAGTAGCTGTGCTCAAGTGGAGGGCATGGTAGCCTTCCCTCTTCTACCTCTTTTCACGACCCGTGTGAAGTAGTCAATTTCCCCGGAAGCAGCTCCACTCCTCACGCGCGGTGACCTGGCAAGCGTGTAATGTTCTCTCGTGCTCAGCTCGCTCTGAACATTTATACACGTGCTATATTTTCAAGGGCTGGCAGGCCTGGCAATGGTTAGATGCGTGAAAATAAAAAAAATAATAAAAAGGGTCTCCATTCTATGTGCAAAGGGACAAAGAGTCCTTGAAAAACCTCCGAGCATTTAAATGTTTCAGCTACTAGGGGCATAAACAAAGGCTCTCAAAGTGAAATAATGATAAGATGGTGTGAAAAGAGGTACTAGAGTAAACTTCCGACTTAGACGGGTCGGTTCGATTGTAGCTGAGGGAGCAGGAAACCTCCCTGTACTTAACAACCTTTCAAAGTGCAACGTTTCTTTGTTGTTGTCATCCTAACCTTTCGTTGGAGCTTTGTGCAGTCTCCCATTCTTTCCCATTCGCATTATCTCAATATCCTTGCAGTTTCATATTTGGCCTTTGTGACGAGTAATCACACAAAACTGCAGATATAGTTGGATCGTATAAACAGATTGTTTCAATATGCATAGAGCGTTTCACAGAACAAGCAAAATGGAGCGCGCTGTTACCAGGCGAGCTGTAAAAACAAAAAAACAAACAAAAATAAAAAACAAAATCAAAAAAAAAAAAAAAAAAAAAAACGCACGCGCACACACAGAAAAATCAAATCAAATATTTTACTCAAGTCTGTAATTTCTACTCATAAATTTAAGATGTTTGTGCTATGTTATATGCATTATAATATAATTGTAAACTGTTTTCTATAAAGAAGAAAATGATTTCCTTTGGGTCATAAAGTTCCTCCTTTCTTTAAGGTATTTATGATACCTGCTGGTAAGTTATCCTGTTCTACAAGTGCACTCTTATTGCTACTCCTTAGATATTCGAAACCAGATCATGAAGAAATGAATTCACAAAGATCTTTAAAACATTTGCTGGCACATTATCTCCATTGACTCTATTCAGAATTGATGTTTATGGTAAGCCAAATGTTTTCGAAAAGCAAAACCCTTTCTATTTCGTCACTTACTCTTTTATTTACTTATTTATTTCTATTCGGCGTTCTTAGAAGAGCTTTGAACTTTTGTAAAACCCAGCTGCCTAATCGATTGCATCGTTTGGGCATTAAGAAAATAAAATTCTTATTGCATTCTTGAGTCACTTCATTAAATCCCACGCGCACAATTGTCTCCTGGAGTTCTCTTTTATTGCTTGGTTTATTTCTTGCAATATTATACCCAATAACCTTCCAGCAGTCTCAATCGGATTCCGGTCTGGACTATTTCCAGATCAGTTTAGGAGCTTCCGTCTGTTTTTTTTTTTTTTTTTCTAAAAATGCTTTTACCTGAATTGACTGATTATTGCCTCAACACCAACTATATTACAGTTTAATACAAATATGAATCAAAATAATCAACTTCAAAGCGCTGTGATAGGGGGTAGAATCGTTTTGAAAAATGCAGCTTGGAGGATAATGAAAATGGCCTGTTACTGTAGGTATAAATTTGTTTTCAAGGATACCAAAGTAGACATATTCATTAACAGTGCCACTTAGAAGTCCATGTAATCCTAAAAAAAATTATCCTGTTTCACATAACCACTGCTGTACATGCTGCGTGCTTTGTTGCCCACTGTAGTCGCTTCTGCCTCGTTGTTTTAGTCAGCAAAGGTTTTTTTATGGACCGGCAAAAAGTTCTTCTTCAAAAGAAAGTTCTGCTGGTCACTGAGACGTCACACTTGTCTTCCCACTGTCGCTTCAGTTCCGAGGATGAAAGCCAACGATCAATGAGATAAATTCCATTTAGTATCCTGTCCTGTATTGGAGTAGATACCCTTTTCCTTCCTCTTCCTTTCACCAGATCAACATTTTCCTTCTCCTTGTATTTTTTAGTACTCTTGAAATGATTGACTGATGAAATCTGTCCTACAGGCTATGTTCTAGTGCTGTGACCAACTGAGGAGTAAGTAAACATGGTACTTTTCTTCTTCGGCATTAATTCCATTGCTTTGCCCATCTTGTCACCAGAATGTCTCAACTAGAAATGAGTCTACATTGCTTTTCGCCATTGCAAACAGAAAAGTTGACAATATAGTGTTGATTTTTTTTAGTAAAAATACATCAAAGTCTAAAAATGAAGACAGGAATACACAAACAAGTGAGCTACAATGAATACCTAAACTTTAAATGAATAATTGTCAAAGTCATAAATGCGAATAGGAAGGGAGGTGATGTAATAAATTTTTCCACCACTGTAATATCGTATCACATACAGGCTACGCTACATCCACTGATCGGTACCAAACGATGCCTTAAGGGTCTTATATTTTACAAAGCCAACGTACTCCTTTGCAGTTCTATCTACCAAGTGTGCGCGTTTTATCTACCACGAGTGCCTGGTTCTTTTATATTTAATAATAATAATAATAATAATAATAATAATAATAATAATAATACAATTGGAAGAAGGAAATAAGTATAATTGATTACAACCTTATCGGTAATAATTAATTGGTTGAAATACCAAATGTATTCCAAACTTTAGAACAATTAAATTGCAAAGCCTGCTTACATTAAATAAGCGTTAAAACAGAGAGCATAATAAAAGCAGCAAACGTACCTGAAACAAACTTTACAATCTGTAGTATGAAACGGGGCCCGCGAAAGGAAATGTTATGTTACTATAGCTTATGCAGAAGGTGGAATATAGTTGTACAAAACTACAGAAGATGGGGAAGGCAAACAATTAGAACGCAACAAGAATCACTTTTCCCCACAAATTTTAAATTAGTACCTTATTGAATTAATTAGATACAATAATGTATAATTTACTTCCGTCTTCACGAAGGGAATAAATTTAGAATCGATATGTTAAACGGTGAAACTCCCCAATTAACTTCTGCATTCAGAACGTTAACCCGAAAGTAAAAAGAGGACTTGCTACCTCTCTCAGTGCCGATGTCTGTGTGTCTATGTCTCTATGTCCCCATTCCTAACGTCGCCAAATGAAGCGCGGTGTTCCTTGGTGTGGAAGGCGCACGCGAAAAGCGGTTTTCCGACCTTCATGTGTCCTGTGTCCTACAGACATTCTTGCCAGCAGCAGCAGTTCAAATATGCGAGGTGTGTTCAAACAATGGCCGTACTTTTGCTATAACTTCTTTATTGATCATTGCACAACATTTTAAGCGCTGTTCCATTCAAAACTCTACTGGCAATACACTGCTCCCAACCTACTTCATTTTTTGAAAGCCTCCTGGAACGCGCTTTCTGGGGTGGCTCTCAGGTCTGTTGTCGCATTGTCCCAAATGGTTTGGAAAGGATAACGTGGCTTTAAGTTCGGAACACAGGGAAAAATCTGTTTGGGCTAGGTCCGGAGAATAGGGTGGATGGGGCACAACCAGAGTGTGATATTTTGCCAGGTAGCTGCAGGCAAGGAGCGACGCGTGTGAGTGCATTGTCACGATGCAACATCCATTTCTGATTTCTCCACAATTCAGACCTCTTCCTGTGCACAGCATCCCTCAAACGCGCTAAAATTTCCCGTAGACTTCCTTGCTTTGCAGTCATAAAACACGCCCATCATCACCTTGATCTTTGATTGGCTCATGCGTGCTTTTTTGGACGAGGAGGCCCTTTGCCCATCCACTGCTACGATTGCATCTTAGTTTGAACATCATAGTCATAAACCCACGTCCATCTCCTGTTAAGAAGTTTTCATTGTCATTTGCAGCGCCAAGCAGTTCCTGACTGATTTCAACACGGGTCTATTTCTGATCGTCAGTCAACAAACGCGGCAAGAATTTTGCGCTGACACAATGCATTTCAAGTTTGCCACTCAAAATTTGATGGTATGATCCTGTTGCCCACTTCGTCAGAAACTTCTCGAACAGTTAAACGACGATTTCTAAGAATCACAACACGAACTCTTCGACATTGTCATCATTTGTTGATGTGGAAGGTCGTTCAGGCCTCAGTTTCTCGCCGACCAACCATCTGCCGTGTTCAAAACGTTTAAACCACTCATAGCACTGCACGCGACTAATACAGTCCTCCCCGTATGCTTGACTAAGCAATTGAAATGTCTCTTGTAGCAAATTTTCAAGCACACACGTTGTTCTTCAAGTTCTTTCATTGTCGCCTATTTCGACGAACATCTTGTGCACGTGCTCAATTCAGCGGCTATAGCTCGGCAATTAACGGTCATAGCGAAACGAGTCAAATTCTTTGTCAAGTCTGTTGTCCAAACTTGCTACTAGGTGCGCTCAGTGGCCACAGCGCGCTCCCTGAGCTGGTTGACGCGCTTTTTTAAAAACTTCTGTCATTTGTTGAACACACCTCGTATGTGCTAACAAGCATGATCACCTGCAAGCTAGACACACGAAGGTTGAAAAACGGTTGATTTGAACTGGTCGTCCCAACATGGCACAAATAGGAAGAGCTTGTTCCGCATTAGTGATCTAGATTTATTCCTTCAAATTCATTTGTCGTATACTGCACACATATATGAATTCTTTATCAAGTACCTCATAATTATGGGTTTTTAATGGTGTTTAGCGGCCATTTTACTACTGAGACACCACAGGCGGTGGACACTGGTGATACACGAGCTGAAATGATAAAATTGGAAATGGTCTTTTCTGTTTAGGGTATCCTCCCTGGCATTTGCCATTTACAAGGATTGGGGAAAACCTGGAAAATACCTGTCGAGGAGGATGGTCTTGATAGGGATCGTACCTCAGACTCTCTCTCGAGCTCGCGCCTTAACGACATCGGCCACCCATGGCGATATATGAATACATTCTATAGATACCTATATTGTAATAGAGCAATAACAAAAATAGCGATATAACGTTTTAATAGGCTAAACAAGTTTAAGTACAGACGATGTGGACAGAAGTTTTAAGCTTTAGCACAATTTCCATCTGATTTCTGTACCAAATGAAATGAAAGGGATCTTAAGATCTGAAGAGATTAGTGAAGCTATTGCTTTAATATTCTCTTTCATGTATCAAGTTTTTAAGGTTGTGAACAAAACTCATTAAAAGCAAAACCGATTTCAGCCAATGCTCACCATAGTAAATTCTGGTTACCATTTCAGGAATTAATTTCTAGTTATGGGTATTTTCTAATTTTTATTTTGCATATTTCCTCAAGAGGAATTCAAGGTATGTAGGTTTAGATGTCAACATAGTTCGGATCCACTTCAATATTAATGTATTTCATTTACGCTTCAAGATCTATTGAACTAATTAAATGCTTTAAAATCGTTTGTAAATTCTCTAAAATGCTTCCATTGCGAATTTCTCACATAATATAGTCTTTGTACCTATCGGCATTTAGTGAATGCAAACGAATAATAAAGGCTTACCAGCTTTTAGCACTCGCTGTTCAATAGCAAACCGCAAAACTACCATTTCAGGAACCACAAAACAACTGCTCGATTGTTGCGGTTGGCTATATTGCTATATAGAAGTTCGTAAGCGCAGTTCACAAAGCCAGCTCAATTCAAAGCTTTAATTTGGATACATTTCTGCCAATGTGGTTTTCTTATGCAGAGGTTGTAAAATTTAAAATGATATACTCGCCAGTGTTTCTTTTATCTTTCCTAACACCAAATATACTCAGAACAATAATCTAAAAAATAAAAGATTAAATTTTACATAAAACTAATATTCTCCTCAGTAAACATCCTGTTAGAATTACGACATTAGTACTTGGACCACATAATTTGCGCTGCTGCACGTAATAATTATAAATGAACTATACAACAATACTATTGCCTATCAGTGTTTATGAAAAAAAAAACGGCGAATGTTGCATCTAAATACCAGATAACAGATATGTTTTGAAAGTAGTTTTATTCGCCACACTTTTAACAGTACTCCCTTGGCATTGTAAACGCGTTCCATTCTCTGGACTATTTCCGGAAGCACCCACGCCATCGGTTTTTCCGCACTGCAGTCAGTTGTTCAATGTAGGCTGCAACTCTCTTTTTAAGGCTAGAAGTCGCTGGTCTGGAAGCTGGTTCTTTATAATCGGAAAATGAAAGGAGTTATGTTTTTTAAAGTAAAGGCTATAAGATGGATCTATTGAGGGTTTTGTTTCTGTGCTGACGGTGTTATCACGACATTACCATGATGCCTTAGTCCGGTTGTTGGCCGCCGAGCATGGATATCAAAGAT
Source organism: Metallyticus violacea (assembly GCA_030762175.1). Classification (NCBI taxonomy): domain Eukaryota; kingdom Metazoa; phylum Arthropoda; class Insecta; order Mantodea; family Metallyticidae; genus Metallyticus; species Metallyticus violacea. The sequence continues at coordinate 131,421,392 of CM060833.1, read as the reverse complement.
TCAAATTTAAGACTAGCACTTGATTTCAGAATCACATTGCAAGATATATTTTTTTATTCCTCATGACAATGTCAGCTGCACGCCCTTTGTTGAATTTTTAAGCATTTCTTTACTGGAACACCTATATTCAATAACTATTTTTCACTTCTAAGGTGGCCATAAAAATGATGAAAATATTTGACGAACGGATCGTTAGAGGCAAATACAAATTCATGCAATTTAACGTTGGATCCTGTCGGATATTTTGGTTACACATGAGACCTTGACCTTCAGCACATGTGGTTCCACAGCAGCTTTTAACAGCAAAGCTAACAAACATAAACCTTAATTAATGCATTATTAAACATTTTATATTTTTAAATGTTAAAACTCATCAAAGCTCTGGGGTTAATAAACCTCCTAATACAGCGTTTCTCAACCCTATGATGGGTTCTGAGGGGGCATTTGGTGATTCACCAAGTACCCTGATAGTTTAAAGCTCACATAAAGGTATATGGTGTAGAAATGCAATACAAACGCCATTTAAATCTATTTCTGCTTTATTTCCTTACTCTTTCATCTATTTTTAACAATCGCCTAGATAAGACAATGGGTAAAGTACTTATCAGGCTCGATTATTCGTCTTCCACTTGTGCGTCACGTGCCCTCTGACGGTTTATCCTTGTCTTATAGAAACTCACTGGTACGAAAATATGTGCATTTAAATGATGATAACCCATTATTTCCTATTAAATTATGAACCAGAATCAAATAATTCAAATTTAGAATTAGCTTCTATGTCATCTGAAAAAAAAATTTATTAAGAATTTTATATAAAATTATTTTACGCAACAAAACTAAACATAATTATCACATGATGCTCAAGTCTTTCTTTAGTTAGCTTTCGATCACAATAAAATTGATTTAACTTTTTGGTTTATATTAATGGCTGTGGATAGGGGACATTAAAAAGAAAAATAGCTATTAGTGAAACAGCAATCTCTAGTGTGATGGTGAATCGTGTTCCTGCTTTTATCTTTGAGCTCTCCAACACAAAAGTAATAGAAACGTGAAGTTCAAACATCACATTAGTTTGGGGTGTTGAAAGTGTTTTAATAAATTAAAAATGTCTTTTAAATTCATATTTACTTCATTTATTAAGGTGTAATAATTTAACTTAACGATTCCGTTAGGTCGATTTCGGACTTAACACTTAGTTGTAACATTTCGAAAAATTGAGACTAACAGTAACATCCGTCTAAGAGACAGAGATGGAAAATGTTGGGCTTTTATTGAAGAAAATTAATAGCTCAGTAAGTTTGAACAGTATGATTCATTTATGTTCTGTTCATGCTATTTATTTTTGACTTTGAAAATAAATAAAAATAAACAAACATTTCACTGTTACAAAGAAAGTATTTTCTGTACCTGTAATGATATTTCATATTAGAAAATATAAAGATAGTAATCATTGCAGTATTACAACCACAGTTTTTCAGTAAGTAATCGTTTATCTAGTCATTCAACTAGCAGTTATAATATAAAATATTTACAAGCTCTCTATACAATCTCCTTACAGATTTTCTAGAAGCACTGCAAGCAGTTTGGTATTTTGCACTATATGCACTGGTAAGTCGTCATTTTATTCAATTTATATGGACGTAAAGGACAATTCTTGCGTTTTATAGCTTAGCACTTCTTTCTTAGCTCCTTCTTGCTCATCTCCTAAAATGTTTGAAATTATAAAAAATGTTTAGGCCTTCATGGCCGGCGTTGTTATCAAAGCTGATCATTACCTGTCTATTTTCCCGTGGTCGTTTAAATTAGTTTGAAGTATAGGATTTCGCTGACTCTGCGGCCAGTATCATCGATAAATTTAATCTTTTCCTACATTATCAGTCATTTCATTTACCTAAATTTCTTATCATGATCTGAACTGACACGTAATCTTAAAGAATAATTGGAGTTAATCATTCCCATTACTAAAATTATTTCGGGCCATCTGCACCAGTAGTTTACTCCCCAGTTATACGTTTGGTATCCCCTTACTGGTCGACATCTATAAATAATGATATATTTGAAAATTAATAAAATACATACTTATAGAAATATTCGTGAACCGGACTGATAAAATAAAATCTACCTTCATAGTCTGCGGGATGACCCGTATTCTATTTCATCACGAACCGCTGAGCAACAACGTGGAAGCATAACTGAAACATGGATGCAAATGAATACCGCAGGTGTACCAATATTCTGTCAAGATATTTATATCCACCTAAGGGACGGTTAGTATCAACCAAGAGTTAAAAGGGTTAAGAACCATTGCCCTAATACAAAAGAGGGGTATATGTTGCAGAAAAACAAAGGGAAAAAGAAATGAGAAATTCAACCTTCTGCCCTTCTCGTACAGGATACTAGTCTCGAAAATTCGTGTTATTGTTGCTAATTATAGAACTGTTATTTGCATTTACTCTGTCTCTGACAACAGATAAGCGTTCTGACCAAATTCTTCAGAAATGCATCGATCGCAATTCTGTAAAGGTTGCAGTTTTACTCTCGGTTTTTTCTGCTTAAGATATTAAAGGTTGCACTTGCTTTCATATACATATGATGTAAATCATTATAACAGTGCTTCTGTTTAACTTCTTTCAAAATATGATGGAATTACTGCATATTTTTAGATGTGTAAACGGCAAGAAGACGATTTTTGTACGAAAGATTGCGTTTTAGATATTCCACGCAGTAAACAATATCAACCTTCATTTGTTTCGTGTCTTTACCGTCAATATCAGCGGTATACACTGCGCTACACTTTTTTGCAAAAGCTTACAGATAAAACCTTTTTTTGACTGTTGGGACTAAACTGCTCATAATACGTTTATTACTATCAGTAAAGTTACGCTTTTATGGCATTTTCATTATCAGGCACGCACAAAAGTACCAGTCAACGGGGTTTTTCCAGTACTGTGCTTATAAACCGTACGTAAATGGGTTTCCAAGGGAAAGCCGCCAAGCGTTAGGTACAACAGGTATTTACCTCTTTTTTTTTTTTTTTTTTTTTTTTTTTTTTTTGCTGATTGATACATAGTGTATGTCTATTGGTTGAAAGTTTCCTACTTTCTGACAAGTTTTCCTGTTTTTTTTTAACTAATTTAAGCAAACAACTTTTAGTGTGCGAGCATGAATCAATTTCTGTTACAACTATGAAAGTTTTATGTTAAAGAAATGCTCTTGCTAAAATAGTAGTAGACAAAATAATACCCTTACTTCCAATGCTTGCAAGCTGTGAAAAAAATGTGATATTAAGAATCAGTGCATCAGAGACTAGGATGAACAAAATATAACCATATTTGTTGTGGTTTAAGTTAAACACATTCTTACTGTTCAAGTTTATTATCTAAAATAACTAATATTTCAGTATGAAAACACATTTGTTTCAATTAAAGTTATCTACATTAATAGAAAGATGGTCGCCTCCTTTGTCTAGTTAGCCTTGTTGATTGCTGTCCGGGAGGCTCTGGATTTGATCTCCGGTAACCTGCTTAGAGTTTCGGAGTGTGCTCTGCCTCGTGAGGAAAATTGGGGAGCTGCCTGAAGAGAGGTGGAATCCTTTCTTAGATCTGAAAAGCCATTGACTATTTGAGGGGCCAATGTTGTAAACAGACCCATTAAAGTCTACAAGTTAAGATAATCTTTAAATGTATTAATTTAAAACCAAAAACGTTACAAAGAAAAGGATTATTAATTAATCAATACTTGCATATTGCAGAAGATACACAGAAAACCCTAGTGGTTCACTCCGATCTTTTATTCGGCTAGGTAGGCCTAAGAATTATGCAAATCAGAATATTGCAAAAGATTGCTCCGATTCCTATCTGTCTTCTTCAAGAGTTAGAAAAATGTTATAGCTTAGGGTGTCTTGGTGTTCTTGAAAAAAATCTGGTCTTTTATTACACTTCAAACCAAAAGTAGCATTGCAAAGAATTGGAATCAAAGAAACCCAGAGCTTATAAATTTGTATAAAGAATTAGGCAATTCTTATTGTTCGCCAAAACAACTCGCCTCTTATTATCATCATCACATAATAATACAAATTCATAAACAGTACTAATACAATAAATTCTAAACTTAATAACATAACCAACAAACGTTTGCTTCAACACATACTATGAGATATACAGCTATAACGTGAATGATGCTAAGTAATGAAAACGGAAAAGACATAACGGAGGGCAGAGAAAAAGTTGCTTTATTAAATTAGTATTTTGTTTCAGTATTTAATAAATAAGATGATAACAATAAAATAGGTATTGTCACACTAATATAGAAGAAGAAAGGAAAAAATCTAAACATTTGAAATACCAGAAAAAAGATTTAGAGAAATAATTAAAAAAATCAAAAAAAATCGAAAGTCTCAAAGCCCTGATGATATTGCAACGGAAAGTCTTGAAACTAGGAGGGGAGATTATTATTTTGTATCTTATGCACTTATTTAACATATCTCTAAATAATTATGGCCTACTGAAAGTTTGGAAGTTGGAGAGGTTTAGTGGTGGGTGTTGTTATCGTTGTTGCTGGCCCCTCGTTGGCCCAAATTATGAGGGTGTTTAGTAGGCTCCGGCTATGTGCCACAGGTTGGGTACCTATTTGGAAGCGATCTGTTGTCGACGTGGAGTCACCTCAAAATGTGATGCCAATTTCGAAGTGGTTTTGTAGATTAATTATTGATAGCTTCGGTTTTGTTGTCCACGTTTAGATGACAACTTCTCAAGGTGATTTCTGCTATTTTGTTGACCCGTACTAACAGGACTGGGAAAAGATTCAATAGTGTAAATAAGCACGCGATTCAACATAATATATTATTATTATTATTATTATTATTATTATTATTATGTCCAACATCTTTCGCCTCCTTTTGCTTACACTCGACTTAGCCATGCCGATACAAACTTAGTTGCCGGGTGTGAAACTTACAGACGAGTGCCTAGGCGCATGAAATTTACAATTTAACTTATGAAAACTGCTTCGAAATGAGTGCGTCTCGCGGCGTGCAGAACTCGGAACTGCATTCGAAAGCTATTTTAAAGGGCTAACAATTGCAACAGCCGGTCGGGACTAAGAACCCCTTGAGTTTATAAACCTTATCATGGCACCCCTTTTAAAAAATAAAAGGGCATCATATACGATCCTCGGGTCATTTCCTTTAAATAGAGGTTTTATGGCCCTTTTGTTGGCTTTCTAAAATTCCGTAACAAAACACCAAGGAGCTTTGTCTTCTGTACAATACTTACATTGGAGTTAAAGCGTATGACACAAATATAACATAATATTTATATTATTCATTACAATTCCAAATATGGTGATTGAGTTTATATAAATATGCAATATAATTATATTTCATTGAGGTGGAAGGGAGTGTTAAAAAGTGTTTAAAAATTACAGGCCGGTTAGTTTCACATCTGTCGTAAATTAAAGTGATGAAACAATTGTAGGTCAATATGATTGCAGTGTCCTCAATTACAAGCTAAGACCAGACTGGTTCTGCCTCCGTATTAAATAATTTGGCTATCGCAAGAAAAACACGAGAAGAATTTAATGTTAATTATAAACCAGATAAAATAGAAATTTCACAGGCGTTTATTAAAATTATAAACTTGAATTGAACGAACAAATTGATAGTGATACGAGGAAACCATGGAGGGAATTACACTTTGTTATGAAAATACTTAAAAAAAGGGTACAAAATAAAAGGAAATAACTTATTTATCATTAATTGGGCCCTTAATGAAATACGGAGCAACTTGTTGGGATCCAAACAGGACATATAAAGTAAAGAGAAGCGTAGAGCACAAAATTCATAAAAGATAAAAAAAAGTCCTTCACGCAGGAGCTGCATAAACTGAGCGAATTCCTCAGCAATTTCATTTTTAAAGATTATTACAGAGCGCTAGAGTAGAGAAGTTACATGTTACGTTGCCTATAAAACGAATACAAATATTTTCCACATCCCCTTCTTTGTAGTGAGGAATTTAAGGAATTTAATGTAGTGATTGTGAAGGTTATTACAGAGCACTCTTACATTACAAATAGAATTCTCACACACATATCACAAGAATCTTTCATAAACAGTATATATATATATATATATATATATATATATATATATAAATTATTTAATTAAAACTTATGACATGCAATAAAGTAAGAATGATTTGTTTTTGTTTGTTTTTTAAACTTTTATTTTATAATATTAAATAAACGAAATGTATAATCCATACAAAACTGCAAATACTTTGATATAAAGCAACAGTAATTTTATAATACTGCCTTTATATAAGGGAAACACGGTATAATTAGCAAGGTCAAGCAGATTTTTAATACTGCTTAGATTAATATTTCGCAGTTGCTATCTTCATGACAATACTTTAGTCAAAAATAAAGCATGCATCCTCATTGTCGACAGCCAAATCACAAGGAGCTACCAGCTTGTTATCAGTATTGACTCAATACTGTGATGATCAAAAGTAATACTGTCTGTATGATTGGTTTGTATCAGTTTGATTATTGTATACTATATACTTTTTAATCTACGTTATTTTCCATACAACTGTCGCTAGAGGGCTTTGAACACCCCTGCCTCCACTTTTAATAGTCCGATTTCCCTAATTTTCATAAAATATGTTTCTTATTTTATTTAAATGTTACATACCGAGTTTCGTTGATAAAAAACAAGAGGCCATTCAGTTATTTCTAATATTGGGTTTCAGGTAAACCTCCACTCCAAATGGTCATTTCGCTGATTTTCAGAAATTATTTTTCTTATTTCATTCCAATGGCATATACAGAGCTTTGCTTAAAAAAAAATTGCAACGTCTAAAGTGATTTTTAAATGTTCACTTTAGATTAACCGTCACTCTTTAAATTTCGGTTTTCATATATATTTCTTCTCCTAATGGTCCCTTTTTCCCCTTATTTTCATAAAATATTTTTAAATATATATCGAGTTTCGTTGCAAAAAAAAAAAACGTTGGTGCTGCTAGAGCGATTTATAAATTTCGGGCTTCAGGTTAATACCCATTCATAATAATCTAGTGTGCTAATTTCCATAAAATATTTTTATTATTTATCTCAATGCTAATACCGAGTTTCGTCCAGAAAAAGCAACAATTGCGGCAACTACTATTTTTAAAATTTCACTTTGGGTTAACCCCCACACCTAATGGCTCAATTATGTTGGTTAACGAACTTGATGAATTGTTTGTTGATTGATCGTTATATGCCCAGTTTCGTTGAGGGAAAAAAATTGCGGCCGCTAGAGCGTTAATAGACACGCATACCCAAATAGGTATAAAATATATACATCGCTTTAAGTCAATCCCCACTCCTAATGGTGCAATTTTACTGTTTTTTGAACTCTATGAATCGTTTGTTAATTGATCGTTATATGCGGAGTTTCGTTGCGAAAAACAAAGATTGCGTCCACTAGAACAGTGAATATATATATCGTCATTTTTAGTACCTAAATGTAGGATTGATGGGGCTTTGAAGAAAATTTTCAAAAATCTTTTCTTGGGCACAAACGCAATTTCTTTGGAGTGCACCAAAATAACATGGGGACATAAGAAATTAAATTCGGCCAAGTCTTACCTTTCCCATTCTTGATCCTTGGAATTCTGAGGGGTATATAAGAAATAGAATGACTCAAACATATATCGAATTGTTTGGTTATAATATACATTCATTTCATAACAACAGAAATAATTAATGTAATTGTTGTAATTTTTGAGAAAATGGCTTCTTTTCCTTATTACATTACAGAGCATGTATGTGAAAATTGGTGATAGCTTGGGAAATAAAAATTTACATCACTAAATTTACATTACCTAAATGACAATTGTGAAATATTCAAAGAAAAGTGTGTAAATTTAATGATATAATGCTTAAAACAAGAACAGAATATTCTCTTTATGCCCAGTGTACGTCTCAACCTAACATGAGATTCGTTGTGGGTTAATAAAAAGTGTATCAGAAATTAAAAGTTATTGTTAATGAAAATGGTTTAAAAAAATCATTGCTATTGCCTTTTCCTCGCCTACTTGTTTTTTATTACATTTATTACCTTCTTTCGCAACGAGTAGCTTATTTCTAAAATCTGTAACTTTCATTGAACCTTAAGATTGGTTTTGTTCTCAAGCAGAATTATGTCGTTCAGGAGGTTCTTCATATTGTACGCTTATTTAACTCCCACTTATTTAACTTATCATTATGCCTGCTATTTTGTTTCCTCCAGCCATTGCAACCACCGATTAGGATTGTTATAAGGTCTAGAGGCAGTATTAGCTAAAATGGTTTTAATATTCATACATTTTTATCTTTCAGGTAATACCTCATTGACAAACTGTAACAAAATTATGAGGAAAAGTAATTAACTAAGATACATTTTATAATAATCACTTTACAACGGTATATAGCAGACTTTTTGCTATTGTCACCGTGCTTAGCAACACATTTAATCCATCTATCCAAAAGCTAGTGGAAAAAAGACTTTATTAACTTTTCACCGTTCCATTACCTTGTTGTCAACTGCAAACTCTGGCCAGCAAACTTTCTTTCAAAGATCGAAACGAATAAATGTCCAACGGCGCAGTGCCCGGAGTGTATGATGGGTTTTTAAACCCCTCAAATTTCAAATATTTCCGTATATCCACTGTACGCACAGCTATATTGGTGCCGCAGTTGTCGCGATCCAGCAATATTGCTTTTGAGAGGAAGTTCCATGCCTTGCGATTGTATTAAAGGCTTTATCTTGTTCACCAGCATATCACTGCAGAGATATTTTCCTTGTGATGCATAAATAAACAACCAATGATATCCCTAAAATCGGCAGTACGACTATTCCAGCGAAAGCCTGTGTATTGAATTCTTCTTTTCTGACCAGAGACAGAACGTTTTCAATAATAGCACGTAACAGATTGTCGTGCCACTGTTGAATTGTATCGCGGAAGAGCAATAAAACATAATTCGCTTCTTTTGGTAGTAGGGAACGAACCTTCTTAAGCCACAAAGAAGAAGGCTCAATATGAAGCCAATTGTTTGTCAGGCCAGAGTGTATAAATCGATGGAAAGATTTAAAAACGGATGACACCGTAGTAAGAGACCAGTATGGCGACTACTGGTGAGCCAAATTTGACGATATTGCCATAGACATCAACATGATCGACATCATCAATGATGACGTCGGGTATAAGAAAGTAACAGTAGCAGTACTAAGAATAGTGAATTGTATTTATTTACAAAATATATTTGTTACAAATCTAGCTCATCCATGTCGTACTGATCCTAGGACTGTAAGTTGTTTCACAATACATTAAAATACTTGAAATTGCACAAACAAATAATAATGAAATATATAAATAAATGAAAAATATGTAATAGAAATAATCTAAAAAATTAAATAAAATAAACAAAAAAGAAAACCATACCAAAATAATTAACTGCATCCCCACACATATATGTACAAATAATTCCAAAAAGATCGTGACTCATGTTTCCCTACCCCCTTTCAGTTTTCGGCCTCTTCCGATCTGAGCTGTCTCACTTCGTTTAAAATTTTACTTATTCCCTCCTCCTTCCTATCTGCCAGCATGACCACTGCTCTCTGCCCTGTTAACAAACGGGATCGGTTCCATTCTCGCAGTTCCCCAGAATATGCTCCCAAGTTTCTTTCTCCGCAATATAGGACAGATTTTCTTACCCTCTTTCACTGTTACTTTAGTCATCAGCCACGCGCCTAACTAAACCAAGCGGGCTCCTGATTGCAGGGTTTGGTCCCTGTTTGATGTAAAGGTCCATTTCCAATCCAATTTTCAGCTCCAATTGTATCTCTAGCGAAACTTTCCTGCACACTCCGAAAAAGTGACCTACCTATTAATGTACCTCAAGCGTTTTATTAATTTTCCTCCAAATCCCCTTCTGTTTCCGCTTTGTGATCCAAATATTAATCCGTTTCTATGTTTTCCAGATCCTTTGTTAATTTTGAAACCCAGGTATTATTGACCCCTTCCCCCCATTCTCAGCCTGGTAGCAGATCACCCTAAATAGTGTCTGATCTCTGTGAACAACTCACAACCAGTACTTCACTGCTCGGATCCTGTATTCTATAATCCCTCTATAGGCATCAAACTCTCTAAGGATTCTGCAATTTGCCGTATCCCTCCCCATTCTTAAAATACCTTTCAGAAAACCGGTCCTTATCCAATCCATTTCTTTGTTCGTTCCTAACCCCAAATTTCGATTGTTATTGTAGATGGTAATACTGTCCCACATATAGTCTCTAACAGCCATACCGGCACATCTGGAATTCAGAATTTGTGTGACTTTCACATTCGCTATAAGTTTTGTCCATTCAACGTGTTGTTGTGTTTGTCTAAATATGTAACAATTGGATCCCAAGGCAGTTGTCCCATAGGCGTGTGCGACAGACAATTTGTCAGAGGCCTTGGACCAACATGTTCATGAAGAAGATGCTTTCCCCAATTTAATCGAGACTGGAAACGAGTCCTTAATATAGCATAATTAAGAGAGTAAAAGACAATGCCCGTAGTTTTAAAAAGGAAATTTGCAATATCAGAAGTTTATCATTAGAAGGAGGAAATGGAGGAAGTGTAAGTTGGTTAAAAAGAACGCCAAAAGCTATTTCTTGAGGAAATGCGTAAGTATATGGACAAATAGACCAAATATGTTGCAAAGCAGAATTATTATATCGAAAAATAACTCGATCGTCACAGCCCCTATTTCTGAGAAGTATTTTGTGTCTGGAAAAAGCATCTTTTGCTCAGCATGTAAGATTTCCTTTTATTCAATAACTTTTCCTTATTGCATTTCAAATACTACGTGTAAACCTTCATATATCTGAGCCAAATGCAACAGAAAAAAATAATACTGTTTAAAAATGAACCAGTGAAAAGTTGCCATTATTCCCAATAATGTAATAAACGTAATCCACGTGACCTTTATAGAGTTGACTGCGTATTTTAGCAACTAGTTTTAGAAGAAAAATGGATTTGAAAATAAAATTTGAAATTTCATAAAATTTATCATTTTCTTTACTTTATTTGAAGAATCTTAAACATACGAGTATATTTAACTTCTGTGTTTAGTTTTCAAACAAAATTAAATGAATGGAACGTATAATTAATGAACTATAAAGCTTGTCTTTTGGTTAATGGAACTGTTGAAATGAGATTATTTGAGAATATGTGGCATTTCTAACCAGAAAGTTAAGAGAGTAGGTATTTTAAAAACAGAACATCCGGACTTCTAAGTTCACTGCTCTCATTTAGCATGTACAAAGATAATTTTAAACTGAAATTGATCCAAAATCATTGAAACATTTATGTAATAGTTGGTAACATTTTCCTGGTTGCCTTTTCGTTCTCTGTGAATGAAAGTTGAAGCCAACATCGTTTCGAATAATTAAGCAGGAAATGACTATGAAACATGGACAGCACATTCAATGCGAGACCTGTTCAGATTCCCATGCTCAGAATTTTTATTTTGGGAATCCCATTTCGTTTTATCTTGGGACATCCGATTCCTCTTTCAATTTGTCCGCTACCCGATTCTACTTCTCCTCGACCATAGCCTTCTTTTTTCTGTTATTACCGCTATAAATAAGGCATAAGCTTCCATTATAGCACTCCGGCTTAGAAGAATAATGATGAAAAAATTGGATTTCTTCTCTTCGTTCTTTTTATACCTCTCAATAGCATGTGGCAGGCAGTGACAGGTTTAGAATTGGAGCTGTAAGACCCAAATGATTCCTCGTATGGGTTCAGCTGAACCCTGAGGCGGTATCATACATATCGGGATAGGGAAACTCCACCTATTAGCTCTAGCACTCTCATATATGTATATGTCGGTCCTGGTGTAGTAGTGGTAACTTTCTGAATCGGGGTAAAAATCCTAAGTACGGCTTGCTTCGTAAGGGAAGTAAAGCCGTGGGTCCCGTGTCGTACATTTACGGCACGATAAAGAACTTCAAATCTGAAAGAAGAGGCCTCTGAACTTTGTCGGCCATTTCACGCCCTGAATTGAATGGGACGCTGATGACCTGAGATGTTAAAGGGCGTCCGTAAATAAACCAAATAAAAAGTGCATGTATGGGTTTGTAAACACACCTGAACTTAGAACATTTTATTTATAATTTTTTTATATATCCAGCCCAACTCCATTTTGGTAATAGAGTGTGTATCACTAGAAGTATGTTTGAAATAGTATCCTTAGGATTTAGTTCCGAACACCATTACTGGAAAGAAAAATTGAATCATTTAGCTTCGTAGTTTATACGCCTCCTTTATTTCATATTCATTTGGTATATAAATTTAAAAACTCTTTCCTGCTTTTATTTATGATGCCTAGTACTCGCATTTGCTGATAAATATATAAGCAGCTATTTTTTTAGTCGGAATTCTACAAAGTAGAACACCATAACGCACCAACTCTGCCTATTTCTTATCATGATAGTCTACCCATTTTCGGCATTCTCAGAAGCAACACGCCATACTTCTATAGAAATGATACCGAGCTCCTCTTTAATTCACCTTTTATGGATTCAAACCACCGGCCTCTCAGTTTTTATTGACAGTTGGAAACAGAAAATTCCACCCTTTTCTGTGCTGCTGGTGAAACAGGAATTCTCGCAACCCAGACTTCGTATTCTTTCTGTCAGTGCGAAGAAGCAAATTGTGGTATACTATTTGGTAGTGGTTGTTTATTTTATTCTAGGAATGCAATGGTTGGCAATATGGACACTTAATGGGAAGAAAATGGCAATCTTCCGGCTTACACTTTAACATTGTTTAATCTTTATCGCATGGTCGTAATTTGGGAAGACAAATATCGCTGACTGCGTTTTCGATTTACGACGAACCCTTTCCTGTCACCATTCCACTCTTGCTGTACAACAACAACAACAACAACAACAACAACAACAACAACAACAACAAAATGAAGATTTGGGGGCAGGGTTTCCGACACATGCGGTGAATGAAATTCAGAGACTTCTCTATCTCCCTATGAGTCACTCGGTTAATATTCTTCACTATGGCTTCTATACTGTTGCATTAACCATCATTCTTCCATTTTTCAATCAGTGATGTCGGTTCTGGTACTTATCTCCTAAACCAAAGATCACGGATCGATAAATTTTTTGGGGGTAAAATCTTAAGTATGGCTTCCTTCGGAAGGAAAGTTAAATATGGCTTCCTTCGGAAGGAAAGTAAAGCCATGGGTTCCATGTCGCAGATTAGCGGCATGTAAAAGAACCTCAACCCCGAAAGAATAGGCCCCTGAGCAAAATTTATCGCCCATTTCACGCTACTGACCTGAGATGTTAAAGAGCGTCCGTAAACAAACCAAATCAACAACCACAATTGACATTTTGCTGTAACTGTGTCAATGGATGCTGCATTATTAATCAAGACTGTTCTACTGCTGCCAACAGGAAAATTATGTCTCTTATACTTTCTTTAAACCCCAAAGTTTAAATGTGTGATTCTTGGAGCTCGATAAGCAATTTAAAGAATAACAATGTATGGAACTCTGTAGAAGCCCTGATTTCCGCTAGACTGCCACCGCCTTAGGCTGAACGTCATTATGTGCATACTTTAATGGAATGTGTGAATGAATAGGATACCTGTAGCTCTAAAAGCGAGCACCTGCGGTTTGGAGACCAGTTAGAGACAAATTCATATCAACTGTGGATGACAGGAACAACAATATTGCTATTCTTGTGGACCGTAAAAGAATTCGGGACTTTTCCAGTGACTGCACATTGAATTCATAGCACAGAAATTGGCATCTCACCAAGTTTCTTCCGCTCTCACCGCCAGTATATTATGCCCAGAATGGCATAATGTACTATAACGAACGCTAAAATAAAGTTAATTTTATTACAGTATCTGTAAAAACACTTAGGTACAAAGGATATTCATTCAGAGTGCCAATATTACAACTTTTCAACCTAGGCGATCAAAGTTCCCACACGTTTTTTATGTTACGACCATGATAATATTTACTCCAACGTTCTTTCCTGCTTTGTTCAAGAGCAACATAATGTCCTGAGATAAGTTATTTGTTAAGCATGGCAGTAAAGTTAAGGACTGGGCACAACTTGGAACGTGCCCCGCAACTCGCAAGCTGTATAATTCAAGTGGCAATTCACTGGACCGAGAAGACAAGACAGATAATGAGGGCAGCCTCGTGAGCGAATGGACCAAATCTCATCAGATATTTATCCCTTCCATGTTGTAAAGAAGAATAAGAGTGTGTTGGACATTCTTTGAATGTTAAGTAGTTGAGTGATAGCTGTTTTAAAGCTTATAAAACTTCAGCCTTTTGCGAGGCTGGTAATATGGTAAACTATGTAACTGAATTTATTTTTGTAAACTGTAATACCAAGTGAACCAATTAAATTTGTAACAGAATGCGCTTATGTTTACTATTGGCGAATTATTTGAATACTTATACCAACTCATTTTTCTTAAAAAGCTGTGTTTTGCACTATGCAATTCCAGAATGTGCGGCTTGGTATATATATATATATATATATATCTAATCTTTTTTTCTTCATTTTCTTCTTAAACAATTTAAGTATTACGCTATAACAGGTCATCGAAAAGTTCCTCCGCGCTCGGGTGATGTGCATTGCGCAGGATAAAGTTTATACTCCTACGTTTCTGACATTCCTTCCTTCAAATTCGAGTTTTTTTGCAGGTAATCCGCTTAACGTTGCTAAAGTTTGGACTTTGGAGTATATGCTTGCCTTATTATTTAAGTAAACACAATAACAGTACGCTCGATACTGCCACCCGAATTCACTTTTCTAGCGAAATCTCGGCTGCACAATCACTGCGGAGCAACTTTTCCATGACCCCATTATATTCAGCAAGAAATGGATTGTTGAACGATATGGAACATTAGATAACGCTTATATGTCAGAATGTTCATTGTCTCAATCATAAAAAACGCATATGAATGTGACAACAGCAGTTTGCAAACCATGATGCCTCTATCGGCGGTCTTCAACGGCGTGGTCTGTTTCTGGTCAGACCTCTTTATATTGAAATGTTTATTTATACATTTCTCAACGGATCCAGAATTAGAGTCAAAGTAAATGTTGGCAATTAATGGGCACGAAAGGACACCGACAACCTTGATGCATACTTTCAGAAAAAGTTTAAACTTTCTGACAGAGATGGCAATACTTTGAGTATCTAAGAGCACTATGGAATAAGCAGTATTATTACAAAGTTCATCAAAAAGTTTTTGAAAACATAATCTTATCTATATTTATCTCTAGTGTGCGAACTAATTATGCAAATGAGCAGGAACAGGCCAGTTTATTAAAGATGATCGATAGTATTTGAAAGCAGCCTTGTCTTGAGCATACATTGCTGAAATGTGCAACTACTTCCACAATGACCGCAAATCTGTGCATAATAATACTGCGGATACAATATGGCTTTTTGAAGAAGCGTGTTTAAAGAATCGATAGGTTCCTGGGCGATAACATGAAGGGAGAGATTTTTCAAGTTGCTATTATTTCTATTCGAAACATAAAAACAAATAAATACTGTACTTAACCCTAGTTTCTCGTAGCCGATAATAGGCGCGTAGTATATTTTTACAAAATAACGGTTAAATCTAAACTTTGATACTTATGGTCATGCCCAGATATTTAAATCCTTTTGTTTTTATTCGTTGAATATGATGTGAATTCGTTTAGATATTCTATTTTAGACTTGCAATTAACTCTTAAAAGTATCAGGTTTATCTGGTCCTTACATAAATTTTTCCTCTTATGCGCCTTTAATAAACAGCATATTAAAGTTTCCAAAACTTGCACTGATGTTTTAGTTTCATTTATACGCGCTTTCATATTAAACAGCTGAGTTTATAGACTTTTCCAAGCCTTAATGAAACCTGAATGAAAGACCGAACCCACAATTCGACGGAATAAATGTTTCCGTAAATGAAAGATCTATAGTCTACTGTTAGAGGAGTAGATCGACCCTTTACCGTGAATTAACTATTAGCGACTTGCCCTATGGCAGCTTTTAATGACAGGTGACTGCGATAATGGGAGTAATGAACGCTTTTACTTTGGGAGATATCATGGGTACGCCCAAAATTACCTCCATGAAAATTTCATAAATAGCTATAAGAGATCGTCGTTAAGGAATGAAAAAAAGAAGAAGAAGAAAAAAAAACATATTTTCCCGCATTCAACAGATCCATGAATGCATCCAAATGAAATATTATAAACTCAAAGTAGAAAGTAAGTAGACCTAATTTTGCAAGCGGAGCTGGTGACCATGAAATGCATAAACATTGGAGTTGTTTCTACACTGAGCAAATGACACGAAATCCACATGAAATGAATTTTGTACTGATTGAACGTTTAGCGAAAACTTGAGGAACGTGTGCTGAAATGAGGAATAGTGTAAGTATTAGATAAAACTGATACATTTAAGAGTTATTTGCAAGTCTAAGGTACAATATCTCATGAAAACAAACTTTATTCAGCAAAATAAAAACAAAGTTTATTCAGCCAAAAAGCGTATAGATATCTAGAAGACGTCAAAGTTTAGATTTAACAGTTATTTTAATTTGTAAGAAAGCGAAAGTGAGAATATATCCTAAATAAGTTAGTCTTTATTAATTTTGATACTATTATATTTATACAAACATAAATATTGGAAACTTAATGAATGTCTTTGCTACTCGCCTATTATCGGCTACGAGAAACTTTGAAATCAACATCCTTAAGTCTTTACTTTAGAAAGTTCGGTTCATTTGAGTAAAATATATGACGTGCTAAGCCTTATACAGAATTGTTTCAGTCTCTATTGTATACGTCACAAATTCATGATCTGGATGCAGAAATGATAATATTCAGCACTAAATCGGGTAAATGCTATTTTATGAAGCAAGTACTTATACAGGAAATGTTAGCAAATATATTCAACGTGCAGTATGTGGGAACAAACTAAGTACACTGTCAAATAAAAAAAATAGCGTGATTGTGGACTTTTGAGCTTTTTTAAATATTATAAAATGCCAAAAATTGATAAAGTAAGAAGGATGTATATAATTGAAAAAGAGAAAGGGATATAATTAAATAGTATATCTTTCAGAAGGCTTACACGAGACAGAATGCATTTTAAGAGAGTGCTGGTTAATGAGGAGCAAATGTTCATAAATATTAAAAATAATAAGAAAATATGTTGCATTAAAAGGAATCTTAATTCATATCTTTGATCTACGGTTAGTTTGACTGGGAAAACACAGACAAATGTTCTAGCATTATGAACTTCCAACTGTGTGACATATCGCTTTGTTAGAGCTAGGTAAGGTTCCTAGTGTCGATTAAAAAAAAAACTTAGTGTTGAATAGAATGAAATAACTGCTTCTTTAATTACCCTTTCAATTTGCATGCATTTATGGATCATTGAAATGAGACTAATTTATTATTTATAATCTTAAACACTCTCGAAATACTGAGTGATCAAATTTATTCAGATTTCACGAACAATTTAATATGAAGGACGTAACTATTGCGAGCGAGTATCTGTCAGTATAATCAGTTGATCTAGGTCTAAGAATTTGCAGTAATTGGCAAGAGTATGTCTTGAAGAGAAAAGAAAGAATGAAAAATGCTATTGCAGTTCGTATTTATATCAGTTTGTTTACAAAATTTTATGGAGTTATTTGTTTAACCACTCGCTAGGTTGCATGTTCTCTCAAAGCCGATACCCTTCAAGCAAGGGGTGCTAACTAGAAATTACGTCATACTGACTCTCGGTAAAGTTCGAATATATTTGCTTAGTCAGTACATTCAAAACCACCCTTATTGTTTAGGTCAGTTGCAACAACCAATTTTTTAACCCATCGCAAAGAGTACGCTTTTAATATACCAACGCTCTTTCAACTCATAACGAATTTCTAGATAGGTGAAACGACGAAGGAATTTTTTTTTTGAAAGGTGATAATCTGAGAGATTCAAATATGCCGGTATTTTTGGATCCTAACTTCAATATAATTAACGTTTAGTGACTTTATAACATTATATGAAGATTTAAACCCTCCTTTCCGAAAGGATTTTTGGCAACTATTTACGGAATAAATTCTCAGAAAAAATTAGGAGGAATATGTTTGGTTTGTAAAGGGAGTTGACAAAACTGCCAGTCTGTTTTAAATTTGATACTACAGATATAATAAATTCCTGTTTGTATGCCGTGTGTTTGATGATTATCTTAAAACAAGGGTGGTTTTTCTATAGTGAAATCAAAAAGATCCTCGAAAGTATCACACAGAGGTTCTACTGTAGCATAAATATCAGGTAGTCAAACTATTATATATAATTTTATTGTTCCCCATATGAATTCTTCTTAGTTTGAGAAGTATATATACTTTTTTATATTAACACCACATTTATAAATTGAACTCTGTACCTTGAAGCAAATGCATATTTTTAATAATATTTAATGCGCTTTTTACTACTGAGGCACCATAGGCGGTAAACACTGATGATATATGAAATGAAATGATATATTAAGGACGGATTTTTAAGGAAGGAAAAGTTCCAGGCCTAAGTTTAGGGTACTGAGGGGTACTGAGGAAAACCTGGGAAAAAACCTCAATCAGGGAGGATGGTCCTGGTGGGATTCAACCCCAGATCTCCCGCTCACGAGTCCGTGCCTTAACGACTTCGGCCACTCGTTGTGCATAGCATCATCCTGTCACTAGTAATACTTGTCGGAAAACAAATTGGATGCAACACATATTCTTATTTTTAAACCGAAATAAATTATTCAGAGCTACACTGTTCCAGTAATATGCATTTGAAACTATCCGTACTGTAGGTACAATTATGATGAAGTTAATAATACGTTTAATCATCTGTGAAACCGCAGAATTCAAATGAATAGTTGATTTCTCAATAAACACTACGGTTACTTACTTAATTATTTGTATGGTTGAAAAAAAAATAGAGACAGTAGTAAAATGTATTTAGATGTTGGGGAGGGGAAGTACAAACTATTACGTATTCTATTTTATTGTAAAACAAACCGACTTTTTCACATTCGGAACGAATGAAAAGGAGAACATCTCTGGGCTTTTATAAAAACATTAGAATTTAAACTCGCAGAACTTGAGTCTAGAGGAAACGAAATATATCTTTCCTTGTGCGTTTAACGTCCAAGGTACGATATTTGTACCATTAGCAATAAAAGGGAACATTCGCTTCGCTGTATAACTTGTGCTCATTAATTATTCATAAAACGTCTTCTACATTTCCTTTTTACAACTTCGGATTCTCAAGAAAAAGTATTGAGGAGATAAAAACCTCCAGTTTCACCAAAACGAGAGAATGCTGTTTGGAAGATGTCAGGAAATTTACTTTACTGCTCGGTTAAGAACAGCTGGTGAAAGTTTTTATACGATAGAAAGAAATGATATTCATTACGAAGTTAATACTTAAGGTAACATCCCAGTTATAACAACTATTAACATAAAATGTTATATTATAACATATATTAGCGTAAAACTGCTTGTACTATAAAATCCGATGAATATATAATTACTCCTACATATTAAGGGAAAAATTAAAGAGAAACGCGGGGGGGGGGGGGGGGCAAATGATATTTTTGCTTTATGTATCATTTTAATATTTGAAACTTTGTTTATTTTGATGCGCTTTTCATTATTGTTCCATGGTTATAAGTATTTTAATGCTTTTTTAATTATGTCACTGCAATAGCCTTTTTATTTGATTTCACGAACACTTGTTCAGTTAAAATTCTATATTTCAGGAACTATTTGCTCTAGAAGGCTGTAATTTATCTTAAATGACAGAAAAAGTTGCACTTCATAAATTTCCAGGGTTTGTTTTCATCCATAATCCTTTGTTGTTTCACAGTGTTGGAGGGTATTGACTGGCGTTTCCCTCAAAAATTTAGTTTTTTCTGTAAAGGCGTATTTTAGGTACAATTATTAAAAACTACATTTTTGCATAAGTTTTCCATTTTTTTTAGAATCTATATAATCTTTCACTTTGAAATGTTTACCACTTATTAATGGTATTATTGTGATGATTAAGATCGATTATGGTAGAGGAAGGACGAATGTGGCAATGTAAAAATAACGTGTTGGGGGGAAAAAATAAAAAAATAAAAGCAAACAATTGAAAATGACTTTTAT
This sequence comes from Metallyticus violacea, assembly GCA_030762175.1. NCBI lineage: Eukaryota > Metazoa > Arthropoda > Insecta > Mantodea > Metallyticidae > Metallyticus > Metallyticus violacea. The sequence goes on along the minus strand of CM060833.1, from coordinate 131,401,145 downwards.
AATTTGCTTCGGAGTCATGGAATAGTAGTGAAAATATATCACAAAAATTCAATTAAAGGCATCTGTATACTGCAAAAGTTTAATTTCATTAGCTAGAAACAGCAGAATGAAAATACAAATAACATGGATACAGTTACCACAAAAGGCAATAATTAATATATATAAATGTACAATTCATTTCAGTCTTCTAAACTTTTACAAGGAAAGTGTCAAGTTTACGAAGGGTTAATTGGAATTGCAACAAAGTTAAAGAGATTCTAGCTCAAGAGCATTATTACTTTTCAAGTAATTATGGATCAGTTTTTCAGTTAAGCGCACATTATTTTGAAATATATTTAATCACCTTTGGAGATAACCTTCGAGGTCTTTAGACTATAGAGACACAGACAATAGAATTTCACGCTTGGGACTGGACAAGGCACGAAATTCCAAATGGTTAAAACATCGGAACCTAAATTTGTCTTGTTTGAATACAATTTCAAAACCTTAGCCAACAAGCCTGCGCTATGTGAAAAACCATGGTTAAACAACAAATCTGATGTGATACACCCAACCATCTTAGGCGTGGAAATAACTTTATCTGACATACAAACTTTTTACTGTGCTCCTTTAAGGGGATTCCATAGGTGTATTCAATGTACAATAAATTATCTTTCCAAATAATTATCAAGTCATCTCAGCTTCTCCATCTTATTAAAACGTTAGTTCAAACCACTTCTCTTATTAGAATAAACTATTTGTGTTCTTATATGTTCGCCGCCAAAGGAGAAGTGGCATATTTCTTTTACTTCGCATCCACACTTCAGGTTATTCCTAGATTAAAGACATTATTTTTAACTTCTTGTGTTTCATATAAAACAACGTTAATATAAACGTCCCTTTTTCAAATTCATCAACTTTTAATACAAGTGATTCACAAGAAGGGCTGAGATTGCCGATAAATTTACGAACGAAGTAAATTTATCTGCAAAGTTCGGACCCTCAAGTTAGGACTATTTCGTGCATAAAACAAGAAATTAAATATACATTTCGTAAACATAGCTTACAATTTTGTAATAGTTGTGTATTTGTATAATGAATACTTGATGTTTTCAATAAAGATTAAGTATTCTAGCAACAAACGAATGTCAGTTGTCAATAATGTCAATACGGAATAGGCAAACACGGATTTAGGACTATTTCATGAATAGAACAAGAATAAAATAACATATATATTTGAAATTCGCGCAAAGAATATTAACAATTGTGTAAACTGTTATACTTACTTATGAATACCTACCTATTTAGATACCGTGAGAATGAAATAGACGAAATGAACTATTACAGTCGCTACCGTTAGATTTACTTATATCTACCGAGAAAAAGAAAACGGGAAACATTTTTACCTTTCAGAACAACGTGTTTATTGAGATTTATGGTTGCTTAGGCAGACATTGTTACATAATTTACAAAATGATTGATTGGCTCAATACACACACACAAAAAAACCTTGAGTGAATGCACATTAAGTTACATAGTTAAATGTACAATTACTGAAAACAAAGAAAAGTGGTCAGTGGTGCGTGCTCAGGAATTATATAGTGGGTGTAGAGTTGGCTACACTGATCACAAGACAAAGGAACTTCGCGTGATAAAACGGATTTGATAAAACAATTTACAAATACGATAATTTCACTGCGATATCAGGCTGTGATTGAATCAAAATTCAAAATGTTGTTTTATTTCATTGTGCGATTTTATGATGACGTCACATAAATTAAACAGCTATTGCAAAAACATTCTGAGCAACTCCATGCACCGTTTATTATATTTTGTTATTTATTCATTCCTTTCTGCAAGCAATTTTACTAAAGGCAAGTTTAATAACTCGTCCGAATGATTAAAAAAAAACAGGGATACAGGTTCCGAGCTCTCCATTAACTAATCAGAAATACTCTTCACTAAGTTTGACCGCAAACTAAGAAAATAACGCGAATTAATACGCTTCTTTCTAACCATTCCTTTTTCTTCGCTTTTTTGACGTATAAAATCAAATTATTATAATACGGTCTACTGAAAATGTTTGTGAGTTTCTGAATAATATTTTAGAAACATATAAAGAATTGAAGTGGTTCACGTTGGGCCCCAATTTGAAGCGTGGTTTTTATGTGGCCCACACTTTGCAAGCCAATTTTGTAGCGGTTTATTGTTGTTATTGAGTTGCATCAACCTGTTTCTTACGCTTCAAGACAACAAAATTGAAGTGTAATTTTCACTGTTTTGTAGAGCGCCTCTCAATAGGGCTGGGAGAGAATATTTTTCGTTATAATAATTACATGACGTACATTGTACACTAAACAGTTTATAATAACAGGGTTCGGTGTAGTGATCTTGACTAACATCTAATTCTCATAACATCATTTTGCGAAGAAAGGGTAATTAAAATCGGACTTTGATCTTAGGACTGCAGCTGTCCTCGCGTTTGAGTCACCGACCCTCTAATTATGATACACAATTTTTCCACTGCTCACGCAGCAGTAGAAGTATTGATTTTTCTCATGGAACCAGCCATCAGCAATTTAACTCTTAACAAGTACCACATCGCTCTTGTGCCCATAGGTCAATGTGCTATACGTAACAGTAGACAGTATTCGAAAATGAGGTTCGTCGAAGTGCTCGAATTCTTCTCTCGAAGAGTCCTATATAAGTGAACGAGTATTCCCAAAAGCGGCGAACTGTCCCCTCATATACTTCCTTGAAAAAATCACCTCCACGTGGTTTACAGAAGCCCACGAGGTTCACAAATGTAAGCTCGCGATATCCGCGACGCTTTAAAAATTTAAATTATACAGAAATGAAGGATTGCATTGCTTATATTTAAATGATGTCATAACGCCACTAGTACCCGAGGTCGTTAAGGCGCAGACTCGTGAGCGTGAGGTCTGGGGTCTGCCAGGACCGTCCTCCCTGACTGAGGTTTTTTCCAGATTTTCCTCAGTCCTCATAAATGGTAAATGCCGGGGAGGTACCTTAAACTTATCCTAGAACGTTTCCTTCCTTAAAAATCCTTTCATAATATATCAATTCATTTCATTTCATTTCATGTCATGTATCATCAGTGTTTACCGCCTGTGGTGCCTCGGTAGTAAAAATGAGCGTTAAACACTATTTAAAAAAATATGTCATTAGGCGCGAAAACCAAGCGTACTGACGTAACCAAAGTACAAGTACCTACCTGTCGTTTTATCATTAAAAGGACATAAAACTTGCCTTTCGCGTTCACCTTTTATTACATTTTTTATTTCATCGTCTTGAGATTCTTTCCCTCTAAGACTGAATTGTGCAACAGAACTATCATAAAATGATTATCCTATAATTAGTGTAAGATTAATACTACATTAATATTAAATTATTAATTAAAAATAATACATTATTAAATATTTACTGTACCTATATATATTAATGAAACATAAAAATAAAGAAGCACTATTAACAATGTAACAAATTAACACTAATAATAAAAGTAGATAAAGATAAAACACAGAGAAAGAGTCACACTTGAAACTGCTATATTTCGAACTACTGCGAGTTCTTCAATGGCAAGAAGCTAGACCAAATATATATATCTTGAAATTCAAATTTTGGTGAATAAAATATATATATTATTTATGTATGGAATTTTCATAAAGTTAATGTTTTCCTGTTACGAAACAATAGTGAAATTAATTGTTAATTACTATAAAGAAGTGAATAAAGTGATAATAACTTAAATGTATACTAATTTTTAGCTTACCGGGCAGCCGCTATAATAAATGTCCTACAATGGTATTTTAAATTCAGAGTTTATTCCGGAAACCTGGAGATTATCTTAACCATTTATTTTAGCACATGGAAAAATAAAATTGCAAATGAAGATTTTCTTATTTGGCTAGCAACTTTCATTTTTGGAGCATGCAAGAGTACATTTTTGTGATTGATGAAATATTTTAGATTAGCAATCCAATATTATATTAGAATACAATCAAAATAAAGACCTCTTCTATGAGGTGTAACGAATTATGATCGATCTGGAGAAATAGGAAAGTTCATTGGGAAAGTAAGTTCACTATATTTGGGATTAAAATACATGCAATTGAAACTTATGTTAGAGATGTCAAAGAAATTACAAGAGGTTGCCAAAATTATTTCACTTCACCCTGTTTTTTTTCTCTTATAATTTTAAAAAAAGCGAACCTAATTCAGTGATCTTTGATTCAGATATATATTGGAGTATAAGAACCATGGTAATCTCATAGGGTTGAAAGTGGTTTTTTTTTTTGCCAAAGTGGTTTTTTTTTTTTTTTGCCAAAGCCCTATAGAGTGATACGATCTTTAAATAAAGGGGGCGAGGCTGTTTCAACTTTGTTGACATTGGTGGTGTGGAATATGGCACCATCTTGCTCAAAATTACCGGTACGGAGCTCCTCGTCAACCATCCTGGTTCATAAATTCTAAGATTAATTACATCTCGACTACGATATTCACCTTTTATGGAAGAAGATAAAGGTAATAATGCGGTGCTGCGAAAGAGCGTACCGCGCCGCAATTCTTACACCATGCATGTGTGCAGATTCTCACTAATCCAAACACTGGGAAATGAAGGAAGGTGGAACCATGCCCATCGGAGAACTATGTGTAACTCAATATTTCCATTGCTAGATCTAAAAAAAAATTGAAGTAGCTCCTAGTTGTTGTTATTATTGCTATCTTTTTTGCAAATCGTTGGTTTATTATGTAGAAACTTTACCTTTGCTTTTAGTAGTTTTGGACACCTGGCTTTGTAGACATCCGGAACGTTGTTTTTTAAATTTTTTCACAGACATTGAATGCAACATGTTGCCCATGGTTTCCGAAAAAGGCATAACGTGTTGACGTACATGCATGAGTGACATAGATACTATAAAGCGATGTTGACACTCTTGCGTTTACGTAACCACGTTTCTTACATGCTAAATTATGTTGCATCAGAATTCAATATTGTATCTTTACTCAATTTAAGAGCTTCCCTACACTCATTCCTGTCCTTACCTCTTCCCAATGTGATATTTTCACCACCAGTCCTTGCGCCGCTGGAAATGTTAACTGTAAATCAGTAATGATATCCAAAGCAGGCGATGCATATCTAGATGTTGCTGGTTGGCGATATAAGCTAATAATACAGATATGTATCTCTCTTATATATGTATATATATATGTATATATACTATTAATGGCGTAATAAAAGCTTCTAAAAAGCATAAAAATTCATAAAAAACACTCAGAGATAATGATGAGAATTAAAACCGAGTTCATTCTCATCACGTGACCAAGAGCCAAGCTCGAAATATCCGTGTGGTTTTAGTGTTCAATTTTACGGTTTTTAGTGTGAAATTTTATGTGAACTTTTTTATATTGCACTCTGAGTGTTTCTTATGAATTTATATGTATATATATGTGTGTGTGTGTATATATGTGTGTATATATATGTATGTGTATATATATGTCGGTCCTGTGGTGTAGTGGTAACCATACTTGTCTCCTAAATCCAAGATCGCGGATTCAAATCCGTCCAGGATCGATGGGTTTTTTCGGGCGTAAAAATCCTAAATATGGCTTCCTTCGGAAGGGAAGTAAAACCGTGGGTCCCGCGTCGTAGATTTACGGCATGAAAATAAACCTCGGGCCTTAAAGAAGATGTCTCTGAGCAAAATTTGGCGTAGTTTCACGCCCTGAAATGAAAGGAACGCTGTTGACCTGAGATATTAAAGAGCTTCCATAAATAAACCAAATCAATTAGAGTTACATGAATGTATACTGCTCGTGGCATATTTTCAATTATATGTTAAATATGCTTAAACATACTTAGAAGGTTATTACTCTTCCTGAATATCTTTCCCCCTTTTTGTTGCCCCTCCCTTACTCGTAAAACAAAAGTCTTGGACTTCTATATCCTCCCCATCTCTTTATAATATCTCTGCCATGCTTAAATTGAATGTATTCAATAAATCTATTATGATATATGCTTATGTAATTATGTTCAGTTGTTTGAAAGTTAAAAGGAAAAATAAGGGACCATGAGCTAATGAAACAAGTTAGCAGAAGTTAGCAAGTTAGCAAGTCGCCGTTAGATATGATGCAATGCTTCATGAGTTGGAAGGTTATCAACAGCAATTAATAACTGCTCATAACACTTTAGTGTAAGAAAACTGAAACATGCTTATATATATATATATATATATATATATATATATATATATATATATATATATAGGATTACACATCAGGGCATAAAGAAAAACTCCAAAAGATGTTGTATGCAATAATTTTTTCTGAAGGATATATAGTAACATGTCTTGGACGCGCAGTGATCAAGAAATATGAATTCCGGGTGATGATGATGATAACGATTACATTACAGAACGAAAACCCTGCAAGAACCTTTGTAAAAAAGTAAAATGACACTCTTAAATTGTCGAGCATTAGGAACCTGAGTGTTATTTCTTTTCTTTTGCTTCCGTAGAAAGTCTTTTGTTTGGCTAGCCGTGAGAGAAATGTGTTCTATTTCCGCTGAAGCAATCACCTTCTTGTTAGCAGGGAAACAATATACAGAAGTGGCGTAAGAAGAACGGGAAAGCATTTACAACCAGATACTTTTGTGACTTTAAACTGCTGTACTTTGTCTCTCCTGAGCACGAAAGGGGGAAGTTGGAGTAACAGAATAGAGAAAATTCCTGCTGATTGCTCTCATAATACCCTGCAGTTCCCTGAAGAAAAGGGATGATGCGAGGCAAGCAGAGGGGTGAAGTGCTTTAAAATAGAAAACGGGTCCTGATATACCACATAAAAATTCTCAAATGTCATTTTCTTTAGTCCTTTGCTTGGAACTGGCATTTTTTTTTTTTTTTATTTCTCTTCAGTCTGCCCATCTCAGGCTTGAGTGGAAGACGACGGGCAGAGGGGGAGAAGGAGAAAACTCCATTAGAAAGGAATATATTTTCTTTTGCGCTCCTCCTTCCTTGTCGCGTTGGGCTTTCCAATGCGTGTTGAAGTGTGGAGCGGGACACACCCATTTTTCTTTCATGCTATTCAGAAAATGTAAATTTTGAACGTATGTTAGCTCGAGCGTTTAGCAGGAAGGCCCACTTTTCAGTCTTTCTCTTCTCGTGGTGAAGGCCAGTAATTAATCAACGTTCTATTTTTAGCGTAAACCATTTACTGCTAATGCATTGCTATTACATTTTCCCGAAAATATTCAATGCATATTTCTTTTAAAGGTGCACATAATGTAAAGTTTCAACGAATAGACCTTACCGAAATATACTGCTATACATTATAAAACAACATTTTCAAAATGGTCTTAAATATATCAGCTACAAGATATTTTCATTATAAAATTTAAAACAGAATACTTTTATCTTAAATCTGATAATAGGATTTTATTTATATGCTTAATGTTCTTTTTTTTTGATTGATTTATTTATGGACGCTCTTTAACATCTCAGATCATCAGCGTCCCATTCAATTCAGGGCGTGAAACGGCCGACAAATTTTGCTCAGAGGCCTCTCTTTCAGGCTTGAGGTTCTTTTTCGTGCCGTAAATGTACGACACGGGACCCACGGCTTTACTACCCTCCCGAAGGAAGCCATACTTAGGATTTTTACGCCCAAAAAATCCATCGGTCATGGTCGGGTTCGAACCCGCGTTCTTGGGTGTAGGAGGCAAGTATTGTAACCACTACACCACCAGGACCGACCCTTAATGTTCATAAGGTGTTACTGTTTACATTAGCTCTAACACATATATTCATTACTAATACGAGTACATCATCACCTGCGTCAAGACCATGCTTTAATTATAGAATTCTTCCGCTTACACAGTATTTAATATTTAGGCTATAAAGCGCGCCCCAGCCGGTCCCGTGCATACTCCAATTCAGCTTCTTAAATGTTTTTATCCCTTTGCTAAACAAACATTACGTCGCAAAAACACATTATGATTGAATTTTGTAACAATTTCCCCGATCCACTCCCACTGATAAATTGTATAAGCGCAATCATCACATTTGGCATTGTAATTAGTAATATAAATATTATGTATGTGTATATATGTGCCATAAGTTTTTTCTTATTACACACATAAGGTTCTTTTACGTATCATAGTCCGTAAATCTACGACACGGGACCCGCGGCTTTCCCATCCGAAGGAAGCCATACTTAGGGTTTTTATGCTGATAAAATCCATCGGCGGCCTTCTTTTCATATAAGTCACATGGTTTAGTCGCTCTTACAGATTAATGAAGATATGGGTTGTTTGCATGCAATTTTTTACTTTGAATGGACATATTTTTAACATCAGTTTTAGGAAAGCGAGCATTCCAAAGACAAACAAAACAAAAACGGAATTGGAAGAGATAAATAAACAAGCAAATAAATAAATACACGGTGTCCTAGAATAGCCTTACAATTTTTCAAGTTATACCCTGGTTTATTTGACAGACACCCTTCATTGGATGCAGTGGTTTTATGTTTGACAAAATTATCCATTATAATCAATCCTTGTAATGGATGTTTTTTCCTTCGAGGGAATCCTCCACGCTTAATAACCAGATGGTCGGCTCAAGCTGGTATCGCGGTGAACGGAAGTCAGAAAGTCCGCAGCTGTGATTGTCACTTACCACTATCACTTAAACTCTTAAAATGTACATTTACTCTCCACTATCAAGCAAGAATATTGCAGTTGTCTCCCTTCATTTTCCTAATATTTCTAGCATGGGATTTTCAATTCATCTGAAGTGTGTGAATTTGTCTTGTACACCTTTCCTTTAATGCGCACAGAGATAAAGATCGCAGGGCGTTAAATCAGGGGACCAAGGGGGCCATATGTTGTTAGTGATGACTCTTATTGTGTGATATTTCATAAGTTCAATTGAAAGGAGACATGGGCTGTATGTACATTTGCAGATTCCTTTTGCAAAGTTGCATATCTACGTTCTCTCGCAGTTAATTCACGAAAAAAGTTGCAAAATATTCTGCACATAACTATCACTATTAATTGTTTCTTTAAAAGAAAAAGATTCGCTATTGCGGCAAATGGAGCAGCATACGCGTATCTTTTGCTTATGCAGGGGTTCCTCATGAAGCAGGTTAGGTTTTTCTAAACTCCAATTTTGATTGCATTGTGAATTAACGTACCCACTTAGATGGAACAAAGATTCTTCCGTAAAGAAAATTAGTTTAGCGTCAATTTCTCTGTCGTGCACACTATTCTAGGTGCATTTACAAACTCTGTTCCTGGATTCAGGGTCACCTATTTTAAGTTCTTGCACTGCACTAATTTTATAGGGTTTTTAATGTCAGTAGCTTTGTAGTTGTTCGAACAGAGAAATAAAAATTCCTATTTCCCGGGAAAAAATTCGAAAGCATTTTTAGAAGAACATTCCAAAGTAATTTCAATATTATTTAATCTTTCTTCTGTGAGTACTGTGCGCGGTTGTTAACGCCTTTTATTAAGAATATTTCCTGTCTCGCGAAATTTATTTACCAATCTGTGAATCGAATTTCGACTTGGTGGTTGAGTATCGAGGAATCTCTCTTGAAACAATCTGCGCCGATTCTGTACGCACGTACGAAATAGAATACCTGAATGAAAACTTCTGTACGTTCCTAGAGTCAAAGCCATACTGACCTCTCCTATGGCTTCCCAGCCGGCCTTTAAGAGGAGAACTGTAGAACTTGACCAACTGCGGCCAACTGCATGGAACTGTCCCGGGAAGGAAAAATCACCCAGTTTTTGTATTTTTAATTTTTTATATAATATTCTCATTGACGAATAAGCTACATAATTAGTATTTTATCGATTCGCATATAATACATGTTCCCTTTTTCTCTACTTGTGTACCCACATTAAATATAATCTTTTTTTTATCTGTTAGTATTGTGAATTTACTGTCAGCACACGAGGGCAAAGTATTTATGCAATGACAGTGAAATAAGGAGAACATTTTTTAAAAAAACATGCAAAGTAACTCCTAACACGTTCTCAGGAGCCAGATGCTGACGGTTATTATATCAGCTACTGCTTTTCCCAGCTCTTACAGCGTAATGTGGGTTGCCTATTTCGAAAAATTATACGGCGATTCTGGTTTCAGTACTTAGCCAGCACAATGTTAAGCGTAAATGAAGTTAGTATTGCGTCCCGTGCTATAAATATTTATATTAGTAAAAGTAATGTAATGTAATATGCACTGGGAGAGTGGATAAAAGACACGATTCTTGTCAGAATTTTATCCAAGAAGCAACTTAACTATCTTGAGACAATGTTGTATCAAATGTGCCATTCGGGAACAGAAAAATACAAACATCTGAAAAGAAAAAGTTGTTAATTATGTCATAATAGAAATGTTTCTTAGCATAAGCTTACTTACTATATGTGCAGTTAATTCACTCACTAACACAGCATGTACATTTGTAAACATTTTATTCTGTGTTGCTGAGGCTAAAATTCTTAATGTGAGAATTATGTGAAACGTGAAAGGAACTTCCACCCTTCCTTTAAACTATGGAGAAAATGTAAAATGCATTGGCAAAACAATCGCTGACTTTCTTAGGGCATCATCAAGGGTTAAGTAGTAATTATGCTTGTTACAGCCTCAAAAGTTTGTTAAACACAACTCCTGAAGGTCCAGGATCTCTCTTGTATTGCAAGGATTTCGTGGCGACATTTGCATTAGTTTATCTATTTATAAGTTGGTTCTATTTAGTGTTGTACTTTATTATTAATTCAATAGTTTTATTAAGAGTAGTCTCGGTTCTTTCCTGATACCATCATTTTTCTTGCTGTGTCTTACTGTATCTCTCCTAAAGCCAGCGACAATAGCAGAGCGAATTAGAAACCAAAAAATCTTGCTGTACAAATTATTAAATGATGACATCACAACAACTAAGCCAATTACAAACAAAATGAGTCTGTGGAAATTTCGATCATTTACTTGCTACCTAAATCTAATCCACCACTTATTCGTGAACTCAAAAAAAAAAAAAAAAAAAAAAAAAAAAAAAAAAAAAATCCGTGATTATTTATAAATTTGACTTAGATATTTGACTTTTCAACCATTTTGATGAAAAATTTCGTGACGTACAAAAGTTTGTAATTAATGATAATGACAAGTATATGGGGACTCACTAATACCCTCCGTTCAGCACGTTAACAGAAAAGTGTTATATTTATTGATTTTAAATGTTACATAACTTTCATTGTGCTCGTGTAAAAACTATTTTTAAAAGGCAATTAATTTGTCATTGTTTTGTAGTAAAATTTTTAAAATTGTAAATAGCGACTATGTTAATATGATTTCCAGTCACTAATTATTGCAATATTAACTTATTTGTTGTTTTCATAATTAAACCTGAAATTAATTTCTTATGGAAGTGCATGTTCATACGTTAGCATTATTTAAGGAACAGGGCGTGTGATTCACGCCGTATTTTGCTAAATGTACTATGTCACATAATAACACAATTTGACTTAGGTCTTTTATTTTTTGTTCTTTTTCTCCTAATAATCTGCATATTTAATTACTGATCATTAATTAAAACGTAGAAATGATTTTTATTCTCGTTTTATTTGTAGGAATTATTTTCTTTTCCCTCCAGTTAGATTTGTTTTATAGCAAGAAGACCACTGTTACTAATACAGTAAGCGTGGGAGAGAGGCTGTGTGTAGTTAAACAATTCCCAGACGACAAAACATGTCTGCGACTTCAGACCTGCGTTGTCAGAGACGAAATAAATACAGCTTTATTAAATACCGTTCTGGTTGTTGCACTGTTCGGCTAGGAATGAGCTGTATGAAAATCTACATTTGAAGCTTCACTCAAACCGCACAAAGCGTTTCATTTAATTACTCACATCACTCAAAGCAAATGCCATTGGGTAATATAACAGTCCTATATAGTGGCAGTATGTACTGGCTGCTCATTTTAATATGCATGGGTGAAATTCTACACTTGGTGATGTTTATTGATGATACATTTTCATAGCTAAAAGTGGATTTAATTTGTAGCAGCCATGAAGTTTTCAAACATAGGGAGTGTGATGCTTTCAAACAAATGTGAAATGTCGAAGAGTCAACATGAATTTAAATTTTACTTCAGTAAACTAAAGGTTCGAAAGTGTAGAAAAAAGGATGCACAATGAACTTTCTACACTATGCAATATTACTAATCTCGTATCTGAATAGCCAGATTCTCTGCGCTTTCTCACACTGCCCATTGGATTTACAAGTCTGAAGCCCACGTTTTATAAATAACTTCACACGTTTTGCTGCAGTAATGTGTGTGTCTTATTTTTAATACCTTAAGGTGAACAGGTCTTAAGTAATTTGCAGTCTTCTTAAAAGTAAAACCTTTTAAATATTTATAAGCGTTTAATCAGATTCACATATGAACAAGCTTTCTTCTTCTATTTACTGGAGTAGACTTTTATTCTGAAGACAAAGTTTTATTTTTAATTGCAATGAATATTAACACTCTCTCGTTCGTACTTCGCAGATTTATCTTTTCTTTTCTATGATATACTACTGTGGCTGTTGATTTAAAAACCCTCGGAGTGTATTTGTACTATATATCGTGGGAGAAGGTAGCACACGTTCTAAAATAGCGCTCTCTAATTGCTGAAATACATTAATCATTAGATAAGCTATAATACCAGAGCTATGCCTTTAACGTCGTAATTACAATAAAATTTAAATTCAGCAACATAGTAAAAAAAAAAAAAAAAAAAAAAAAAAAAAAAAGAAAGAAAGAAAGAAAGAAAGAAAGAAAGAAAATTACTGACAACATATCTTCAATTTGTAGATTTTTTTTTATCGCTCTTTAACATCTCAGGTCAACAGCGCCCCGTTCAATTCAGGGCGTGAGACGGCCGACAAATTTTGCTCAGAGGCCTCTTTTTTCAGGTTCTTGTTCGTGCCGTAAATGTACGACACCGAATCCACGGCTTTATTTCCCTTCTGAAGGAAGCCATCTTAGGGTTTTTACGCCCGAAAAAACCAGCACGGGTGGCCGAGGTCGTTAAGGCACGGATTCGTGAGCGGGAGGTCTAGGGTTCGAATCCCGTCAGGAGCGTCCTCCCTGACTGAGGTTTTTTCCAGGTTTTCCTCAGTCCTCATAAATGGCAAATGCCGGGAAGGTACCCTAAACTTATATCTGAATAGTTTCCTTAAAAAAATCCTTTCTTAATATTTCATTTCATCTTATGTATCATCAGTGTCACCGACTGTGGTGCCTCAAAAGTAAAAAGGGCGTCAAACACTAATCAAAAAAAAAAAAAAAAAAAAAAACCGAAATAGTCCATCAACCCTGGCCGGGTTTGAACCACGATCTTTGATTTAGGAGGCAATTATTGTTACCACCACACCATTAGGACCGACCAAATTTCTTAAATCCCTGGTATTGAACAACTGTAATGATAATTTAGCAAATAAACTTCATAAATTTAAGAAGGTACACACTGAAAACGAATTGACCTTTTACAATTTAAACAACAATTTCTGGATTTAAAAACGGTTTAAGTAAGAACTTTAATTACATAATCCAACACAGAATTTCTTAATTGTCAGCTTAGCAAACTACCTGAGTCAGTAGAAAAGTAAGCGAGTACGTTGAGCTTTGTTAAACAGAAAGCGTGTGAATTAAAAGTGACTGGCACAAATAAAAGTTTCACCAAGTATATTGACCAAAAGCATGCTTACTCAAGGAAAGTAGTGATCAACTCGTCGATGTCAGCAAAATCATTAGGCAAGCCAGTCGGGAACAGCAGATGACGCCACATGTTCCAACCAATCAATAATAGCTCGCTACGTGTTCTACAATAACTAGTAAATAATACTTTCGAAAACTCCAGGGAATGAGCATCATAACTCGGAAAGGAAAAAGAAGGACAAAGGAAAGGGAAGACAATTTATCTACCGTGATAACACATTACAATATCAAATAAACTCTGCGTTACTTAAATAGTGGTTGTGTTTGTTTCAAGATGCTGAAACAATCTCGGATAATGCCAAAGCTATACTTTTCTGAAATGCTTAAAATGCATAAAATACATATTTGGTAATTAAAAGGATCAATTTATAAAGCAAGCCGATTGAATTATTTCCCCTAAAATGGATAGGTAATGTCTTTGGCAAACTTATGTTGATTTCATTTTATTATATGAAACTCCCATGCAGTATTAGCAAGATAAAGCCATTAATGCACTATCTATAATGGAGACAAGAGAGGTCGGCTTTGCATTTATGACAAGATCAAACAATATTTGTACGATATCGGCAACAGCAAAAAATATAATAAACTGCCGTGCATTCAAACCACGATATATCTCAAAAACACAAAGGTAATACATACAGTGCCCCTCTGCTTCCTAAATGTTGTCTGTTTCTTCTTGTCTGCAATTTCGAAGTTTTTTTCTGAGCAAATGTGAACATTTTCAGATCGTTTCTGAAAACGGAAGCGCTTTTAGGCTTGTTCATTAATTTTAAATTCAAAATTATTCGGATAATCCATCATCCATTAATGCTATGGCTCATATCACGTGCTCTCTATTTATAAGAATATGTGTGTGTTCTGTCGATTGCGGATAGTGCTCAAAGCCCACTGCCAGAATATTTTACAGCATAAATAAATGCCCAAACAGCTGGATGACACATATTGGCACGAAATCTTTTCGGCTACTTAATTTTTTTAAATTTTAGTAGTATTTATTTGCTTACTTTAAATAACATAAGGCTTTTTACAAACCAGTTTAAATATACAGATATTTCTTTTATTAACTTAACCCATTAGGACTTCTTGTCTTCGGCAAGTCATGTTGTAGCGAGACCTCAGTTGCCGGTAAAACGATTATTTCGCAAGCGGCTATATTACATTTTGGCGTTTTATATTATTATTATTATTATTATTATTATTATTATTATTATTATTATTATTATTATTGTTGTTGTTGTTGTTCAATTTTCGTTATATTTACTTGTTTATTTATTGTTCGTTTAATGTTTATCACAACAATACTGTTGCTTAAAATGCACTAAGTGCCCATTCTCCTCTCTAAGACATTACTGTATCCTACTAAAGGGGTTCCGGGAGATTTATTGAAGTTCTATGTAGCTAATACTCTTATAAATATCGCTTGACGTGTATATACTTTTTAGTTGTTCCAGATAACGTGGATTGCTTCAGTATATTTTATTTAAATATTACTTTACACATTTACTTTACAAACACCCAAAATTCTTGAAAGTCACAAATCAGAATAAATTATTACATAACAATACTTCACCTAAAGTGCAAATCCACTATCCAGTCATGTGAAGTCGCGGCATCTCGCAGAAAATATAATATCCATACAGCAGTTCTACCTCGCCAAATCCACAAAATGTACACAGTATTTTATTTACATTGCTACCATAGATAAAAAATTCCTTAAGAATATAAACCTTAGGACAACGCTTGCACTTATTGCACACTAGATTCCATTTACCTGTTCTTGCATAAAAATTTCAAAAACTATATAGTGATTCACAACAATAACTAGGTATTGGAATTCGTAAATACTTGCCATCAAATTAGATACATTCAAACACAGGCTATGAGTGCAGGTAAACAAGAACTATGAGTGACAGGTGTAAGGGGGTTTGTAGCTCCTGACTTATTTATCCCTCCAAACTGTCGTCTACAGTCAAGTGCCAGCATAACTTCATCCCGCTCCATTGCGGTTTTATTGCTTAGAAATTCCTGGCAATGAGTAATAACAAATCAAGTAAAACAAAATTAAAAATCGTCATTAACTAATGTGAGTTACGGGTCCAGAATTCCATCATGTAGTTGTCTGTAAATCGAATTATAAAACCGCCTTTTTTCATATTACAAAGGTGTAATACAGAAAATACATCACTTGTACTGGTTGTCTCAAAGTTCTCCGAGGGGAATATTCTAAACAATGGCTCACATTATCTTACTTCTCTATCAGAAACATCTCAGTGATATAGGCTTTTATCAATAAAAATACCTTCACTTCACACCTTTACACTGAATTAATTTTGTTATTTGGACCGAATTCACAATCCAGGATGTTTATGGCAAGTTTCTTCCGTATGTTGATTTTTTTTCTTTCCTTTTTTTTTTTTTTTTTTTTGATTGGTTTATTTACGGACGCTCTTTAACAGCTGAGGTCATCAGCGTCCCATTCAATTCAGGGCGTGAAACGGCCGACAAATTTTGCTCAGAGGCCTCTTCTTTCAGGCTTGAGGTTCTTTTTCGTGCCGTAAATGTACGACACGGGACCCACGGCTTTATTTCCCTTCCGAAGAAAGCCATAGGATTTTTACGCCCGAAAAAAAACCATTGGTCCTGGCCGGGTTTGAACCCGCGATCTTGGGTTTAGGAGGCAAGTATGGTAACCACTACACCACCAGGACTGACATGTTGATTTCTGTTTAATACAACAATCATAATAACTGCTGATTCGGTAAGCGTTTTCGGATATCTATTTCTTAGCCACAGTAACGAGAGCAGCTTAAGTTCACAAATAAATGCACGTTTTCAAGAATTAAAAGATAGTGGTCATTTTTAATGTTTTATACAAGCCTTGTATACGCGGTGCATTAAGTTATAACGCCTCCGATTTTTTGTTTCTCACTAACTAATCATACGAAAACTATGAAACTTGTGTCACTTTTCGGCGTAATCTCCTGCAGTCGTACACATTCCATGATCGCTGCGAATGCTTCTGTAGGAGTCTAGTTTTGATCATTGATTCGCTGATGCAATAGCGGCACGGCTAGTGACCATGGAGAGTGTCTTTCATCGTTGGAAACAGCCAAAAGTTGCTGAGAGCCAGGTCAGGTGAGTAGGGAGCATGAGGAATCACTTTAAAGTTGTTTTCTTGAAGAAACTGCTGCGTCACATTCGCCCGATATGCTGGGGCGTTGTCTTGGTGAAAGAGCACACGGCAACTTTTTCCGGCCGTTTTTCGCGCAATGCTGGAAGGGCCTTCTTTAAAACATCTTCATAGGATGAATCTGTTACCATCGTGTCCTTTGAAACGCAATGAATAAGGATTACTCCATCGCTGCCCGAGAACATAGCCACCATACTTTTTTCTGCACTGGCGCTTACCCGAAATTTTCTTAGGGCGGTGAATCTGATCTGCCTTTCTTGAACTGTAGCACCCATGAACGCACATTAGGCACATCCATGGCACCATCACATGTCTTAATCAACTGGGGATGAATTTCAATCGTTGTTGAACCACGCAAATGAAGAAAACGAATGATTACACTCTGTTCGTCTAATTTTTTTTTTGAATAGTGTTTAACGCCGTTTTTACTACTGAGGCACCACAGGTGATGTTTTTCTAATGAAAACGTCGCCATTTTGAAGTATCAAAAACAGTTCCCACTCTCGCCGCTGCCGCTAGAGTTCTGTGTGCCATACAGTGATGTCATCTCTGTCACGCATTGACAACAAACGTCCGCGTATTTGAAAATAAACTGCATATTTCTGTTTCCAGTCCTGAGAAAAATAAATCGGAGGTGTTATAATGAATGCATCTCGTAAAACAACAATGAAAATGAAACTTTGAATTGTGCTTCATGGGATACAACAATTTACACTATAGCATCGTAGTAGATATTCCTTTGTTTTCTAAAAGCGACGAATTAGAAGCTTTATTTTCAATTTGTTGAATATTTATATTCAGCAGTTCTTTAATAATGTTTGTATAATAAGCAATCCTTACATTTTTTATATTTACAAACTCGTTAAACGGTATTAAATCTACACATAGCATTGAAAATATTGTCATAAATCAAAGCCATCACATTAAACATGATAGTCAAAATATACTTTCGGGAAACGAGCTTTAAGTATAAATACTTTAAATCAAGTGCTGTGAATATGAGAATACGAAATATTTTATGCAACACCGAAAATGCTTTCAGCAGGTCTTATTTTCTATTCTTCCCTTACTTCTTCTGTTTTTCACCGCATACATAGCTTCGGTTTCAACTTTAAATATCTTAACGGATATTCGGAAAGGCACAGCGATGCCGACAGGCCTGTCAAGACCAATAAAATTGTCCATCAAGCTAAAGCTCTTCCTCAGTCTCGTGCCTCAAAATGTTCCCTTCATCTCGTTTTCATTAGAGGATGATGATGGCAGGGGAAAGAATGCGAACCATTAACAGCTAATGTCCTGCGTTCCCTTTTCTTACACCGCTTATATGAAGGAAAAGAGAGAAATACGCTGTAAGAGATATAGCCGTGGAAAAGAAAAGAAATAATTTGCTATTTACCAGGAAGCCTTTCGCCAGACTAGTGTTAATGGTTTAATGCTTAAAACGCACCCACCTTTTCTCAGATAAAAATGTCTATTATATTTTATAAACAAAGTGCAATGCCCCTATACTCCCACATTCAGCTAGACTAAGGTTATTTGAGTTATAGGCTGTCTGAGTGTGGCTGTTCACTGGGAAAATAGAGCACCCGCAATCGGAAAAAGGAAAATAGTGACACCGCGCGTAAAGTTATTATAGTAAGCCATAAAAGATTACTGTATTTAAAATCGATAATAATAATAATCACAGACCTATTTGAAAATTGTGCCTCTCGGCGGCAATATAAACTCTAGTTTTTGGGATTTCTCACAAAAAAAAAAACATACGCTAAGATCTAAGGAACGTGAGGTCAAAAGTTTAAAATTTGGCGACATCTGCATGTATTTCATCTACTATAACACATTATTATTATTATTATTATTATTATTATTATTATTATTATTATTATTATTACGTAAGCATGAAATGGAATTAAATGCATCCTTCGATTAATCAATGATGTACGAGCTTTTAATTTATTGAAAATGTATTGTTCGAGAAGGCCGTGATCCGGTTGGTGGACAGTCCGCCATGGTCAAGCACGTTACCGGCAGATGAGTGACTGGGACGCGCGGTGTATCTTTTTCTTTATGGTTATATTCGTTTATGTTTGCACATTTCGAGACACAATAATTTATTGACTCTTTATTGAATATTTGGCATTTATTATTGAATTTTTCCCTTTCTTTCTTTTCCGGTTTTTTTTTTTTTTTTTTTTTTTTTTAATATTTAGCTTCTTAATCTATTTAAAAACTGCCATGAAAGCCTTCTCTTAGATGCACTTCAATTTATGGAAATCTGTAGGCTACAAATATCTAAATAAATATATAAATACATAAGTTAATTAATTTCTGTAGCTCTTTCAGCTTTTACATTTAAGAATTATATATTTACTGAAAATAAATACTAAATTAAAGCAAATAGAATGAAAGAACGAACTAAAGGACGAATGGATGGTTCGATGAATGGGTCGATGGATGTAAGAGTGGATGGATGAACGAATGGATAAAAGGTAGTAAAGAAGGCAGGAAATACCTCCAGATATTTCAGTTGCTTGTTAGAACAAGGTTCAATTCATCAACTAGATTCCTAGTGGAAAATCCAAGTTCTACCTCACACTTTTTAGCTTCAAATGCAAAATATTTCGCAGCAAAATAAAAATTTTACCCCCATCGTTACCGTGGAACGGGATTCACCTAGCCTCGTGAGGACAATTGGGGAGCTACATGATAAAGCTTTGGTGTCGTTTCGGTATGGGAAAGGATGGCGATGGCTGCTGGAATGCTAATCAAATCTCTGTCCTCTTGTCATCAAATTTGCCTGTCGGAAAAAAAGGATACAATGGTCTATGTGGTTGGCATTGACCCTTCGAGGACTGCCGCTTCGATTTGTAACCGAAGTCAATAGAGGCTCTTTAGACAGAAATTATCATTTCAGAGTTAATTTTTAAAAGAAAAATAAAGAAATACATTAAAGTTAAAGGATAATAGCTTACAGCTTGTTAATTTATCACTTGTCTTTGTTTATATACTAATATGAATTTTTGGACAACATGTTGCAACAAGGAAATAAATCATGTCCCGTTAAGATTTGAGCCCTGACGAGCAAATATGTGTTTTATATGCTCCACAATGAGACCTAAAGCCTGCCGAATGATGATAGCGATGATAATGGCAGCGAAGTAGATATCAACGTTGATTTGCTCAGTGCCGTTAGCTCCAAATTTACATTTGCTCTCCAGCCTTTATAAGCAAGTTGTTCAAAATTTCTCCTTTGTTATTTTACTTTTATCATTGTGCCGCTCGCTATTCCTTTGCTTCCGTCCAACGGCTTCCTCAGAAGCTTTTTCTCCTTTCATCAGTGCTGCCTGAGGCACCCGTCCTTTCTTACTTCCTCTCCCATGCTGCATTGCGTTCCACTATAATATGTAACAACCAAGCTACCCTCTGTCCTCCAAATTATCCAGCGTAGCTCATACCACCTTAGACGTTCTAATTCTTCTCCTCTCCTTTACCGTATGGTCGCAAACCCATGGGAATTAGAAGAGGTGCCAAATTTTCTAAATTGAAGTTGTTTCACAGCAAGGACCTCATGATTATTTTTGTTTTATTCTCTATTACATATGACCAAGAAGAGAAAATTCCTGGGCTATATTTAGAGCAGAATAGTACTGTGTTGTAATGTCCAGTAGGTAGATACTGGCTGCATAATGAAGACCTACATAAAGGGGTGGAATTTGTAACGCAGAACAAAGCAAAAAAGTATAGACTTAAATTTTCTGAGAGCCCATTTTCAACACGAGAAACATTATTAGATTTAGTAGACAGTTTAACAAAAGAGATTCTGCGAATAATATGAACATGCCAAATGCTTATAGAAGAAAGACTAAAAGAAACAGAAATATCATTGAACGCAGTGCTCGAAAATCACCGACACTTTTAGCCAGAATTTTACAGAATCTGCAAAATGAGCAACACATGCTAAACTTAAATCAGTATACCATGTAAAATATAACAAAAAACTCTTATTTTGTAATTAGATGTTAGATCATTAATAATGAGGAAACTGATTCCGCGATTATTTTAATGAAATTTGATTATATTTGAGATATCGTGCAGCATCGCGCCGTGCCCAAAGAATTATTGAAACAATACAATATACATACTTGATGTATTAAAAGTATTGTATGATTAATTAATAACAGAGCTCACACTGCTAATAGAAATTGCGGCGTATATTTGGCTGCAGAATTATTAGAAGTGCTGTATGTTTAGTCGTTTCCCAGATCTAACACCTTGTGATTTCATTTCTGAGGAACAGTAAAAAATTAAGTGTATGTAAATAATTCTTACAATATGGAAAAACTTCAACAAACATTTGCACAAAATTTTGCTCCATTAGTGAATGATACGAGGGTAGGTCCATAAGTTTCCGGCCTAACCATTTTATAGGTATGATAAAGACAAAAACTACATTTCACTTATATAGTTAACCTTTATTGCAATACACTTTTCACATCTTTGAATTAATATTTCAATCCTCCCTCCAAAAATAGTGAAAAGTCTATTATATAAAATGGGCATAAACAGCATCCATCACTTCTTCGTCACACTTAAATTTCCTTCCTCGAAGTTCCTTCTTGGGTTTTGAGAAGAGGAAATAGTCCTTGGGAGCTAGATCTGGGCTGTAATGGGGATGGTCGATCTCCTTGAAGCCACATTTCTTCACAGCTTCCTTTGCAACAAGAGCTGTGTGCACAGGCTCGTTGTCATAAAGAAGGCGCACACCAATACTCATATTTGCTCTCCTTTTCTCTTTGACGGAAGCACATAGTCTGTGCAGTAGGCCAGCATAGTACTCCCCATTTACTGCGGTGTTCCTCTCCTTTAAGTCAGTGAAGAGTATTCTTTCACAGTTCCAAAAGATTATGACCATGATCTTCTTGGTTGACTGAGTAACCCTGGCCTGTAGAGGCGGTACTTCACCAGGTTTACGCCACTCACTCATTGATTCTCTTTTGGACAAGAGATCTAGTAGAGGATCATAGTTTCATCTCCTGTAACAATGGTTTGCAGAACTTCTCTCTCATTACCACGGTAAAGCTCCAAAAATGCCTAACAACAAATGACTCGTTGCTGCTTTTGGACTAAGAAAAGAAGTCTAGGCACCTGTCTTGCACTAAACTTATTTATGTTTAAATATTAATGAATAATTCGAAGGACTGTAGTTTTAGAAAGGCTGCTTTGCTGCTATTTCTGTAACTTTGAGCCGCCGGTCTTCCAAAACTTCTCCTACCACAAGAGCGGTGTTTTCATGAAACTCTTCGTTCTTCAATGCCTTCTTGACCCATTTGAAAAAGTTTGGTCCTGCTTTTACAATAGACTATGAGGAGGACGCTTCCCCATATACACGTCCAACCGCTGTTTAATTTCATTTGGAGTGAGTGCTTCTTTTGAGAAAACTTAATAACAGCTGGATACTACATTTTGAACATGTCATGACTTTCTATACATAGCCTTCTTTATGCAACTATATCTGAACAACAGCGGAGCGGAAGTTATAGCTGCAATTATTTTCTTAACAAATAAGATAAGACACCAGATAACGTGTTTTTTGAAGGCTATAATCCTTATCGGGGAGGCCGGAAACTTATGGATCTATCCTCGTAGTTTCATAGAAAATTACGGAAGATGAACAATACGTCAAGCATCTGTTTGAGGAGGGGGGAATACCAAACGCTCTTATTTAATATGTAATGTTAAGTTTAACAATGTTGAAGCTAAGGGGGTGCCGCGATTTTTCTGAAGAAACTGCTGGTTATAACGTGGAAGCAGCGCAACTGACCGGTCTACAGGCACACCGATACTTTTAAAAGTGTCTGTATGTGTTTCAGTAACTCTTTCGAATCTAACGCCAGAGGAACTTGTTCGTAAATAAAGAGTCTGTAAAAGTTTTAAAACTTTCAGTCAAAATGGGGAATTAAACATAAAAAAAAAAAAAAAAAAAAAAACTAAAACTAAAACAAGAAAGTAAAACTTTAGGAAACTTATCATTTTCTTAAATAGCTTCTTTAAGCTGGAAAAATACAGAACATATGTATTGCCTGGGTAGATTTTCATAAACTGTACATTTATATGTTTGCAACCGAAGTCAAACAGGACTATTCGAGGTTATCGCTGGCACTCGAACCCCAAACTAACAATGTACACGGATATTCTCTAACCATTATCTCAGAAATTTTACATCTGACTTCCGTTTTATGAGGGAAAAAGGCATTTATAAAGTAGGTGCATTGTTAATTATTCTTAATTAGGTAACGCAATTGCTATTCGAGTCTTCATTGTGTATGGGATGACTGATATTAAGGGTATATTTCTGTTAACGTGCCGGTGGGTATTTATACTGAATCTCCACAGGCTGTACTCATAATGTCATCAGTTACCTGCTTTTATTGTTATCATTCAGTCGATTGAGAAATTTAAAACGTTAGTCAAGACGGACTTTTTTCTATTTACCAACGTGTGGTTAGGTTAGGCAAGCGTAATGTTAGTTTTAGGTAAAGGAAATGATGAACTTCTAACATTTCCTCCAAGTTATGATTAGTTGTAGTGATGTAATCATTTAACAAATTATGTACACCCTTTGACAGAAAAAACTCTCTTAAGTGCAAAATTATTGTAATTCTTACTCGAGACAGTGCGCAGTTCACAAGATAACCAGTAAGGCTGTATATCCGCTGCAGCAGTAGTGTTATATGACATGCAGTAAGGACGCTGACTAGTGTGTGTGTT
The DNA here is from genome assembly GCA_030762175.1 of Metallyticus violacea. Lineage (NCBI taxonomy): Eukaryota > Metazoa > Arthropoda > Insecta > Mantodea > Metallyticidae > Metallyticus > Metallyticus violacea. Next base: position 131,377,427 of record CM060833.1, on the reverse strand, counting down.
TCTGTTAGCTCTGTGGCAGAGTGTGCAGTGATATCCTAGTATTAAGCACTTTTTTTCTTTTATAATAAACCTTTGTAACACATTATAATAATATTATTATATATTTCCTTCAGTATTTGTTCTACCTAATTGCATTCCCTGCACATGCACGAAGGACAAAAGACGGCTTATAGACACTAATTCAAGAAGACTGGGAAGTTTGTAGTCTCTCGTCAGACTGGGAAGTTTGTAGTCTCTCGTCCACTGTATAAGTCTGACTTATCAATGACCCGAAGATTGAGGGCAGTATACATGCTAAGGGTTTTCATACAATCGATATTAATTTGTGCTTTCACTTTAGAAGATAAATGTTTATGTTCATGTATTTGTTTAGTTATTTGTTAAGAATATAATAGTTGGTGATTATAGTTTTATGTGTGCATAGGTAATGCCACAAAACTCAAATGATACGTTAAAATATAATATGATATTAAGCCAGAATGATGCTCTACATATACACTTATGAAACCGACAATAAAAAATAAAACAAAAATGTCGCATGGTATTTGAGCCCAGAGGCTTACGCAGAAGAGTAACGTCTTCTAAATAGCTCAGCAACCGCTACTCTGCCCTAATGTTCTCTCTCCAGATGCTTATGATTATGCATATTGAGTTTACAGACAAAGAGCCCACTGCAGTAAGCACTCATTGCACGTTCGTTGTGAACACAGCGTTTACGAGCGACCACGACAGGTAGAATCCAGGGATGACTCATTTTATTTGTTAAAGAGCGTATATCAGGTTTATTTTGATATCTATTTGATCAGCTTTTGTTGCTGGAGTTGGGAAAGTTTACATACATCCAGAATATCAGCATTTCTTTTAATAAAGCGATATGCATTACCTAGTTGCAAAGAAGAGACAAACTTTTAAATTCTGTATTATTTTCTAAGAGCTATTCTAAAGAACACGATATAGATCTCGATCATATACATTAGCGATATTACGTGGAGAGTGGAAACGTTTTGATGAAATGGATAATCGCTGTGCTCTATTTAAATTATTTCTAAGCATGTAGCAAAGAATTATGTTACGTATACATATTGATGAAAAGACTATAAACAAGAAGAGTGGGAATCAGTGAAATTAAAGATTTGAAGTTTTCTCGGCTATGGTGTTCATTATAACTTCGCGGGATACCAGCGCAGTATGTCGTTGTTAAGCTCTAAACTTCTGGCCGTCTTTACTCTGTGGTCTTCCTCGGGTATTATATTAGCAATCACAGGATTTGATCCAGAACTTGGTTTATGCTTCCTGACATATAACCGGCTGCTCCTATCGGCCTTAGTATACATGGCCGTTGAATGGCCTGTCATTTCAATATCATTAGGAAAACTGTAGGCTAAAGATGGCCGAAAACGGTTCACTCGGTTGGTTTCTCGTGAAGATGTCATAAACTGAATACTTTACAGCAAATCATACTTAATTTTGTCTATTCAAAATCGGGCCTACACATCATGGAGAAACAAGGTGTAATTTGGTATGTGTAACTGACAACGCTGCTAGTTAATTAACTTATTTTTTCTGTTATTCATCTATTCATAAGATAATATGTGTATTTGATAATAGAAGAATATTACTTCCATATTTAATTGCACTCCATATTTTAGCCATGGTGGTGACGTTAGAGTGACATCACCAGTAGCAAATTTCAATAAGTTTTGCTGATTAATTCCATATCAACATATATTTTTATTATACTAGAGCGCAGTGGAATGGTATAGCACGTAGATGTTGCAGCGTTTGTCACATTTTCCCTCAGTACTTTGTTTTTCCTTTCATCTTTCCATTAATTACTCCACTGTTAATTTTACAATCGTCATTTTTGCTAAGAGTAATAGTAATTTACACAGCAAGTAACACAAAGCAATTTCATTTATACCTGGTCTAATTCTTAAATATCTGTATTCAGTTATGGCTTTTACATTAACATCTGATTTACACAACTTAAAACATTATATTTTTTGTGGTATTTAAGACAACGGGTTATTGTTTCTTGATTTTATCTGTACTCTGTCGAATGTAAATTAATAGACATAAATAAAAAGTAATTAAGACAGCTAACAATGTAATACAAGAACCAAACACTCGACAAAAATCTGTAATTGGTTATGGCATGCGACATTTATCAATTAAGATTTAACATCAAATCACAAATGTTACATTGCCTGCCACGAAGATCGATCCAGGTTTCGCAGTTGTTGGAACCCAGTGCTCTAGACAGCTTAGCTATCGGTACGGCTATGTTTATTAAGACTGTTTGTATTTATTTATTTATATTAGTTTATTTGCGGCGCTTATTTAACATTTCAGGTCATCAGCATCCCATTCAATCCAAGGCATGGAACGGCTGATAAATTTTGCTCAGAGGCCATCTTATTTCAGACTTGAGATTCTTTTACTCGCCGTAAAAGTACTACACAGAACCAATATTTACTTCCCTCCTGAAGAAAGTCATACTTAGTATTTTTACGCCAAAATACTCACCAACCTTGGTCGGGATTCAAACCGCAATTTTGGATCTACGAGGATCTATGAATACAATTACATCACCAGTGATGATGATAGTGAGGATAAAGTATTTCCTGGAATAAATGGCCAAGCAAGCCAAAATAGTCAAATAGTCAAAAAATACCCAGGTAGTCTATATGAAAAGCTGTTAGTCTGACGCCAACTTTATTAGAACGTTAACGTATTTATGAATTGTCATAACTTTCAGTCAATATCCAGGGCATCGTTCATATAACTGAAAAATATTTAAAACATATTGATTTTGTTTAATTAGTTGTAAAAACTTAAATATAACGTTTTTCAGCAGAAACACTGGTATGTTGTGGAATATTTCATAGTTTTCCAATCATTACACAGGTTTCCTTTTGGACACATAGCCATCTGCCTTTAGTTTTGTTGGGTTCATTTGGGGTCCAATATCAGTAAGCATAGAATTATCAACGTTCTTAGCTCCTTTTCTTTATAAGAATGAACAAAAACACTGTCTTTGGATAAATAATCCACAGAGGAATCTTTATATATGGTGAAACTACAACTTGGGAGTAATCTACTATAAGACTGACTTTTTTGAAAAATAATTACTAGTTGGACAATCAGAAGTTAAAATTAAAGTGTCATTTTTTTCTACCATTAATTGGAAAAAATGCTGTTGCTAGATAAGAATGGCATCTCTTTTCTACCTTGGAACCAGCTTTTTCAGAAAAAAATTACTTTTTTTTCTCTATCAGAAAGTTGTAATTGGTTGTGGCATGTGACATTTGTGTATTAAGATGTAACATCAAGCAATATTTGAAAGCATGAAAATAATATAACAAGAAATATGAAGCTATTTAAAAAATGCTGAACTAGATAGCATTAAACTATAAAACGCATAATGTCTTGATTTAAACCATCGATTCAAAGGGGAACTACGCATCTTTCTGCTGATGATTATGGCAATAAGTGATATAATAAATAAACTACTTCAAATTAGCTATCATAAATGCTCAGAAATCACTTATTATCCAAAGCCATGCATGTGAGAATAAGTTGATATGAAAACACCATTACCAGGTTGCTTATGTAATGGAATGAAACTGGAATACCTATGAATTTCGTGAAAGGCTTTTATTTAGTTTATCTTTGAGAGAATAAGGCAAAAATATAAGCGGAAATCCTTTTCCAGTGCAGGAATTATTCAGGACGTAGAAGTAGCGACAGACTGAACAAAAAGAGAGGGGGAAAAAAGTAAAATATTTGATGGATCGTTGAAAAGGATATGGAATAAAAAAGGAACAAATCAACAAACTTGAGTTTACTTTTCATGGACGGAGCAAAGAGTGAAAAGAGAAAAACATGACCTCTCTAAAAGTTGCTCGGGGTATATGTACATGAGAATGTACATAAAAATTTCCCGAATCTCTCTCCCTTTTCAGGTTTATCGAAGCTGAACTTGAAGCGAGCCAGAGGGCGTTGTGGTGGGTAGGAGAGGAAGGATTGGTGAGGTCTGCACAGAAAGTCGAAAACGTGTCCTCATATCTGAAATCGCCAATATTGCCTCCGGACCGCAAAGAAACGTGCCTAAGGTAGTTTTCCTTCTGATACCGAACTATACACGAAGTATTTACAGATTCTGGTAACAACAGATTACACTGTAAACATTAGGACCACAAAATAAAATTTAAAAACATTTTTGTATGTCGAAGCATTTATGTGTACAGTTTTCATATTGCTTAATCCATTATATCCACATAATCTTAATTGTTAAGTTTTCATCTTTTCCGTTTCATTTAAGTTCTTAAGATGCTTGTGTAGCCTGCAAGAATCTTTCCCTGGAAGGAGTTATTTACTTTTTCTTCCCTTTAATTTACAAATATCGCATCATGTAATAATAGACTTATTACTGGAGAATATTGAACGAACGTTTGTTGTTGTTGAATTGATTTATTTACGAACACTCTTTAATATCTCAGGTCATCAGCGTCCCATTCTATTCAGGGCGTGAAACGGCCGACAAATTTTGCTCAGAGGCCTCTTCTTTCAGACTTGAGGTTCTTTTTCGTGCCGTAAATGTACGACATGGGACCCACGGCTTTACTTCCCTTCCGAAGGAAGCCATACTTAGGGTTTTTACGCCCGAAAAAATCATCGATCCTGGCCGGGTTCGAACCCGCGGTTTAGAGAGCAAGTATGGTTACTACCACACTACCAGGACCGACGAACATTTGTTTTATATTCTGTTCTAAATGAACTAAAACTCAAAATAAATCTCGCTGAATATCTTAAGAGTATGATTTTTCCTTATAACTTTCAAACTAATGTGTATGCATAGTTCAGTGACATTTGAATCGGAGATTCCTTGATGTTCGAGGATCATGTTGGTAGCATCAAGACGCGCTACGGAGGGTATCAATCAGCATGTAAGAATCAAATTTCGCGCCGTAAGTTTTCTTACGTTGCACAAGCGTCTATGACTTCTTGTTACGCTTTGCTTTCAAGCTTCTCATAGGAAGAAACCTTGAGTTAAGAGTAAGCGATTTTACTTGCCAAAACCCTTCAAAATTTCAAAGGTATTGTGATAGCAAGCGCAGAGGTCCTCATTGTCCAACCGATTCATATACTGGTACATTGCAATGTAAAGTGTGGTATACACAGCTTGATGAAGGAAGGTGGGTCAGTAACCTTTAGCAGCTCACACGGCACTGAATGAGCTTGTAACACAATATCACAATGACTGCTGTCGATCCTACAACTACAGCACAGTTAGATGCGTCATACTCTCTCAGAGAACAACATACATGACATTTCTGTGAGACTGTGTAACTCCATTATTTGTGTTATTCCAATATGTTTCTGCTCATAAGTAACAGAAATTTTATTCTAAAGTTCGACGAGCAGCATGCATAGTACAAAATCGTATTTCGAGACACAAAATGACTTCTCAGTAGTATGACGTAAAGGGGTCTTAACGGTTTTGGCCTGAACATGCTGCTCTACTGCCTGATTGCAGCGATATATCATTCTTTCTTTCGTGGCCAGAGAGAGTAAACCTTCGAAAATTTACAGCAGAACGAAGATTCGTTATGAAGACAGATGTATCAGTCAAGATAGAGTGTGTGAATATGTATGCAAACATTTAAAAACGTAAGTCGAAACGCCAGTGATGAAAACGAAGCGGGAGACCAGTTTGCATTGTTACTGCTTATTAGCCATAATTATACCTAAATATATATCAATATTAACTCAACCTCCATAGCTGAGATACAATAAAGGAGTAATTAAATATTTAAAAGCACTAGGACATGCACGTATCAAAATTTGCGAATTTCATTCATTAGTTTAAGATATTTATAGGAAAATGCGGAGTTAGTGTGAGTGCAACTTATATGATTGTATATGCCTGTTTAAAATGTTTAATGTCAACACCAAATCAAAATAACTTAGGGTTTGTAACATTAAAGATGTTTAAACTAGAATATTCACCGTTGTCAGCGAATTCTGATCAGTCTGCAAGTTATTTTATTTTCATACAAGAACCGAATAATTAGCATGAAAATTTATTTATAATATTTTAAATACAATGATAAACGACTACAAAATACCTTTTACTTTATTAGCTATTGAAAAGGTCAACATTTTGTTGAATATTTTCTTTTGTGGCTGCAAGTTTTTCATTTACACATTTTAAACATGTCTACCCCCAAAACAACTACGTGTTATTGTTCCTCAGATGTTCTTAATTATCTTTTGTGGTATATCTATTGAGCAAATATTTACTGAAATATATACGGCATCAAATTCGTTTCATCACTATTTTAAAATGGAAACTTGAATATATAGATGCGCATGCCATGAAATGAAACCTAACGTTGAAACAACAGGTTATGATTTGAACATTGGGGCTTTATTTTTCAGAACAATTTAATTAAAAACAAATATTTTCTTTTTTTAGTTCTGGATGATTACTTCATTAGTTTAAAGTTTGGGCAGAGCCTTGAAATTCGTTTCAATGTGTCACAAATGATTCTTAGTGTCTTTTTTTCACATTTCTGAAAAGCTCATCTTCATTTTTTCTTTCTCAGTGTCACAATTTACGTGCCTCTATCCCGGAAAAAGTTGAAATTTGCTCATTCGTAACACAAAGAAAACTCTCCTCAGACGCAAAGCTAAGTTAAAGTTAGACGGAGACAACTCTATTGTTAAAAATAACCTTACTCTTACAGAATTACGTGACCACATTATTCAAGAAACTGCGTCATTCTCCCAGGAAAGGGAAGATGGAAATGTTACAACTATTCCTGAGAACTTGATAAAGACCTGCTCGACCATTGGACGCTACTTTTCAACTTGCGGAAACCGAATCTAACTTTGTAAAGATGTTGAGTGCAAAAGGAAGAGAAAAAAATACAGCGCTCGGAAACTGCTTTGCAGCGACTGCACAAGAACAAGAAGAGAAGAAGGAAGTAAAACCAGGAAATGGGAAGCTAACATATGCGGAGAACATGGTATGAATTTTATCTGAAGATGTTCTGTGCTGTATAAGTTGAAATATAGTTCAGACCATTTACATTCAGAATTTCTTGCTACAACTGTTTCACCTTGCCTTGTCTACATATGTTGGTTTCCAAAATTCAAGAGCTCTCTGATCAAAACTAGATTTGTCTGGCGGGGCGAACAGAGGAAAAACTGTTATTGTAATGCAATTCTAATCTAACAAAATGTAGGTATATTCATTTTCAAGACAGAGCGTAACAAGCTCAATGCTAGTCCTAGTGAATCTAAACAGTGAAATTATAACAAACCTAACGATTTCATTAACTCACCAATGCCAGATTTAATTTTACGAACACGAATTGACTCACCCACTGCTAAGGTAAATTTACTTCAACTCTTTTATGTTTAAAGAAATTTCAAAAAGAAGTTTTTCTTCACTCTTTGTAATTATTTCAATTGCAATCCCAATCCCACAAATAAGCCAAACAGTGTATTAGAAAACAAAGAAAATCATTAAAATCGTGACCTAAAGTAACTTATTCGCAACACAAATCACTGACTAGGCACTGATGGTGATGAAATATGGTATATATAATGCGAACTCCTGAAAGACAGTTCTGACCTTGATGGATAAATGACTTGTGCAGTCAATTTTTCTACTCCATACAAGTTGACGGAATAAATATTCTAGGAGAGGTGGGGTAAACCCTTCCGAACCTTCCGGAGATTTTATGACACGGAAGAAACCTTACATTGTCATGTACTCCAGATAGCACCACCCAGAGGCCCTCGTTTTGCCGTCCTCATCGGATCGTATCAAACATTACCGCCTATCTGTACCTGGTGAGTCTAGGACAACTGGCCGTCCTCTTCAGGCCTGAGGTTTCGGATTCGGGGAAGTCTTCATCAGTGAGGAAGATGTAGGAAGATCATCATGCAGGCATGTCAGGCACATGAATGTACCTGCGGCCAACAACCGGATGGTGTGAATGAGATGGAATAAACCGAAGAACCCTAAGAAATTCTGGAATATTCCGACTGTCTACACAAATGTAGACATTGCCTACCACAAGGATCGAACCAAGTTGTCGCAACCTAGTGCTCTAGACAGCTTAGCTATCTGGAATCATGTTTATAATGACAGTTTTTATTTACTTACATTTCATTTGGTTTATTAGCGGACGCTCTTTTAACATCTTAGGTCATCAGCGTCCCATTCAATGTAGGGCATGAAACGGCTGATAAATTTACTCAGAGGCCATCTTATTTCATACTTGAGGTTCTTGCCGTAAATCTGCGACACAGAATCAACGGCTTTACTTTCCTCCCGAAGGAAGGCATCCTTAATATTTTTACGTCCGAAAAAACACATCAACCCTGGCCGGATTTGAACCTGAGATTTTGAGTCTACAAGGCATGTAGCCCACCAGGACCGACAATGATGATAATAAAGATAAAGTGTTTTCTGGAATAAATGGCCAAGCAAGCCAAAGTATTCCAAATAGTCGATTAGAGTACCAAAAATACCCAGGTGTCTATATGAAAAGCTATTAGTCTGACGCTAACATATTAGAAAGTAAGTAATATTTTAACGTGTTTATGAATTGTCATAACTTTCAGTCAATATCCGCAGTATTGTTCACATAACTGAAAACATTTAAAACAAAATGATTTTGTGTAATTAGTTGTAAAAAAACTAAATATTACGTTTTTAGCAGAAACACTGGTATGTTGTGCAGTATTTTAATAGCATCCCAGTCATTACACAGGTTTCATTTTGTACACATAGGCAGATTGCCTATTTGGGGTGCAATATCAGTGGAACAGATCCAATGAGACATAGAATTATCAACGTTCTTAGCTCATTTTCTTTATAATAATAAACAAAAACATTATCTTTGGGTAAATAATTTATAGAGGAATCTTTATATATGGAGAAATTACAAATTGGGAGTAATCTATTACAGTATGCAGATACGTCTGACTTTTTTAGAAAAAAATTACTTGTTGGACAATCAGAAGTTAAAATTAAAGTGTAATTTCTTTTTAGGTCATTAACTGAAAAATTATTTTGTTAGATGAGAATGACGTCTCTTTTCTACCTTGGGATCAGTTTTTTCAGAATAATTTTACTTTATTTTATTTTTTCTATCAGTTCTAAGCAATATGGATGGACATCTAGAGGAGGGGATTCAAAATACACATGGCAACCTTTCTCATTTACATAAGATCTTAAGAACCGTAATTGCACTTTTAATACTTAGAAACATCTTCCTAGCAACATCTATGTTGAAATTATTTCACACTTTTAGTCAGTTTGATTGCCTCCATATCTTTTCCCTACATATTTAATGTTCAATTCAATTTCCACATTCAAATTACATATTTCCATGCAACCTATTAGCAACTCTCTAATCATCATGACACGACCCAGATATAATGTATAAAAATCCTTTTCATTCTGTTTTGTCGCCAGTTTCAACGTATTTATTTACTTTTCACTTTTCAATGCAATTTAAATTTTTTTTTCTTTTCCTACAATTTTGAATATCCGTCTGTCCATGTCCTAAAGTTTTCTTTCAACATTTCGTATTATTATGCTATTTTAACTTCAAATTTCACCCATTTTGACACGCCTATTGTCTGTATTTTTGTTAACATTTGCACAACATTTAACAATATCTTATTCACCCTTTATCTTATACTAATACTTTTTAATTTTTTTTCTTGAATTTTTTTCAGTATCATTGTACTTCTGTTTGTGATAGCCTTTTGAAGTGAGCTTCTAGGAAAACTCACAATTTGTCCACGTAAATATCAAATTTAACATTTTCCTACTATATCTACCCTGTTTTTCAACCCAAGAGAACATTTTGGTTTCCACTATTGCATTAGCTATATCGTATCCAACCTCTTTATTCTTTTTTCACAAAAGTTGCAATCTATATTATCTTCACAGTTAATTTACGTCTGGCGTGTTAGCGTTTCTTCTGTTCATTCCATTTCTTATTACTGTTCAATCTCACTCCTGGGTTTCACCACTTCTATTTAGTTACTCTAATCTAAAAATAATCCGGTTTACATCTCACTCAAGGAGCTATTACAAACAGAAGTACCGCCACGGATGGCAGAGGTTGTTAAGGCGCGGACTCGTGTGCGGGAGGTCTGGGATTCGAATCCCACTAGGACCGCCCTCCCTGCATGAGGTTTTTTCTAGTTTTCTTTAGTCCTCATAAATGGCAAATGCCGGGGAGGTACCCTAAACTTAGGCCTGGAATGATTCCTTCCTTAAAAATTCCTTTATGGTGCCTCAGTAGTAAAAACATTGAACACTATTAAAAAGAGAGAGAGAGAGAGAGAGAGAGAGAGAGAGAGAGAGAAACAGAAGTGTGATGGTTCTGAAAAAATGAAAAAAAAAAGAATTATGAAATGTTGGTATGAACTAATAATAATGGGTGAATAAAATTGTATTGAAAGATTTGAAAGATAAATAAGCTTGGCGAGCATCGGTGCCTTTAAACTGAAAGGGAGGGAGATGTATTTAGTTTTTTTTCTTTTTTTCTATCAGCCTCTCTAGGAAAAGGTACTCCAGTTTTGGGAACAAGGTATAAGTATTTCACATTAGACATACATTTTTAATTGTTTAAAAACGACTTGATGTTGTTTCCTGTACATTGTGTAATAATGTACATTATTATATTATTAATTTTATATAATATATGCAATTTTTAAAGAAACGTTTTGAAAGCAATTAAAAAATATAGAAATGATTTTTATGTGCATTTTTAAAATTCTTTCAGAGAAAAATGACCATTATTATTGTTATTATTATTATTATAATTATTATTATTATTATTATTATTATTATTGTTATTGTTATTAATAGTAAGACGGGTTTAATAAATAATTTTAAAAGATGCGGCTGTTAAATTTGTGCATAGCTTTTCAATATTCAGTCTCTTCTCTGAAATTCATACGTTTCACCGCATACAGCCGGTGGACCAAAGAGAGAAAGAAGAAGGGGGAAAAATGAATACTTTTTTGCAGGAAATCTCTCAAATACATTTTTTCACAAAACGATGTTTGGCAATCATGCAATATTTTTTATATAGAGGCATAATGTTGTACCATAACTCATGTTTGCGGTAAACTGAATGTAGCAGTTGGTTGACATGTTCTAGACATGAGATATTTCTATTCAAACTGTTATTGACAACACGTCTCTCGCAGCTCTTCTGTTTTCCCTTTCGTCCCTGTGCATGCTCACCGCAGGTTTTGTATTCATAGTTGTTACACTTTTCAGTAAATATGGCATTATGTATTATCGAGATAACTTCGATCAAACGAAAGAATAATATTAATAGTGATATAATTAAAAAAAGTTTAAAAAGCTAACCTTATGTAAATTACAATGTTAAAATAATTAGACATAATTGCTCAAAAATTGTGTATAAACATCTAACTGTGTAATTACCATTATTGGTAAATTATTTTGGTGTTGCAGATACAAGTAGAAGTTATAATTTAGAATCATATTAAAATTTTTAAGTTTCAAACAAAATGAGGAAGGCAGTTATTTGCTTTCTGTTCTAGAAGTGTATATTGTTGCAAGAAATCATTCATTAATGTTAGAAGAAGGGGAAACGCCAAGGAGTGTACTGCAAATATTGGTCGTTTTACATGACCATTGTGCGTCTGTTAAAGACTAATTTCTGGGAAACATCTCAAAGAATGCTCGGAAAACGGAGATATGTCAATGCTAGATTAACACCGCATTAATAGTTTTACGGTCCAAGAAGGATAATATATAAATTGAAAGTGCAAATAGTTGGCATTAAACACCAATGTGGAAACAATTTCTTATGGAACATTTTTAAACGACAGTTACTTATTAGTTTTACTAAAAAGATTCAGTGATTAAATTTGGTCAATATCAAGTTAATAATGTGGTGTCTACGAATAATTAAAAGTAAAAATACGGCGTCAAAACAGAGAGAATGCAAATGTATTACTAGTATTGGTATTGCTTGCATGTTAAACATCCTTCTTCCAATTAATCCTATAAAACATTCTAAATTGAGTCAGCTTATTTTTGTCTTCAGTACTCATAATTTAAAAAAGACGATATGGCAGTATGCTTCATTAGATAAAGCAACATTTCAAATTAATTTTCTTTACTCATCCTCAGTTCAACAATAAATATCTTAACCCAAAGTTTAAAAGTGCCTTTATTTCTCTGGTGGCTGGGCTGCCCAAAGGCAAAATTATTACAACATCATCCGGCTCATGTTGACACTGGTAGAGAGAGAGAGAGAGAGGGGGGGTCAAATATTCATTGTGGCTGCCGTTTAGTGAACAGGAACATAAGAAAAACTTATAAGAGTGGTTTGCTCATGGTTACTTAAATTTTCTCTTCATACTCTAAAATGTCTTCACGGCACATTGATTCATAAGGAAGCAATTTTCTTGATCAAGTTTTGGTGAACAGCGCATTATAGCAAAAAATGTGTTTGTAGCCTAATTAAGAATGAGAAGACAGTACGGACGCCAAATTATACCAGTTGTTTGTTTCAAACTACTAGGTATTTAATTTGCTAATGGCTCCTGAACTTTCCTGAATAGTTTTCCTAATTACTTTCAAGCTAATCATGGACGAAATTCTTAGAGCGATAAATGGGAAAATACGTTCTGGAATTCCATTAAATAGGAATAATGCAATGAATATGCTACTCCATGTTGATGATTTTATAATAATTGAAGAAACACAAATAAGTGTGCAGAAAAATGTTTTTGAATTGCGAAATAAGTTAGGAAAATATAGACTCAAAACTCCACCATTAAAACGAAAGTAATGGCCTTTCAAGGAAAATACCTTTGTAGATCCAAAATAGTAATAAACTATTCAGGATGCAATATAACATATCAACACAACGAAGATTTAAATAATAAAGTAAGAAAATTCCAGAACAATTGTGGAATGTTTTAATGCAAAAATATTAAAAAGAAAAGCAAGAAAAGGAAAAAGGTTAAATTTTTACAAAACGGTGACGATGCCACCGTTAATGTATGGTTGTGAAACATTGACGATAAAGAAAAATGAATGGGATAAAATAAATGCTGCAGAAATAAGATGCCTTAGAGTTATTAAGAGATGCACAATAATGGACAAAAATTGAGAAATAAGAGAGGAATTAGAAATTTCTCCAATTAATGACAAAGTAAATTAATATAAGGAAAGACAGAGACATCATTTGCAGAGGGTGGATAAAACTACCTCCTCTAAAATGATATACGCTTATCAACCGTGTGCGAAAAGAGATATTGGAAGACCAAAGAGAGTATGGGGCAGAGGAAATCTCTTAATCAATGATGAAATGATGAACGATGATTTTCAAGTTAATGGGTGCCATTGAATGACATCTAAAAGCACCATGATCGCATAACAAGTACAGAAAGTCCTTGTCTCTACTTTTAAGGTATCCCTGCCCTGCCTCTATATGTTGTGGAAGGTACTCACCATATCGGAGGTCATAGCTTCAATTTCTCGCCAAACGTTTCCTTCAAGTCCCACAACAGTTCGTAGTTTATCGAGAAACATGTTTCCTTTAAGCATCTCACTAAGATGAAATCTTGCAGGACAAGGTTAGACCTTGGTGAGTACATTTATTTAGAAATTACACGAATTTCAAATAAGGAAACAAATTCAACAGGTGGCTCTATGCTCCTGAAGACAGTCAGTGCAGCTGATTCATAAACTCTTGTGAGATTTCTGTGTTGACTACGATGTACACAGTCATATGACAGAAGATAAGGTCAATAATGTGACGTTGCGATAGAGTACATCGCGCTTCAATTTTTTCATTATGAGGAAAAGCCTGTTCATGAAGTGAAGGTTATCACTAGACGAAATACGTTCTCCTGGGAACTGATATAAGTCACGCCTAGTTAGAGAACCATGTATAGTTCAATATGCCCGAAAGTGCAGGGACAAACTGCTGGAACCAATGGCAGTAATGGAATATCTTCTGTTCATTGGGAAGTTATAAATTTAACAAGTAGCTTCCCACTTTCTCCAAGCCTTCATGTGTGCATATCAAATTTCACGAACTTTTGTCCTTTAGGTTAGTATAGAAATGCAGTGTGCAACGCTTTCATTTCAAATCATCCCAGTCTGAATAACTGAATATTGATCATAAATATAATTAAAAAAGACACAATTTAAATATTGAGAACCTTATAACTAATGTTGATATAACCTTAACCGAGGGTACCAAAATATGTATACCCACTTTCACAGTAGATTCTATTTAATATATTTCAAAATTGAACCGAAAAACAACAGTAATGTGTAGTACGATGTTCTTTAAACAGATGTGACACATACATTATGATAGCGTTGCTATATGACAAGTAAATCAACAATTAACAAATGAAATCGAGATTATCCTATGATGTTCTATAAACAGATGCGACTCACATTACGTTGCTGCAACAAAAAGAAGCCAAGTTTATCATTTGAACAGTGGAAAGCAATTTTGAAGTGGTATTGGAAAATCAAGGATATTTTGAAGTTCAGGGGCAATGGAGACGTGTGTACAGAACAGAACCGCCAATGCGAGTAACGCATTGCACGCATTCGAGACACATTTGAGACTCGTGGTACCGGATGCGATGTTCATAAGGGCAGATGTGGGAGCACAGCAACAAGCCCTGAGCACTGAATCCAAGGCACTGATAGGACGAAGAGGTCCGATTGAGTTTCCACCGCGTTCTCCGGATCTAACTCCGTTGGACTTCTACCTATGGGAAACTCTTTAGGATATATACTGTAGAAAATCAGCTATACTGCCAGCACTTCGGGAAGAAATTGAAACGGTGTATGCTGCAATCGCTGAGGACACTTTCGCAAACGTTGCTCAATCAGTAGTTCAACGTATTCAGAAGTGTATCAAGGCGAATGGTGTGCATTTCAGCAACTGTTGTAACTGTAAAAGTCTAAGATGATTAGTGCTGATCATTTTATGTTTGTGAATTCAGTTTTGTTATACTAACACAGTTTTTTCTTTGCTTTAAGTGTGCATACATTTTTTGGCTCCCTGTGTATAAATTGACGTATTTTTATTTATTTACATTCAATTTATTTTAAATTTAAATCTAAGCCCTGTATATAAGTGTGCTAATAAGGATAATTTATTTAAATAATATAATATAGTCATCATGTACTTTATGATCCATGATGATCTGTAATGCTGATAAGCAATATCAATTAATGAACTTGTAACGTATATTATGCTGGGTTGGAATATAATTTTGGTGGGGTAAACCATAGATACGATATGGATAATACATTTAATATAAATACATAGCAAATCTTTTCAAACAACCAATAAATCCTATTTTAAAAAACAAGTTCATTAAATGGCAATGTTGTACTATAGCATCTTGTTAAACCCTTGAATGCATTGAAGCAGTAGGTAACGTTACTTCAAACGTCAAGTAAACATTATGAAACATCCATATTGCAATATATATATCTGTACCAGAGACTTGTCTCAGACGCTTGTCACACTGCTCATCAGCAAAGATCTAGAATGCTCATGTATCACTGCACAGCGCAATTGGGTCAAAATCTCCCAAACATGTTCTTACGTTAAAAAATATAATTAACTGTATTATTAATATTTAATCTAGGCATTATCAAATACAGATCTTCAGGATACCATTTACACAAGATTCCAAGGAGAGATTTTCCATCATCACACGATAAACGTAGCAGCAAAGTGTTCGGAATAACATGGAGATGCAAAGGAGAATAAGAATTGCAGTGAAACTGCCCATATTTTTTGCAGAGGAGAGGAAAAAGCAGACGCAAGGGATAACATATATACCACGGGAGGGAAAGTATTAGTATAATAAAATTTCTTTATATATCGTAAAAGTAGTTTTTTTCCATAACGTTTATATTTAAAGAATAAAAAGGCATGTTTACCATTGTAAATATTATTCATTGTTCACAAAATTTGCAGGTTATATAGAACAAAACTAAGTTTTATTTTGTTCCGAGTTTAACTTAAATAATTAGTTGGCTAATTTTTTTCGCAAAACTGAACACTAATTTTTTTCCTTAATAACTATAATAAAATTAAATTTTTTCTACGTTTCCTTTTATCCAGTAACTCTGCATTTAATGTAATTGAAAAATAAAAACAAAACAATGAAATTTGAGGAAATAAATTACCTTTGTTTGTGCATAAAGTTTAATATTAATTGTTTGTTTTACAGGATGGATATTTAGTCTATTCATCAGTTAACTAGTAAGTAATTACTCCTGAAAAATTGAAAAATGATCTGTTCATAAACTGTTTTTTCTTTTATACAAGAATGGCCCCTTAAATAAAACAGACACCACAAGTCAGTAACAAATGCTACAAGGGAAAACTGATAGTAGAGCACCAATTATCAATGTTAAACTACAACATTATAGAAACATTAAAAGTGATCTTAAAAATATATCCTTTTCAGATAGTTAGTTTTTTCTATGGGCACTATGAACACTGGCTTATCAGCTTCTTTCGCTACTCTACATAGGCTTTTTTCTTTTAATGGAATAAAGTACACTTTTAATTTTCTACAGTTGGACATATGTTGTAAAAGCTTAAAAGTGGTATTTATAGAGGCAAAAATCACAGCGAATCACAATCAATACTTTTGGAGAAAAAGAAAATAAACAGCTACATAACATTTCAAAAAGTAAAAATGCATGATTATGATGATGGTAGTTCAGTATTTCCAAAAATATTTTCTTTAAGTAAGCAAGTACAGTAAACTACACTTCAAGATGCAAATCGCTGAGTAGAAATTAGTTCATTAGTGCATTTTGTATTTTAATGTAGTAATAATGCCTAACTTCCCTGAATGCAATCGTCTGATTTTACGGGCGCGTATGCTTTTAAATTGTTTTTGCTTGTCATTAAACTAAAGCTTGTGGTTATTCCTTGGTAAGCTTAAGAATAAAAAATTGCTTCGTCTATCTTGAACCGCATTCCTAAATTATTTCCTAATTTAAAAACGACACTTATAGGAGACTATTATTAAAAAGAAAAGATTTATACAAGCACTATAATTATTAGTAGTAAACAGTTATCAATCTGTCATAAAAGAAACAATCTAGAAAGTAGACAATATAGCATTGCTTGCACCCTTTACTGCATTAGAAAGTTTTCACGATTTATAGTAGCGGCAATAAACAGAACCTTAATAATTACACGTTTACTTGTGCACATTTGCCGACTTATTTTCCTTTCCCCGCACTACATCACAGGCGAGTTGCACCACTCACAAGCGTTTATCTATTTCAAGAGAGATGCTCAGGTATTGGCAAGCAGCGGAGCCCATAACTCTCTGGGTGAGCTACGGCCTCTTGGGTAACTCCATATATTATACGTGAGTTATGGCTCAACACCACCTTTTACTCCGGAAGCATCATTTTTGTTCTTCTCATTTAAAGGGTGATCATGGTTATTTAGGGAGTGCTTTCAGAAGCCAGGCAGATAGATAGATGCATTTTAAATGACCAGTAAAAAACTTTATTCGTCTCTTGGGTGTAGAAACTTTTGATCAATAATTAAAGGGACAGATATGTCTTAGTACATTCCTAATAATATAATGAAATATTCTATTTGATGAAATATATAGATAAATGCGTTTTTAAATTACAGCAATGCATAAGTTATTTTCTTTCAGTGTTATGATTAAAGAGGCAACCCTTGTTAAAAACATGCTAATATTGATTTTGCATATTATAGCTTGCAAGAAATGAACACACACAAACCTGTACACGGCTAGAATGATGGAATAATATTATGGCCAAGCTGAGACCTTCTGATTTTAATTACTGGTTTTGAACAGGGTGTTTCACTTACCCTCGGCATCTGATTTCCTTATAATTTTCAATTTAGTGACATTTGAAAGGAACTTGACATACCTTTTTGGATGAGAGCACACATTTTTGTATTCACTACATATTGGGAATGACAGTCTCAATTTTCGACCGAATACTTTCTTGCAGTTCCCGAAAGAACATGTTTCTTTCGATAGACCTCATTTCCAGCATGTTCCATTGAAAGAAATTTGTTAAGAGTAGTTTCAGGCGGCATTGGTAGCTAAAGCTCTATAGATATGACATGATCTTCAAAGAAAGAAATAATTTCAGGCATGCAAATAGCGAAAGTATAGAAGGTGGTGCCCTCCTGCAGAAAATAGTCAGTGCATATTTCCTCCTCCTATTCATCACTATCCGCTTCATGTATTGACTATATAGGACTGTTACGTCTCCAAAAAGACTAATCCTACAATTTATTCCCCGGCTTACCTAACTTCTCTTTTATATTGGTTTATATTTTAAACTCTGTTTCGGTATCCCATTATGATTCACTCGTTCTAAATGGCCTGACCATTCATTTCTTCATTTCATCATTATATCATGTATGATCTGAACTCTTTAAACTTGTTTATACAGTGAGATTATTTTAGTTAAAGCCGCGAGCGGGGTAGCTTGTTTGGGAGGTGCAGCCCCCAACCGAAAAACCTGAAATAGAGTCGCGGCACGTAAAGTTAGTATTTTTATTTTATTAATTATGTTTTTACTGAAAGCATTAAATGATCGTGTATTTAAAAGTGATATCATAGGCACTAATATGTGTTATATGAAATGTAAAGTTATGCATCTCAGCTGTAATACATTGCCGGCTTCTATATAGAATAATTTTGTGATTCATCTAACGTTTCTTCCCTAAGAACAGGCTGTTCGGAAAACATATTTCTTGTCAATGAGAGATTCTGTCTCTCCTAACTTTTTAATAAGTTGGTGAAGAGTTGCTGTACCTGAAACACAATTGTCAGGATATCTTCATAAAAATCACCTTACCACTTTTCTGCAAGACTGCTTTATCACATATGCACTACATAAAAACCGGTTCTTCAGTACTATATTTAGGTAAAAGAATAATTAGTACACAATGAAATGATCAAGCAGCACACGAACTAATAACCAGAATCTTTCTCATACTAACTATAAGATGCTACCTGTATATGCTTTGTACGAACTTTACAACTGGATTCTCCAGTGTGCAGCCACATTCTGCTGGCCCTTAACTTACATAACCTCCCTGCATCTTCCTTTATAATTCGTTCAATTCTTCGCATTCCTTTCACATTTCTTAGAGTTTTCATTTCAACTGTGTGGAGTATTTTTATTAAGAGTTGAAACCTATAAACAATTAGGAAGCGCAATAGTTTTGTATAATTTTATTTTTGTTACTTTCCTAATTTTGTTTTTTTTTTAAATTTCTACTAATAGCATTATTAATTTAATTAATTTTATAATTTTATGTATATAATTATAAGAATTATAGAATACTTATTAGCAAGTAACTTTTCATTTGTTTATATTCAATAACAGCCAATCTTTTTTTAATATACGGACCTCGGAAGGTGTAACATTTGTCTTCTGAGAGCATATGTTAAATTATACCATTTTATAATGTTTACCAATTCATATAAAGCTCTTTGTAACATGCTTTAATGTTAGCACTTATAACTTGATAGCAAGTAATGTAGTAAACAGTTTATTAAATTCATATTCGGTAAAACTGCTAACTTTAGTTTAACATTCTCGTAGGATAGCATCAATTTAACAATGAAAATGCAATGGTGGCAGCCTTGTCTTTACTTCTTTACTTACTATTAATAGGTTTGTATTAATTTTATTTTAACTTTGTCTCTTTCTATTGAATTTTAATTGACTTATTCTTTTATAAAAATAATTCATATTTTATCTCTAAGTAGTTTATAAAAGGACTGAAAATGTATAAATGAAATTCATGTTTGTTTTCAAATTCTTTTTGTTTTGAACTAATGGTTTAGAGTGAAAATATTGTCCTTACAGCTTCTGCCGGTTGTTCTTCTAATGGAATATTTACCTCATCCTTTTGTAGTTCTTTAGTAGTTACCTTTGTACAAATTTTATATGATCTGAAAAGAGGACTAAAACCACAACAATTATCGCAATATGGGTAAGTATGGGCATAGCACTTCTTGGGTATTTTCTTCTTATGCAGATAATTTTCAAATAATTGTTTAACAAGTCTCTCTTAATATTTACATGGGCTGCATTTCAAATCATCATACCCTGCTGATTTTTTGTTTTTGCGTACATTTAAGGCTTTCTCTAATTCTGACATTTCGATGGAATGTAAATTCTAGTAATGATTATACTTAATATTCTTTTTACCTAAATATGGCGCTTTCATATATTCAAAAATTTGTATAATTTTTCTTCCATCTTGTTATATGTATGGAATTGATTCACATATTTATCTTTCCCTTCTTTAGAAATTGTTCCATCACTTTATCATATAATTTTGTGAGTCATATTATAGATATTTTATATATTTTTGCCTATCAATTCTGTTTAGTTTTTTCACATCCCTTTTACTATTACTCTGTATCTCGATATTCTATTTTATTTTCTAATGCTGGATTATTTATAAATTCGAATTATATTTTTCTTATCCAACATATTTTTTATTTCATATATAAATAAACAGTGTCGCAGAATCGCAAAGTTGATTTAACAATCAGCAATACTGGGAGCTATAACGCGTTTCAGATACTTCGCAAATATTGTTTTATTTGATAATGCTTTCCTTTGTTTCACTCACATCATTGGGTAAATACGAGGGTAGGTCCATAAGTTTCCGGCCTTGCCGGCAAGAAAGTTCTTATTTCGTGTCATACATTATTAAGAAAATAATCGCAGCTGTAACATCCGCTTCACCGTGTTCAGTTGTTCAGGTACAGTTGCATAAAGAAGGCTACGTGTAGAAGATTGTTACATGTTCAAAATGGAGTAACGAGCTGTTATTAAGTTCTTCACAAAAGAAGGACTTACCCCAAATGAAATTAAACGGGGATTGAATGGTGTATATGGGGAAGCATCCCCCTCATATTCTACCGTGAAAGAAGGTCCAAACTTTTTCGAATGGATCGAGAAAGCGTTGAAGACAAAGACCGTGCAGGTCGGTCCTTGGAGGTGCTCACTCCTGAAAACTTCGCTCTTGTGAAAATAGAAATTATGCAAGACCGGTGGCTCAAAGTTACAGAAAAGGTTGGGTCTTTCGAACTATTCCTGAACATTTAAATATGAATAATGTTAGTGCTAGATGGGTGCTCAGACTTCTTTCCTCAGTCCAAAAACGTCGAATCATCTGTTGTCAGACATTTTGGCGCTCTGCCGAGGCAACGAGAGAGAAGTTCTGTAAAGCATTGTTGCAGGATATAA
This sequence comes from Metallyticus violacea, assembly GCA_030762175.1. NCBI lineage: Eukaryota > Metazoa > Arthropoda > Insecta > Mantodea > Metallyticidae > Metallyticus > Metallyticus violacea. The sequence goes on along the minus strand of CM060833.1, from coordinate 131,356,063 downwards.
AACTATGGTCCTCTACTATGATCCAAAAGAGAATCACTGGAGTGGCGTAAACTTGGCGAAGCACCACCTCTAAAGACCAAGGTCACTCAGTCAACCAAGAAGAGCATGGCCATACTCTTTCGGGACTGTGAAGGAATACTCTTCATTGACTTCAAGGAGAGGAACACCACAGTAAATGGGGAGTGCTATGCTGGCCTACTACACAGACTACGTGCTTCCATCAAAGAGAAAAGACGAGGAAAACTGAATGGTGGTATGCGCCTTCTTCACGACAACGCGCCTGTGCACAAAGCTCTTGTTGCAAAGGAAGCTGTAAAGAAATGTGGCTTCAAGGCGATCGACCATCCACCCTACATCCCAGATCTGGCTCCCAGTGATTATTTCCTCTTCTCAAAACTGAAGAAGAACCTGCGTGGAAGGAAATTTAAGTGTGAGAAAAAAGTGATGGATGCTGTTTATAGCCATTTTGCAGACAAAACTTCTGACTATTTGGGAGGGGGGGTTGAAATATTAATTCAAAGATGTGAGAAGTGTATTGTAATAAAGGGTAACTATAATGATAAGTGAAATGTCTTTATCATATCTTTATCATATATAGAAAATGGTTAGTCTAGACGTACCCTCGTACCCTACCTTCCTTAACCGGCAGATCAGAACCATTATCACCGAAAAGAAAGTATATTTAATATAAGTGCAGAGAAGAGGAGGAAATGAACATGTATTAATAACCGTGCATGGAAATATTAGTTGTAGGTTACTCGATGATGAAAATAACAGAAACATTATAAAAAAAAAAAAAAAGAAGCTTACCTAACGTCAAATTATTTTCGATCTCTAAAACTCTTGCAAGATGCAACGAATATGGATGCATAGCATGAAAGCATGTTAGAGTATATCTTGAAGAAATGTACGGTAATTCTGGGACACCATATGTATATAGAACCCTCTTTCTTTTATATTTCCTTATTTAACCAACGGCTTCTGTTTTGACTTTATTGTAAAATATTTTATTTGGTTCTATTCTTTATTAGTGCTTTCCTTTTCATTATTTTATTATATATACATTTATTGACTTAATATTTATTGATGAATAGATTTCCTCTTCCAACTAATTTGTTACTAACAAGGATTTCATACAGATTGTGGTACTGGCCTTTGCAATTTTACAGAATAAGATGAGACTCCGCTAAAAAGTGCATCTCAGTTTTTTCATAACACTAACTCAAAATAAACAAAAATACATTAAACACCTTAGCATAACTCAATTATCTAATTCAAAATAAAATGTTAAATAAGTAAAATCCGGAAGAACCCTGCCCCAGGAGCTGTCGGAAGCTCAATGCTTGAGAATTCCAAGGACCCACATAAGGGTATTCTGGGAATTTACATGGACACGCCTGGTCGGGAGATCGCGAATAGTCAGCCCAGCATTCTCGAATTTTTATTTCCTGCACCGTTATTTTGCGCGGTTTCAAACGTGCTGTTCAAATAATATTGGTTCATACTGTACTGCACGTATTGTATTGAAGTAACAGGAAGGTGCAATATCTTTTAAGAACAACGAACACATGCACAATTTTTAAAGGTGTCCGTGACAAGACAATTAAAATTATAATAACTCTTAATTCATTTCTATCATGTATACACTCCAAATAATAAATATAATTCCATCTGCCAAAATTTACTATTCAAGCAATTCACTTGTGCTGTAGCTATAAGGTACTCGTGTCCTTTCCAGCTTTTTATATACCCAGTTGTATTATTTTTTAAATAGTGTTTAACGCCTGTTTTACTACGGAGGCATCCACGAGCGGTGGACAACGATGATGCACGAGATGAAATTATAAATTAGGAAGTTATTTTTTCGTCTAATACTTTGAGAGTTTAAGGGAAAATAAGTCTAGAGCAAATATAGTGTCCATTATTCTCCAAATAGTGAAAATGTGGCGTTACATTCCCAATTAAATCCTATGACAAAAGGTGAATACTGCAGATGTGGCCGAAATTTATTATGATTATTTCACTTATGTGACCCCATCTTAAAATCGACCAATGAAATGAAGCAAAATGTGAATTTTGAGCAGTCACAGCCGGATATCGCAGTGAGATTATCGAAAGAAATGTTCCAATCTATTTTATCACACAAAGTGCATTTGTCTTGTTGTCACTGTTGCCAACTCTATACTACCACTATATAATCCCGGAACACTCATCACTGATCCCATTTCTGTTTTTTCATTAATTGTGAATTTAACTAATTTCATGTGTACAGACCGCCACGGGTGACCGAGGTCGTTAAGTCTCGGACTCGTGAGCGGAAGGTCTGGGTTCGAATACCGCCAGGACCGTCCTTCCTGACTGAGGTTTTTTCCAGGTTTTCCCTCAGTCCTCATAAATGGCAAATGCCGGGGAGGTACCCTAAACTTAGACCTGGAACGATTCCTTCCATAAAATCCTTTCCCAATATATCATTTCATTTCATTCATCACCAGTGTCCACCGCCTGTGGTACCTCTGTAGTAAAACCGGGCGTTAAACACCATTCATTCATGTGTATACACTTAATAAATTGTTTTAGTGTATTCATCAAAACAATCTGAAATCATTTGATAAATTATGTAACATCTGTCTAAGTAACAGTAAATCTTAATAAACACGTTGTTCAGAATGGTAAAATGTTTTCTGTTTTCTTTTTCTTAGTTGGTATTAGTAAATCTAGCGGTACCAACGGTAATAGTCGACTTTCGAATATTTCATTCTCACGGTTTCTGAATAGGTAGGTATTCATAAGTATAATATTTTATACAATTGTTAATAATCCATGCGCTAATGACATATATATATATATATATATATATATATATATATATATATATATATATATAACTTTTATTTTTCTTCTATTCATGAGATAGACCTAAACCCGTATTTAGCTCTTCTCTATTGGTATTACGGACAATAGACATTTATCTGTTGATAGATAGCTTGAAAAGGTTAAGTATTAATAATTCAGATGCACAATTATTACACTATTGTAAGCCAAGTTTACATTTAATTACATTTAATTTGTATTATATTCTTGAAATAGTGCTAATAAATATCACTCGAGGGTCTGAGATTACTTATGACTATTTTAGCCCACCGAATTATCCCAAGTAATATCACGAGAGGGCCCGTTATTACCAATAAATTCACGAACTTAGTGAGGACTATTTCAGGAATAAAGTAAGAATTTAAATACGTATAATTCCTCTAAACTTGTTTACAAAATTGTAATAATTGCATATTTGTACTTAACCTTTTCAAGCAATCTTGCGACAGAAGAATGCCGATTATCAGTAATGCCAATAGAGAAGAGTAAAATACGGGTTTAGGAATATTTCATGAATAAATAATAACAAAAGCAATACATATTTGAAATTAGTGCTCAGAATATTAACACTTGTATAAAATGTTATACTTATGAATATCTATTATTCAGAAACTGAATGGAGATTGAAATGGACAAAAGTCAACTATTACAATCGCTACCGGTCGATGTTTTCTTTGTATTCTGTGGTTTGGAATTCCTAATGATAAGATCAATTTGCACATTTGTCGCTTCACTAAAACGCTTTAAAGATCCTCCATTTTGCGTTATGATTGTCGACTGTGCATACTTTTGTTGCTATCAATAGCTTCTCATCGCCTCTAGCAAAAGTAGTCAGTGATGAATGTTCAGAAATTATATAGTGGGGGTATAGAGTTGGCTACACTGACCAGAAGATAAATGCACGTCGCGTGATAAAACGGGTTTGATACTTTTTAGGGGGGATAATTTCACTTCGTAATCCGGCTGAGATTGGTCCATATTGAAAATGTTGTTTCATTTCATTGGTTGATTTTAAGATGACGTCATATGAGTTAAATAGCCAAAGTATATTTAGATAACAATTTTGATCTAAAATAAATAAACATATATAAATAGTTTTAATAGCTGTTTCTCCACCTTAACAGATGTTTCAATTATACAACTAACTTTTGATAGCAACTACAATTTGAGTAATAAGAAAACGGTTAACTTTCTTTGTAGGCACTTGTCACCAAATGCTTTTTTTTTTTCATGTAGGCGCCTAAGGCTGGTCTAACGGTTGCCTGTAATGGAGCAGTGTCTGGGCACCAGTTTCGCCCCACTAACTGCCAGTTTTCCATGCTGCCATTTGTGCTTTTTTAATGTCGATTCTTCCATCTCCGGCATCATATGATGCCGCGCTATTCACACCATCCTGTTATGATATTCATAGAAAAACCGGTCGAGTAAATCACTTTCATGTTTGTGGCCTCACGCCAGACCCCATCACAGCTACCGCTCATTGCACATTACAGCTTCCATAAAAAATCCAGTTCTGCATATTGAGACTGCTGAATTAAAGAACTGAGATGATTAAAGATTGCAAGGTATATGAACATGCATTCAGCTTTAGAAGCTAAACATTGTTTTGTAAACATATATAATGTAGAATGTTTTGTTTAGATTCATTTTTAATACAAAAAGTTTAATCGACTTGCGCTAGAAGTTTGCTTGAGTAGATTACAGTTTATCTTTTGTTAGGCCTTTAAATAACAAAATGCATTTAAATGTAACAACGGATTTCAGTAGTGTTATCTTTTAATGTACCATCATAGTTTTAAATCTCATAAGTATAGGTGTGAAGTACAGGACAAACCTTAATGGCCTCGTTCCATCCCATCGGGTTCCAAATGTCTATTGTAACAACCTTCGTTTAAACAGTGACACACGCCATCAGATAACTGGAAATTCTTCATCGTTGTCACTGTTACTTTCGAGCATAAAAGATCGAGCAGAAACAATAAATATTATAAATATTTTCCGTTTGACATATTCTTATGAATATCTGACTGGCTTTTTAATAAATAAATCATAAATAAATAAATTATTTATTCTCACTTTTACACCTGATTTGTGTTAGCACTAAAATTGTACTGGAGGAGATTGCAGAGATATGACAAAATTGTTTTCCTGAGCGAAAACTGATGTCCCCATTCCTCACGCGCATTATCAACATAACATAAATAAATAGCTGCCTTTAATCCTATATACAGGAAAAAAGTCATGAAGGTTTGTCCCATATTCGTATTGCATTGCTTCATATAATTGTAATCATGACCTTCGCATAGTATCTCATATCATTTTTTTCCCCCTTTAGATGGCAATGATGCAATTAACATTCAAAATGGAGTCTTCAAATGATGCCGATTATAAGCAACGAGCAATAATACAATTTCTTTTGGCCAAAAATGAGATGGTCACCAATATTCAAAGGTGTTGAAGAAGTGTGTATGGAGAGATGACGGTGGATAAAACACTGTCAGTCGCTAGGTGAAACGGCTGGTTTTATCGGAAGAACATCGAGGTAGTCTCACTGTGGGTGACACTGCAGTCACGCCTGCAATGAGGAACGTTTGATGAATAACCACCAAACAAATTAGGCAGAGATAACCAATTATCCACCAGTTAGAACATGAATCCGTTAAAGCCTAATTGTTCATCATAAGCAACACAAAACCTGTTCAGAGTTGCTCGCTTGTTAGAGGCTTAACTGACGTTGGCTTTTCCAGATTAAACACGAATTCCTCACTTTGAGCTTGAGACCAAAATGTAATCCAGGAGGGGCATTGCAAAACTCAACTTCGGAAAAAAAAAAATACCCTCAACCGATTAAGTCATAGCCGCATTATTCTGAAATTCTGAAGGTATTATTTCAATAGTTATATTTATTGTCTTGTGGTGACAGTTTGCTCCGAAGTTTACACAAAACTCTTCGGAAGTAGATGAAACGATTACGGTGCTTCCGTTCTCACAAAGATTTGAGCAACACAAAGCTCACACAAGTCTAAGCACCAGACAACAGATCAGGAAATTTCGGTAGGCTGCCCAGATCTTGCACCAATTCTTAATTCCTCTAAAAGGATCAATGCACGGGATAAAATTTAATGATGAGGAGAAACTCATGTATGCATTATAAAGATAGCTGAGAAAGAAAAGCAATGCGGCGACATGTGTACTCGGAGATCTAGTGTAGTTTTTCATGGAGATTAAAATGAAAAATATAAATGTATAGAACTATACGGTGTACTTCCATATGAAACTGATATAAAACACAATTCTTGAAAGAAGAAAATGTATTTGTATTACTTATTAAACACCCTCGTAAAGTCTTAGAACTATTTAAAACTTTTATTGATATGGTTTATTTACGGATACTCTTTAACATCTCAGGTCATCAGGGTCCCATTCAATTCAGATCATGAAACGGCCAATCAGTTTTGCTCAAAGGTCTCTTTTTTCAGGTCTGAGGTTCTTTATCGTGCCGTAAATGTACGACATGGGACCCAAGGCTTTACTCCCCTTCGAAAGAAGCCATACTTAGGATTTTTGCGCCCGAAAAAATCCATCGATCCTCTCCGGGATTGAACCCGCGATCTTGGGTTTAGAAGGCAAATGTGATTACCACTACACCATCTTAGTCAAGACAGTCTTGAAACTTTAACTGCCTTCACTAGCTAATAGGAATTAATCTTTTCTGCATTAATTAGCTCAAAGCTGAGAGCCCTCAACGTTACAGATAAGGGGTTGCCGCACCGCAGCCAAATCCGAGTTACACTACTCGTATCCTGCTAAGTACTTAACGGCGTTTTGTTATGATGACTCTTGACTGCAGCCCGACACTTATGGAGCGTTGCGGGTTGCAAATCTCTAGTTTGTCTCGGCGTCAACCATCCCTGTTATAAGAAGATGAAGTATTTTTATATTTTGGCTTGTTCAACTAGACAGTTCATTAAAAAACAATAAAGTAAATTAAGGAACTCTTTGTTCAAACCTCATGCAGGGATTTAAGTGTATGCATTTGGAATTGCCTTGGACTGTCATTAATACAATTCGCCTATTTAACTGACGTATTGATATGCTTGTGCGCACTGTATTGTTTAGTTTTACTTATTTATGTTGTTTATTGACATGTGACGAGCTCCACCATACAGCTCTGTCCAGATAAAATGTTGCGTAACCGTTATGGTAATAAAACATGCAATGTTATTTCTAGAAACCGATTTAATTTCTTCGGTGAAGGCATGACAGTTTTGTCCAGAGTCTGAATGTCATAATTCCTTTTGATAAAAACCTATTTTCTTTTATTCTGTAATGTAGAAAAATTAGGTTTGGGCTGCTGTTTCTTGGAACCAAATAAAATTAACCGAAAATAAGTTTTTCTTCACAGAGTCTAGCAATAAAATGTAATGGATCCCAGAACTCGTGTCTCCCAAGCAGGGCAACGCGTGTGAACAAGAATTGCCTTTTGGCACCACAAACTCTACGTTTTACTCCCGGTTATTACTACCTTATCTTCTTTATTTTTATGCATTAGGTTATTTGATAACGCATTCAGTTTTTGATCTACTGGTATCACCTTTTCCCATTGCTTGATATTTTAGGATCTATCTTGGAAGTCTTTCTAAATTCATTTTATTTAAATGCTCTATCCACTTACCCCTATGCACGCATTCTAAACTTTTATGTGCTGCAATAAATATTTGCAAATCTCAGATTTCTTAGTTTTTATTCCCTCTTCTCTCTTAACATCTCTTAACATACGTATGAATTTCATTTCTGTTGTTATTTTACTAATTTTATTTTTTTTGTTGGTATCCAAGCTTTTTATCCGATATTAGAAAGGAAACAGGCATTGCTTTATAGTTTCCTAATGTATGAACTACAATTTTAATGTTATAATCATAATCATTATTAAATTAGATATTACAACTGAGATAATTAAACTTTTCATCTGGTATAAAAGATGAATTTTTATCTAATATATATTCTCTCGGAATGCCGTAAGTTTTCTTTTCACTATAGATAATCCCAAATTATATTCTTTACATAAATCGGGTATATTCATCTAGAATTTGTATTCTGTGTTGTGTATTATAATTTAATCATCGATTTATACAATTGTTTTAATTAAATTATTTCCTAATGGTTTACCTCTATTTATTAATATCTTTAAGTATTTACTGTTTAATTTGTATAGATATTGAATAAAATGTGAAAAACTACTACATTTTTTCACTTCATTAATTTCTACATAAGCTTTCTTTATTTATTTTATATTTTTTAAAATTACCTTTTAAATATATACATACATGACCATACAAGATGTCTTAAGTTTCTAGATTTGCTTTAATTGTCATTTATTATTGATCAAGAAAGGATACTCATTTTCTCTTTCCACTGTTACATATGAAGCTTGTTAATGATTCCAGACTTTCTTTTGTGTGATATCTTTCCTACCCACAAGAAATGTATTTAATTCCCACTTTATTTTCTCTCTGCGAGTCCAAACAGCACTGAGGAGCGCACGCGTAAAATGACAGAAGTAGAGGGGGTTATTTACTCTAGGAAAGCGAGGAAAAAATGTCTAGTGGTTGGACAGGAGAAAACAGTGTCTGGAAGCAGACACGTAGAACTGGCTTCGGCACAATGGTTACTACCGCTGCACAGGATGAGTCCCTTGGGAATGTCCTCTGCGGGGAAAACAAGAGAAGGGGAGGTGCGGGGGAAGCTGCTGCCCCTCGACGTGACCAGAAAACTGCGACATCGATCCGAACCAAACAAGCCGCGCATTGCTGGATACAGAAAGAGATGAACGGGTCAGGAACCTCATAACTGGACTTCATATAAGGTCTGCTACGTTTCATTTCAAGGTTGTCTTTGGGGAATAAAGCTAGAACACCACATGCAGACTTTTTGACTGTGATTCTAGAAGTACAGTACAAATTACTGCGATTATTAGTTACAAACATCGTGTCAATACAAGGGTGAAATGATATCTTGCAAAATATATAACAATGAATAAAACACCTTTGATTTTAAGGGTTTGAAGCTCAGAATGAAGAAAAACGTTGAATCTACGCACATCATAATTGTCCAAATCACTTAATTATGTTTTTACTTTTTATCATTTTATCATTGTTATTTGTGTGGCTACTAAATGCTCAGAACGATATATATATGCCAGCGTCAATACTGCTGTTTATTTTTGGTCAATTTGGTCAATTTCCGCGGAGCGCCCTTTCCATGCGTCATCTCTTTGGCCGAAGCGAACTTCCGCCTCTTGAGCAAGTTTTTTACTTTCGGAAAGAAATGAACAGATCTAGAGAGTGGAGGATGAGGATGCTTGTAATGCTTTGCTAGGCATTCACTTACCTGGAGCTACCACGAGCTTGGGGCAATATCGTGCTTCGAACGCAATACTTTTCTTGCCCACAAATGAAGTCTTTAACTATACCAACCTAATCACAATATACGTATGTGATAGAGTAAGAAAACTGTGCGTTAATGTTGATGGTGTTAACTGAGTAGCAATAGTGCCTCAAAATGGCAACTAATCTAAAACAGTGCAGCACCGAATCGAGAAAACGAGATTGCCCGCATTGCAATAGAAGAACGCCACTCAAAGGCGAAGTCAGCGTAGCAGGCGGGACCAGTGGCAAACTGAAAGATGCACATCACATACTTGAGAACGTAAAATAAAAGAAATTCTTGTTTCTGTGTATATAAATTAGCATGTAATGCATTCTCATTTCACTTGAGATTATATATCATTGTTGAACTATTGCCGAGTTTTCTATGATATGTTGAAAATTAGGCTCAATATCTGCGAGGGCAAGTTTTGCTTGAACATATTCTCATGAGTTAAATAGAATCTGTTCTTTGATCTTAAATGTTTCATCAAGGAAAATAACTGTTAACAATGATTGTGAAAATATGTAGCAAATGCTCTAAATTTTGGGTAACTTGAATTTAGTAACATTTTAATTAGTTCCTGATACATAATACTTTGACATATATTTTTTGCAAATAAATCATGCTCTAGCTGTATTACTTACATTTACAATTCCAAACCATATTGTTCAAATCTATGGACAAGGGATTAGCCAACAGCAGGAAGTCATTTTCCAGTCCATTGAAATCTTTAAACCTGCGATCAATAAATTGTTATTAGATTTTCCTGCTGAATGATTTATTTATCTATCTGACATTGAGGAATGTTTTGAGAGACTTTAAACATGAAAAGTGAAAAAAACTCATTTTTTTGTCAATTGTGATTTTCATAAATCCTATTTAGCCATAAATGCCTTAAAGGATCCGTACCAGATCCTCCTTGCAGCTCTCAATTTAGTGCATTAAGGTGCTCAGACACATCGATGAGAAATGTAAGATTCACTGTTCCACTGCTCTTCCTCTAGTTCCCTGAACGGACTATCCCTAATAAAAGAAACAATTATTCTCCCCATCAAAGGTAGTATACTAAGCAAATATTCATACATCGTAAGATCCCATTTATGCCACCAAAGAATATTTCTATTTGAGCTGTATCATTTATATCAGAGATCTTGTCTATGCTAGGGGATAATATTCACATTTCTGAATGTTTAACGCAATGACATTATCAATGTCTTTACCTTTTCTGTTATTAGTCGTACTAATGTGAAACCGGACATCCTCGGTCATTCAAAATTTTTTATTTTTTTGGGACATATTATTCCAGCTACTTTTAAAATATGTTTTTTTCGAAAATTTACCTTCTGTGAATGGTTTCAACGATTTACCGATTTCCCAGGCAGCATAACTTACAAGCCGTATTTTATCGGTCATTTCATTATCTGAATTATTTATTACGAACTCCAGTTTCTTAATGACTTATTTTAAATGTTTTAAATGTCTTTCTCGATGCAGCCCTAAAATAAACAACGCACACCCTGTCCAATCAAGAAAACTGTTAAGTTTATTTAATATTGAATAATGTTTTACTCTTATTGTTATAATAAAATACTTTATTTTAACAATGCATTTTGTTTAACTCTAAACAAAAATAAAAATTTATAAAAATAAAAATATTTAATTTTGAAACGCTTACGTAGTAGTAGTAGTAGTTAGTAGTTAGTAGTTAGTAGTTAGTAGTTAGTAGTTAGTAGTTAGTAGTTAGTAGTTAGTAGTTAGTAGTTAGTAGTAGTACCTTTATTGTTATAAAATTCTGTATACATATTACAGATATATTCTATGCATAGGTCATTGACCGTTCATGCTTAAGTATTATATACAATTAGAAAGAGAAACAAATAATAAAAATGAAATAATAATAATAATAATAATAATAAATCTCAAAATGGGAAGAACTATATATGAATGCAAACATATTACATTATTTATAATTATACTAGTTATTGCGTTCTGACCATAAAATAAATTGGTTCTAGCTCCGCACACTTTGGCTAGGAAAATGCCCATATTCAACCAATTAGGATGGTTCACAAATACGTCCCAGCATGCCAATGGACCTCTAATTGCCTTAAAAAGTTTTCAGGAAATAGCGTTTTTCTCAGGTGTTCTCTACCCGAATATGACAACCCCTCCACAAAATGGGCAGATTCTCCTAGCAGAATTAACCAGAATTGTCCGTTATTTTTTGAGTCTTCCAACTTTCCAGTCTTACCAGGTTAGTTTAAGGGACACTGGGAGTGAATTTTTGGCCAAAAAAGGCCAAAAAATGGATTTGTTTTACTACCAATGGTACCTTGTACCATTATGTATCCACAGAGAGTGAACATTTGCATACCCTCCTTCCCTTCCGGCTATAGAATCATTTAAAGAGTTCCGTATGTCCTTTTTCAACCTGCCACACCCCCTCAGTACAGAAGTTTGGAATCAGACACTTATCTGTCATGTTCTAACCTTCTTCCATACGTTTTTGCTCTTTTCATTGCCTCGTTGCTACGTTGAACCCCGGCCAATTGCTCTAAGTTCTTTTTCCACCTCTGCACCCAAACCGTTAGTGTTATATGTTGCATATGGTGTTTATAGCATTTAGTAGGAAGTGTGGACTGGTCTCCCTGCACTAGTCTAAGTCAGTATTGCACCATCCCTGTTTTACTATTGTTTCTTCAAAGCAACCCACCTCACTCATGACCCCACAGTTTGACGTTCCTTTGGAGAGCCCGAGAACCTTTTTTCCAAAAATTAACTTGAATTTTATTTATATGTTCAGCTCTCCCCCATCCCCATATTTCACTTCCATATAACAGAATACACTTAATCATAACATTGTACGAGAGCATCCCCTCTAGTGCATATCTGGAACGCGGGTCAGAACACAACTCATTTAGTTGACCTCGTGCTTTATAATTAATAACAGATAAGTGCTTATTGCATTTCCCACTCATATTAAACGTAGCTCCTGTATAACGTTTTTTTTTTAACATTTTGAACTTTTTGTCTACTGTAATTAATGGTTGCGGTCGAGTTGCAAGCTTGACCGTCAGATGGCGGAGTTCACTTATGGTGGCTAATTGCAGTGAAACGCCAGTTCGTGTCTCTAAATTTCATAAAAATGTATTTTATTCTTGTATTTACATTAGCATTAGCATTAACCAACATTACTTTGAAGGATCAAATGAAGAGCGTTCGTGCTACAATAGTCAGTTGTTTTGTTAGAAGTAAACTATTGCAGCACAGCATGCTAAAGAGTTTTTCTGTTTTTTTGTGAAGTAGTTTGCTATTTTATTTTGTTTGTATTAATTGAATGGAAAGCTTCCTTTTAAGCTCTTTTCTTTGATACCATTGGAAAAGAAAACTGAAATTAATCACCTGGGATATTTATTACCGTCAAATTATAATTTCAAAACATACAAAGTACGATATAAAGTACTCTCTCTAGATACAGATTTCATGTCGTAGTTTTCAAACTTTTAATAAAATGGTCACTGACTATTTTCTTCGATGAAAGCTAGAAAATCGAATACTTTTGTTTGAATAGAAGCGTTTTTAATTTTTGACGGCAAATTCTCTCAGTCCAGACATGCACGTATGCGGATCAATTCTATAATGCGTTACTGGTTACTTCCATCCCGACGTAAACAAATACAAATGTATCATTCCGCGGTGCATGGCTCCGAGTGGTTAAGTAGCGCTATTAGCACTACAAACATGCAATGTATTTAATTGTTAGCTCTGGCCACCATTCACAAGCTTCACTGACAACATTTGTGCACGATAACCTTGTCGACACTTTCCAACCAATTCCCTTGACAGTGTTTTGCAATACCAGCAGGACCAGCACATACTTCCGCCATGGCGCCTCTTTGCATTGAAACTGATTGCCAATACAGAGAGCAACATTGCTTAACTTACTAACAATTAAAATGCATAATAAGGTATTTATAATTACTGATGCCTCTAAAAATGACTACAGTGTTCACTAATATGGTTTTCTAAATGAAAATAGCCCTTATTAAAGTTTAAACTGTAATTTCCTTTAGGTACAACATCAGGGATGTAAATCGTCCTGGAACCACGTGATTGTATTTATATTAGGGTAGAAGTAGCATATTCTAAGATACTAAGTTACTAAGATTCTAGAAACTTGAGAGCTATATTTAGTAATAACAATAGCAGTAGTAAAGTTGTACATCCACTGATATAATATTAGACATGCCCCTTTCATTTTTATGAAATTCAGGCCTCATACTTATTGAAAACACTGCCATCTGGCGTTTACGTTTACAACTATCAAAATAATTAAAAAACGGACACTTTGAATAGCTATATATAATATGTTATTAACATGTTTATTAGTTAAGTATTGCATATTCCATTGACTTTTTTTTATTTTAGCAATGCTATGTTTAAACTGTTAAGAAAATGGAATTTCGTCTCTAAAAGGAATGATGAGTTTTTATGCTTTTACTGTAGCAAAGAATCCTCATAGTTATGTTTTATTGATCTAAATAAAGTCGAACAACATAACTGATACTTCCTTAAGCGCTTTAAGTAAACATTAACTAAATCGCTATTAGTAAGAATATGACAACAAGGCGGTTTATTATTGTTGTTATTATTTAGGCATTTGTTACGTTGGATAATTATCTATGTAGAGTTATGCTAGCTAATTATCCAAAGTATTGCAGTTTCTTCATCTTGTCACATGAGTAGTGCTGAACTAAAGAAACAAATGGAGCAGCAAACCTCGTTTTTTATGTATTCACGTGTTAATTCATCAAGAAGACATACTTTTGGCGTAACCATGGAGACGAACAGTTAGCATATAAAAGCACGGACTAGATTTACCTTTCAAGTTCTTTCTCAGCGCATTATTTCCCTGCATTACATCACCACATGTTAAAAAATGTAAAAACCAAATGGAAGAGCGTGCAGAAGGGAGGTAGCGAGCACGTACGTTGGTCTGTAATGAGTTTCATATATCATCTTTCTCTCTGACTGGCAGTAAAATAAACCCTGACAGGTAACAAGCCTCTTTGTTGGCTCAAAAAAGACTGAGGACTGTTAAGGGACTGAACGCAACACGCCTCACAGTTTCTGGGCCACGTTGTAGCTAAGAGATTGCAGATAACAAGCCTGTGTGCTAGAAATACATTTCTTAGCATTTCTACTCCATTGCACATTTTTTCATATAACGACTATATTTATTTTCTTCACGAGTCTCCATCTCTAACCTTGTTCTTCAATATTTCCAAAGTTAAAGCCATACAACGGCAGGTAGTAGTGTCTAAATAGATGCATTTATACACCTCTGTCTATAACTACCCTAATTTTTTGGGTTACTTTATTTATGGACGCTCTTTAACATCTCAGGTCATCAGCGTCCCATTCAACTTAGGGCGTGAAACGGCCGACAAATTTTGCTCAGAGGCCTCTCTTTCAGGCTTGAGTTTCTTTTTCATGCCGTAAATGTACGACACGGGACACACGGCTTTACTTCCTTTCCGAAGAAAGCCATACTTAGAATTTTTTACGCCCGAAAAAATCCATCGGTCCTGGCCGGGTTCGAACCCGCGTTCTTGGGTGTAGGAGGCAAGTATGGTAACCACTACACCACCAGAACCGACAACTACCCTAAAGGGAATATTGTCTATATGTACTGTAAGGGCACTTTGCTGAAAAATAGAAGGATTCTATTTTATATTTCTTGATTTCCGAAAATAGCATTCTTTTTGATTTCACATTCTGCTATAGAATATTGCTGCACAATTTTTGGCACACTATGGGCATCATTAAAGAGAATTTTAAAGAGATTTATCGGAAATACAGTGTAAGACTGATATGATAACAAATATAAATTGAAAAAAAGAAGAAGAAGAAAAGAAAGCATTACATTTTCATTGCATATTGCACTTCATTTAAAACGCTCTCCAAAAAGTGAACAATAAGATAATGTCTCTGTTTGCTCCCAACTCTTCAGTTATAGAGCTCTAGTAGATCCCCCTAATTATTTGGCTTCATTTCTAATACTATAACTTAAATAATACGATTATTAAATTTGTCCATAGTTATTGCAAATATTAAGTTGGAGATCTCAAGACGTCGGACTAGCTAGAAATTGTTAATCTGTTGTTGCTAATGGACAAGACAATGTCATACATTTGTTCTAAAATATTTATGACTGCAGGTAAAACACAGGCGTCTAATGTGCGCTCACTGAGCAGCAGAAACAGAACCTCGCCGACTACCAGAAAGAAGGTGGAACAAATTTGTGTACTGACATAACTGGACGGCAATTTATTTGGGTTTTGATCCGACCAAACAAAGTAAATGAATAACATTTAAAGGAGAATATTCGTAATGCATATTTCGGATTTAAATGACAAGACAATGGAATGGTGTATAATAATGTAAAAATAAAACACAAACAGGAAAATTTATAAATGTTTTCTAGCCGCAAAGAACGCTCTTTCCTCAATAATGGAAGAATTAAGTGAATCATAAAATAATTTATGCAGTTTATCTTCATAATAATATGCTGGAAAATGGCATACTAATAGGCTAACTAAAATAAAGAAGGCAGTTGTACCGTGAAATCAAAGCACACGTGACAACCTCGACTACTCAAACATGCACAAACTGTATGTTCTACATTTTAAGTCAATTGCAGGAGACCAGGCATTGGACAATGTTTCAAAAGTACCTCTAAGGTCACTATAAGGGATCTAAAATATGAATATGCAGTGTCGCTGGGTGTGACGACATGGAATGTCAATGTGAAGCTGTTAACTATGTTGTTGTCTTCATTGGCGCCTTGTATAGCATTCAGGGAACCAATTTTCGAATTATTTTATTTACCTGTAGTTGATCTGTTTGTGGAAGTACACGATAATAGAGTTTATCAAGAGCTTAAGTCAATCACTGGAGTTCACGTAACGATTAAGGACGAATAGGAGTTTCCTTAAATACTACGAGTGGCTTGGTGGGCGAATGATCTATGAAACGTGTGTTTATCGAGGATTTCATGAGCTGAGAAGCGTATACTTCCGGCCTTTCGCGATTGAACACAGGACACTAGAGAAATTGTCTAATAAAATCATATCCACCTAATACAAGGGAATTTTGCAATTGTCTGCCTTCATTTTTTATTCATTTCTAACATTTGCTTAGGAAATTACGCATTCCTTCATAGTTTTATTTGAGAAACTATGTTAATATGTAGACATAAACTATTGAAAATGACTGTGATAGAGAAAAATATGATTAACTTTTCAATAAATTAGAGAAAAGAAGGGGCAGCATGATTCAGTA
Organism: Metallyticus violacea; assembly: GCA_030762175.1. NCBI lineage: Eukaryota > Metazoa > Arthropoda > Insecta > Mantodea > Metallyticidae > Metallyticus > Metallyticus violacea. The sequence goes on along the minus strand of CM060833.1, from coordinate 131,339,419 downwards.
CTGGATTGATAAAGTATTAAAAATTATAATGTATGTAATTGAATAATATTTGGTATTGTAAACAGAACAATTGGGATAAGTTATCGATGGATATTAGAGATAGGATAATTTAAAATTTGAAAGCAGGTACAAATGTAAAAGGGACCTATTTAGGAAAAGTGAGATAAAAATGGCCAACAGATGTGGGCAGGCCTCATAAGAATGATAATTAAACTTAAAATTATACAAGATATGAATTATATGCATTAATGAACACTTTAATATTAGCTAATTGCTTATTTAAATATACCAATCATGTTAAAGCTAAAGAGGAATTGAAGAAAACCAATTCTATACTTTATTTATTTCTTATTTACATTAATATCGAATCTTTTGATAATTGTTAATAAATAAATAATATGTATGCTAAACCTAGATGTCTTCTATTCATTTAAACTGTGTGATATTTTCGTGTTAACTTTTTCATTTATTGTTCCCGAGAGAAAATAAACACAGGTAGTTAGATTGACTGAACGAGTCAGCCATATGCTTTAACTGGTAATTAGATACCGGAATTCCTACAACCAGAATGAAACCGAATGAAGTTATGTTGGTACTGGATTGAGGTGTGAGGGGCACAATAGACTACGAGCTACGAACTAGCTTCTCCCCTTACGCCTGTCACTCTCCAGTACTTACTTTTATGCCGGACTGTGGCTCATACCTTGTGTCCTTGCTTTGCCTGCAGAGCAATTGACTATGTATGCCGCCGCAGTCACGTTGGTAAAGCGCAAAATTACGTTTTCTCACATTTGTTTGGCAAAAAAGAGTTGAAAAATGGATTAATCTACCAATAAGTAGAAATTACCCCCTACAATAAAGTACCTTTTATCCTTTTGTCGCTAATTGTTAATCATGCTCCTATTTTTGTAGTAATGAAGGGAGGAAATTATGTTTACGAAATTCCAGTGTAGTCAGTTTTGCGAAAAAACATATATATACAGACAAGTGGAACTAATAAATATATATACAGACAAGTGGAACTAATAAATATATACAGACAAGTGGAACTAATAAATATATATACAGACAAGTGGAACTAATAAATATATATACAGACAAGTGGAACTAATAAATATATATACAGACAAGTGGAACTAATAGAATGGGGTTATAACTAAGCTCTCCGTCAGGCCTTTGAGCCAAAACGTTTACAAAATATATCCCTGTGCAGAATCACAGTGCTTCAGTTACTTAGTTGATGCAGTAGTCACATATGGGGGAGTGAGAAAGCCATATGCTAGACGACGAAGAGATTTTTAAGGGAGTTCTCCAGGTGGTATTCAAAATTATTCAATGTTTCCTGGATCATATTATGCTTTGCTCCATTTATTCAAGACTTCCTTTCACGAAAGTTATTAACGAAGCTATGCGTCATATTTAATCAAGAATTGGATCACCACCTAGCACGACTACCGAATTTGGTATGAGTACACAAACCATAAATAAAATTCATTGATGAGTAGAATATTTAGACTTATTGTTTTCTATTTGACGCTTCTAGCATACGTGTAGTATATACAAATCATCAATAAATATGTGGTTTAGTGTCCACTCCGGTAAGAGACTACATTTACTTCGCACGGTATACGGTATATCCCGTTATGCTATTTTAGTAGGACTCTCCAATAAGTCGGTCAAGGCCAAGCTAACCTGTCGCTGGAGTTCCGCCAAGTGCATGTTTCGTAGATCTTCCATTCACTATTTTGAAAACAATGCCGTGTTACTATATGCGCTAATTGGCAAAGGAATGCCTTTTAGCATAAAATAAGCTATTTGTTTTCTAGCCTACAAGTAAAAATATTGCGCACACACCAGGTTTAGTTTATTAGACGCACTTGTTCTTCCACGAAATGATCCAAAGCATATGCCCTGCATCAAACATCACATTCTTCCAATCAATTGCAAATGATACAAACTGAGCAAATTGTTTACAAACTGTATTCAATCTTTCATGCACTATAGAAGAGTCATCTCAGGGCGTATGTTGTTTTATTAAATACGTACACGTTATGGTAATACTAATAAAGTGCTGCAGAGCTGAAGCAATGCATGCTTGTTCCTTTTGAGCGCGTACACGGAACATTGCCTCGGATTGTGCTGCCGCTGCACGTAAAATAAGGGAGGGGACGCTAAGGTCCTAGTGTGTTACCTCGTGTTTGATCCACCGCACGAGGGGTTCTTTTGAGGGCGCCACTTGAGCGTGGAGAGAGCGCTCTCCAGCACACCTCTACTGTTTGAAACTAGCGTTTCCATCAAAGGGATATTGGACATTTCCCAAAGGAGCTAAAATAAGACCTGACGAAAATGAAACCTTTGCTGATTTGTTGGAACAAAATGATACTGTAATGCACAGCTCCCGAAGGCTGTTTAGGTTATTTTTCTTTTCTTTTAACGTGCTCTGCAGAGCTTGGTAAGGTGGAAGAAATTAATTATGAAGGTGCATGAGCTGGGAGTTCTTGGGCAGATCAACACATGGTGAATAACAGAATAAACAAACAAATAATATTTAAAAGAAAAGAAAATGCTCAATTATTGAGATGAGTACCTCAATCTTAAGTAACACTCAAAGTTCCAAAAGGCGATTTTTGAGAAAAAGAACGCTAATTACGACGTTAATGTAACAATATGATTTATTAATATTTTATTCATTTTCTACATGTTCTATAACAGCTTTTTAAAATGGATATTTGGCATTTTGCTCTTGTTTAAAATTCGCTTTAATCCCTTCAAAATAACCTTAGCAGCCTTCGATACAAATTTACAATCCAGTCCCCTAGGCATGCAAGATATTTCGATCGAGATAAACAAAGCTGAGGAAAGTCTTTTTGAATGTACGGAAATATGTTCATTTCTATCTTACTTAAATATATCACTCAGATAGGGGGGGAACACAAAATAAAACAGATACAAAAAGCATTTTGCCTAACTTCTGGGCTCTGTATGTCATTAGATACAGAGTTACATTAATGTTGGAGTACGTAGATGCAAATTACGTAAATATAGTTTGAAAAACGGATTTTTATGTATAATACATATGTGAAAAATGTATGGAAGTAATAAAGTGATTCACAAAAAATATCCTGGCAATAGTCTAGCAGGTAGAGAAAATGTTCGCTAACTTGTTGAAATTATGAGAAACAGGATCTTTCAATGACAAGAAACTTGTTCCGAATCGCCGTGTTCTTTCGTAAGAAAAGTTAGATGAAATAAATTTCTTTTTCAAATGTAGATAATGTATTGCCGTGAGGGGCATCGTTCTCAACAGTTCTTATAACAAAGTTAGTGCTTATTATAAGTTTTAAATAGGGTGTCATTTTATGTTTTTAGTAAAAATATAAATATTGCAAAAAAAATTGTATTTTTTTTCCGGTTGCGTGGCCCGAAATTCGCCGCTCAGGCAATTCGTAACTCGAATAAATTCACTATATATATTCAGGGCAAATTTCGTAAAACAACTTTGGCAAACACGCAGCCTAATGCAACCTAACCTAACGTAACCAAATATTCATTATTATAAGTATATCTAATTAAACCTAATCTAGGGGTTTAAGTAAGATCATGCATTGTTCTTTATCACTTTTACCTGCTGGGTACCAAACTCGCTTGACAATAAATGTATCAAATCTTCACCACCAGGTTAAAGTTAAACTCTATTACTAAATAATGTTCATTTCTTACTAATCTAGTTGGAGTTGTTATTGATGGGCAACAGATGCGTGTGGTTTTTTGATGGTTTATTTACTGTCGCGTTGACTGCGTTGTGGTTCTTGCGACGTCTAAGGATTGTGGACTGAATACTATAGATGTAGGTCTGTAGGGATGAATGAATTGCCGCAAATGAACTTGGAGTCCTTGGCATCTTATAAATTATCTTCTAAGGGTAAGGAAAAACTCCGAAAAAATCTTGCCCAGACAGGTACAGGATTCGAACTCACGACCTTCGACTGACAGTCGCAAACGCTAACACTAAATTACGAGTCGGTTAAGCCTACAGTTTTTTGTATAAAGGACAAGGTTCATGAGAGAGGTTTATTGTAAAGCACATAAAGGCTAATTGATCAGTGTATGAAAATTGGATTGAAAACTTTGCAGGACTTAAGCTCAAGTTGAGCAATAAACGATTGTTACTTTAATCGTTTTAAGGTATATGTTGGTAATAATTATTTCAGATTATATGCCAATTCTTGTTACCCATGCCTTTTCGTAGAAGTTTTATTTTTAATATACTTATTGCGCTAATATGTTTTGTGTAAAACCACCAAAGTACCTCATTCGACAATTCTGAATAATTTCAAAGTTTAAAAATAACACGTATTAATACTTACGTGTTTATTATCTGTACACTTTTTTGAATTTAGGTACATTTTAATATTTGCAGTAGAAAATGGTTTATAGAAATTGTATGCATCTAGTATAGCAATAATAAACATTTTCCTGTCATTTATTATAATTTTTCCCAAATCTATGTCACATTTTTGAAACATAGCTTGTATGCAGTGACAATGTATTGAATATAAGTGAAATTGAATTTCTTATAAATTCTGGTTCTACAAACTGCTGTAAGCCTAGGATATCTCACATTCAAGAAGTGCACTGTGGCAATATTGTGGTGAGAAAGGGACTTAGAATGAAAGGTGAAAAAAGAAAGAAAAAATACAAAGGCTAGAGTGAGGTATTGAAATCTGCTTGGAAGAAAGAACCCAAGATATGAAGAATAAAGATGGTGTTCTGTAACAATAGGGCTGCAATTTTAATACACTTCGGTGAATACGAACCTTTCGTTTTACCTCATTTTCGTGAAACGTGCAATAAAGCTCCTTTAACCGCTTTCCAGGATCTAAGGTTATCCACTTGGTAACAATAGACTAAAGAAAGGAACCTTGTATTAATATGTTATGTCGTGTATAGAAGCAAAGACTGCACCAAGATAGTGAAAACTTGGAGGTTTCTGCTTTATTATTAATCATGTTAAAAAGTTAAAATCCCCGTATTCCTTCACCCTACTCACGGCCTTCATACGTATACGGGCGTCTATAATGGTGTAGACTTTAGAGATTCATAAAGCAAAATTGGGAACTAGCTTTAGAGAGAAATTAAAAAGAAAAATTGTAATACCAGAAAGACGAATAAATGGATAAAGCAAAATCGAAAAAGTAGCTTACTGAAAGCTATTTATTGCGCTTTTCATGCAGGTATTCAAGTCTATTATAGTTTTTAAAATACTTTCCCTCCAACTTTTGTGACTACATTTTAAATATTGAAAGTTAATACAGAGAAAATACAAAGTTTTCTCCTTGCAACATTACCGAAAGAATATTTGTTCCTTAAGTTATTGGCAGTTATTTTGTTGGATAGAATATTAATATTAATATTCATCTGTTATATATAATAGTATCGAATTTTCTAAGCGATAAAACCAGAATGAAGCGGATTGAAGATATTGTTACTAGACTGTAAACAAAGGTAGGAGGAATACAATAGGTCACAAGCTACAAATCACCCTATCCCTTACACTTGTCAGTTATCAGTTTTTGTTTATCTACAGGATGGTGACTTAGTATGTGATCTTGCTTTTCTAGTTAGAGGGTACGTACCTAAACTTGATGTTAAATGCTTACGAATTCCGATGATTAGTTATATATAATTATATAAAAGTATATAATTAACGTTTTCGAAATGAATGTATCGGAAAATTAGAAAAACTACTGCTAATACAAGAGAGTTAAAACTAAGGTTATTAGCCATCGGCAAATCAACATATATTATAACGGGGTGCCATTTGTCAGTGAATGGAAATTTTAGAATGCGTCAGTATTTTACTGTTTTTTTTAAGAATTTTCTGTTATTATTTGTTTGTTAGGTTATTCAATTTTTATTTCAATTTTGCTACACTTAGAAAAACAATAGTCATTGTTACACAAAGTGCTCCATATTTATGCTCACTTTTCTCACACTCGCTTGTAGATAGGTTCTAAATAGGGTACGCGAAACTTGAACGCCATTTTGATTTATTTTTTTAAATCACATTGTGAATATGTTCTAGATCACACAAGTTTTTTTTTCTGTGATTTTACACTATTTCACAGAAAATTATCACACGGATTAAGATCCGGCGGCGCGGTTTCTGAATGAATAACTGTTCATCTTCCACCGAGGTGACCCGAGTTTGATTCAAGGTGTCGAAAGTGATATTTGTGATGTACGAAGCTACGCACGGTACTCCGGTTTCCCCGTCATTGTTCAGTCATACAGTACCCATCTTCACCTTCATCATTTAGCGTAATATTGTCCGTCAATTTTCGATGCGCTCGTTACAAATGATCTACGCTACCCGTGTGCGGAATGCAATGCTTGGCCAATAAGTGAGTTGGCGTTAGAACTAATCCCTAGCTCCCTCTCAGGGTTAAGGGGCCAAAATACAGAGCTAATTATTCTATCAGCGAACAAAAGCATATATTGAATGTTCGGGCCATCTTGCAGAAAATATGCACTTAATTATTCTGTTTCCACCAGCTTTACAAAATATGAGATTAATACTTCATTTACATTATTATTCTGAGAAAGTACATCTTGCTGTGTTAAACCCTCAAATATTTCTGAGAATTTTCTAATTGATGTCTGTGTCATCTAACCTCTCCTCTGTCAAAATACAGTTCACTCTTTGCAGCATACTTTTTTCACTAAATTAAAATATGCTCTTTGGACGGAATTTATGTACTGAAATGCTGCAATATTTATGTATTTTAACATAAGATCATCTCTGTTTTATTTCTTTTGCTCTTCGTACGTAATATATTACTGGAAAGCAGAGGGGAAAGTCTGAATTGCAATACACCTACATAATGCGTAGCACCAAAGGTCAGAAGCCGGAAGGCGCCAGAGAAGGAGTCATACACTGTTATTTTCTCGGCCTCAGCGGTGAGAGCAGGTTAAGCTCACAAAAGAATTGCCAGTATAATCACAAATTATATTCACTAGCTATTCTTTTCTCTATTTGTTTCTAAAGCTCTTAATTGAGGTTAAAATAAATTAAACTCTCCAGAGAAGTTGATATGTTCACGCTATTTAAAAGCTAAATCCAGATACTCAATGTGCACGCATTACTGGTAAGCTGTTAAACATGTTTGTGTGTGCATATACAATCAAATCAAACTTTGTTATTCCACATTCAGCAGAGGCGGAATAAAGGTAATTAACATTATTGTTTTTAAAAAATGTAGTATAAAATTGTAATTTAAAAATTGCAAAATATTCATTGAAATTGCAAATGCTGAAAATGCTGATAACTAAAACGTATGATACATGCACGTTTTTAAATTCTTGTGCTGTGACATTATCTTAACTGCTTATTCTCCCGAATGGATTTTATACGCTTTCCCATTCATCTATCCATACCTAATTCACTACTCCCCATCAAGCAACTTTCCATATGTCAACACAAGACTGGCTAGGTCCCATGATAAGTAGACTCACCTCTTTGTGAAATGTCCTTTAGTAGCACGAGAGTTTAACTTGAATCTCTTGATTAGTAGCTAATCCACTAGTGGGCCTCAAATGGGGTCAGCCCACTTATATGGCTATCCATACATTAATTTTCAAATATTTGAATATTTTTGTATAGGTTTTCTCTATATTGTCACATTATATATTTCTTGTCTCATAAGAAATGTTGCTTTTAGGTTCGGTATGATTTAATGTTTTTCTTTTTTATTATTGTGTATATTGTGAACACGTGTCCGTCCTCAATTGTTAATATACAACCGTAAAATGGAAGTAACAAAGTTTGAAATTAAAGTCCTTCTAAAGCACTAGAGGAAACAAGATTATAAAATTGATCCAGCGCTTGGAAAAATATGTGAAGGGAATGAAGAAGGTGTCTTTAGTAGCGTATATGAGGTGCATTTAAGTTATAACACCTCCAATTTTTTTCTCAGGACTAGAAACGGATAGAAACATGCAGTTTGTATTAAAATACGCGGGCACTCGCTGTCAATGCGTGACAGAGATGGCAGCACTGTATGGCACACACAACTCTAGCGGCAACGGCGAGAGTGAGGACTGTTTTTGATTCTTCAAAATGGTGACGTTTTCATTACAAGAACAGCGTGTAATCATTCGTTTTCTTCATTTGCATGGTTTGGCACTGAGTGAAATTCATCGCCAGTTCAGTGAGACATGTGGTAATGATGTCATGGACGTGTCTAATATGCGTTCATGAGTGCGACAGTTCAAGAAAGGTAAGTCTTGGTGTAACAACAAACCAAGACAATCTCGGCCTTGCACAAGCCGGTCTGACGACATGATCGAGCGAGTGGAGAAAGTTGTTCCGAAGAATCGCCGAATGAATGTGGATCACATGTGACCTGTGCACACAATTCTGCATGAGGACCTGAACATGCGAAGTGTCCTCCAGGTGGGTACCGCGAATGCTGGCGCATGACCACAAGCCTGCGCGTGTGGTATGTTGCCAAGCAATGTTGACGCGTATGAGAAGTTTTTTTCAACGATTGGGACAATGGATGTGACATGGATGCCGTTTTTCAATCCTGCAACGAAGCGCCAGCCTTGTAATGAAAACGTCGCCATTTTGAAGTATCAAAAACAGTCCTCACTCTCGCCGTTGCCGCTACAGTTGTGTGTGCCATACAGTGCTGCTATCTCTGACACGCATTCACAATCAGTGCTTGTGTATTTTAAAATAAACCGCATGTTTCTATCTGTTTCCAATCCTGAGAAGATAAAATCGGAGATTTTATGACTTGAATGCACCTCGAAGCACAACGTGGTTTCAGCGTTTCAATAAGGGAGAAGAAAACACTAAACATTTATCACTTCCTTGAAGATCTAAGGTATGAAATATTGAGATTTCATATAGAGTTTTGGATTAAAATCTGCAAAAAAGTACTCGTAGGTTGTCAGAAGAACTTGAAGCATCAAAAGATATCATATATCCTACATTAAGACAATAAAAACCCATACCGATAGAATTCACACCTGCACAGATCCAACGCAGGGTGGATATCTGTAGTCAGCTTATTGCAAATTCAATGGATAATAGATTTATCAGTAGAATTGTCCATATGATGCAAAACGATTATATTACTTCAATTCCCAGCCTACCAAAGCCATCGCTAAACAAAATCGTTTGTGTCAGGTGGAATTTTGAAGATATGATTCATGGGGAGTTTGTTCCAAAAGGGTGTGCAGTTGATACGAACCTTTATTCTAAATTACTGGAACGAGTTCATGAAGTTTTGAGATAGAAATATCGAAATATTGTAACAGGTCAATGCGAATCCCAATACCGCTTGAACAACCATGCAAAAATTCAGGAATATAAGGGATCGAACTGCTACCACATCCAGAATATAGCTCTAATCTTGCACTTTTAAATGAGAATCTGTTTCGATTCATTGCTCATTTCCTGCGTGGAAGAAATTCCGAAAGCACTGAAACCGTGGAAGTGGGTATCCTCGAATTCCTCGCGTCATAATCAAGAAACTGGTATCCTTGCGGGATTAATAAAACCTCCTGAAAGTAGCTCAAGACTATAGAACCAAATGACCTTTACTTTAAAGATTATTTTAATTTTTTTTCATAACAGGTTTTAAATAAAATTTTACTTAAAACTTACAGTACTTATGAGGCAGCATATTATTTACTTTGGGAGAAAAGAAAGGAATAATTTTCACTTGCTAAAAACGAGGAGTACGGAAAATAATGCTTGTCTGTAGTTTTCTACTAACGCATAACTGGCGTAATTTCCGTACTACATGCCCATGCACATGTAACAATAATCAGAAATCTGTCTTGGATTCCTGGTCAAAGAAGAATGTGCTGCTGCCGATTTCTGCAAGAGTAAAAAATGCGACAATAGTTGAAAGTATTCCTCGAGGAATGGTTTAAACTAGAGGAAAGCTTTGTAAGGGATAAATTGGTAGGCCGTCAACAGCAGTTATTGAAGAAAAATAAAAGAAACAGGATAAAACAATTTGCATAAACAGAGCATCACTGTCTTACGCATGGTGTATGAGCTATATTACGGATACCGCAAAGTGAATGCCAAAATCAGCGTCTCATTAATTAAGAGCCGATGTAAAAGAAAGCGCACCGCAGGTATGTTTTGAACTACTAGCAGAATAGCGATTGTTACATAATATCACTTCAGAAGTCATCCGTAAAAACAAGCGGTATAAACAACTCATTTCCTTCTGTTAAACTAGTGTAATACATGGCTATACACTTCTTTGATAACAACGCAAATTATTGTAAACGGTATGGTCAATGCAGCCGCGCCCGCTTTACAGCCTTAGGATAATACCTTCAATTTTTCAGGTTTTCCGTCAGACGAATAAAAGCCTGGGAGAAACTCGCTCTGCTGATATTGCAGGCGCCGGATTCAAAGTGTGGATTTAACGATTGAATTCAAAGTTGATGCAAACGCACCTTAGTTAGTATAATTTATTTTAAGTCGTACCACATTGTAAATGAATGAATAGTGTTTAACACCCGTTTTTGCTACAGGGGTACCACAGGCGATGGACACTGATGATACATGAGATGAAATGATATATTGGGAAAGGATATTTTTTTTAAGGAAGGAAACGTTCCAGGCCTGAGTTTAGAGTACCTCCCCGGCATTTGCCATTTATGAGGACTGAGGAAAATCTGGAAAAAAACCTCAGTCAGGAAGGACGGTCCTGGCGGTATTCGAACCCAGACCTCCCGCTCACGAGTCCGCACTTTAACGATCTCGGGCACCCGTGGCGGTACCACATTGCAGAAAATAAATCTTTATATACACAATGTTCCTGTATAGCCATACCCTTTTTAAGTTACACCTTACACACTTTCATGACATGCATGCTATATATTGGTCTGCTTGCAGGGGTTTTAGAGATGGATAAACTTATCTATGTACGTTTCTTTCCTTTAGTTTTAGAAAATTTTCATTATCAAATAAACTACAAAGGTGATATTCAATCGATGTACAGTTATAAATGTATGTTTGTTTTCTCCTCGTGTGTCTATATCAAGTATATTATTTTCATATTTTAGAAATTGAGACCTGCTGAATTTACTGCCAATTCACTCCAGTAAAGTGTTTACACAATGACAGTGAAACAAATGGGAAATATTTTAAAGAAAATAAGTTACGTTTATTAAATCAGCTGCGATTCCTACAAATAATATGGGTTTTCTATTTCTGAAAATTATACGGCGATCTTGAACACCATGCATGAACATTTCGTTTCTTTAATAAATTTGGTATAAAAAGAGAGGTATTGGTTTTAGTACGCAGTAATACATGCAACCTTCAACCTCAACTTTTCAGAAGATAAACACAATGCTCGTTGCTGAAATGTAAAATTGGCATTCCTTGAAAATAATTTAATTTTGAGTACTTTAAAGATCACTTCACTCCATTCCCGACAGGGTCGGAGACATCCTCTCGGCGCTAAGACCTTCTCAACACCAACCTCTATGTGAAATACGATGAGAGAAGGAACCCTTTAGTGTCTGCTAATGGAACAGAACCATCCAGAGATTCCCCTCCCTTCAACTCTCCTGGTCCGCATTGCCAAACATCAAAGGGACACCTCTGCGTCCTGTTAAATCCAGGGCAAATATCTCAACCTCTTCTAGCTTGAAGTGCCATCTTCGGGCAAATTTCAAGTTTTCAACAATGGCCAGGTGAGGTGCACAGGTATAAGAGAGGCATATCTAACTATATTTGTGGCTGCCAATCGAACACATTTGATAAAATGATATGAAGTGTAGGGAAGAAAGGAATTGAAAATCTTTGTGGGAAGATACCGAGGAATCGAGGAAAATATTTAGGTTCCTTCACCACTATGAAGAATAAAAACCAGGAACGTGTGCTTAAACTTGACCAGACGAAGAACGTGTTCGTGCAGCTATTGTAGAGGGAAAGTATGCGCTTTGTAAAAGTCGAACATCGTTCATTGATTATGAGTCAAATGCATATATGTCTTAAAAATATAAGACGTAGCGGTAAGAGAATTTAAATTAACACTTTTAATTATACTTATTTCCAAAATGCGCCCTCGAGTTTGATACACCCGTACAAATTAATACATTCGAGCTGCAAATTTGCTACCCACAAAATTATCATAACCGAAGTATTACACTGTTTATTACCAATTATCTCTTTTTGAATTTAAGTAACTGTTAATTATTAATTAATTTAGTAAACAAAATTAAGGTAACGTTAACATTTTTCACGTTATCTTGCAGTTAGTAAACATAACGTTAATACTTGAAAGGTCCTCATTTTCCTCTAATTAACTCTTTAATCCTGCTTGACAATTGAATATGTGTTTCTTTCTGTTCTAATTCGGGAGTATTGTGACATGCTTTGATTAATATTTCAAGGTATACTCTCTACTATCTTTTTATGAAGTTCTTTCTTCAAGCTTTCCCAAGTATTTTCAATGGAATTTAAGTCAATCAAATTTCCTGGTCAGTCTAACACTTGCGTCCGTGATTTCTCTAAAACTTTAGATTAATTAGGCCCACCCTGATATAGCCATTGTTAGGGAAATATTTCTTTGACTAATCCAGAATACGAATCAACGCCTTCTTTATTGCTTTTGATGCCTACGTCATAGTCGTCTGTTTCCTTCTACTGGGTCTTTCAGGGTTTTATCGCCCGTTTCACAGCAACTGGAGGAGCGGCAGTCAGAGCGGCAACTTCCGGCAAGGTGAATGTAATATCCGCGCATCTCGCAATTACATGTACAATTACAATGAAAATAAGCATATACAATGATGGAAATTGATCCTGTTATATCCATATGCTTCCGGCATCTTTTTATAATTTTTTCATTTACACGCATTAGTTTATATTCCGAAATTCAGTCAGTTTAAACTTGAAGGCATACAAGGTCACTGTTGTCCACGAATTGCAGGTAGGCAATACTGATATTCGGGTAAATTTCTATAAATATGATAAAGAATGCTTTCCATTTACGTTCGACGCAATTACAAGTGTTGAAGTACAGAAAACTCCATTTTATACCTGAAATCCCTTACATACCAGGCGAAAAAAATTTTGATGACCGTAACACACTTCTACCATAGTAACTGGTGGTTTTCAGATGCTGAAGAATTATAAATATTTTTCATTTGTTCTTTGGAATGAGAATATATATATATATATATATATATATATATATATATATATATATATATATATATATTCTTTTTACTGAAAGTTGAATTCAAGACGGTATTGTAATTCCACACATATGCAGGGCGTTCTGTCTTTTAATGTAGGAAGGAAATACTTCTTTTCCATTCCATAATAGCTACAGTATGTCCCAGAGTTGCTTGCAGGTTCTATTTGCAAGTTCACGTGTTCTTGTTTGTTTCATTCTACAATAGCTCAGAGTGCAGTCCAAACTCGGGGTTAAACAAACCATGTTTTAAAAATCTCATTTTATTTGTATATTAGGCAGTTCACACAAAATGAAAAATTAGTGGCTTTGTGGTTCTGCATGATGAAATACTTTTCAACTAATTTCAAACCAGGCACATCTTAGGTTTGTAATTCCGTCAATGTTAACCATATTCCCATAGATACCTTACACAAGTATACTAGTTCATAACATAACCTCAACCATGCTTAACTATTTACTTAATGTACTTCTGGATAATTATTCCAGCTTTTTGATTCCAATTGAATTGAATTCCATTAGTAACTTTTTTAATCAGCAGGAGTTCTATCATTACATGTCTTAGGTTTTTCTTTTTGTTTCCATCCGTTAACAATGACTTTTAATTCCTAAATCTATTCAACTTGGCTTCTGTATCACTTCCATTAATTCAACAGGTAGATGCCTGTTTGTTGTGACGTTGATAAGCTTTATCTTCATTCTATCTGCTAGGACGTGCTAATTACAATTTTACCCTTTTTAATAGGCGTACCACTAACACATCCTCTCAGATACGTTTTAATAATAGTAGATATATTTGTGATAAAATAACAATTACAGTGCACTCCCTAAATAGTGTGCCATTTTCCTCTCCTAACATTATAAACACAATAACACACATTAAAAAGCGAGCAAGTTGATTTAAGGCCACTATCTGCCTAGAGCAACTCAAATTAGTGATTATGCTCTGTATAAGTTTCTCTGTCACAGAACCCAGAATCCTTTAAAAACTTTGTTCTTATATTTGTGAATTTATTTCTGATTTTGTGATTGTTTTATTTGTTGGTCAATATAATATCGGGTGTTTCACTGGTTTTTGTTTTCTTTAAAATATTTTAACTAATGGTCGTATTTAGCTAACATTTAACCTTGATCTTCCGTGGTGTAAGAGAAGCCTGGTTACGGAAGGTTATGAGTGGCGGCATTACTCTCTAACAGATGTTCGCTATCATCGGATTCTAACGCGTCTGCCTGTACCGTTATTTAGAAAATGCCAACAGTAATCGTGTCTTTGTGTAATGAGCAATACAGTACGTACAGTGCAGTATGAACCTGTATACAGTGAGCAGAAGTTAGGGGTTCGAAAGCAATCGAAAAAATGTTCACTTAGTATGAGTTGAAGAAACTGAAAACCACTGAAACATTGTTGGTAATCCACTAAGGAGGACGTCCAAAACTAACAGAAGTAACATGCAGGAGGTGAAAGAACAAAATGGCTATATATTTTCCATTGAACTTTTTGAGTAAAATCTAACACGAGTGGTTTAAACGAGCCATATTAACAAATAGAGTTAAATGGTGCTGCAACTACACAAGAACTGAATCTCTCAAAGAATAGAAGAGACTAGTTATTATCATTGGTTTCATTAAAATGTTAATACACGTCCTAAATTGCGCGTGTTCTACGGCAAGACTGTTTCCACTTAAGTGTACATATCAAGTTTTAGAAATTCCAAATGTACTATTATGAAGCTCCACAGCACTCATAGGACATGTGAATGAGAAAAATGGGTGTGTTTTTCTGGGTTCTCTCACTCGACCGCATTATTTGTTCCATCGTATTTAATACAACGGCGGAGTCTCAGTATGCATGGTAACCTTGCATGAGTTTGTGAATCAGTTGCCGTACTCCCATTGCCAACTGTTTCTATCTTTGAAGATCGTGTCATTTCTAAAGGACTTCATCCACCAAATTGGCTGACCGTGAATTATGGCATCGCAGCAATTCATGGACCTTAATTCCATGGGAAGGAACTATTCAGCAGGAAACAGAGATTGTGATCTCCCATGTTTTGCGAACATTTGCTGTAATATGGAAAACTATGTGCATGCATGTCTTGCTGCCAATGGAAATAAATATCAGTATGTTTTTAATCACAAAACTATGCGGCATATTAAATGCCGTCTCTGTATGAAGTCAATTGGTATGAAAGTTATAAAACAAATGAGGGACGGAGTGAGTGAAACACTCCATACTAAACTTTCCCTTTATTTTCAATATTTGTATTGTTATCATTCGCTTTCCGTACGCATGCTAACTCTTAACCAGACATGGAAGTAACAAGAGAGAGAGAGAGAGAGAGAGAGAGAGAGAGAGAGAGAGAGAGAGAGAGAAACAGGCATTTTTGGCAAAAAAAAAAAACTTTAATTTTTGCTCTTAAAATTACTTTTGAACCCCAGAAAACCTCCCTGAGATGTATCATACGATTGCGCTCTTTTGTCATTTGTTTTAGCAGCCATTTTTAAATACTTGCAATTTTTATATCACCTTCTCTTGACCTTTAACTTTTAGTCATCCTAAATCCTAACATCTTTTTCTCGGTTTTAACTTTTAGTAATGTTCCGCACTCAAAATCTACCATGATTTTTATGTACAAGACCTAAACTTTTCGAGATATTCTTTATACCTTTCTTCACTACAGTTAGCATGAAATTTTATGTAAAAACAAAAATGTATTGGCAAAACGTTTTAGAACAGTTTCTATTTTTTCTGATTTTTGCATTTTAATACGTACTTTATTATTTTAGAAATGTCAAACAGTCATAATTGAAAATTGATTCTAACTTTTATATGATAAATATTTGGAACACTTTTACAAAGATTTGAAGCAAAATTGCACCTCTTATGGAAGGTTTTGTATCGTCAAAAAAGAAAAAAAATGTTTAAAACGTTTTAAAAATTGACCAATTCAGATAAAGTTTGTACAGATAATACTATTTACTATTTACGAAAAATCTAAAACTTTGGGTTTAACCGTTCAAAAGTTTCAAATATCACTTCGGTGTCCCCTTAAAATTTTATTTGAATGTTTAAACACTGAGTTTCTTGTTATTAAGGTATGTCGTATTAAACTTTTAGATGTCTGCATAAATATCCAAAAGTTCTAATCTGCGTCACTTTATTTTGCATAATAACGTTTATGAAATAATTTAGAGAAGTACATTTATTGTGATATGGTGCACTACAATTATTTTGCTTAATTATTTACCTTAATTTATCTTCTTAAATTATATTTGTAATCACCCCTCCCTTATAAGAAAAAAGAGTGAAGGAATTTGAAATGCCCACCATATCGTCTACCGCTGTATTCTGAAGTGTGCTTATTGCAGTTTACTTAGCCAGGGTTAATGACCAGCTGAACGTTTTAATGGAGGTTTCCTACTACCTATGGAAGCACGTACGGCCCAATTATAGACGCCGAGGTTTCCAAGCTTACCTGCCCTAGAGACATAAGATGTTATAACGTAAGGATGAGGGTTCTTCAAGTTACAAATGATGAGCCTGCAAGAAGCGATAAGGGAATGCATGAAATGGAAGTTGAAATTTTCCTGCCGAGGCAAATAATGAGCTTCTCTAGGACTTCTGGCCACGTCGAAATATTGGAATGAATATCTAACTGCATGGCTTGAGACACCTGATATGGTGAAAAGCCCACGAGCAGTTGATTTGTTCTTAAGATCGTCAACAGAAGGGATAACACACTTTTGTTTGAGACTGAGGGACAAGAGCGGCGCATTAGTCACTGGAAGAGGATTGCGGGATCAGATTTTTACTTGTTTTTTATGTTCGCTATTCTTTAAAAAGTGTATATCATTTTAAAAGAGTTTGAACCTCACTGCTATTGAACTTTTAGTTTTCAGCTCTTTTTCGTTACGTTATATTAGTTTATATTGAATTTAATAAAGAAAAATATTTATATACGGCTCTTTATTTAACTTACAGAATTCCCTCATGCATTGTTTAATTCATTTGAATCAAATAGATTACTACACTCTACGTGTTTATTATTTTTAATATTTTAAATTTAAAATTGTATTTCGAATTTGTTTCTTACAATTTATTGCAATGTAATTAGAAATCTCAACTATACAGTACAGGAGCGATTTTAGTTTAGAAGTATGTCTTTATTGCTAAGTTGTTGCGCTTATTTTTACCCTACTCTGTAATTCTGTATTTATGTTGCAATTACTGTTTTTTCTCCTCAGTTGTACGAATAATCTTTCTTAGATTATGTCTTAAAGCTTCTCGAAGAAGACAAATTATATTAGAAATTTTACCCAACGGGAAAAGAGCCCCTCGATTTCTGCCGGAGTATAAGGAATAAAGCGGTATTTTTATCTCCACATCTATAATTTTGGCTCTTAAAGAAGTACTTATTTACATCAATGAAGAACTAAGTCAAAAAATCCAAAAAGGGACACAATTAAGCGGTCACAACAGAATCTCCAAACACCTCTACTTGACTGCTCTACTAGTATTCCATGATACGGTTGTAATGTAAGATCCACTTCAATGGTACGAAAAACAAAATGTTCGTTTCAAACGGCCTGATGAAGTGAACCTGCATCAATATGACCACTCCATTGTTACTATAAAATAGAAATTGTTAAGCCATAAGTTTTAAATTGATCAAACAATTATATCCTGTTAGTTCTTTATCTAAGATAATTTATAATAATGAAACAGCATTTTAAACTATTAACAGATATCTCCAAATATTTCTCCATAGCGCATGAGCTTTGGAAATATTTCAAATCATAGACTAATAAACACAGTACAGCATTCCGAGATCTATGGAATGTTTCACTCGCTCTGGACCCCTCATAATTTTCAGTCTAATTTATCTAATTGGGTGAAAGTTGGCACGGGCATCACATAATACGTGTTAAATGTGTTTGCCACTAGTATCTAGGCGTATCTGCTCACTCCTCCCCATATCACAGAAGGTATTCAACACGTCCAAAATCCAGCCTCAATAATCCGCTGGAAGTTTTCT
Organism: Metallyticus violacea; assembly: GCA_030762175.1. Lineage (NCBI taxonomy): Eukaryota > Metazoa > Arthropoda > Insecta > Mantodea > Metallyticidae > Metallyticus > Metallyticus violacea. Next base: position 131,321,142 of record CM060833.1, on the reverse strand, counting down.
TGTAGTTCAAGGCGAGTTCGTGGCTTATTTTCTCTTTGAGCATAAGCTCTGACAGATAAGGTCGGCTAAAGTCCTTTAGAAATGGCAGGAACTGTATACAAAGAAAAAATTCTGATTTTGAAGATGTATCAGATGACACCTACTTGCTAAAAACAACCAACATGGAGTTCCACGTCATCAATTCAAATCCATGGAAAATGTTCATGCAGGGTCCACAGGTGTATGGAAAAAGATGAGGCCAATTTTGCGGCACTCCAAGAAATTACATCGCAGCAAAGTTTTCATTTTGAAGGCACCTCATACAGGGTTTGAGGATTGTTACTAGTGCAAATATCAATATTCCAGAAACTGACATACCTACTTATTACGCCAATTAGTTTGAAAATTACATGACATACAAGGGGCTGAGAAGAATGAAACACTTGATATTTCCTTTCAATGAAAGATCACAGAAACTTCTTCAGAATTATGTAGAGGGTTGGGTTATTGGAAATATTTTTAATTTATAAATTATTCTAATCTGGCCCAATTCTTCGAAAATCACGCATTAGTTATGTTAAACGACATTCCAAGATTTAGCTGAAAATTTAAACAGAATTATATAATTTTAATCAAAAAGGATGAATGTGCTACTATTATTTTTAAAATATTATGTACATACCAATTAATTTTGTTAATCCCCCTCTTCTTTGATAGTAGAGTTCTCATAGTATGACCTTAGACTCTCTTAAGACATCCGCTCATTCACTTCGGTCTTTTACTTAACTCTCCAGCCTTTTATGCCAGTTTTAATTAAATTTGCCTTGACATCATTTTAGCTACCTCAATCTTGGGTCTTCCAACATTTCTCAACCCATTAATTAATTTTGCATCTAACACTATCCTGGAAAGCCTATGTTTTTCCATTTTAGCTACATGACCCAGCTTTTCAATCTTCTCGCCTTCATTGTTATTAAGCATGAATCTTAGTACTTACTTTCTGCATTTTTTTTATTTGCCGAATTCCTCGATAACATGTGAGACTGTTTTTTTTTTTTGTCTAAGTATTTTCCTTTCTGGCTGCTGTGGTTAATTGCTCTTTCAGATAAGGATCATATATCGCTTCCGTATACAGCAATGAATATTATTAATGTTCTGTAAATTCATTTATTTACTTTCTTGAGATGTACCTCGATCTCATAAACAGCTATTACCAACGACAATTCTCTCCTTTATCTATATGGCATTATTATTATTATTATTATTATTATTATTATTATTAATTAGAGAATATAAATATTTGAAGCTGTGTTTCAAACCGAAAGTTTTGGCATTTCTCTTAAGCTTAGTTTTTTCACAGTTAATAACAGCCCTGCCTCGTTAGCTTCTGTGTGTAATTGTTTATCAGTATTTATAGTTAATAACATCACCAGCATTAGCCAAGAAATCTCCTGTTCGATCATTAATATTCAACAGCAGGGCTGATAGCGAATCTCATTGACTAATTCGACTATATTGTAAAGATGTCAGAAACTTATTTTGGATTTGAACATTTTTAAATGTATTTGTAAGTGCCATTTTTGTAAAATTAGTCAATTTATTTTATATTAAAACGTTCTCCCATTTTCTTAAATATGAAATTTATATAATACTATCAAAAGCATGTTTAAAATCTTCACACAAGATAAAGAAGTTTATTATATTCATGAGTTTTTCCAGGGTCATAAGTAAAGCAAAAGCTGATCTTTATTGGATTAACCTCTAGAAAACATTGTTACCCACCAATTGACTGCTGTGCATATGATTCAGTATACTTGGCAAATGTAGCAGTTAAGATGTTACTGTGCCGTTCTTGCGCGCATTCTTTCCTTTCCGATCGATATACTATAATTTATCCTTCTTCTTTCATTTGGTAGCGTGTAAGTATGGTTTGATGAGCAGGCAGGTTGGCCGTTGACTCAAGTAAATCGCAAGCTCATAAAATTAGATGCTATACGCAAGATTTTCTACCCTTCGTTGCTCTTCTTCGCACACATAACAAACAGACTGCAGCTCAGGCAGAAACGTACGGCCCACTAATTATAATTGGTTAGACCCGAAGTCTTCTTCGTTATCTGTACCCATTAGTTCAGGTAAAATGTATCTTTAATATGTTTTATTGTAAAGGTTTATTTTATTATATTGTCTTACAGTTCGTTATTATAAATTTGTTCGATAAGGAACGTGCATTTTTAAGCCAAAATATTAAGTCATGGTGATTCAGGCACAGCATTAAAGTGTTTGATTCTTATTAATTCAGGAGAGTTTATATGTTAGTAAATGCTGCAAACATTTTAAGATATATAGCTTAAAACTTAAACATCAAAGGTTTCCAATTTAATGTTTTAATTGCTTTATAATGGTATTAATAATGTATTACTGACATATGTTTAAATCAATTGCATGTTCATGTTATTTGCTTTTGTGCCAAAATTTGTTGCTATGTTTAATCCTTTTACGTGTGTTATATATTTTTATTTACTGTTTAGTAATTACATGATTTTTTCACTGTTTTACTTTTTGAATTATGTTTCTTTTCCCACATTACAGAGTTTATTCCACGGGTCTTCTTCCAGCATACTTCCAAAGTAAAAATTTGTCGGGAGATTATGAAACTGTTTTGCTGAGATATGGTAACATTGCTGCGATAAATGCTGATAACCAATGAATGATTTTTGTTTGTAGGGCATAGGACAGCAATATTTTAATTCTTAAGCACAATTAAATTAATTAATTGAATACATAACGAAGTTAAATAAACAGCGTACTGACGGAAGTGAAAAATGAAAAATATTTGGATACTGTTTGTAGTAGCGTGATCATTTTCTGGGGTCAAGTTGCAGTGAAATTTAAACGGTGTAGCACGTCATTTTACCTACTGCAATATTACTGGGTTTCTCCCATTGCTTACATATACTCGTACTACGTTGATGCCATTATTTTTCATATTCCTACTTTTTGTTAAGCATGAGCAAAGAGCCAGGTTTTCTACTTTGTTGAGTTTAATGATTCCATTCGCGTAGCGCAATGAAGATCTGCTGCATTCTCCGCAGCAAACTTCTTGTCCGTTCTCAAGGGATCTCTACATTACCCAAGAAGAAAAGAAGCTTGGAAACGGTTTAGTGCTTGGGGCTCCACGGCTTCTCGAGCAAGGCAGAAACAAGAACAGGACCTGCTCATCCTCAAGTACATAGCCTAAACCTCTAAATTACACGGACTAAAAAATATCAGCAGCTATGGAGGAAGCCTTGAGGCCACAAAAAGTCTGACTGTCTACTGCAGTGGCAAATGATGTCTTTTCAAAATCAGTTTTTGTGCTGTTGCCAACCAAAGAATCTCTTTCTTATAATGAAAAGGCAGTAAGTTTGAAAGAGAATTTGCGGTAATATTTCCGAATGCTATTTATGGAAATATTGGCTCGTGCTCGTATCTTAGTTAAACAGAAAGAAATATAAATCCTCATATCAAGAATTTAACTTACCATCATTACTAGTTCTCCAGGATTTAACATCGTTCTTATATATTTTAAGTTTTAATCATATACTACTTTGGGTTATAGCTATGCATAATAATGTAGAAACATTCTTCATGTGTATTTTTTCAATTTTCAAATGTTTAAATCGATTTTTGAATTGTGATCAGCATTTGTTTTAAAAGGAATGTGCCTTGTTTCAAGTACATTACTAAAACACGTATCTACAACAGGATGTGTTAAATAAAGTTTCAGTTTAGGAATCTGTCTACTCTGAGGATATGTGAATCAGCAAAACTATTCTCGGTACAAATTCTCCACTATTCTAATGAAACTTGCCAACATCAAAGATATTCTTTCTGTTTTGGGAACAGCCTGAAGTTGCTAGGAACTAGATATCACTAGGAGAAAAGTTTCAGCAATTAAAACCCTTCTTTATCAATTTCAGTTATTGCAATGGTACCCTGTGATAGTAATTTTATAGGATTTTCAACTTTAGCAACTTTGTAGTCGTTCGAACACAGGAATAAAAAATTATCATTTCCTGAGAGAAATGTCAAAGCGATATTTTTAGGTGAACGTTCCAGAGCATGCCCAATGCTAACGTTTCTTTTGTGAGTATTGTGCGTTATTGCATACGCTTTTTGTCAATTTATTTACCAATCTGTGAATGGAACTTCGACATGGAAGCTGAATATCGGGAAATATCTCTTGAAACAATCTCCGTACATCACAAGCCGATTCAGTACACAGTACGAATCGTAAATAAATACTCTTTGAGGAATAGAACACATGAATTGAGTCATATGAACGTAATTAATACACTGTTCTTATTACGTTGCCTAATGAATACGTAATATATTGTCAAACACTTCCATACATCCCTAGAGTTCCCCGGCCGACTTTCCAGCGTGGGAAAGAGATGAGAGCACCTTCAACTGTGCCCAACTGCGCGTGGAGCGGCCCCGCGAAAGAAAAATCGATGCTACAAAGCATCCTTTAAATACTATAACTAACACGAAGGGTCACATATGTTGTTCAAATAATATGCAAGTATAGTGTATTTAATATAAAAACACATTGTATAACTATTATGAAATTTTCAACTGCTCTTGAGCTGCTAACATTAAAGGAGACATCGGTCTTCAAAGTTATGACGAAAATAATATGATTGTTGAGAAACCATGTGGAATAAAAACGTGATCCAAGCATATTTCTCGCAGTGTGCGCATTTAATTGGTCACAAATCTCCCGGAAACATTTTCCCATTAATCCTCCTTCGAAGCCTTGCTCCAAGGGTGTTTCAAACGTTATAGTAAGGTCTTTGGTGGGACCGCATTGGAAAAGAAGTATGTTTTATTAATTCAGTTTTTCTTGATGCCGCGAACTTAAAATACACAAAAGATTAAAGGTGTGTGACATGGTCTCTGTGCCATATGTTAATTTTAGATACCATAATTGTATCTGTTTTATGGAAAGAATAAAACATCGACAGGTTGTACAATGTCTGTACATTTTGTTTGAATCAATGAGTTGAATGACTTCCCGAACTGTGGTATTATATAGATTTCTATTGGCTGTCCAGGAGCCATATAAAATATGAATATATTTTTTCCCTCTTTATCTAGCCACTTTGTTTATTCTAGGAAGGCCTTTAAATCTCTCTTGGTTATATTATCACATTTGCTTGCAAACGTCTTGATGTTCTGTAATAAAATATTCATATTTGCGTAATAATGGGCAGTTCGCTCCGATACAAGAACGAACAAATTGGGTACCAGAGTGGCATTCATCACAATACTTGGCATTACATATAAGAGAGTGCTATTTCCCCTATGGATTCAACCATGCTTGTTTCCTATCACTCCAGGTCACAACTCTGTCAAATTGGTTCAGCATTAATTTGTGATCTGGCGACAGACTAATTATCTGTATTGAGGGATCTGATTTCTCTCATTAATACAGGAGTTATTTTCATGAACAGTTCTTTCAATCAAAAGCTTGCTGAATTTGTAGAATTTTCCGACAAAGATATTATTATTTCTTTTGAACTGTTTTACCCAATTTCGAAGCTTTGGACAAGCAGTGAATTGTAGGGATCACATCTCTTCTTAATTTTCACTGGGTAGCTATTCTTTAGTGGATTTTTATTATTATTATAAAATTTATATTTAATTATTTTTCCTTTATATTCCTTTATGCAATGTTTGATTTGTTTCGCGTTCTTAATGTACGATCATGAATTATCGCGTTTTTCATCCCTTCGTATACTTCACAATTTGGCATATGCTGCAGAATGTTTGGGTCTGGACGATATTTTTAAATCATGATTTCGAATTTTTGCAACACAGCACAACTCTTTGGTTTTCTTTTCTGTGCCAAGGTCTTGTACGTTTCAGGGTGGTGTCATATCAATTGCTAATTCAGGACGATAGAAATGAGGAGGGTAGAAATTTCTATCCTTTTCCTTTGGCTCTTTTAATTTGCATGCATCAGTTAGATATCCTTCCCGAAACTTAATTTTTGTTTTTCTTGGAGGTGATGACTGACAAGATGACCTGCAACTTCCCTGGATATCCGCCACCTCTTAAGGTACTATCACTTTCTTATCGGATGCCTCCTCATCTAACAAATGTGCATACATCTTCTCTATATGAGTTTCTTCTTTAAATAACTGCATATTTATTTGTTCGAAAACAACATGGTCTCCTGTTGGTTATCTTCCTCAATGCCAATCCACCAATACTTCAACACTTACCTCATATCTCATTGATGAACACTGTACTGTACAATTCTGAAAACACACTTCTATGGCACAACTCACGGCATCTACTCAAGCTTGTAACTCCCAACATACTCTCTTCTGAACCTGAGCTACTTGCAGTAAGACAACGAAAAACCTACACATTCCATCTATTCCTCCTCCTGCCAATAACGTTATACCATAGCAGTTAAATATTTCCAAAGACATTTTATTTATAGCTTTATTTTCTTCCCCGAAACAACTTCCACCACCTTTCCTTTTAAGGCGTCTCTTTGACCTCTATAAAGCAGCAGTTTCAAATTTTCATCTGACCTTCCATGTGTACGTACATCGTGGTTGTTAACAAGATTTTAAAATGTTGCTAGGTGTTCTAAAACCATAAAATTTAGAAATCTTAGTTATACTTACTTGTTAACAATCATGTTATTAATATTGATTATTTGTTATACTCATGATTTAACTTTTTTATTTTGTGCCATAAATGTTAAGAAAATACAGTGTATACAGGCATCCAGCAAGTTTCTGTTTTCCCTAAAATTTATTTTAAAATATTGAACTATAAGGAGAGTCAACAATAGTTTTAATAGTGTTTAACATTTTTATATTTTGATATTATATAAATAATTTGATTTTCCCGCTGATTTTCATATATTATTTTAAGAGATACGATAAATGATTCCATTGTAAATACGTTTTTGAAAAATATATACCACTTTCTTACGCTGTTCCGAATCTTTCACTAAATCATTAGTAATTGCTCTAAAGAGATGTTTTAATTGTTCAATTAATAAATAAATAAAAATAAAAACATTACATTAGGATCAAGAGGAAGAGAAGTACCCTTTGCCTAAAGAGTTTTAGGTTCTATTTCTTCTACAAACGCCAATTTTCTTTTAATTTTTTGTCAACTTGTAAAAAAATGCACTTTTACATACATATTGGAAACTGATCACCATAAATACTTGAAGATTTAATCAAGTATTTTTAACAGAGTAACAACAAATTTAATAAAACGTTTTAAGAGTTTGAATTGTTGAGCACAATAATTTGTTAAAAAAATGAAAATTCAAAATTTGAAAATTAAAACTGCATTATATTTTAAAATTTTAAAATTTTACTTATCCTTTTTCATAAATCACACAAAAAAATCAGCAAAAAATAGCTAAAATGTTTATAATTTCTGAGATAATGGTTAACAAATTTGCTAAATTTAATATTGGCAGGGATGGTAGTTTGATTAATTCCCCTTTAATTACCTATATTAGAAAATGGAACATCATCGCTTGAATATGACTATTCCAAAACTGTAATATAAATCTCGGACACGGTTCCAAGCAGGACGCAAGACAGGAAATCTTTATTTACAACTCTCGCATAAAATATACATTATTCAAAGCCCTTTCTCTGCTCTGCTTGCACAACACAATAAGCTGAATTCAGAACACAGAGCACAGAAAATCTTTTCTTAAAACATTTATCTGTTTTTATCAAAAAATACCTTTTTCTGTTCGTCCGAGTTATTGTAAACTAACGAGTACATCACAAGAAATAGTAGATAGATTTCCTAATAGATCATAAATAAAAGAATATTTATGACATTCAAAAAGCTAATAAAGTAAACACTTAAAAATAGCTACGAAACAAAAAGACCAACGCTTCCCTGTTCTAAATGGCATTTAAAGGCTTTGGAAATAGTTTTTTTCTAAAATAACGTATATTCATTAGCAATGCTTCCCTGAACAACAAACAGTTAACATTAAATTTATAAGCAAAGTTATCTTGCGTGATTGTAGTGATCTGTAAGGAACGACAAATGGCGTGCAGAGTTTGCTATTAGCAATAACGCCTCCTGAATGTTGTGAATTAATGGGTAAACTTTGTCTGCGTATCGTGGAACTGCAACTGCTTTAGACATTGCAGTAAAGATATACGATTGGTCTCTGGGGAGTGACTACCCTCCCACACTCGAAGGCAGCACTTGATACCAGTGACAAATGCGTTGCCAACTCTCTCGAGTACCAACTATCATCACTCTAACGCCTAGACAAACTCACACTTCACTATCCGCTCCATTGGTAAATAAAGGAAATCTGCTTGCAGTAATAAAATAACAGAAGGTCTTAACGGACAAGATTATAAAAATTATATTACATTCTCTATAAAACCATTTGAAATAAAGGAGTGACATGTATCCAAATATACCTTCCCTCCTTATTAACTACAGCATTTAAAAACATCTGTACATTATGGGACTATAAAACTATGTTCAGTGTTAACAGAACAATTTACTTGGCTTAAATTTAAACATTAAAAGGCCATTGGTTTGCTGAATGTTTTTTATTTATACAACTCGAATTTCTCAAAGTAATTGGGATTGTCTTATGAAGAGTTGTTTATCAACATAAATAAATATTAACTTAAAATGTGCATAATTATTCGTTTGAATAATAAAATAATCATAGAAAACTGCTGTTATTTTATATCCAACAAATTAGATGTCATCCTATCGGACCATGCATTTACGTTTATGTTCCTCACTCTGTGGTGTCGTGGTAACCTTACTTGCCTCGTAGACTCAAGATCGCGGGTTTATTTGATGGATTTTTTTCGGGCGTAAAAATCCTAAGTATCGCTTCTTTCGGAAGGGAAGTAAAGTCGTGAGACCCGTGTAGTAGATTATTGGCAAGAAAAAGTACCTCAAACCTGAAAGAAGAGGCCTCTGAACAAAATTTGTCGGCCATTTCAAACTCTGAATTGACGCTGATGACCTGAGTGTTAAGGAGCATCCATAAGTAAACCAAATCAGCAACTCTCAGAGGTGCAATGGACTCAGTTCTTGGTTGCGCACGCAACATACTGGGCTTCTTAAGATCGGTTCTAGTTTATTTTCTGTGAAAGCGCGTCGTCTTTGAATCACATTTCGGAGACTCATTGATCCAGCTAATAACGCTCCGAAATATAGTCTACAAATGCAAAGCTAGAGGGTCAGTATTGCACAAGAAAATAAATCAAAGATATCACATTTTATCAGGGGAAAAGTTTGACGTTACCGATGTTCCATTAAAACAATCACCGCGAAATTCTGTCCTTTCCCCTCCCCAGCAGGCGGAAGTTAGCTGTACAACAAAACTGCTGAAACTTCACCCACACCAAACACAGCAAGTTTTGTAGACAAGTAACCGCGGAATAGAACAAAAGTTTGTAAGTTAGTGGCGTATTTTTCAATTCCTCTTGCACAAATGAGTTAACACTAAAATATATTGACACTAGGAAGCATAGAATTCCAGACTCTTGCACAAAAGCTCATTACATGTTCCTTAGGTATGAAAGAATAACATAGTAAGTACAATACGATTAATTAATCCCAATTTTACCAAAAAACAATTAATGCTGACTGATGCGTAATTAGGCTTATCTACTTTTAAAACATTGTTCAATTAGCTGAATACATAAATGTTTAATGTGTTCCAGTAAGATGGGGCGACATCTCATAGAGAATGGATTGCTGTGCTGGAGATTGCTGAAACTTTTGTTGAGAGATAATAATTAGTAAAAGCTTGTGCCCTGCTTGATCCTTACACAAAAGGTTTGCGACCTTTATCCGTAAATAAACACGAGGGATAGATGAGCTACGGAAGCACATGATGGAAGAAAAAAGCTAGAAAGTATATCAGAATTTGTTTACACGCTGCCATGAATATCTTATAGAAAACAGTGAGCCTTTTTAAATACTTTATAAAAAGTTAAGCATTATAGGCACGTTTTATAATTTAGTTAAAAAAACTTCTAATATTCTCAATTAAGTGAAATGGTTTTGCGGGAAAAATCGGTTGCTTAAATAAATGCACTATAAGAATATAATAAAATATACTATAGTGTATTATTTTAAATAATTTTAAAGGTATAATTATTTATGCCAATATTAAGAGTATAATTATTTTAAAATAAACAACCTAATACAAGCAATAGTCTACGTGTCATTTTCAACATCACGAGATAATAATAAACGCTTAAAGTCTTTCGGCATATTCTTCTGACTTTTCTCAAATTAACTTTCACTTATTCAAACGTCTGACAGTTTCAAGAATATTTTTCAATAATCAAAACGAAGCTGACTTGGAATTTAGAAATGTAATCGTCTCTAAAAGACATGGTTTATGGAAATGCATAAAAAACTCCGTTACCAATTGGCAAATGTGTATAGATACTGTGGTATTTTGATTAATAAAGATACTGCTAAATTTATTGGGGTGTTATTCAAGACTAAATCACAAAAGCGTCAATAATTTACAACGACCCAATACAAAGAACAAATAGGTAAAACGGATGCAATGACAGAAACCCCCTTTAAGCGGAGGAAACCTAAATATATCTTTTCTATATTCTAAGCCGCTTGTTCACACTTTTAGCCATGCTTTTTCATAAATTCCTACTCTGAGCTGAAGCACGTGCTGTCTCTCCGAAATTACTAACGTATATCGCTTTAGAAAGCTGCTTTTCATTAAATTAATTATTTTGTACATTTAGTGGAGCCGTTCCTTGATACATTTAGCATAGCATAGTAACCATAAAAAAGAACTTCAGACAAAAAGTAAGGAGATATGTAAGACATATCCTTCTCTAGTGTAGGTTTTGCCCCACAGAGCACGAGGTAATAACTTTAAAAGGACTCACTAATTCCAGCCCCGTCACAACAGCTATCCCCTACATCACTTTGGCTCCCTGCATGTGAAGGATGTACAAAGGATGGAGGAGTTAAGTTTTGCTTCCTAGCTACGCAATTTAGCGCAGTAAACTTTGTCTCTAATGTAGCGTAAAGCTAAACAGCATACATGCTAACGATGGCGGAGACGCCATGTTTTTCCTTTCCTGTTTGTAGTAGTTTGGCGAAGAAGGGGAAGAGGTTTGGGGAATCCTTTGGTTTTCAAACTATGACTAGTATGTTGTGTCGTCTTTCTTGCACAAGAGAACTTGGTTAACACGAGCTCGAAGGGGCTGTAAAATTAGTTTTCACGATAATGAATGGGGATTTATATATATATATATATATGAAACTATAAATATGTGTTTATTTCCATTTCTAATAGGAAAATGTATAAACTCTTAGGTTTTAATATAACTAAAATGTAATACATCAAACTCTGTTTATAGTTGGTCATATCGTTTAAGCTGCTAGCTTAGGTAAATCCAACATTTTTTATTTTTGGTCAGATCGGTATATCATTGTAGTTAAAACAGGTATAATCATCGTATTCTAGAGCTGTATCATAGTTTCTTTTGTTGCCTTCTTCCTTAAATCCAGTTTTATTATTCCTTGTGCTATGACATTTGTGTATTTTATTTCTAAGAAACAGCTTATAGAAAATATAGCATCTTAACTATAAATTATTTCACGTTCCAATCCATTCTATTGTTTTTAACTTTTAGGAATATTTTACATCTGATTTAGTTTTTATCCAAGGATACTGTTGTTTATTCTTTAATATAACACGGATGCCAAAGATGTATATACAATTTCACAGTACAAAGTTGAAGCGAAAAACAACAGGAATGTGCAGTATGATGTTCTGTAAACATTTGTGACTCACATCATGATAGCGTTGCTACGTGATAGGTAAATCAACAATGAACAAATGAAGCCAAGATTATCGTATGATGTTCTGTAAACAGATGTGACTTACATTACGTTATGCTAGCGTTGTTACAACAAACTAGAGCCAAGATTATCGTTTGAACAGCTGAAAGCAATTTTGAAGTGGTATAGCAAAACCAAGAATGTTGTTGAAGTTCAAAGGCAATGGAGATGTGTGTATAGAACAGAAACGTTCTCCAGATTTAACTCCGTTGGACTTCTACCTTTGGGAAACTCTTAAGGATGTTGTATACCGTAGAAAATCAGCTACACTGGCAGCACTTCGGAAAGAAATTGAAACGGCTAGTGCTGCAATCGCTGAGAACACTTTCGCAAACGTTGCTCAATCAGTAGTTCAACATACTCAGAAGTGTATCGACGCCGATGGTGGCCATTTTGAGCAACTGTTGTAACTATAAAAGTCTAAGATGATCAGTGATCATCATTTCCTGCTTGTGCGAATTCAGTTTTGTTATATTAACACAGTTTTTTCTTTGCTTGAAGTGTGTATATATTTTTGGCATCCTCTGTATATGTAATAAAAAATAAGATAACTCTTGGAACAATGTAGCTAAAATAACAATAACTAGAGAAGCAGAAACAGAAACAGATATGACACTTAAAAAATAACATTAATAGCGCAATATCTCGAAACGCCTATTTTGCTATTTAAGTGTTTTATATATTTCTGCTTCTCTAGTTCTCTAATTTATACATTCCTCATTCCGCTAAGCAATCGGAAGTTGATCTTGTCGATAGGAACTTACTGCGTATCGGCCTGGCTAGCTGCCGAATTTGTTAATTATTTCGCTTATTTATAGACGCTCTTTAACATCTCAGGATCAGCTTTCCATTCAATTCAGGGTGTGAAACGACCGATAAATTTTGCTCAGTGGCCACTTCTTTCAGGCTTGAGGTTCTTTTATTTGCCGTATCTGCGACAAGGGACCACGACTGTACTTCCCTTCATAAGAAAATTATACTAATATTTTGTTTGTTATTGAACAGTGTTTAACCTCCGTTTTTATTGCTGAGGCATCACAGGCGGTGGACATTGGTGATAAGATGAAATTATAGGTTGGGACTTTTTTTTTTTATTTTTAACAAAGGAAAAGTTCTAGGCTTAATTTTAGGGTACCTCCCTGGCATTTGCCATTTATGAGGACCGAGGAAAATCTGGAAAAAAGCTCAATCAGGTAGGACGGACCTGGCGGGAATCGAACCCCAGACCTCTAGCTCACTAGTCTGCGTCTGAAGGACCTCGGCCACCCATACCACTAGACCACCGCTGCGCGGTGGGAACTCGTAACGTGCATTTTTTGTTTCTTTCGTTATTTATTAGCAGTAAATAATCATTAATATTGTACCCATTACCATAGTAGATGCTCGAAGTGCCTGCTCTGCATTGCGAAACATGTTTGTATCCTTTAGAAGAGATTTTGAGACACTTGCGCAATTCATATTCCCGAATATTGTATACTGACTCTCGGGTCTTTTGTTTCAGCACCTTCAACGGTTTTATTTCAAGTACAGATATCATTTTATATGGATAAAGATGCAGAAGCTGAATGGCTTTATACTCATAGTCGACAGATACACCAACTTGATGGGATAATTTTGTTAAAATTCCTTTTTTTTTTTTTCTCGACTTATTTCACTGAAAATACCTTTGGTTCAAACATTCAATACCAATCTCAAAATTGTCGGTCCTGGTGGTGTAGTGGTAACCATACTTGCCTTCTAAACCCAAGATCGGGGGTTCAAACCCGCCCAGGATCGATGGATTTTTTCGGGCGTAAAAATTCTAAGTATGGCTTTCTTCGGAGAGGAAGTAAAGCCGTGGGTCCCGTGTCGTACATTTACGGCACGAAAAAGAACCTCAAGCCTGAATGAAGAGGCTTCTGAGCAAAATTTGTCGGCCGTTTCACGCCCTGAATAGAATGGGACGCTGATGACCTGAGATGTTAAAGAGAGTCCGTAAATAAATCAATTTAAAAAAAATCTCAAAATTGAACTTCCCAATGGAGACATTGTTCCTGAATATTTAGAACGACCTTCTCTCCAATAGTACATATAAGAGAGAAGGTAACAATTATAAATAAGTACCTTTGGTTCTGGTGCATATTTCACTTACACAATACTCAAACAGTAGAAATTCTAACAACAACTACTACAGAAATGTAAATAAAACGGTTGGCCTGACAAACGCGGCGTGGAATTTGAATTCACTCTTATTGAGAATCGCGCTTTTAATATACACTTAGCGGCAGAAAATGCGAAACAGCAAGCTAGTCTGTGTTTTTTTTTTTTTTTTTTTTTTTTGCAACAATTAAGCTTGGGTTCAAACCTGTATAAGGCCAACCTTAGGACACTACAGAAATGCAACAACATGTCTAATGGTTAATCAATGGGTTTAAAAAGCTTTAGTGAATTCCATGCAATCTTTTAGTGATTCTAACCTGTTAATTTTGCGCGTAAGGCCATTTTTACAACAATCACCGCAAAACGGTGTTTTAATGTTTAAAATTGTTGCTGTGCATTGTTGTGCCGCGTGCTAATTTAAATCAGGTTCCTAGCTATCAGTCTTAAGTCAATTTTAACAGTTTGAAATGGCTCTTAGAGCTGAAGATGTTGCACGGACTGTGGCATTAGTGGAGGATGGACGAAGTCTACGTTATATTGCTGATGTCAATGGCACGTATCATTCCAATATCGTAGGACTGTCCAGAAGTTCACAGAGGATGGTATCTACACCGGAGACCCTTGTTCTGGCCGTAGGAGGAGTACATCTGATCGCGACGATTGCATTTTTTTACTGCAAGTTCTTCATGTTCGGCATGCAACTACGGTGTACGCCAGGAATAATTTGCAGCAAGTACGGCATGTTAACATCAGTGGAAGGACCATAGAAGAAGATTATATGATCTGAATTTACAGTTCAAGAGACCTGCAAAAGGATCATTGCTGACCAGGGACCACCATATGTCTCGGATGCAGTTTGCTAGCACCCATCAAAAATGGAATTGAGCACGGATGAGAGCAAAAGTTCTGTTTGAAGGCACGAGATGGGAGGAAGAGAGTATGGAGAAGGTCAGGAGAACGTTATACAACCTATACTTTCTCTTCAAGGACACTTTTTAATAGAGGTTCAGTATTGGTTTGGGAAGGAATCAGCAATAAAGCAAGAACCGAACTGATGTTCACTGAGAATGGATCACTGGCAGCTATTCGGTACATTGAGAAGATTCTTACTGATCATGTAGTGCCTTTTCCACCCGTTATAGACGACATTATCCCTATGAACGATAACACTGGTCCATACTTGCTCGGTGTGTTTTTGAGTTCTTGGATGTGGTTGGGATTGAACGTATGGTATGGCCAGCAGTCAGTCCAGACCTGAACCCAATAGAACATGCCTGGGACATGTTTGGAAGACGTGCTAAGGGTCAATTCTCCGACTCACTGTGATCTTCGGGCTACACTTCAAGCGGAATGGAAACTGATACCACAAGAGAAAAATGCAGATCTTATCCGGAGCATATCTGACCGAATCGGAGCTGTAATTAGGGCTAGAGGTGGCAACACTCTTTACTGAGACGTGACTATCTTACACAAACAGCTAGAGAACCATAGAGTCATTAAAAGTGTCAATTTATAGCATGTTTAAAAAGTTCTATTTATTGTGAGGTTTCGCAATATTCCAAGATTTTTCTGCATCAAAATCAATAATGGGGTAGAATTTATACTTAAACTACTTTTTATGCTTTCCTCGGATAATAAAATGTTGTTAAAGAAATTCTGTTTTAAGATTTATATCTTTGTTTCATTAACACAGCTTTTTGTTTTAAAATATGTTTAAAATTTAAGTATTTTTGCCGCTCATATACATATATGCTATGCGTATGTGCAATACACACAGGAAGGCAAATCGAAAAAAAACGAAATATTTCGAACCTGTTAAACTCTTCCTCGGTGTAAAGAGTAAGTTTACAAATTACAATACTTATCAATTGAAATTTTGCTTTTGGCAATATATTAGGCATTTTCTCTACCCGTAAAGACAATCTCTTCATAAAATTGAATTCAAAACCGACAAGATTATTTGAAATTATTTTTATGTCTCATCTTCTCATTCTAAAACTATTAAAATAGCTACAAATAGTTTATATTGGACACTGTTGTCTTACAATTATGTTAATAACTTGTGTTAAAATTATATCTCAACTTTTATCAATGACTTCGTCAAATGCAGTAAGGAGCCTTTATAAGAAAGATAGTAATCGATATCTTTCGTGGATTACATTTCAACGTTGTTCATAATTCAGAAACGATGTACTCCTTTACATATTATTTGTTTGTCTATAAAGACATGCACACATATTTTCGTTTAAATCCATGTTGTTCATAATTTAAAAACACTTCACTAATTATATATCTGATTGGAATTGTAACACTTAATTAATTATAAACCTTTTCGCTCATGTGGTGTTTTACGTCTCGCTGCTGGAGGCGCCCGCCCTTCGGATTCCTTCACCTCTTTGTAATATTTTTGAATGCCACTTATTGAACCATTTCCTGCTGGTCTCACGACTGTATACTTAATTCGCGAAAATAGTAGGTAGTTGATTCTAGAGAAATGTATGCTCATGCGTAAACGTCATTTTAAATACGAATCGAACCGCTGTGAGGAAATTTATTCAGAACGTATTTAATCAAATTTCTTCTTCCAGGTCTGCAAATTACCATATGGTGCACAAGTTTCAATCTTCTGGTTCAGAACAAAGCAAAAGCATGAGTGCAAACGGGCACAGTTTTAACAGAAGAAATACTAGATGAAATTGTAAACGTCTTTGTTATATCTTCGTCCTCCTCATATTATTATTATTATTGTTATTATTATTATTATTATTCACAGGATAAGCTCTTCCTTGCCCCAAGAAACGTTTCTATCTTGAATAGTCTTGAATATTCGTCAACAAAATCACTCCCGAAATGAACAAAAATTAGGGTTTTCAGAATGTAAAGCAAAATTTTGCAGTGAATTTATAAACATTACGATAGTCACACACCTAATGGTGTTGGCCAGAAAGTGTTTTCCCCATACAGTGCCACTTTATCAAAGTAGGAGCGGCAAATTTCAGCATAAGTTAATGTTTACAGTTTAGGAAATGGAGTTGATGAATTAACGGGCGCTGCCGACGTAACAATGGTGAGATTAATAAATATGGTCACAAGTCTTTGTAGTAGCTGCAGTTTGTTATATTGATATTTTTATATATATCTTTACTGAAACACTTTTTAATTTACGAGGGTTCGTAATATAAATCAACTGACTGATATATAGAATATGAAAAATTTAATGTTAGTATTATCAATTCAGTAACTCATATTAATTTTATACTTTCCTGATATGTTTATGCCTATAGTTCGGATAATGTAATACGTTCTATATGTGTGTGTACTTAGTTTTTTAAATGTTTCATTACTTAGATATCACATTGTAAACCACTAAAATGCATATTTTTCAATTCTATACTTTTGCCAAAAACTTTTAAATTAAACTGCTTCCTTTCTTCTTATGTGTGTGTGTGTGTGTGTGTGTGTGTGTGTGTGTGTGTGTGTGTTCTCCGGACCTAATTCCGTTCGCTTTTTCTTATGGGGAAATCTTAAGTATGTTGTATACCGTAGAAAACCAGCTACACTGGCAACACTTCGGGAAGAAATTGAAACGGCATGTGCTGCAATCGCTGAGGACACTTTCGCAAACGTTGCTCAATCAGTATTCAATTTACTCAGATGTGTATCGACGCCGATGGTGGCCATTTTGAGCAACTGTTATTACTGTAAAAGTATAAGATGATTAGTGTTCATCATTCTCTGTTTGTGTGAATGCAGTTTTGTTATGTTAATTTAGTTTTTTCTTTGCTTGAAGTGTGTATACATTTTTGGCACCCTCTGTATTTTATTACTCATTTAATTATTTGTTCATTTTCTCTTAGTCTTCCTGGGTAAGGGATGCTTTGAGGAGCACATAATTGGTTGTTGTAACATTATGCTTGTGAGGGAAGCGACACTACTTATTTATTAGGGGGGGTTCCCATTTGCATAACTTGCAAAATTTCACATCGAAGTATCTAACAGTTTTCATAATACCCTTTTAATTGAAAGGAAATGCTTTATGGGTGGATGGATGAATTAGTTGTGTGAGGCGGTCTCAAGTCCCAAACTTTTCGACCTAAAGTCCCTTTGTTCCTATTATATTATTGTAAAGGAGAGTTGATGGAAATAAGTTGACTTACGTTATCCGCAAAGGACTGAGGCACGGGATTGGCTGTTGCACACTGTGATAACTATATTATTCATAACAAGTAATGATGTTCTTCTACAAATTCTAAAAGTTCTCTCACAAATTCTAAAAGTTATCTTTCTTTAAGCATACTGTTGAGCTTGATGAAAGCAAATACGATTTCCTAACCATATAAAATTCATGAATTAAAAGTTTTATTGACTCTTCATAAATTCATCTATCTTGTTATTTTCTTACGTTCTCTCGGTTTTCCTTTAGGTATCTACGCTCTTACGATATCAGTAATGGTCAACTTAATACACAGGTACAATACTAGGCGTTTAGTTTCCTTAGACACTGCATGTGGTTAATATTAACGATGATTTTTTGGTGCTCTGTTCGTTGCCTTTCAGACGACATCGGAACCCAAGACAGCAGGTCAGCCTGCAAGAGGTGACTGGTATTATAAACAATAGGCCAATAGCAGCAGCCCAAGAGAACAAAGGGCCTGAGGAGCACTTTGAAAATATTTATTATATACGATGCTGCATTCATTATTAAAAATAAATATATCAAAGAAGTTTATCTTCCTTCTCTAAAACGCAAATATGCATGCAGTACCTCCCAACTTCCAGGGCAGCGAATCATGGAAATAATGACATATAAGGTACGCTATAGTACGTTTCTTTAACTTTTATATACTAAAAAGAATCCGTTCCTTGATGAGATTAAATAGCTGATAACAATACCTTCTAAAATTCTGCTCCAATGGTGCTAAATTTATTCCGCAAGCTCTTACAAGTTCGCCCATACAAAACCCCGCATTTATGGGTAAACATTCTGTCCTCTGAAAGGGCGTCAGGTATTTCAAAATTCTGCTCATACTTCCCTTCGACATGGGTTGCTTAACACCTAAGGATTTGTGGCGGTTAAGAGTGGCTCAGATACCTCAGAGTCGCTACTCCCCGTTTACTATCCAGAAAAACGCATTAGCACTGACACGAGTGGAGCATTCCGTGAACCAAGGTTAACTTCCACTGAAAGCGAAGAAATTCTGTCAACATTCATAATACTGTATATATGCCTATAGGAAGCTAGGCGGCTATCAGCATATCCCGAACGATATAATTATATGCATATCCTCATACCCAAGAATATCACTATTCAGTCCATTAAAAAGACAATTTTGAGATATTTTTGCTCTATACAACATTGTTATGAGTTTTATAGAATCAGAGAAAAATTAGCCATAGAGGGGCAACTATATTGCTCAAAAATCGAGCGCCTTAAACCGGTAGTCCATTTCCTAGCTACACATTGAAGGGGGATGCTGAACGGATATGTTACGATATCTATCGTAACGCACAAGGGGACACTGAAGAACACATGTTTTCCTTTTTTATAAACGGGACGACGGTGCTGCATGCTCGCAATGCTCCCCACGTTGCTATTATCTGTTTAGACTTCACAATAAAGTGCTCACCGAAGTGACTAAGCAGATGGGCCTTTGATGTCCTTAAATCACAAACTTCAGAAAAAGTATAATATATGTTAAATACAAATACTGAATGTATGAAACAAAGATAAAAACTAGGCTATGTGTAAAATTTGATAAGTGCGAACAAGAAAGTATTACACAAATAAATAATACTACTATAATGTAAAGGTGCAGTAAGTGTCATTCTACATAATAGTAAAAATAAATTAAAGTATTAATAGTATTAAGTATTAAAAGTGTTAATAATGTTCTCCATTTTTGTTCGAATATTTCTATTAGAATTATAATTTACTTCTACGTGTAGACACCTGTTAGATTTGTAAACATATTGATGAAAATGCGTTTGCACATTTCGATAGCGCATTAATTGCATTCAGTTTTGTTTTATTATTGTCACTGGATTAGTAGCCACTTCTGAATACTTTCGGTTACAGGCGTTTCCATATCCGTTAAATTTCCGACATCTTCATTTTTTTCTCTAATGAATGGATAGTGTTTAACGCCCGTTTTTGCTACAGAGGCACCACAGGCGATATTTCTTCTCTAGCTTGAATATTCCAGCCCCTTTGTGTACCCCAACATTGCTTATCATCTTGCATGTTTGGTGACTTCTTCAAATGTTTGTACAGCATTTTGGAAATTTCATTTGGATGGACGACGCTGCTCTATAGAATAGTCGTTAAACCACTTGTTATTTTTTTACAGATAAGACAAGGACAAATTTCACTTTCTATAAATAATGCGACTAGGCCAATTAGCGTCATATATAACTTACTAATTGTTGAAAACAATACCAGATTGCGGTAATGCACTACAGAAGTCTGTATGCACTTGCGATATGGTGATGAAATGAGTGAATGGAAGTACGGCATCATTTACTATTGAAACGTTATTTTCATAATTTTCTATGGTGCGTAGTTACTGAAAGGTTGTTACTGGAAGAGGTAAAAGAAATTATTTTGCGCATCAGCTAAGAATAATTGTATAAAACTACAGTGAGATTATTTGAGTTACTGATCAACTGAACGCGGCTGCTTTTTGATTGACAGTACATTGTAATATTAATGTACTGCCCAAGTACCCAACAGTGGAGGTTGACTGCGCTTAAAGCTAAGTTTGCTAATTTGAATAGGGATAGGTTAACATGTTGGGACCTATTGGCACAGGAAGACAACTGGCCAAAGCTTAGTTTTTTCTATGTAAGGCACGTGGAATTAGGAGCTCTTTTTTGGAAGAGACAATATAGGTTAGTAGTTTTTTGTTCAAAAACATCTATTTTTTGACCAACTTATTTTGTATGCAGAAGATATTTTTTATTAAAATAAACGAAATTCCAAACATATTTGCCATTTTATGTTTATTATTGTAAAACCAAGAAAAACTAATTAATATTAAAGGAACATTAATCATTTTAACATAATTGAAATATATTTGGAAGATGTCTGTTTTGGTTGGCTATTTATATTTATGAAAAACGTAATCTTAATACTAAGCATTAGAAATGCAAAACATTAATTTGGTTCAACCTCTGCTATTAACACCAGTATGGATGTTTTCCTTTTCATCTTGATATCCAATATAAAACAAAATCTATATTATGTCTGAGTGAGATTTTAAATTATATTTCATAAATACATTGTTTATACCTTATTTTCAAGCATTGTGGTGGCGTTATTTGGGCAACTTATCTTATACTTTTTAAGCCTCTCACGATTTACCAATCGTTCTTTTAGCCCTGACACTCATGTGATTCCTGAATTACACAAGATTGCTAACTATTGCAATACGATTAAAACAGGACATATTTGTTTTTTAAAAAGGAATGAAATATTTTAGAAAACAGGTTTGGCTAAAAATTAGTGATGTCAAGGAAGAGTAACGAGTGCAAATTAACAGTGATGTAAACTCTTTAGTTTCCAGTTTATCCAAATTGAAACATTGGCAGTAAAGCGATAAGCGATTTGAATGCTACAAGCGCCCCTCCCTAAACTGCCCTTACACATTAGTCGCATTGTGAAAACAAAATAACCGTGACAAATACACGCGTTAAGTACAAACCGTACACTGAGTTACGGCTTGGCATTAACAATAATTCTGACACTGTTATGGAAACAAACGCTAGGAAAATTGAGGGCTGCCATCCGGCCTGCCAACAATGTAACGGATAGAGGCGCCGCCATTGCAATGCCAGGAATTTCCAGATAAGCTGATTTGAAATATATAAGGCTTCTATGCTCTTCGTAATCCGCTCAAGTTTTTACGACAAAGGATAACGCAGGAAGCCGGATTTTGCATCGGTCTGCCTTACATTGTGCGGCATATAGGATTATAACCATTATCAGGCTTTCACAATAGTTGAATTGAGCTCTAGGTTTACAAAGGCTTTTACCTGAAATTTAGGATTTATTCTGTTGTTAGTAAATAAAATACCATTGGAATGAAAAGATATGAATATAGAAAGTTTATGCACAGAAACTTGTAAGAGAAGAGAAATAGTAAAGTTTAAAAATACTGTAAATTTTAGTAGTGTTCAATAGCATATCTAATTTTGAAATAAAATTAAATCTGCAGAAATTAAATTAAAATATTTCTGGTCTCAAGTCTGTGCTAAATGTCTTTTTGCATACTAATTTACACTTTTTCATATTGCACGTAACTATTATTATTATTATTATTATTATTATTATTATTATTGACTGACATCGGCGATAACAATCAAATTTGTCTAGAAATACACTTATGTTCTAAAATTTTCTAATAATTTCACAATACAAGTTGTGTAAAAATGTTTACATTGATAATTGAGCACAATTGGCTACAAGACTAACATTTAATTCTTTTGAAGTTAAATAATATACTATACCAATTTAAAAGGTTATCGTACAATCATAAAAATTAGTAAACTTTTCCATTTTTTTGAAGTTTTTGACGTGATGCTTGTGCCATTAATAATTAGTACCACAACCGCTTGCATTAAGTACTGCATGATACCACTTGGCATTGAAGAAAAGTGATATTAGTTTTTATCTTGTTCGATATTTTGTCAGTGATGACGGAATCAGATTTGATCTCGTTACTGAGTAGACCACTCTAGGCACTGTAACACTGGTCTTTCTAGCCCCCCCCCCCCTAGACACGCATCCTGCATCATGGGCTTTGTCGTTATTATCCATGTAAACAAATTCAGAACCAGACGCTTCAGCAACAGAACAATAGATGCGTAACATTTTGAATGTATCTGTTTGCATTTATTGTCCCATGTATCGAAAAGCTCTGTTTTTCTCTTTGTCACTATTTCTATCCAGAAGCGCTTTGAATTTGTGGACTTGAATATATGCCCAAGTTTTTGTGCTTCGTCGGGTTATCTTCATATGCGTATTGTACTAGGACTGGAGTTAGACCAAAGAGAGCATGGCTCTGTAGTTCCTGTTGCCAATTGCCATGTTCCAAGTATCACGCATAAGACATACTCGATTTCCAGGGCAAATCGTTGGAAGATTGGAATTAAGGCCTCTTTCGTACTGTGTATTTCCAGCAGTTTAGGTTGAACAATTTAATTGTAAACATTCTACAGGGAGTTTCTTAATATTCTTCTTCTGGACAGCTGAATTATTCAAATTGCCTCTACATCCTAGAACCAGTATTTTTTTTTTTTGATTGATTTAATTAAGGGCGCTCTTTAACATCTCAGGTCATCAGCGTCCCATTCAACTCAGGACGTGAAACGGCCGACAAATTTTGCTCAGAGGCTTCTTCTTTCAGCCTTGAGGTTATTTTTCGTGCCGTAAATGTACGACACGGGACCCATGGCGTTACTTCCCTTCCGAAGGAAGCCATACTTAGGATTTTTACGCCCCGAAAAAAATCTATCGCTCCTGGCCGGGTTCGAACCCACGATCTTGGGTGTAGGAGGCTAGTATGGTAACCACTACACTACCAGGACCGACTAGAAACCAGTATTGAAAGCCCTAACAGCGTCGGCTTGTGTTCCATAATTCCAATCGCCCAAGCATTTCATCCTAAATTAAATGACGTCTTTGAGCATTTGTTTTATTTATTCAAACGTCGGAAATTCCATTTTTAAGTTTAATGTTTTGCATGATTTTAATGGTTTTTCTTTTGTTTGGCAATATTATTTGCAGGATGTCATGCTTATTAATGTGTATATTGTGAGTATGTGCCAGTCGTCAATTGTTAATACACAATCATAAAATGGAGGTACAAAGTTTGAGGCTAGAGTCTTTCTGAAACACTATTGGATACAACGGCTATAAGAATAGTGAAGTGGAGAGAAAAGCTATTGTTAATGTGTAGCGCAACATTGTTCCTTTGTACCAATAATGGAGAAGAAAACGCTAACAATTTATTGCGATTGCCTTGAAGACGTAAGGTATGGAATATTGAAATGTACGTAAACTTTTGGAAGAAGATCCTCAAAGAGTATTGGTGGGTAGTCGGAAGAACTTTGTGCATCAAAAGATACATTATATCACCACATTAACGCACTTACAATTATCAGAAGTTGTTGATCTATATACTTCATGAATTGGATCTGAACAGGCCCAATGCTGAGGTGATATCTATCGTTAACTAATTGGAAATCCCATGTGTGATAGATTCATCAGGAAAATTGTCACGTGTAATGAAAAATGGGTATATCACTGTAGAGCCCTGACATTTTGACCGAATCCCTGTCAATATGTCAAAATCATCGCAAACAAAATCATTTCGGTCCTATGTATCTGGTGTATTTTTAAAGCTTGATTAATTTTACCAAAGGGGCGTGCAGTCAATGCAAATGTTTATTCTTAACTACTGGAATAAATTTATGAAGTTTTGAGACAGAGATACCCAGCATTAGTTAATCGAAATAAAGTTCTCTTGCACTAGGACAATGCGAGACCCCATACCTCTCAAACCATGGAACAAATACGGGAAATGAAAGAGATCGAACTGCTACCACACCCAGCATATAGCCCCGAACCTGTGCCTACAGATGGCCATCACTTTGCTCCATGTCCCATTTCCTGCGTGGAAGTTCTTTCGAAAACTTTGAAGTCGTGAAAACTGGTATCACCGAATTCATCTATTTAAATGCAAAAACTGTCGCAGGATAATAAACCTCGCTGAAAGGTGACTCACGACTATCTAATGGTCTTTACTTTCAAAGTTACTTAATTGTGGTCAGAACACATTTCAAATTAAGTTTTTCTGAAAAACTTGCGTTACTTATGAGAGATTATCTATATTTGAGCAAAAGTTGCTAGGTTCCTATATTGAAAAGCACATTATTTGTTCATTCACTATGTAATTTGTATAGTAGTTAACTGCTATTTTAACTAGTAGGTAAACAAACGAACAAAACACACATGTTTACTTACTGTTTCGTTTGTATACTACCAACAATTTTATTTATTGTTCTTTAGGCAATTTAAAATGCATGGCTTTTGCAAGTTTGCTCGTCATATCCATATAGAATTAAACATTATTTTTTTTTATTAAAAAGTGCATGCAAATAATATAGCTGCTTTCATTAGTTTATGCATTGTGTGGTTGTACTGATGACTTATTAAATATCAATCCTGGTCGTCTAGTGGTAACCATACTTGCCTCGTAGACCCAAGATTGCTGGGTTCAATCCCGGCTAGGGTCAGTGGATTTTTTGGTCGCGAAAAAACGGTTCATAGAACCTCGAGTCTAAAAGAGGATACTTATGAACAAAATTTATCGGTCATTTCTTATTCCTGCATTGAATGAGATGCTGATGATCTGAGAGATGTTAAATAGCGTCCATAAATAAACCAAATAAATAAATAAAGCATCATTAAGCTGTTAAAAATTAACTTCGTGCATATGACGAAGACCTCAAAAATATCGAAAGCTGCATCGTATGACAAAAAGTATTATTTTTTTATTTTTATAAAAGATCAATCAAATTTTGTTGATCAGGATTTTGTTAATAACCACCAGTGCTATACACTGGTATGTGATCGATGATATTTCACCAAACGTTAATCTATTATTTCATTGCCTTTAATCACATCCCATTTTACAAAATGTGCAACGTTTTAGAGTAAATGTAAACAGTTAATTGGGCCTCTTTCTTGACTAATAAGAAATGCACATCTCTTTTCCTGGTATAAGGTGCATGACTCACATATCTTCATTTCATACACGCACATATTTCAGATTGTCAAGTAACCCTAGGGTACGGTACGGACCTTTAAACGTAATTGCAAGAAACCTTGTCCAATCACGCGACGATTTGCATCTCAGCTGCAAACCTATCTCATAGATGATGCTAGATTTGTTCTTCTCCCTTGACTTAACAGGCATTCTATCGGGGAAATACATTTCTGTTGAGAACGATTCAATTTGGGCACCGTAATAATCGGAGTTTTGTTATCATTTTCTTCGCTTTCCAGAAAACCCAATGGATTATTTTCAGCAGTATTTTGTTGACAAACGCTCATTATTTGCACTGATTTGGTCTAGTTTTGTCTCTGGCTGTACATTTTTCTTTTATTTTTTTTATCGAGTCAATAGATTAAAATGTGTATACGTAATATCGTGAATTACAGTTCTGACACAAGTGAACCTATCAGTAAAGGTCTAAATAAGTTCATCATGCACACGACCAGCCGATACGTATTTAATATAAATTATGCCTAAAATGCCGTTTTTGCCCATGTTCCTATCTACTTCTTACCTAATACTTATGTCTCTTCTTATCTTCATCTGCCTGTCCACGCTGGAAGGCTTTGTAACTGTGTCTTGTTCCTATTGTTTGGGAAGGCAACTGAGTTTTCCAGTATGATGTGACGTAATCTTTTCTATCCTGTACTGTTCTCCGTTGTCTGCTGGCAGAGATTGCTTCACTACCAAAGCACAATGGTCCAAAGGCCTGAAAACCTGCACGATACCTTTAAGTACTAGCTTGTTAAAAGTAGCCACCGGGTACTGCAGATAGTCAATAACCTCGAATATTCCAAACTGTTGTTGAATTCCCAGCTCTTAAT
Source organism: Metallyticus violacea (assembly GCA_030762175.1). NCBI lineage: Eukaryota > Metazoa > Arthropoda > Insecta > Mantodea > Metallyticidae > Metallyticus > Metallyticus violacea. The sequence goes on along the minus strand of CM060833.1, from coordinate 131,294,453 downwards.
TCAACACAAATTTAAGAAAGAAAAACAATAATGTAATTCTAATTTCTCCATAGAGTTTTAATTTGACTGCCACCTTCTACCGCTCGGGTTTCTTTTTCCAAAATTAGAATCAGTAAACAAAACGTACTCGTTTTTGCTCGTTTTCATAAAAATAAATTACTCCCGAGGCCACGAACAAGTGAGAAGCAGTGAAATATATTAAGTAAATGTGAACCTCCAGCCGAATCCACATAAAAAACAGGAAATTCTAGGTCACCCACAGTCTGTAACTGACAACGGTAAACGGAAAAGTCTGAAACGTCGTCTTTAAAACAAAGTCGGCACTTGCTGTGTGTGCGGCGCGACTTCAAAGAAAGAAGGGCTTCAGCAGGACAGAAAAACCTGAAACTCTTGAGTGCTTCAAGAGTGAATAAGACTTACAAAATGGCTGAGCCATGTGGCTTGGAGAGTAGATTTCCAGAAATGGGAGATGCTGGAAAAGAAACTCATGATACATGAAAAAAGAAAAAAAATTCCTAAAGGCCATGAAAGTTGTGTTAGAATTTATTATAGACGAACCGAGGCAAGACGGCAATGAAACTACAAATGATGATCTGTCGTTTCTTCCAAAACCCCCCAGAAAATCGCGACCTGGATGAGGAACTCGTAGAGAAGTGTGCTATATTGCTACAGTTGTCTGTGGGCTGGACGTCATTTCAGAGAAAGTTGATACTGGCGCCAATGAAATTAATTATTTCCTCCTATAACACTATTCGTCGTTGCATAAAATTCTGTCTCAAGGAGTCTCTATAATTTATCATAATCTTTTTAGCGTTTGGGTAGATGTCGAAAGAGGCCCAAGAGGCGAGAAACAAGCACACAAAAGAGTACCAAGAGCATCATTCTCGAAAATACTCGAGAGAGAGAGAGCGCTATGGGAAATGTGCTCCTTCAGACGCTGATCTCAAGCGATCCAAAGACGTTCACCTTCAGAGAGCTGACGACTCAGACGTTTGTCTTTCTGTGTTTTCCCTTCTGAAAATGGTAGGGAAACCTCGACAATCTGATGATTTCTCTGTATGTATATAAGGTGTACATATATTGAAAATGGAAGCTATTTCTTATTTTTATCCTAAAATAGCCTTCTCTCTCTCTCTCTCTCTCTCGATCTCTTTGAGTAGTGTTTAACGCCCGTTTTTACTACTGTGGACACTGATGATACATGATATGAAATTATATATTGTGAAAGAATTTTTTTAAGGATGGAAGCGTTCCAGGTCTAAGTTTAGGGTACTTTCCCGGCATTTGCCAGTTATGAGGACTGAGGAAAACCCCAGTCAGAGAGGACGGTCCTAGTGGGATTCGAACCCCAGACCTCCCGCTCACGCGTCCGCGCCTTAACGACTTCGGCCACCCGTGGTAGTTTTTTTTTTTTTCTTGTCTCGAAAACGCTGAGGAGTTTAACTAGTTGTAGGAGAAACGCGTTTTGGCCAATTGATTCTCTGTGCAAGGATATAACACACGTTTAGGCCTTTCTACCACTTAGTAGGACCGAATTCTTCTTTGTTAGCCCTACCCGGTGACTTTGGTGTTAGGCTGATTTGTTAAAATGTATTCATTATATTTTAGAAGTTTTAATGTCGCTCTCTTGTTCCGTTTAACAGGAACTTATGTGTTGTAAAATGTTTTAAGTTGCTGTCAAATCGGGAGAGCACTGAAGGTCTTTAAACTTTTCTTAAATTGAGCTTTTCTAAACTTTATTAACCAGATAAATGCTTTAATATATTAAACTTCAAATTTGTACTTTATATGGCGTACCGAGATATATTTAAATTCGTATGTTGCTCAGTACATTATTGTGAGGGAGCCAATGGTAATCTAATGTTTTTACTTTAATCAAACATTGTTAAATAAATCACCATAACTGTAAATTATCTTCTCCAGATCTCGAGAGTTACCTTTCTTCGGCAACATCCTGGGGGTTTTCCTTCTAACTTACTTAATTTTTCAATGCTTCTCTAGGCATGAGCGGGAAGGTGTCGAATTGAACATTATATAGAATTAGTGGCAGAAATGGCCAATGAGTTGCAATACAATGCGTTACTCCAGAGTTAGCTGTCTAAAGATCTTCGTAAATGAATATATACTGCCATGAGATGGGCAGCGGTTTCAGATAGAGACGTTCAGCGACAATGACATACGGCCGGAAGTAGAAGCGCCGTCCGTTGCGGTGCAGTTACTAGCCGAGAGATAACAGAGACGTTTTGCAACTAAAGCTCTGAATTTTACTATTGAAATAAAATATAACACGGAAATATCACACTAATCATATTGCAATATACAAGACTTTCATTTCAAGCAGTCTGAATAATCGCGCATTTAAAATTAATTAAAACAAGAAATGCGTTATTTTAGATATTTGCATTTTAGGTTTGCCCTCTCACTCCATTCATCCCCGCATTTAAATTTATATGACACCCCTAAGTTATGTTATTTAAATTTTAAAGAAAAATAAATGAACATACCTTTTCTTTTCTATTGCATTACACTGTGGATTGTTATTTTTGCTGGGATTTGAATATATAAAGCCAGTTGGAAGATAAAAAATGAATTATTTTGAATATTATTACAATTTTACTAAAGTAAATGCTCAAGATGTGCTTCATAAATGCTTAGATATTATTACGTTTACAACATAAACGGATTGTAAACAAAACAAAACTATTACTTTAAATGCTAAATATGTTTGTAATTCCACTCTGTTCAAATTCAAACAATCCAAGTTCCCAGGCAATAATAGAAAACAAAGATATGAAAATTTTATCTTCTCCTAAATTTAAGTATCAGAAGGTAGCTGTAGTGTCATTTGAAATTTCAAGACCGGTTGGTTTTGATTTATATCTTTCCACCCAAAGTTTAAATTGACTTATTTTTTTTCCTTTATGTTAAAATAAACTTTATGATAAATAGATTGTTATTCAAACTAGCACACTCTGAAATGAAATCCCTCAATAGGGTGTAAACATTTTTGTTGCTTGATAATGTAAAAATGTAGACCTTATTTTAAAAATTTACTATGTACCATGCCTGTAACATAAGGATTATACGCCACTATATTGTTTTATTTTATTTATATTTTTGTTGATTTTTGCCACTTGGAATTACAGTTGAACTGGGCTGCGCAAAAAAGAAAGTTTTATACAATAAACCAAAACGTTCAGAAAAGCTATACTCCGAGTCTATGAACCACAAAAAGAGTCATAGAGCTTCTATGAAGCTGGGGGAATAAAAAGGCAAATAATATGGGTCATTAACTCTACAAGAACGGTAAACGAAAACATAAGACAAGAAGAAAGTATGGAATAAAAGAAAGGATGGGATTAGAAGGTAACTGATGGAGAAATGATGAAGGTTATGTTAATTTACAAACAATTTATGGGCTCTGAGAGAATTGCAAAACTATTTGAAAAAAGTACGTGTTTTAAGGACTTGTAATGGAACAGAAAATGTTTTTTTAAGAGTTTTCACAAAAGTAGCAGCGATTAATAAAAAAATCATTAAAAATTATGACCCTACAACATTTACACTGGAATTATATCCAGAAGTGTAGCAATGCATAGTTACAGTTAGGTAGATTTCATAATAGAGTCTTTAATTTCCAATTATAACTCTAACACATCTACTCTTCTTATTCTTCGTTTGTGATTTGCTGGTCATTGTCAACGTTGAAATTAGATCTTTTTTTTTTTTTTTTTTTTTTTTTGCTTTGAGGGAAAGAATTTTTGTATTTATATTTAGAACGGAACAGTTTGAATGTCAAATTCAAAACTATAATTGTCACTTTTCTTTTTAGTAATATTTTAAATGTGTTAAATTGTACTAATCACAGAACTTAAAAGAAAGAATATAAACAGTAATGAATCAAAAATGTGCACAAAATAAGAGGTAATCTCGGCATAAAGTGATCTCGATTGGGGATACAGCCTTGTACTCAATTAAGTAAATGTATTCTGAGTGATGCTCATCGTAGTTATGCAACCCCGGCGCTTTATTGGCTATGTCATAACCACGACCTGCGCGTGTTGTGTAGTTTGGCCTAAGAAATGCTTAATCCCTTCGAGGCCGCGCGGGACTTGCACCATAAACCATCAACACAAATAACTGTTCACATCTGTTTATTGGGCAAATCCAATTCTTTTACACATATTTCACGTGAAATGATAAAAACAGGTCACTGCATGTTGTCATTCTTTCTGTGGACGTTCTTTAATGCCAAATAGTACACTGACCACGAACAGGTGGTGGGGGGGTACGTATTTAGAGGCTTGTATGGATATCTGGAATGTTCCAAGTACGTACTTGCCCTCTCAAAACCTAGAACATTCTCAAACACGATTAATAGACGAACAAAAATTTGTTATGTTCAAGGACACGAACCCCTGATATTCATATTTTGTTAGTGTACTCATGCCACAAGTTTTATTGTTATCACTTCCGGTTCCTACATGTGTGTGGTGTGGAAGTTGAGACGTGTTCAATTCTGCCTATAGCAAAATGACATGCTGATGCTGTTCTGAAATTCTGCTTTCGTATCAACCATTCTTCAACTGAGGCATATGGAGAGTTTCTTTTCTCCATGGATAGTTTGAAATGTTTAAAGAGGGGAACCCATCAATTTCGGCGCTCCACTTTATGCTCTAACAGAAGAAAAATTAACGTACTGTCATTGTGAAACATGAACACTTTCAGAAATTCCCGTGCAATTGAAGATGATGTTATAGGAAGATGCGGAATTTTTTTCACAGGTGATCACAGCTCGACACTTGGTATCTTCATTTCGATCCTGAGAGCAAACATTAAAGTTCTGTGTTGTCAGTAAAATAAAAGAAAAAAGAAAGAAAATGGCTGAGAAAGCTTTGGTCATCTCATTTTCCGATATTGAAGGAATGGTTTTGAACTGTACCTGAGCAATACTACAGAGATACATTTTCCTTGAACAAGCTGAATACTGCACCGCGACTATGCCGGCCGCACAGAGTAAAAGTTATTACTGTAAATTTTCACAAAGTGTATTCTTCACGCTTCGTATTAACCAGATTCCGTCCCGTGTGGGATGTTAACAGCTTTATCAAATCGTGTTGGGGATGCAGCTATTTTATATGCATTTCTTGAATAGTCAATTTTGGATTTTCACTTTCCCCAAAATTGAAGGAAAGATCTTAGTAGTAAGCCTTTTCTACCATCAAAAGCAGCGGTGAAGGGTGCGGAAGTGATTCTGAAGATGCTGTCAAAAATAGCTTTTTAGCATGCCTTTGAGGATGACAGGAACGCTGAAGAGGTGGATTGCGTGAATGCGATCTATTTAGAGGTAGACAATCAAAATTATGCAAATTAGTACAGATATTTTGCAAAGAAAATTTTTATTATGTTCTTTACTGAACATCATCCACATGCGAAATCAAATCGATTTGAATATGCCTTTCGGAATGAAAATATGCATATGGACAGGGATTGAAAACTAGGAAGGGAATGGATTTAATTCGGATCGAGATCGTACTTTGTTTGAATCGAGTATGTTCATGCGCGCTAACTCTATTCATTTTTATTACACAAAGTCGATTGTCATTTGTATTTACCCACGAAGTAATCTTGTTTATTAATATATTGCATTTAATCTTCTTTTATCTGCTTTGCCCTTCAAATGTTACTTCTTGAATCAATAGTTAATTCGTTGTTTAAATAGGCAAACCAGTGTAAAATACATAACAGCAGGTTAACCAACATGAAAATGGTAGCTTTCAATTCGGACTGAAAAATGTTGTATAAACGGGTATCGTACAGAGCTCGAATTCGATTCGAAAAGCACATTAAAATTTATTTGTATTCGACAAGTAAACGCTGTATATATAATATATGTGAACTAATAGAAACAGTAATTAATAAAACAACGAAAGCAGTCAAACAAATTGCGTAAACTTTCGAACCGCTGAAAGGTGAACAATGCTCTTTCTCAACTTCTCGTCATAAAATACCTTAATTCCTATCCAGTATTTTTCGCAGTAACTTTCGTCGTAATTTGATAACTACCGAGGAACGTTATTTACTCTCCTAATCATAGCCCTGTCAGCGTCGGATGTGCAAAACCTGCACAATTATAAAGCCAAGCACTACGAATAAAATCCCTAACCTCAACTTTACTCTTCAACTAACTGCACTTCGAAAATATTTAAGGCCTTGTACATTGACTTAACTTGCACCGTGGTTTTCCCGAGGATGAACAATCATACGGTCTGTCACAGTTCCCCACTACCGGTATCTCAGCATGCTTTATCTCATGATGCTTCTTTTGATTATTTTATTAACTCTTATGGATGCCCTGCCCCCTTCAGCTTCTGAAACAGTAGACAAAGAGATGGCGGCTATAGTGTTACACAAAGGGAGTACTCTCTCAGATCTTAACTTGGTTCTATAACTTCTTTTTACCCCACACTTAATTTTATGGTATGGAATATTATACATGTAGTATTGCATAATTTTTCGTATAAAACGAGAAAAATATTGTGGTTCGAGATATTGTGTGTTAGTTACCCGTGTTTTTTATCTTCTAACATCTTTCTAATTTTCTGTGTATTTTTATACTCGCTGAGTTGTTTCAGTTTTCCACGGTGACTAAGCATACCATTTACTACCAAGACATTCATCCATAACAGTAATTTACATATTATTTTCTGTCCTTTCCCCACCGTTCTACTAACAAACAACTACAGACAAATGCACATTCTTTCACTTTTTTGGATTTTAACGCCGATTCCCCCCACCCATTTGCCCAAATATAAATAGAATTAATCTTAAACTTTGGATAAGAAAACCCTTCTCCTCACTGTATGAAAAAAACATTTTCGGTTGTGACACTGTGCATGGTTGATCTTGGTGGTCTAGTGGTAACCGTACTTGCCTCGTACACCCAAGATCGCTGGTTCAAACCAGGTCACAGTAGATGGACTTAATCCTGAATATAGTTTTCTTCCGAAGGGAAATATATTGTTGGTACCTTGTCGTAAATTTACGGCACGCTAAAAAAACCTTAAGGGTGAAAGAAGAGACTCCTGATCAAAATTTACCGTCCGTTTCACGCCCTGAATTGAATGGGACGCTGATTACCAAAGTTGTTAAAAGAGTTTTCTTAAAAAATAAATAAATAAACCTACTCTGTGCATGGCACCTGGGACTGGATCAGGAAATAAAGTTAGCATGTTTTCAATGAACTCAATTGTGACTATAAAACAAACGGTGTACTTGCTGTATTGCGTTTGGAACAATACTTTCAATCGAAGGCAATCCTTTGATGGTGTTAACAGAACATGCAGCTATAATTCTTAACTTCAATGACTGAGATTGAGATCAGCGACAATTTTATGTTCAGATGACCCTCTTTTGAAATTTATATGCATTTATGAAATAGTTTGTTTGACAGAACATAGCCTTTTAGAAATATTATATATAAATATTTTTCCAAACTATGGAATTTTAGAGCATTATTTGATACATTGGCCCATTATGTTATCCTCTGTTTTTAACATTTGTTTTCAGGAAATTAAAATGCATAAATAACAATTGCAATGAAATGATTATGGTTTTAAAGGAATGAAATGGTTATAAAGGAATGAAATGGTTATAAAGGAAATGTAATATGTAGCCAAATTTATAGGAACATAACAGAATAGAAAATAATAGAAAATGTGGAAATGAAGATTAGAGTTGCTCCTTTATTAATTTTTTCTTCCTAATAGTAATTTAAATTCATTATGTAGTTTATTGGTATTAGTATGTATGTTAAAGCTTTGTTAAAGTATAAGACTATGCAGTCAACTTCATATAATATCCATCTTCTTGTATTTTCCCATAAAATTTAAGTTTGCTACTTCCTAGTTTTCACTGTTAAAGAAATATACTTTATATACTGAATTTGAATATTATTGTTGCGGACATAAAAAATAAATGTATTTTAATAAAAATTCATAATAAGTTCTTTAGCTGAACGTTCCTTGCAGTCCACCTTCACTGATATATATTATAATGTACATTTATGTAAGCCCAACCATCATATGTTGGCATTGAAATTAGAATATAAATGTTATATAACCCATAAGCTTAAATTTCAATGTAAGAATTGCACAAAAGAAAAAGTTCCTTGGTGTTTTGTTACAGAAGCTTGGAAAGTCAACTTCTATTCAGAGGAAGTAACCCGAGGGTTGCTATGAGTACCCTTTCTTTTTTAAAAGGGCTGCCATGACAAGATCAATAAACTCAAGGAATTTTAAAGCCATTTGGGACTTTGACCCTGACTGGTTGTTGTACTGTTAGCCCTTTAAACCAGCCAATGCTAACAAAATAATTTAAGCTTTTAAAAAATAGCGAACAGTACGTTAGGTAGGTGAACTTAAACCAGCCAATGGAAAATATATGTTTGAACTTTTAAAGATGTGAGTGTCTAGGTGTCTCCGTTGGTGTCGTTAAGGCAACGATTATTTGATTTGAATTTAATATATAAAGAAGCGGTTGCACAGCTGGGACACGCAGTTTCAAGTTCTACACGCGGCGAGATAGGCAGTTCTAAGTTCTACATACCGCAAGACCCGTATTTCAGTTCGACTCAGTTAAGCAGTTGTAAGTTCGACTTTACTGCGGCACGTAGTTATAAGTTCTACACGCGGCTAGAGATAAGCGACTCCTCAGTTCTCAGTACACATTACTCAGCTTCAAGTTTTAATGCGGCGAGACAGGCATTCAGTTCAAAGCAGTTCGCAGTGCTCATTATAAGTTCGACTTTCAGTTTTACGCGCCGCGGCACTCATCTGTAAGTTTCACACGCGGCAACTAAGTATGTATCTCGGCGTAACTAAGTCCATCGTACGCAAAACACCAGAGGACGCGAAATATCTTGGACATAATAAAGTACGAGTACCAATAAATATATTATACCACATCGCGAGCTTATTTACACTATTAATTCCTCTTCCAGTCCTGTTAAGTACGAGTCAACAAAATAGCAGAAATCCCCCTGAGAAATTGTTGTCATCTAAGCGTGGGCAACAACACCGAAGCGACTAATAATCAATTTACACTTCACCACTTCAAAATTGGCATTACAACGTAAGACCATTTCACTTCGACAACAAATCGCTTCAAGATTGGTGCCCAACCTGTGAAACAGCCGGAACCGGAGCCGGAGCCGACTAACAGTCTCATAATTAGGCTCTAATTGCTGGGGCAACAACGCCTCAACTAAACCGCTTCACAGCATGGGGTTAAGTAGTTTAAAACAGTCATTTTGAATGGGTCTTAGTTCACTTAGAAATTGAAATCAAAAGGTATAAAATAAGGAAGTTTTAGGCACTTCTAATCCTAGACATACATTTCATGAAATTCCTCATAACAACCAGTTAGATTTACGCGGACTCATAAACGGGAGATCTGGGGTTGCGTTTTCCCTGGACTCTCCTTCCTCATAGAAGTTTTTTCTCAGTTTTAATCATTGCCGGAAACGTACCCTAAGCTTAGACCTGGAACGCTCCCTTCACCCCAAAGCCTTTTTCTTCCCCAAAGTTTCATTTATTCTCATCATATGGCCTGTATTGAACACATCGGTAATAAAAATGAGCGTTTATCACATTAAAATCCTTAGTAATCAAATAACAACAGGGTATATCATTTCTGATGATTCGACAAGTAAGGATATATAGTTACTGTTTTAAATGAATGACGATCCTTCCTTAAAATCAACCTTGGCCCTTTTAGATTAATAATAATATATAATACATGATAGATAGCTGAAAAGTCGGGAAAATTTCAGGAAAGTAAGTAGAAATTCCTCCATCTTAAAGTAAAAGGTCATCTATAGACTATGCATGTGATGTTATTGTTCATATACGGCGGCTGAAGTGAGTTATTCGTATTTATGTATATATATGTGTTTAATTTTTTTATGTGCTGTTAGTTTTTACCAATCAATATTACTGCAATTGAGAGGTTATAGTGCATGTAAAGCTAGTGGGTACACGTTTATGGAAGTAAAATTATGTGACAGCCCACTAAAATTTAAACGCATTGATTTTCTTATTTAAATATTTCATTAAAAGATGTTAGAACCCTTTACAGAAAAAATGGCTTTAGAGGCGAAAACCATTATTGACAGTACACCTTTTAAAATGTCAGACGACAATTGATCAATGAAGGGTAAGGATCAATGAATTAGAAAAGGCATATTAATATTTTTTACTAAGACAATACTAATTTAGAATGTGCTAGAAAATGCAAAATTAAGCAGAATCAGTTGTGAAAATATTTCACTTAAAGTATTATCAACAAAACAACAATGCCAACATTTTCTTTTTTGTTCAAATAAACAAAAAACTGATCAAACCAAAATTAAACAACTTTTATTTTATGCCCAGGAAACATTTGTCTGAATTACTATACAATACATTAACCAGAATTACTATACAATACATTAACCAGAATTACTATACAATACATTAACCAGAATCGTCTTCGCGGAGGTCTAGAGTTACCTTGTTTCCCTTTGAAATCAATGTTCGCAGCCTTAAACCCGGCCGAGGACGATAGATTTTTCAGGACGGAAAAAAAACTTGAATACAGGGAGGACTTTAAGTTATTCCTGGATAAATCATTGATTGTTTCATATCCAAATACTATCATAGTTCCTTGTCGAGTAGACATATGCCAATTACAGGGAAATGAGCGTAACAAAAGTATCTTTAGTAATCGAAGTCTCCTTCATGGAAGGCGTTCATGTCCCGAAATGGAACGACGAGTACTCACTAACATTAATAAAAAAGTATATACTCCTTGTTGCGCCATCTTTTCTTCTAACACTTTCCTGCAGTCCTCAGCTTATTGATTCACCGTAGTTTCCTAAAAATGCTTGTGTATGCTCGTGATGGTGTTTGCTTCCTTTTTGCTGTGCTATATATATAACAGCCGAAGCCTTGTGTCTGGTCTTATGATTTAGACCTCCTCCGAAAAGTTTTGTGTTTGTGGTATACAGGATGTAACAAAAATGTGTTTGAAAACTTTGGGAAACATTCCTTGCTTATAGAGATTGTAAATATGTCTATGAAAATATGGGCCAGAAAAAATTTTATTTCTTTGTAAGAGCCCTTTATCTACAATGGAGAAATATGCAAGCTAGAATGCTGCCCTAGCTGCCCTATGACAATGATCCACAGCATAACTGTTGCTTAATACTTACAGAAAGTAAACATTTGTTTTTACCTCTGGTTAAATGGGGTGAGAGAGTTATAACTATTCTTAGTTTCTAGGTTCATCATTGTTGCGATTGTTCTGCACCATGTAGTCTCATTAGTGGGGTTGAATTCTTTGAATGGTATGACATTGTTATTGAATTGGGTATCAGCATTATTTCTAAGTTGTGTATTATTACTTCTTATGCTACTCACTTCATTGCTTGACGTAGCACCGAGCTCTTAGTGCCAGTTCTATATGTTTAACGGATGTCGTTACAGGAAAAGTGAAATGAGGTATTCAAATGCGTAGTTAGCCGAAGGTGTAGCGAGTCTTCATGCTCGTATTTTGCAAGGCTGCCAGACAATACGAGATACTCCAGCAATACATCAGCGCATCAGGAAATCCATGCGATGTCGAGTTGATGGACGTATCCGTGTTAACGGAAAACATTTTGAGCGTTTCTTATTATTTTCCGTTTCCCACAATCTGTTTTTGAATATTCTGGTGCAGGTATAGAAAAAGGGCTCTAATAAGGAAATTAACCAATTCCGGACCTATGTTCATATTATTATTATTATTATTATTATTATTATTATTATTATTATTATTATTATTATTATTATTATTATTATTCCCTGTATGTGGATAGATTAAACATATCTTTTTGTTACACCAGGTAATGTTCTCAGTGAAACCCCTTCTTAACCTTTATTGCTTATACGTTATTATGACAACTTTTATCTAAGAAAAGTTTGTGAATCGCCTGCGGAGAAGCACTGATTGCGTGTGCAGTCGCAGAGTCCTGCAGGAAAAAACGCAGCTTACTTTCTCATTTAATTCATCAACAAAATTTATACATATCTAGGACTACTGATTGTTTCCTTCCCACTAAAAACGGGTCTATGGTTATGTCAGTGTTAATAAGCGCAAACTTTTATTTTTCAGTTATGAATTGTTCCTCGTGGAATAAATTAGGTCTATTGCAACTTCGGTATGAATAGTTAGTTATTCACGTAAGGGAAACATAGCTTCATAGAAAAACAATGAGATTAGAAGGAATATCTCTCTCTGTGCTAGGATCAAAAACCGTTCACAAAATATTCTTCTGGCTACACTTGGATTAAATGCTTGCACCACAGAAATGTTATCAGTTTAGGTAACTCCCGTTTACGGGTTTGAGTGTTATTTTAACGCCTGTTTTTACTATTGAGGTACCTCATGTGGTGAATACTGATGATACATGAATTGAAATTGGGAAATATTTTTTTTAAAGCAAAGAAGCGTTCCAGGCCTAAGTTTAGGGTACTCTCCGACATTTACTATTTATGAGGAGTGAGGAAAACCTGGAAAAAATCTCAGTCAGGGAGGACGGTTCTGGTGGGATTGGAACCCCAGACCTCCCACTCACGAGTCCGCGCCTTAACGACTTCGGCCACCCGTGACGATTCCCGTTTACCGGGAATGATGACAGGGAGAGCTTAGGGAACTCTCCAAGCGGTAATCTAATTTTATTTAGAGTTTCTGTTTTGGGCTCTGTATGTCGTGTTCTTCCCTTCTTATGTCTAACACTTTCTATTTCAGGAAATTAATAAAGCTTTAAAGGTAATAAGACTTGTAATTTAACACCTTGGAATTGCTCCTTAAATAATCTATTCTCTGTAGAAACACATGAATCATAAATGAGCTGTTGTTGATAAATAAATTAAATAGATTTATTAACATCCATTGCACTCTGAGCAGACTGGTTTCGTGTCCACTCTCGTAAGAGACTATTCCTCACTGTACCGTGTATCCCATTAAGCTTTCATATCTATAAAACTTCACAAATAGTCCTCACATCCAGTAAAATGAAATAAAATACAGAAGATAGGAGAATGTAGCGATTGGGGCCTGAGTGCCTTTAAAATCGTAGAAATGTTTATTATTAATTTATTGTATTAGCACATTGCTAGAATTTCAAAGGTACTCAGACTCAAAGGTATTTTTATTATTATTATTATTATTATTATTATTATTATTATTATTATTATTATTATTATTATTATTATTATTATTATTATTATCATCATCATCATCATCATCATCATCATCGTCGTCGTTAGAGGTAACAGAATTAAGCCGTTCACTGATAAATGTTAAGGCAATCTTGGTGAAAGTTGTGAGTTTTAATAATAATAATAATAATAATAATAATAACAATAATAATAACAATAATAATAACAATAATAATAACAATAATAATAACAATAATAATAACAATAATAACAATAACAATAATAATAACAATAATAATAACAACAATAATAATAACAATAATAATAACAATAATAATAATAATAATAATAATAATAACAGTAATCTTGGTAAGAAAATCAAATAGCGCTTCCCAAGCCTCTTGATTATTGATCTAGTAAAATTCAACTTTGTCAATCTAGATGTGATGTTACAATGTGATGTTCATTTTTATGGAATAGGATACGGCATTAATAAATCGCTTTAACGATGCAAATTGCAGGATTTCCGAAATAATTGGGAATCTGGCATGATGTTAACGCTGCTATCCATTCAGTCAAGAAATAAGCCTGATTCTTTTAAACTCCATGTACAGTGATTGTTTTAACAACGACCGTTGGGCCGGAAAATAATTACACTGCCATTATGCCGGAAATGGCCTCATAAACATGCACACATAAACCATTTCCTTCTCCCATTTATCCGCGATGGAACTACCGTCTCATATTCAATTGTGTTGCCAATAATGGCGAGCCATGAATATCTGTAGCAATGGAAACTGACCGAGGTGGAACGTGAAATTAGTTTATGCGGTCTGAGAGATATCCTGCATGCTCATCAGGCAAGAGGTATGGATGTATATGTTCCTGCCTATGTCTCCACCTGTAGCCAGCAAGTCGAACCTGTTGCTGAGTTTGGCAACCGTAATATGATGATACCTTTTATCTTCCCAAATATTAATGGGCAGTGAGTAGTTCAATGCAAGATTTCAGCTTAAACTCTTCCTGTTCATAAATAACGTACTTTCTTATTCTCTTGCAGCAAGTTGATGCAAAGCGACTACCTGATTTACGTACCGACCGTCATCTATATTCAAAGTACATTAGAACAGCGTATCTGGTAGAGGCGATGCAATTTAAAATCCCTTTCAAAGCCCTTTATTTCCTATTTCTTGAATAGCAAATCATAAAGTGACTTTTGGTTATTGAATTTTATAATATTCATATTTTCAGAGTTCCAATATCAGAATAACATTTTAAATATATTTTATTATACAGATAAAAGGCATGTCATATCCTAAACTGAACTTAAAATTAGCAAGTTGGCTCTTTTTAAATTTTGGTTAAAATGCTTTTTAAGAGACTGAATGCACTAGGAAGCATTAGCAATGCAGTTTATGCTATTCTATATTTTTTGGTAACTTAAATATAAACTTAATAGGACATAGTACTAAAGATTCTTGCCCATATGTACATTATTTAATAGATTTATTTGTTTTTTCCTAAGTATATAATATGTTTTTATCAGCTTTTTTATTATTAGTTTCCAGCCTCAGAACATCTTTAGTGAATTTAGTTATAATTCCATGTTATTAAAAACAATTATTACAACAATAACATGGATGTATGACCAAATTGGCAAAAGCAGTTCTTAGGCTGGAAACTAATAATATTCATTTCTAATATCTGCATGTTTTGGCCTTAGTGTTACGAGAAATGCAGTATATATACAGTATCTGTTGCTACGAGATTGTTAGCAATCACCATGCCTCACTGTTGCAAGAAATACAGTACGTACAGTACAGTATGAATCGGTAAAGAGTGCAACAGAGCATGTTTACTACCGTACTTACTCGAAAGTTGCGACTGAAAAATTGCCGCTTAAATTTTCCATTTAGTATCTGTTGTAAAAACTGGCAACCTCGGGAACATTTGGATGTCATTGAAGGAAGATTCGGAAATTGCCAAAAGCAAAAGTGTAGAAGCTTGAAAACAGAATATAGGCCTGCCCACAGTAGGTATCTTTGATTAAACTGTCACAGGAGACGGAAGTTCCACGAGCACACAAGCACTGTCAATGAGCTGCAAAAGAAGCATAACTGCATCGTGTTACTGTTGTATAAGAATTTAAATATCATTACATACATAATTATTCAATTGCTGTCATTAATTCCAATAGTTTGTCAATGCACATCCGGAAATACTGAATTACACGTGGTCCCATCAAGGTGCGGTTTCTCCTTTGAACACGTTATTTCCAAGAATACCCGTTCTGAGCTAATAAATATCCTTAACTCGTTTAAGATTCACTTCTCAATGGAAATATTGGGGCGTGTTTTGCTATGTTGCTGCTTTGCATTATTTGTTCAAATTTTATACAACGCAGTTTACAACATAATCTTACAGGAGTTTGTGCATCTTCTAAATTTTGAATAAACCAATTTAAATTTTAGCTACATTTGAGTAATTTTATTTATTTTTAGACAGCTGCTTTGACAGCAAAATTGAATCAACGGAGGAATATAAATAAGAACATAAACATCATTTTAAACAGAATAAACTTTTTCTCCTCTTTGCACAATAAAAGCAGCGCATCGTCTAAGAGTTCCGCTTTTTTCCTAAACGTTTTACATTCATGAATATGTCTGCCGTTTTTTCCTCAATTTTCATCAATGTAAAATGCGGGGGAAGTACCTTAGACTTGGAACAACTTCTTCCCAACCCCCAAATTCCTTTCTCAACTTATTTCATTCATGTGTCATCGAGTGGTGGCTGGCGGTCTCATTAAGTGAGGCAAATGAGATTTTATAGGTATAATTAATTCCGCCGTGATTGAACCACACAAACCTCTAATAGTAAACTTCTCAGGTAATGTCGTTATCTAATCTTTCAACTCACAATCATAAACCATAATTCCTATAACCGGTACACATGTTCCTCAATAGGAGAAATTATACACTTTGTAATAACAGAACATATGATTCTGTTAACTTGAAATATTCCTTTTTCTAAACCATATTTGTGCGGATTTTAACACGCGGCGCCACAGAATTATCCTAGTATGAACATTTACCTGTAGAGAAGCCGAGTCTTCATTAGCGAATTCCATAGCACTGTATTAACGAACACGTTTATTAATCTTCACTCCACGAGAAAAATTGTTACAACTGGCTGCATTTTTTCCACACCAGTCACTTCACAAAGAATTCAGAAACTAAAAGTGCGTTGGCGGCAAATTGGCAATAATTATCTCTTAACGGTATATATCTTTCCTACCTCCCTCTAAGTCAGTCCTGGTGGTGTAGTGGTAACCATACTTGCCTCCTAAACCCAAGATCGAGGATTCAGTCCCGGGCAGGATCGATGGAGTTTTTCGTACGTAAAGCCTTTGATCCCTTCTTGTAGATTTATGGCATGTAAAAGAACCTCAAGCCTGAAAGAATAGGTCTGTGAGCAAAATTTATCGGCCATTGCACCCTCCCTGAGATGTTAAAGAGTGTGCGTAAATAAAACAAATCAACAAATACCCCTTCAAATACCCCGAGAGATTAGCTTAGTTGGGATAAATTATTGTTTCCATTGTGACAGCTAATAAATGGACACCACCACCAGTGGCCGAGGTCGTTAAGGAGCAGACTCGTGAGCGGAAGGTATGGGGTTCGAATCCCGCCAGGACCGTCCTCCCTGCTGAGGGTTTTCCAGGTTTTCCTCAGTTCTCATAAATGGCAAATGTCGGGTAGGTACCCTAAACTTAGGCCTGGAACGTTTCCTTCCTAAAATAAAAATATCCTTTCCCAGTTTATCATTTCATTTATCATCAGTGTCCACCGCCTGTGGTGCCTCAGCAGTAAAAACGGGCGTTAAACACCATTAAAAAAAGAGAATAAAAGGATGATCACTTCTGGTTTTCTAAAGCGAGTGCTTTTTGGAGATATGTGATCACCAATTCATCATGACCATTTAGCCCATAAAGGCGTGTCTAATCACACTCCACCGTTTAGGCTCTGAAGGCAAAGAACATCATACTTATGTTGGCCTCATCAGACACTCCAGTGAAACTACATAAGTGATGTTTAAAGTAAAGGGAGCGCTTGTTAAATGAAAGTGAACAAGTACCTTTATAATTTTCATTTGCAATAGGGAGCGACACTTCCTGGGTGCGTTAAACTCTATTAAAAATAATAGGACAATTTATGCATAGCCCGAACGCGGTGTGAATATCCCTTATAGTATTTTATTATATTAAACTTGTAAATGTGTTTCTTGTGGGAAAATGTACTTAAGATTTTTTAAATATTTTTTTTTCATTACTGAGGTATAAAACACGGTGGACACTGATGATACATGACATAAAGTAACTTGGGAAAGGATTTCTTAAGGAAAAGAAGCGTTTCAGGCCTAAGGTTAGGGTATCTTCCCGTTAATGAGGACTCAGAAAAGCGTGGAGAACGATAGTAGCAAGAATCGGAAGTACAGACATCCCATGCTTTAGCAACTCCGCTTCCTTTGATGTCGGCTGGGGATGCAATGAGATCGACAATCACAGACATATCAAACAGGCTAACTGAACAGTCGCAAAAACTCCATAGAAGACCCGCCTCCCTTCACCTCTCGGGATGGTGACTTGGAAAATCACTACTATACTTGCGCAAGGTAGTTTGAGCTTTCGATTGCAATATTGCTGATTGATATTCACGACTTCCAGCGCACCAGTTCAAATAATAAAATATTTAATTAAAAAATACATATACGAATCAACACACTACAACCTTATTAGAACACCGTCAGCTTGAATGTGGCTCAATGAAGATAGGGGCTGGAGTAATGATGAGAATACTACAAGCAGATGAGGTTTGCTTTAAGCTATCTTGAACTGTAAATTAACATAATTATGTTTGCTGATAATAAAAAACTCAAAAGGATTGTTGAACAACTTAACTGCCTGGGGTTCCATCGACTACCCTCCCCACATCACCGGAAATGTGAATTATTTTTTGTTCTTAACGGTCAAGGAAAACTAATATATTTCTGAAAGCACGTAACAATTTATCGCTAATATGTTCCATAAAAGCGACAGCAACAAAGAACTCGGTAGTCGGTGTGTAGAAGTGCTCTAGAAATACCGGAAGATTGTTTCAATAATTCCAGCTCCAACTATTATCTCTTGTAGTATGCTTTTCAACAACTACGATATTTTATCTGTTATTTTAATGTTAAAATAAAGTAATAAAATGAAATACGGGCTTTTTCAACTGTCCACCTATATAAGCAATTCTGTAGTGTACAGTATTACATTTTTAGTGGGTCTATTTATGATACTAATTAAGGAATAAAATATTGTTAAGAAAGTGTGATTTAATATGCAACGTGAAATGCAATTGTGAATAAAAAGTTATGCCAAATATTAAGAGCTGGTTAACTTTAATTTTTCAATATTTTGCATTTTCAAATTAAAAAAAAGTGATATATTGACTGTGGTTTCTGAGCAAAGTTCATATGAATGTTCCTCTTTTCGCTGTAACTTTCAATTATTTTCTTCGTGAAATTTGAAGGGGTTTTTATATGCAAATCACACAACGTTCCTTCCTTTGAACGCATTGAACTATTTAATCGTATTACACTTAGTTATTGGTTCATTATCTCTATGACTTGATGACGCCTGCTACATTTGCTGCATCTGTGCGCCTCTCGTCCACTGCTCCTGGTAAAACGACCTGATAAAAACGTTGTACTTCCTTAACTTCCTGATCTAAACTGCGGCTGCCATTTGGTAAAAACTATCTGGTAGAAAAATGTGCTTTGCTAGATTTATTTCTCATTATATATGAAAGCAAAATGTCCCCACGTGGTTACAAAAACTCAGGGGGTTCGAAGCATGGCATTACACCATAGCGCATAATATATTATAATTATTACTATTTAGATTATCTATAAGCATTTACTCTTGGACATGTATGGGTGTGAGGATCTGTTACAAATTTTGTATGAAATAACCTATTTTGCACATATTAAAAATTAAATAATATGATATTCCCCACGCATTAATGTATCAATGCAATGAAAAATGTGGAAGAAAAAGTGCAATAGTTTCCGAGATGTTTAAAAATGTAACATTAATATGAAACATGGATATATCTGAAATATATTTCACTCTTAAAATATTTTGAATGCTTTTTCTACTGTAAGGTATCATTAATTTAGTTCATTAAATTAGCTTTTTAGAAAGAAGACTATGCTTAGAACCTCCAAACGACAAGTATCAGATATTTCCCATTTTCATTCCTTCTGACGATACTTTTGCTCACAGTGATGAAGCTACAAAACAAATATTTACCCATAGGGGAGATTACCGCTGTATTGTGTAATCTAAAACAATTGCCATCTTCGTTTTAAAAACGAGGGATTGTGCAGAATACAACATGACACGAGATTATGCACAGTCGTCCGATAGCATGCTAATGCAGGCATCATGAATATACATAAAGGCAGATGACTGATTCACTTCGACCACTTCATTAGCATAAGGAACAATCGCAATTCACGTAGGAAACGAATAACCCCTGGAGCTTCATTGTAACCCTGTAATTGATTGGGCGTCGTTGATGGGATTAATGGTGCTAGTGGTTCAGTTTCCGATTAGAGTGTTTGTCACGCTGTGTCCGCTTCAGATAAGGCGCACCGAGTGCTGAAAGCTAATTGCAACAACAAACAAGATCCAGAGTGCAGGGACAAGCGTTTCACGCATTCTTTGTGACTGTAATACGCAGCATAATTCCCCTTGTTTAAAGTAGCAATACAATGAGGGGTTTATCTAGAATGTTCATTTAATATACTGGGTGGAGGAGGAATAGATGTCACCGGCTAGCATATATTCGTTTTCCTTAATGTATAGAATAATTTCCATTGTTGACATATATAGAGGGTGCGAAAATGCATACATACTACAAGCAAAGAAAAAATTGTGTTAACATAACAAAACTGAATTCACACAAACAGAAAATGATTAGCACTAATCATCTTAGACTTTTACAGTTACAACAATTGCTCAAAATGCCCACCATCACACACTTCTGAGTACGTTGAACTGCTGATTGAGCAACGTTTGCGAACGTGCCCTCTGGGATTGCAGCACATGCCGTTTCAATTTCTTCCCGAAGTGCTGTCAGTGTAGCTGGTTTTATACGGTATACAACATATTTAAGGGTTCCCCATAGATAGAAGTCCAACGGAGTTAGATCCGGAGAACGCAGTGGAAACTTAATCGGACTTCTTCGTCCTACCCAGTGCCTTGGATAGTACCTAGCATAGTGCCTTGGATCCGATGCACGGAGCTTGGTGCTGTGCGAGGTCTCCTAGATCTGCCCTTGTGAATATCTCATACGGTACCATGAGTCGCAAATTTGTCTGGAATGCGTGCAATTGTTACTCGCGTTGGCGGTTCCGTTCTGTACAGACATCTCCATTGCTTTTGAACTTAAACAACATTTTCGGCTTTCCAACACCACTTCAAAATTGTATTCTGCTGTTCAAACGATAATCTTGGCTCTATTTTGTTGTAGCAACGCTAGCATAAAGTAATGTGAATCACATCTGTTTACAGAACTTTATACGATAATCTTGACTTCATTTGTTCATTGTTGATTGTCACATAGCTAGGCTATGATAATATATGTCACATCTGTTTACAGAACATCATACTACACATTACTGCTGTCTTTCTGTCCAACTTTGAAATATATTAAATAGGTATCTACTGTGAAAGTGTGAATACATTTTTGGCACCCTCGTTATATTAGACCTTGAAAAAGTTTTTCAACAAAGGGAAAATATTTGGAAACTTTTATGGTTTTTTTTTTAAAATAGTGTTTAACGTTCATTTTTACTACTGAGGCACCACAGGCAGTGGACACTAATGATACATGAGATGAAATGATACATTTGGAAAGGATTTTTTAAGGTTCGGGACCTAAGTAGGGTATCTTCCCGGCATTTGCGATTAATGAGGACTGAGGAAAACCCGAAAAAAAAAACCTCAGTCATGAAGGACGTTCCTGGCGGGATTCGAACCCCAGATGTCCCGCTCAAGGGTACGCGCCTTAACGACCTCTGCCACCCGTGGTGGTTTGATTCCAATATGTAATGATTACGCAAGGTATATTGAAAGACACGATAGATCACAACGGTCAGAATTTTTTGTTGTACTCACTTTCTGTTCTAAGCACTTCCGCTACAATTTAGCATTTTTGCTTTGCATAAATCATAATTTTTAACCGGAGTTTCATGTTGCTACAGTGCGGTGTTGAGCACTGGCTGGTCTTGTATAGACAGGTAAACGAATAGCTGGTTAAAGTAAACAGTCCTTGTCAGGTCGCTATGTGTATCAGTCGCTTGTTGTTACCTGTTAAGGTGGTTGGGTCACTTGCAACTGAAAGTTCTGAGACAGAATGACTCCATTTCTTTCACAAATAAACAAGTCGCATTGTGTGCATGTGGCAGCGAACAAGATACCACAACAGATTGGGATAATATTCCTTGTAAGACTGATAGTGTGGAAGTGAATAGATGGCCGACAGCAAGGAGATGAAAGTGGCCAGTCTATATCTGCACTAATCCCAGTAAAACCTACTTGAGGGTGGCAGAACCTTGTCCACAATATATGTGGGGAGGGAATATTGTGTGTTTAAGATAACCAGCCCTCCATTTCGCGTCTGTACGCACTCCAAAGGTATAAGGTTTATAAGGGCGGTGCACGCGAAATCTGGAAGGTGAGGACTTCACGTTTTAAACGGGAGTTTGACATACAGTGGTTATCATTCAGTTACAACTTGCACTTTTGCACATATACACGCCATCTTTACAATTTTCACTGAACGTTTAAATAAATGTAATGTTGTTATTTTATTGTAATCCATTAAATTGTCAAATTAAAATATTTTATCATTTGAATGTTTTATTTTTTTAAATGATAGTTCAACTAAAAATTATTGTAGCTATTTCATGTTTACTTTAAATGCATATAAATAAATGTTTAAGAGCCCAATATAATCTTTTCATTCTTTAATTTAAAATCCAAAGAAATGTGTGCTTCGCCTTTGGGCATTTCTATTGTACATTGAAACTTTAACTGCAAATACACGAATTAACTGTCTTAGGAAGTAAACACTTGTATTTACTTAAAACCATTCTCGTGATGCAATTGTTGCAACGTAATCGCAACCGCTTTTCGACATTCAGTGCGCAACAGCAGTACCTTCCATCCTTAACACTAACCTGCACAATAGCTACATGAGGAAAGCACTGTTGCCAAATGTATGTCTCACTCTTTTGCAAATGAGAGATCAAAGAACAGTGTGCATTAGCTTTTTTTGTATTGTCCTCATCGAGGTTCAAACGGTGACACCTATACCCCTTTCACCCGATATTATAAGTTTCTTTGCTTTTAGAATAGAAGTTAATGTGAAAGTTTATAGCGTAAGCTTTCACTTAAAACCTAAATATAATCTTTTGATTTGTTATTTATAGTAAAATTAAGTCTCAACTGATTTCCGTAGAAAACAAATAATATCAGTTTCGTAACATGGGGAGAAAGCAGTTGTGTTGTTCACATAGTATGCAAAGCCTAATTGAAAATCTATAGTCATCATAAAAACATCTCATTTTAATGTGTTATATGGGT
Organism: Metallyticus violacea; assembly: GCA_030762175.1. NCBI lineage: Eukaryota > Metazoa > Arthropoda > Insecta > Mantodea > Metallyticidae > Metallyticus > Metallyticus violacea. The sequence continues at coordinate 131,271,518 of CM060833.1, read as the reverse complement.
AATGGATCTACCATCGCTTGAATTCATTAGATGGATTTATTATTTTGAAGTTTGATGTTCCCTGTGGTTTCCTGTTAATGTATCTATTTTGAGGTTTGGGTTTTGCCGAGTCATTTCCACGAGTCACAAGAAGAGATCCTTGAAATTTGCCCTATTTCTACTACTGATATTGGGTCGTATGTTGATGGCTGCGGCATAAAGGGCAAATGTTTCTGTTCTGTAAGAATAATGGATAATTGAAGAATCTAAAGGTGAATGAATTGGCAATAGATCTATTAGCCGAAATTGCAGTAACCAAGCACAGTGACCAACTCTGTGATTTCTCGTAGTTTCATGAGGTCTATCTGTTCTTTAACGTAATGTTGTCAGTGTAAATTGACTGAGCTTGTGAAAACGTCTTCTAAGAGGTATTTTCCTTTAAATGAGAGCCATGAATACTGCATATTAAACAATTTCAGATAACATTCACTGTCTTTTTGCATTTTAATATTTTAACAAAAAGTAACGTTTTCTTAACTTTTATCGCACATTTCTTTACCATTTTTTTTTCAAAATGATTATTATTCCTGATACAGAATTCACATCATGTGAACACTAATTCCCATTTGACGGAACGTAACTAATGATTCATATCCAAGTTTTCTACGACTATCCATTCAGCTGTTGCTAGGATTTTCTGAACAAAAGTCATTTTTCATGATACTCAAAGCAACATATCACACTACACGAAGTCTTATGAGTGGTTGGCCATTCTTTTGTGCTATTACGACCCCATCCATCAAGAGAATTGCTTATTTACGAAGTTCCTCTTTTCCTAACCATACTAAGCCCGCATCTCGACAAACCGAGGACTGTTTTTAAGTTTTTGAATAATCATATCTAGAAACTGTTCAAGACTTCGTTCGCTGTTAACCGTTCTTTAAATAAAGAATGGTCCCATGACCCCTTCTTTCCAAAATCCATCATAAACGGTTACAATAGAAATGAATGAATAGTGTTTAACACCCGTTTTTACTACTGAAGCACCACGGGTGGTGGACACTGATGATACACGAGATGAAAGGATATATTGGGAAAGGGATTTAAGGAAGGAAACGTTCCAAGACTAAGATTAGGGTACCTCTCCGGCATTTACCATTTGTGATGTCTGAAGAAAACCTGGAAAAAACCTAAGTCAGGGAAGACGATCCTGGCGGGATTCTAACCTCCTGCTCTTGAGTCCGCGCCTTAACGACCTCGGCCACTATGGCGATCATTACAACAGGTGTTTTTTTCCAGAGTAGTAAACACGTTTGGGCGTTCAGGGTAATCTAGGCTATATTAAAATTCATTAACTTATTTTACAAAATCCATGATCATACAAGGAATAGTTCTCGAATTTCAAATAAGAGTTTGAAATTTGTTCATTTAACGCTTGTAAAAGGTTTGGTCAATATAATCTTAGTTTCAGATCATGTAACACACTTCTTTAAGCTAATAATTAATGCTCTATTGGGAGACCTTTTTCTAAAGGACTTACGTAGATTAATGACACAACTACGAGTTGATTTTCTTTCGTTTTAACATTTTGTATTGGATCGCTTCGTGATAACATAACAGATATTGCTTGATGTGTCCACGGTTGAACACACTGAAATCTCTGTATCTACTGTATTTTCAACAATGTTTTCTGTCATTAATGTGTGATTTTATTTCATAGTAATTGCAGTTGTTGATAACAGTACCAGCAATGACAATTGATCATTGCAACACACATAAGATACCAACAACGAGGTAGAATGTCATGGTTGCCAACCTCACCACTTACACACAGTGTCTATATTGTTACTTTGTAAATAGTAACTCGGTTGTTTATCGATTTATACTTTGTTTATGCGTGAACAACTTTGAAAACTGAAAACAAAATTTTGAGATAAGCGATTTTTATCTCATTTTGTATAAATACTGGTTACAAAGAATAAACTATTTTAAAATATAAATATTAGCATTAAGTGTTATAACTTTATTTTATAGTTATACCTATAAACTATTGAAAAGAACAATTGAAGCCAAGAGTCATTTTTTGTAAACTAGTCTGACCACAGTTTGTAACTTCTGCAGGCACTCTCAGCTTCTCCACAATCTTTCTGTGTTATGCCTCAATTCCAGTTTGAATGTTGCTTTTCAATTTGTAGATATTTACTTAGCATCTGGATATATGAAGTCCCAACAACAATAATCATAGAATGATATCAGGGGGAGCCACTTAAATGGAAATTGCCTCATCCATCGTTTTAGGTTTGATTCTGTATTGTATAATTTTCAAATGCTGAATAGAGAGTCTCCGACATGTATTTAAATCTTTGGGCAGTGCTTTCTGCTACACTTAATTTTGTAAGATTGGAACTTTAAAATCCATCGTAAATGTTGAAGGCATGTGATAATGAAAAAGGTTCTAAGTCTTTGCAATATTAGTGGAATTGCGAACTGCACGTCTGCTATATTATGGCTTCTTGTCTGATTCATTGTGTTGTCTTCCGAGTTGTCATTTGTTTGTTCTAGACGATAGAGAAAAAATCGCCGAAACACGCGCTCTTAACTAACACTACAACACTATTAGCACTTTTTAAAAATGTTTCAACCTGAAAGGCCTAATGTTCATTCTATCAGCGCTTCTTTGAAATGCATTACGTAATCTAGGACGGCGAATGGCATAATTTTTAAAATGGGTCATCATCTGTCATAAATTAGGTAATGTAATGTTCATTTATAAGTGCGTTAGCGAAGTTTTGTTAAAATGAAAAATAAATAACAAAAGAATTGTTTTTTATATTTTCAGTTTCATATAACTGGTGATTGAGTCAACCATCCGTTTTTGTACAACTGCTTTCAGCGTTCTATTCATAAATCTGATTATTCGAAAATATTCTGTTCGTTCCCATCATTCTTCTTCCTGCTAAAGACAGGCCTAATTGACGGGTTCCTAGACTAAAACAGGACCCTCCATCTGCATTGGGGTCATTCAACATCTCTGGGCCTGTCGGTTTGTGAATATAAAGTTCTGCCATTTTTCAATTTATCAAGCTACAATCTCTTCACTTAATTGTTCTCTTAAATCTGAATTTCTTATTCTGTTCTTTCTTGTGTCTTTGGAACCTCATCTGTATGACTTCTAATCTCTCTTTGTTTGCTATTCTGGAGACTATGCTTCGTTTGAGTATATTAAAGCAGGCTTTGATATAATATTATAAATGCACTGCTTAACATCTTTTCGTATACTTTTATTAAAATGTCGTTTAAGTACCCATTTAATTATTGCACTTTATTACATCATCTACCATATCTACAGTTGTTCCTATAGCTGATATCTTAGATCCCAAGTAATTATAATTGTCTTCCGAAATATGACTTTTGTAACTGGTTATTGTTCTTTACCCAACATTGCTATGTCAGTATTCTTACAGGAAATTTATAGGCTATAATTCTTTATAAAATTATCAAGATATCTTTATAATATATTTCTGTAGTTCATTTTCAGTTCGGCTAAAACAACTTGATATCAACAAACAGTAATGTTTGAATATTAATATTTTTGTTTGGCCTTATTTCTTTTGGTTTACTTGTTATCCATTCCTCTGTCCTTTTGATATCATATATATATATATAAAGTTGATAAAATAAAACAAATTTTTATGAATAATGCTAAAGCACAATAAATAGACTGTTCAGCACTTTTAAAAAAGAAACAAATTAACTAAAGCATACGTATTCCTTTTTTTTTTTTTAAGGCACACTAAAGTAGACAGTTGAGAAATTGTTGAAGTGTACGATAACTAATACTAATTTGAACATACAAAACAGAAGAGACAAGTTGAAAAACTGTGGAAAACCAAATATTTTGAAGGACAATATTGGTACACTTGTTAAGGACAAGATCCACTAACAAACAGCGAAATTCGTGTTGTGAAATAAAACTAAAAACAGATATGTGGAGATAAATTTAGACACGCCAAATGTGTGCTTTGTGAAAAACTGTGGAAATCTCCTTGTCTCTAAGAGTACTTTCAGAGATAAAGCATCATTTAGAGTTTATGGAGTTTTGCGGTCTTTTTAATTATATGAAGTGTTGGGGTTGATGTGAATTAATTAATTGCTTCCTTGATTAATTATTATCTCTCTATTTGGGCGCCAATTTGCCACAGTTTTAAAATAGTATATTCCAGGATGACTGGAGCTTTGTGACTCGTTTGAGTCAACGGGAAGGGTAAGATATCTAACAGCTTGCACAAAAACTAGTGGAATATATATATACACAATTTATTGACTGAATATTAAATGCCTTCCGTTACCTGTGACTGCCTGCAGCTTGAGGACAACTTTAAGAGTCCTTTATTGCACTCTTGCACGGTTTAAAACTAAGCTAGTTTCCGACTCCTGCTCGCATATCTAATTGCCAACACACTGATAGTCTATCTGATTGATTAAGTGGATATCAATCTCTAAAAGCCAACTCTGAACTTGACCCACCCTCTACTCTAAAGACCTTTGACTGACTATCTCTTCTGATATAAACCAGGTAACTTTTCCTTCCATTAGGTTGTTCGGTCGTTACTTTTTTTTTTTTTTTTTTTTTTTTGAATTGTGTTCAATTTGTGTTGTATTTTTACACAGACGGTGGACACTGAGGAGGATACATGAAATAAAATGATATATTGGGAAAGGATTTTTTTAAGGAAGGAAACACGTTCCAGCTTAATTTTAGGGTACCTCCTCGGCATTTGTCGTTTATGAGAACCGAGGAAAACCTGAAAGAATTCTCAGTCAAGGAGGACGGTCCTGGCGGGATTCGAACCCCAGGCCTCTCGCTCACGAGTCCGAGCCTTAACCACCTCGGCCATACGTGGCAGTTTTTACGTTATATAATCCTTTGTATTAGGACTTCCTAGAGTATTATTCAAGTTCCCTATTCGATGCAACAATTTCCATTGTTTAATGCACAGCTGAGACCCAATCCCTCATCTCTTATTTGACGCGATTTTATGACTTATTACTCTGTTTACTTTCGTCGGGTTCCCGACAAAGATTTTATAGAGGCGTTGCAATTTTTACAAGCTTGCGAGGACCAGTTTATGACTGTACATCTGTACTTTTAACAAAAGGAATCCTTCTGCTTGCGCTTTCAAAGCAATCCCTTCCTGTTTTCCTAAAGTCGCTTTTTCCACACGGTATATCCTAAAGGCTGGCGGACTATTCTTGTTACATACAAACATATATCTCATAAAACATACAATAGTAGCTCTCTGCACAAGTGTTTCCTGTCAAATCCTGAGAAAAACATGAGAATGAATACGTGAACTAAATATAAGTCAGGTTCAATACATTCATACACGTACATCATAACATATTCACGGAACATTCATATCAATTATAATCGCACTATTAATTTATGGAAATGAAGCTTTGAATTTCGGTTTCAGTTTATAGAGTTTATAAGCATCGTGGGATAGGCATATTGAGCAATCTGTAGCTAAGATTTAGTTTTAAACCAATATAAAATTCATCGAGGATAGAGACACAAGTTTTACAATTGACGCGATGGCATGAGTGTGATCCAAGTGAGGAAAGTAGATCCTTTCCCAGAAGAAACTGTCAATTTTCGTCTGAAAATACTTTGAAATAAAATTCAAACGAGACACTCTTTAAAGAAAAGTGGAGTGGCAGTATTTTGAAGGAGCATCTGATAACTATCTTTGAGAATAGATCTACGTACCTGATGCCTGGAAAATAGGAAGTAATGAGGTTAATTTACAGATTTGGTGTCTCTTGGAGTAAAGTTATTATGAGAAGAAATAATGCGTAAACGTAGTATTGTTGAAGATTAATTCCCCCCCCCCTGTCCTCAAGTCTTTGAGTTAAAATTGAGTTATCTAAAGATGGTTGTTATAAAGGCACGAGCAGCAAGGACAAAACACCACACAATCCTGTTTCAAGCCTTGATGTAGTAATAATTTTGCACATTACTTATTTTCCTTACATTATATACTATTTTAATAACATTTACTAAATTTTCTGAGTTCTTGTAGGTTTTTGTAACTTTCCGTGCCTATTGCTTTATGAAGTATAAAAATAGCAAGTAAATAGGTCGATTGAACTTTCTTGTTCTTTCTAAGATATACTCTAATATTCTTCCATTCTTAAAAGACATGATATGCTGCAAAGATTTTGATTAGTCTATTCATCTAGACTCCAAGTCACATGCTATTAGCACCATATGCTCAATGGGATTTAATTCAGAACTGCTGAATAGCCAGATGATGACAGAATTTTCTGCGTAAGCTTGAATCACTTTCTAATTGTCCGATGCTGTTGTTGTCACAAAAATAATTAGGTGTATTTCATCAGTTGGTAAATAGATTCAAACAGCAGTAAACACTCGGGCAAGAACATGTATATGCACAGAGGGGCCCAAAAATGGATACACGTTTCAAACAAAGAAAAACTGTTAACATAACAAAACTGAATTATTAGTCCGGAGAAGAGTTCTGATGTTCTCCTCACTAAGGGCCACGTCGGAGGCGCCTGCGGGTCCTCGTGTTGCATCGCCGGCGGATCCCCTGGGTTCGTAGCGCAAAGTACCTCGGGGTAACGCTGGATCGCTCCCTGGTCTTCAGGGAGCAAGTGCTTGCTAAAGTCCAGCAAGGCCATTTAGCTCTCTGGCAGCTGTATCCAATCCTCAGCTCTCGAACCATGATGAACCTGATCCAAAAGCTGCGCGTATACCGTGCATAATACCGGATATGGTTCTGTACGGCTGCGAAATCTGGGGATCCGCTGCTCCGACCAAAATCCGCAAAATTCAATTCCTGCAGAACCGGGCGCTAAGAATTATGTACGGTACTGACCGCCGCTTCCCAGCACACACCCTCCATGACCACTTCAACGTCCCGTATATCATGGACGACATACGGGAAAGAGTCCGAACGCTCCATTATACCATCCTGGACCACCCAAATGAACTGGTCAGAGCTCTAGGAGCCCACGGCCATAGAGCCCTTAGAAGATTTTAATCTTATAGTCTGCTCAAGGACATCATGGAACCCCTTGGGTAAAAGCTTCAAACTAATCAAGGCTTCAAACTAATCAAGTTGGATTACTTTCGGAAGGGCAACGCCTAACCCAAATGCCAACATAACATACACCATGGTCCAACAGAAACAAGCTTCAAACCTGAATCTGATCAATAACCCTGAATCCTCGCAAGCGGCAGCCATGCTGAGAACCAAGGCTGGTCACCGAGGTTAAGCAGCATCGGGCGTGATCACTACTTGGATGGGTGATCACCAAGAAATACCACGTGTGACTTGCAAACCCCGAAACACAAACCCTCTTCCTGGTTGCACTACAAACCTTTCTATGTCCATCGAGCAGGTAAAGCCGCGAAGGGCTAGCTACTGCTGACAAATGACTTCCACCTGGGAGAAGTCCCAGGTGACCTGTACTGTCTTCTGGAAAAACTGAATTCACTCAAACAGAAAATGATGAGCACTAATCATCTTAGATCTTTATAGTTGTAACATTTGCTCAAAATGCCCACCATCGGCTCTATACACTTCTGTGTACGTTGAACTACTGATTGAGCAATATTTGCGAACATGCACAGTGCTTTGTAGATTTCTGCAGTGAGCGCTCAAAATGCTCCAAAACCATAGTTGAGGACGCGGGGCTTGTTGCTGTGCGAGGTCTCCCAGATCTACCCTTGTGAACGCATACGGTACGAGTCTCAAATTTGTCTCGAATGCGTGCATTTGTTACTCGTGTTGGCAGTTCTGTTCTGTTCTGTACACACGTCTCCATTGCCTTTGAACTTCAACAACATTCTCGGTTTTCCAATACCACTTCAAAATTGTTTTCCGCTGTTCAAACGATACTCTTGGTTCCATGTTGTTGTAGCAACGCTATCATAACGTAATATGAGTCGCATATGTTTGCAGAACATCATAACGATAATCTTGGTTTTATTTGTTCAATGTTGATTTACCTGTCACGTAGCAACGCTATCATACTGTATGTGAGTCACATCAGTTTACAGAACATCATACGATAATCTTGGCTGCATTTGTTTATTGTTTATTTACCTGTCACGTAGCAACGCTATCATAAGTATGAGAGTCACATCTGTTTACAGAACATCAAAATACACACTACTTTTGCTTTTCGGTTCAACTTTGAAATATATTAAATAAATATCTGCTGTGAAAGTGTGAAAATACTTTTATGGCACCCTCGGTATATTCCTCACAATTCATTCTAGGTGCTGCTTATATCAGTTCTTCAACGCTTGAAATGGATAGCCAAACTCAAAACAATAATCTTAGTGACCAACTCCGTTCTTAGAAATAGAGTGCTCCATAGCTTAACGAATGTTAGTAGGTAGTCTAAACACATTCTTTCACCCTTATCGGAAAAGACTAGTCCCCCAAAACTGTCGGTGTAATTCAATTTTCAAGTTCAAAACTTGCGTCATGAGCAGTCATGTTTTCTGTTTTCCTGCCTTCCTAATGTGAATGCCAACTTTAGATATGAGGCTACCTACTATTGAAAATAAAGCAGAAAGTTCATAAGCAATGGAGGCAGCCCCTCTACTGACACTCGATTGCAAGCCTTTCTTCTTACTGTCCAGATTTTGGAGAATACTTTAGAATATCTGCCTGTGCTTCTGAAACCGTTTATTCCAGTACTAAATTTAAAATATTTTCGACCAGCTTCTCACATGCCAAAAGTGGGAAAGGTAGTCCGCAAGTAGCTAAGTACAATAGGTAGCAGAATGAAAAATGCATTCACTCTGATTGTATAGTGATAAAAATAGATCTAGTCCTCCACTTCATCATCCTGCTCTCTTATTAGTATGACCCCCATAGCCTACCTTCACAGACGATCATTAGTCCCATAAGCAGGTTTTATTGAGCTTTGATGGGTGCATCATAAATAGTTCAACACTTACGGGCGAGTATGCAGAAGAGTTTCAACACGGTGTCCACCTGGAGTACGCAATGGTAAACGAAGTTAAATTGTTTGAATATTCTGAATTTGTCGTTAGTAGTATCATGTGCAGCTGTATTTTATAAAGGAATGGGGGTTAATACATACATACATATATATGTAGAATGGAGGGAAGAATTTGGAAAAAGGACATTTGATTTGAATGTTTGAATTCTCAGGGGTAATGATAATTCTTCCTCTCCGATGATATTTCCCTGACTTATATATTTCCACGGCTGTTGAGACTCTAATGCTGGATACTTAAATGATCCTTTGACCATAGGGGAAGGAGTCTTGGAGATTAGACTTTTTCGTTATGGAAGATGACACAATTTATTGTTTATACACTATTGTACATAAACTATTGTATTATTGCACTTAACTAATAAAGCTCGTCTACTTAATATTCTTCCTATACTAACTACCGTTCTCCACTAATTGAATTGAACTGAGAAACCATTCCACTGATATTGTCCCCCTGAATACTCTTGCACAACTGACTACGGGCCACAAAATTGCAAGACTAAATAAACATTCCCTACGTAACTTTTTCCATGTAGAATCAACTCAAGCGGTTGGCTTCTTCCCTTGAAGACGTTATTGGCCCATCTTTTCATTCCTGCAGTCAGCAATAGTTTTATGATGCCTACCATTCTTAAGAAAGTCTCTAACAGAATACCAATAAACACCTTGCTCAAGGATTCTTTACAAATATTGTTACAACAGGTAACAGAAATTCTGAGGTCAGGTTTTATGGCTAGGGTGGATTTCTGCACACTTGCGAGAAAATTACATTTTATACATAATAACTTAACACTTGTACAGGAAAATGACATTACACTCATGGTTATAACGAAGTTACATAAAATTACTTGCTACAATTAATCTAATTAAGTATGAGGGTGGCAGCTCATAAATACTGCCTCACATGTTCAGATGAATATATTATTTGTTGAGTAAATATGAACTGTAAGACCATATGACCAGTAAAATAACTCTGTACTTTGAAAATATGTAATAACAAAACCTTAAAGGAAAAACAACCTTGAAAGTTTGTTTAGTTTTTATTTCTTATTTACAGATGTTCCCTTCAAGAAAGGTTTGCATTATACTTCACACTATTTCATAGATAAATAGGGCAATCCCTTTGGTCTTATAAGCCAAATTTTCATTTCATTCTGTTCAAGATAGCCTATTGAGTATACGTTTACAGTATTGAAGGGAAAATTGCCCTTTGTTACAAAATAATTGTCGCAGTTACCTTTCTCCTCGCATATATTTTTGTAGAACTGGTTTTAATAATCGAACGAGGATAAACTACAAAGTAAAACTATAATATTCCATCCAAAATTAGGAAATTAACAAAATCCCTAAATATTGCACATTTTTTGGGTTTATTAGCAAATACACAACTCAATAATGCAACGATAATTTAGAAATGAGTCTCCAGCACGGAACACCGGATAAACTGGTTGTCAATATTTGTAACCGAAGGCAGGCTCCCATGGTTGCATTTACAAAGTGTTTAGCTGTGCTGTCTGTGGTAGCTTCCGTAAGTATAAGAGTTGAACTGTTGATTGATTTATTTATGGACGCTCTTAAGAGTTGAACTGTGATTTGCGTTTCGCTCGTATAGTTAAATTGTTTAACTTTTTTTAAAATTTATTCATTCTGTTTTAAATCCTCCAACTATTCGCTTGTGATGGTGAAACAGCTCCTCCAACTCGCCCCACTGTAATATAATTATAATGTACATTTGGGTAAATGAATCATAATATTTTATGTGTTGTAGTTATTGATATAAATATCTTATATGTATATAATACGATATAATAATGTAACCTGTAAGTATGTCAAGAAAAAGAAAGCCCCCTGGCGTTTTGTTACGGAAGCCTGAAGAACCAACAAAAGAGTCATAAATATAATTTTAAACACGGGAAATAATCGCGTGTGTGTAATTTTTTTTTTATAGGAGAGCCACTGCAGGGTTAATTACCTGAGAGACGTTTAAACCTTTCGGGGCTTTGACTCCGACGGGTGGTGGTACAGCCCAGTGATTTAAACCATCTAATGCCAATAAACGTTTTAAACTTTCAAATAACAACGAATGGTACGTACGGCAGGTGACTTTTAACCATCCAATGATAAATGTATGTTTCAAATGTTTAAAGAAAGGCGCGAGATTTGCGGGTGCCTTTTGACGTCTCCTAGCCAACGATTTTTCATTTGAATTTAATATATAAAGGAGACTATCGCTCATCTGGGGCATTCAGTTCAGGTCAGTTCGCAGAGCAGTTGTAAGTTATACGTGGCTGAGGCAGACAATCTTACACGCCACATATTTCAGCCAGTTCATTTAGTTCAGTTTGCACTTGCTCATTGCTCAGGAGCAGTTGTGAGTTCGTCGCTGCTGAGGCACGCAGTTATAAGATCTACACGCGGTCAGTTAAACGCAGTTTATAAGTTCTATCTTAAATTCCTTGCGCCGCGGCACTCGTCTGTAAGTTTCACACGCGGCAAATAAGTTTGTATCAACGTAGTTAAGTCAATCGTAAGCGAAAGATTTTGGACATAATTAAATACCAATATATGTTATGTCGCATTTATACTTATTTATACTATTGAATTCTTATCCCAGTGCTGTTGAATACCAGTCAACAAAATAGCAGAATTTACCTGAGAAATTGTTGTCATTGAAACGTGGGCAACAACACCGAAGCGACCAATCTACCAAACCACTTCAAAAGCGGCATCATAGTGTAAGGCCCATCTACGCCAACAACAAATCGCTTCAAGATTGGTGCCCAACCTGGGGCATACAACTGGAACCTACTAAACAGCTTCATAATAAGGCTGTAATTGTTGGGCCTACAAAACCGCTTCAAAATTTGGCGCCCAACGTCTTCGCATGGTTATAGTATTGAAATTACTTAGAGAAAACAAATAATTTTACTTTAAGAGAAGATATAATACAGTGTTACATTTATTGTACTATGTTACAATAAAAACCATAACGAAACCTAGTACCTTAATGTCCTAAATTTGTTCTTTTGAAAAGTTTCCTTTGTTTTTACGCGTCTATGGACACTGAGCTGGAAAAGAGAGAGAGAGAGACAAAGGAGGACAATATAATGAAATAGTGGATAAAGGAGTGTCAATCAGAGAGGCGGCTTCGCTTTTTAGGATGCCAATAGGTACTTTAGCAGACCGGGTTAAGTTTCATGGGCAGAAACGTCTATTGAAGTTCATGAGGGGATATTCCGGAGGAGTTTCTATGAATAACTGGTGGGACATCTCAAACTTTTAGACAATATGTAGATGCCTTTGAATAGGAAAGCTTTCTTGTCACTGTTTCATGTTTTCGCTGTTTCCATTTTATAGTTGGGAAGAAAGTTTACTATAGTTTTATGGTATGTCCTTCTAAATTTTTTGGAGCCCCTGAATCAATCATATTGTAAAGAACAAAGAGCAAATAAGGGGAAAAGAAGCAAGAGGGGGGGGGGAGGCTAGGAACTAAACTTTTGAGGATGATAACGAAACTAATATATAAGTAGAATGCAGAAAAGTAAAGAAAAGGTTCAATTTTGATGAGAGCAAAAACACACACCCAATGAAAAATCTGACAATTGGTTAAAACGTAACGGAGTGTTCGGTTAGCTCTGTCACAGTATACTTTGTGTGGAAGATAGGGCCGTGTTGAATGCAGGATCGGGCAACTTTGACTTCTTTGCTTCCCATCATTATGATGATAATCATTTTACCTAAAATGTATAAGTACCTACGTATATAATCATTTAGTAAATTATATCTTTTCTAAACTATCTAATTGATCATACAAACTATATACACTATACTTTTGTTTCATTTGTTTATGTATATTGTTTTATATTAATTTCATACGTGTTGTACGTTCGATATTGGTTTGCATTTTTAAAATATGTATTTTAACAGTATGGTTATTATAATACATTTAATCAGAAATAAAATGTATTAAACTGTTAAAGCTTGTGTGCCCAGTTCTTAAAAATTAGGCACTATTGTGATGCTTGTTTATTATTTTTTCCCCCATAATTCCTTAAAAACCTAAGTGCCTGGTACAAGGAACGATTTCCCCTTCAAAAATTGTTAAATTTAAGTTTGGCAAACCTGTAACTAAAGCAATGCATTTTTAATATGGAAGTTTTTAGTTGATCTTCAGTGAAAAATAATAACCTCGATAAGTGGCGCGCGCTCATCTCGATCACGCGGCAGTGTTTCTTTTGTTTTGCACCGTTATCGATGATAGTTCTTATGTAATATGAAAGCTCATAAAAACTCACGAAGTAGTAAACTTAAAAAGAAAACCTTAAATAAATTCAATGTATATGCTGAGAACGTAAGAGGAACAGAGTTTTGCAATAGATATAAACATATCAAAAACAGTGCAGCTGTTAGCGTTATGCCAATAAAGGACAGGACATGCTACATAGACCCTTTTAGTTATTTTAATAAACACTTTATTGAAAACATAGCAGCGTATGTGGTTAAAACAAGATCTAAATAGTTACAAACTTAACGTGTACCGTTCTTACAAACTGAATTTTTAACACAATTGTACAACCTTTAAAGCGTGCGTTACATGTAACATTTAATTAAAATCCCATAACATTTCAGTTCTTTGCAGAAGTAATGTTATTACATGTACATAATATCAACTGTTGGACAGGATATATAAGCATTTAATGTCTCCTCGCCTACCATGTATGCAAATACGACGCTGAAGATATTGTGATATTGTAGTAAAAACACGAAAACATAAGTGTTCTACGGATGATAGAGCTTTATTGCATTTGCTAAACCCTTTTCTTTCTTTTGAAGTCATCTATTTATGTCCAAATAGGAGGAAAACATAACATTAGCGACATTATAAAGAAAATAGGACTTTAAAATGACAAACGACACTGGAAAGAAAGAATGCATAAAATATAAAAAGAAGTAGAAAAAGGGTATAAAACCTCTCTTAAGGATATGGTAGTTCATTTGTACCTGACTATAAAGCGTTTCAAGGGATAATAGCCACTTCTGCTTCAAGTTGTTTCGTGGAGAGGGAATTTTCATTCTGTGTAGGTCAAATTATTTATCGAGTGGCAACCGCCCCTTTGTATGAAAATGGTGAAATGAACTTGCAACATTAAACTTTCTGCTTACTGGAAGCAGCAGCTTTAATAGGTAGGAATTTTATACGCTGTTTTAAAAATCACAAAATTAACATTTGTTAGTGATTTTGTTTACAGCACAACTTATTTGGTAATTCCAAATTCTGATACTGAAGATCTCATCCAGTCGATCAAACTACATAAATCCTTAATAGCAATTATGTAAACGCTAATTTAAATAGGTGGAGTAATTGCGTTTATATTGAAAAAAGCCTTGGACCCGAAATTAATGATAGTTTTTAGAGCACACGAAATATTGAAAGATGCAGCGTAACGAGGTAAACATTGCTATCTGATAATGTAGAGACTCGTATCATTAATAATGTAACCTGACAAAGTGGTGGTTATTCAGTGTGTAATTCATGAAGATAGTCCTAGAGTGTCAAGAGTGGCGCGTGCTTTATTTGGGTCGTCGGTTAGTAATTTCGTCACAGAAAATATAAAGAAGTCTTGTGATAAATGGCGAGGAGCTCTAACCACATGTACTGCTGGGTGTTTCACTCTCTTTGGGCCTGTAACTTTCTCCTTAAAACTTCCAAACTAATGGACGACATTCAACTAAAGTTTACTTGAGGCCAAAGGCGAGTGAAACACATTGTAGTAATTTACATATTAGTAATTAATAATGGACTGAAATTAAACTCTTCATAAGGGGCTACGTGGTTAAACTATAGGATAAATGTTTCTAATTCTGTGAAGTGGCAGATCGGACTTGAAAATTAGGCAGACCGTATATAATTTCTTTAATTGTAAAATAGAAATTGACAATATTTGTAATTAAAATGTAGAAAGGCTGTTTTGCTTTCAATGTATTATAATAAGTACAAAGTCTTGGGGGTGTTTTGGATGAAGATGAGCAGGTGTACACCTTTTATGAACACTAACACTACTATAATTAAGGAATGAGAATGAGATAAATAAAATAATAATATTAATAATCAACGTACAATCTTAGAAAAAGAACATATTGCGGTTTTCATGCACATGGGCCTTGCAATCTGATACCCTTACCCAAACCTTCCATCCTTCTCCTCACCAGAAAGCCTCGTTACTTGATCTTTGTTCCCGTTGGTTGGAACAGGTAAAGATATTTCTAGAATAATGTGACGTAATCATTTAGCCGTGGCCATTCTTCTCTCCGTTGCTGGCAATGAGATAGCTTTGGTATATGAGTGGAAAAAACTCTCTTGACTTTGCTTCCAATTTGGTGGGACCGAAGCCTTCTCCACTAGCCAGGCTCGTGACACGTATCAGAGATTTGTTAATGTTTATCCGTTGTATTGTTAATACTTAAGTTGGGTTTAAGCTACTTGTATGTAATAGGAACTTATGTGGCAAAGTTATTTTAAAATAGCTGTCATTTGCAAGGTTCCACTAAAAGTCTTTTAATTTTGCTTAAACTGAGATTGTTTAAAGTGTATTAGCTTGTTAATTGATTGAATTCTTTAAAAAGCCAAATAGTAAATTCTATCCATAACAGTAATTTAAAGTTTCATGCTTTGAAAGCTATATTGCTGATTTTTTCATTAAACGAATTCTATTTTTTTAGGACCAATGTTTTCTTTGTGTGATAATTACATTTCTTGCTTAATATTATATAAATGACAATATGTTTGAGTCATTCTTCTCCCGTATGAGAAGGCTACCTTTCCTCGATCACATCCAGTGCACCTCCAAAATTAAATATTGGCCGGTCATTAACTAGAGGTTGTGTAATTAAGATTATAAGAAATTCTTGTATAAGGAGAACAAGCTGCAAAATTAAGAAATAATTAAATTTTCACTTAGTAAAGCAAAAATTAAAAATGTAATAACATTAATTACAAGATAATAAATCAATACAGAATTTAAACATATGTAACATCTAAAATGTTTGATGGAAGAAATAGACGTAAAATTGAATAGATAAATGACCTAAGTTTGAGAATAGGAGATGAAAGAGACAAAATAACAGTATTGGCCGAAAGTTTGCCAATTTTCTCTGACATTTGCACTTTCTCTGACTTTTACACATTTAAACAGAAAGAAAAACAGATATTTTATTTTGCAGTTAATCCCATACTATGACATTTTAATCAAGATAGAAACATATGCATGATATTAGATAATATGCTATTAGTTAGGAAATTGTAGAATTGCAATGTTTTACAATGTCAAAAATATACAATGCTATTTATAGGTTACGTGATTAACTTATAGCATGTAGAAGACATAGTGTTAATATCTCTTTTAATTTTGTTTATAAATGGCTCGAATATTGAGTCGTAGGAATTTTATACAAAGAAATAATAAATCATTAGCAAAAGTGGGCGTAACTTTTAATCCATATGGTTCACTTTATGTAAATCCAGCGTTGTTGCTATAAACTTGATCTTTTAAAATGCTTCGTTTAATTCACTTAGGTCTATCACAGATTTTCAGCGGACGAACTTCCTTGCTGAACGACTTAGAAACTTCTTTGTCAAGCAAATGCAAGCTCTCTGTATATGTTGGGGCTCTTTCGCTGCATACAACAGTGTGTAACCATAACCGGAATCAAAAGAAATTATTTAAAAGCATTTAAAGCACATTTTATAATCGCGAAGAGTGTCCACCTGTCAAAATGTATCATTTTAAATTGTATGCAATAAAGAATATTAAGTGTTTCACTCGATCTTGGCCTCTGGTGTTTTTCTTATAGCTTTCTAACTAACTGACACAATTTAGTGAAATAGAACGTACTTTTGTAAATTATAAGAATATTTAGGGATGACTGCACACGACTACTCTATACTCTGGTGTATGCCCGTGAGGCGAACTTTATCGTAAGTATGGCTTCCTTCGGAAGGGAAGTAAAGCCGTGGATTCCGTTTCGTACATTTACGGCACGAAAAGGAACCTCAAGCCTGAAAGAAGAGGCCTCTGAGCAAAATTTGTCGCCCGTTTCACGCCCTAAATAAAATGGGACGCTGATGATCTGAGATGTTAAAGAGCGCCCTTAAATAAAAAAATAAAAAAAGAGGCGAACTTCGTCTTTGCAGTTCGCGACAACAGTGTGAGGCATCTACCTGTGCTGTTGTTACAGCAGCGTCATCAAACACAATGCCATAGTGTTGCCAGCATTAAAGTACGCACACGGTACACAGCGGAACAGCGCTTGTATACTGTCTGCAGAAATGATAAACTGTGTTGGTAAAGAGTACGAAATACGATTTAATGTGCATATTGCAGTTTTGAAACGAGCAGCAAAATCCGCCATATTTGAAGAAGAAACTTAAACCATGTGGTCATTATAAGATTTCCACCGCCAGAAGTAAAGTGCAGAAAATTAATAACATAATGCATGCCTCCCCACAAAAGTCCTAGTCTAGCTGCACTAAATGGGCATTCCAGAAGCACGTGTCAACTTGTGTGAACAAAAGTAAAGTTGTATACATATAATGTTAGTGCTGGATAAGAAATGAAACTTTCCGACCAACAGAAGAGATTCAATTACTGTTATTTGTATGGGAAAGTAATTTCCTTACGAGGCATGTGGGTAGAATATTCGTATTTGGACTATTGAGAAACATCATATATGCATGAAAGGAAAATATTTGCAATGTCGAGACGTTCACATTATTGGCACCATTTCGTTCCATAAAGCGGTAAATACCACAATCTACATAGAAATCTTAAGTTTGTGAATCAATCGGACGTATTTGACCAGCAAGATCCCCCGTCTTTACCTAGATTTCTTCCTGTGAGATATACTAAAAGGGAAAATGTATAGCAACAAGTACCGGGCTCTCTTAGTGAACTGCAGAAACAATCTCAATGTCATAATGAATACTTTCCGTAACTTGGACGGGCTAAGAGTAACCACTTAAAACGCTTATTTTAAAATCATTATTCTTTTTATATACCAAGGTGTGTATGTGTCAAATGCCATTGAATTACGTCCACTAGCTTGAAAGCTATAAAAGAAAATCAGGTGCAGAGAGTGAGTGAAACTCCCTTATCAGTATGTAAAATACATCACTGAGAGTATTAATATATGTCTGTGGATGTTTCTTGTCTGAAGAGATAAATTATAATAAATTATGTTACATGTAAAATGTTTCAAAGGCAATAATTATTTTTTCTAAGTAAAATATATCGTACCTTTGCAACATTTCTGTTCCATTATAGTAGATAGCTTGTCTAATCCAAATGACCAGTATTTATGTGCTTCTGGAACCCTGTAATACAGGAGGGTACAAAGTTATCATCATAGGATAGCAGGGGATGAGAGAAAAGAGAGAAAAAGAAGAAATTATGATTTTTTCAATATATTTATTAGTTAACGTTGACCGATGTTTTTCCTTCGTGTCTATCATTTCAAACAACGCACAAACTTTTAATAGCGTTCAACTGCATAGCTGTTGGCATTAAGGACTTTGAACAACCTTTATTTTTGTGAACTACACAGAAAACTACCCGTGTCATCGCTCATGCAACATGAACATGGAATGGTTGGAAAGAGACAGAGAGATAAAAAAGATATCAGCTGGGAAATGAACCTGGTATTTGTCTTAGCGTGCTGGCGCATTAACCACTGAACTGCCATGCTCTCACACGCCCCCAGGACATGATCTGAATTCTACCATCTTATATTGCATATCCTGGAACGTAAAGGTTTCCATTTTTATATGCTTCGTTTTTGTATGTTTTCCTATCTGATTCTCCATTTCCACTCGTGCCCAGTTAATCAGGTACAAAAACAGTTTCTATAACGGTTGCTACAATTACGGAAAGGTACAGCAAATCTTAAAGAGTTTGGTATTTCTAAGGAAAGTGTGAATTTAAAAATAAGAACAATGAAATACTGGTTAAGGATAATATGAGGGAACCAAGCTCACCTTCGAGCAGTTTGTCTAAGGAAAAAAATAAGGGAAGGGTGTGTACGGGTGGTTGGGCATCAAAAATAAGGAAAGGCTTAGACAAAATTGGATTGGGGTATGTTTGGTTAAGGGAGAGGACATAAACGAAACAGTTGGAAGATACTAACAGACCTTTGCGAGATATAGATAGGCAAAATATTTTGTCTCAATGCGCAGAAAAAGTGTCGCTTAACCTGCAGGCTCAAATACATCCGGTTTGGGGGAGGGGGCATTATCTAGATATCTGTGGCAGAGAAGAAAGAATTGCTCTCGCATGGTTCATATTAAAGGCTTGGAAGGGAAACAAAACAGTGAATGTTCTCGGGCAAAGAATTTGCCCTTGTGCGGAGAAAGCGACACCTGGGAGCATATTTTGGCAGAATGCAGGGAAACGGAGGTTTTAAGAAATGAGCATTTATCACCGCAATTTCTACATTTTAACAGACGTTTGAACATTAACCGGGGAGTGCTGGTGCGTGCGAAATGCACACATAATTTGGGAATATTTCTAACGAAGACCGGATAAAGAAGGTTAATGGCAATAGTGAAGAGGGGGGAGTTGGAGAGGGAGTGCGAGTAAATGGAAGGAGCCTCAAGAGAAAGGGTTCCATTCATGTTTATGAATTTTATATAAAATTATTAATAGAAAACGTAAATATATCGAAGTATTTGTATATTTGTTTGTATGTATGGCCATTTTGATTGTTATAAAGACGATATTAGCATGTACGGCTGTAAAGCCCATGCGACAGTTGTATTTATTTGAACGTATTCTAAAACTGGTACAATAAAACATCCATTACTGCTACTACAACATGAAAAATCACTTTCTATTAACAATACTTTGAAAAAGAGCGTATTTGTGTAAAATGCATTTATTATATTAATCGTCTGGAGAGCCTAGACGATTAGCTTGGGATACTATTTAAAAACAACAGGTAAATAATCAGGGTATTTAATGAGTTTAAGTGTGGCACTTATCCAAATGGTGGACTTCAGAAAAATTACACGATATGACTTTGGAAAATTAAAATACACACTTCTGACTGTAAGAGTACATCCTTTGAATAACTAGATTTTGACTATTTTGAAATATACTGTAGAATCGTTATCATGTCTTATTGCCTCACAACTCCACTGTCACTGAACACATTATAAAAAGACAGCTGTAGCCACCACTTCAGAAGTTTCTCAACCAGTTAATTGCATCATTGAAAAGTTTTTACCTATTCACGTGGAAAATGGTCGAAGTATAGCGAAGAGAGCCTTTTGATATAATGCCACTCATGTTTAGAGAGCAGCTATGTTTTAGTAATGAACTAAAACAACCGTGTCAGGGTGTGACAGCTAAAGGATGTCTCGACCCCTCCCTGAACATTTTGCGTCACATCCCTCGGGAAATGGCTGCGAGCTGCACTGCTCCGTATCGCTTATCTCTGTAAACCTGTTGCAGAGAAACTCTCTTGACAATTTCCTTGCAGCCAGATTGCAATTTCCTTCAAGAAGTGTCTTGACGTTTTGCTAATATCTATATCGTTATGTTCAAAAGCAATTTTAAGGTTGTGAGTGCCTGGCTGCAAATTTTGGGTATATCCAAAAGGGAGGTTTGGGCAATAACAACGATGCGCTGAAGAATATTGGGTGACATTATTCTCTGTCAGAAAGAACCTTAAAAGGAACATACAGCAGTGTATTTTACTTACTTACCAGGGGCAGTGCATAAGTACTTCGATGCATAGTTCCATATTTTCCTGCTAGATGACAGTGAAGCGGTTAGCTTGTAGAAATTGAAACTGAAAATTTCCAACTTAAGGCCCTAAACACTCATTGATAGCAGTTATTTAACAAAATTGTATTAAATAAGTTCATTTGCATACGTTTATATGTTACGTAAGGGATATAATGCTCAATATAAAGCCACAAACGTTTAATGGTAACAAATATTTAGCTATGTTAATTTAAGAAGTTCGTTTGCTTATGTAAAGGCCGTAATACTCGATTTAAAGCTCCAAACATTCATTGATTATATGTTTTTAATCATATAAATGTAACAACTTCATTTGCACATGTTTTATGTTAGGTAAGGGCTTTAATTTTCAACTCAAATAATAAATATTTGTTGGCAATACCTTTTAAATTGTATTATTTTGGAAACTCATTGGTACAGATTTCATGTATCACATAAGGGCTATTACAGTGCATGTCTTAATGTTTGTTGGCCTTTATGGCAATATTTATAATATAAAAATGTAACGACTCAAAGATGAACACTTACATAGCCAAGAATATGAAATGATTAAAACTACAGATGACAAAATTGTAATACTAAATGAATCAACCAATGGCAAGCGTTAACAGCATTAATAATGTGTACCAAGAATGAAACACGAGACAGACAATTTTATTGCGGCTAAATAGAAAAACGTATTTCATTCACTTAGTATACGTATATTGAAAATATAATGCATTGTAATGTATAGTATTAATGCAATGCTGTTGTAATAAATGACTCTTTTCATCTTAAAATTCGTTAGTTTTGCGTTAGATTCAGTGGAGTGAAATCGTGATCTTATTTCGTATAAAAAACAGTATTTTAACATTACATAAAGGGAAGTAGCAATTAACATTTGGTGCAAGTAATGAAAAAATTATTGTTGTAAAATTATAAGAATTACGAGTGTGAATTAATATCCATAAACCGTTTTCGGGAGAGAAACAAATTATATCACACCTGTCTTGTATTCAGTCTGCATATAATTATATCCTCGGAACATATCGTAATTAGAAAACGTGCACTGGTGTGGTAATACAAAACATTAATAAACTCCGTAGTTTTCTATCCGTGGTGATTTTTTTATACTTAAAACACATTACTTTCGCACAGAAGCATAATCTGAAGCTAAGTACGAACCCTGAACTAGCTGAGCTTATTGTAGTGGTGTTAGTCACGCCAACATCTACGACGGCAGCATTCGATCACGACGGCGTCTCCATTATACCACCACAAAACTGACCATTAACGTGTCGGCATCTACAGAGTCGGCGACGTCCATTTATTCCGTCACAAATATACAATTTATGCATCGCAGTATATTTTATTCGTAAACAAGATTACCTGCTTTAAGTAAAATTCAAAAATAACAGACGAAATATAATGGAAGAAACGGTTGGGAAGATGAAGGAGAAGAATCCCATTAAACCACTGCCTTTCAGCCCGGAAGACCAGTACACTATTTCTTCCCAAGTGACCCACTGCAGTAGGTCGCCAATTGGTTTTTTCCTTTTCCTCTCGTAAGTTCTCAGAGATGGTAACTTGGCTCTGGCTCATCAGATGTAAAATGTTTATACACTAGTTGAGTTTGTGTTTCCAATTCCCGGTTTGCTTGGTATGCATGTTTCAGTCTCTCAACCAGTACATTTGTATTCCTGCCTTTCACAAATATGTATTATTGATTTGGTAATAACTTTGAAAGCTCCGTCATATGGTGCTTCCAGTGACCAGCGTGAAACGCCATGTCTCCATGTGACACGTGAGCATGTTTACAAGTCTTCAAGACTAAATATGCTCGCTTTTCTATGGTGAGCGGCAGGCGTTGCTTGCAGCTGCTGCTTTCATCTTCGGAATCTAACAAGGAAGGTTTGAGGTTCAGGAGAGTCCCGTTTTCAGAAACAAACTCTCCATAAATTTTCAGTTTGACGCCGTGTATCTGGTTTCAAGAAAACTCTCATAAGTTCATACGAAGGCGCGATAGTTTGCTTTTATAGATCTCATGGGACTGAAGGAGCCGATTCCATTTCTAGTTCGTCCGATTCGTATCATAAATTGATTACACGACTATAAATAGTTTTGTACTTACTATTTCCGGAGGGTTACGAATAATATCCGCGACATGCATAATCAAATGAGGATCTAGGATCCCTAAGATGTATCTAAATTTAATCACATCTCTGCTAATTATTCTCACTTCGAAAATGCTTCAACTTTCAGGATTCATAGTCTGGGATTTTTCTTTCCAGAACGGAAACAATTTCTCAGTTCATGTCGTAATGACGTAAGTAGCCTCATCTTCTCTACTCTATGTTCGTTTATCTCGTATGGAAGCTACTGCTATGGCCGTCACAAACTTTCAGAATGTGGTATTTAAGTGAGGTACATTTTAATATAAACAAAAACTAGTAAGCGCATCTGCAATAATAGAAGTGCCGAGATTGGTGAATAACAACCAAATAACTCGCTATTCAACTTGATATATCTCTCGTTGTTATCAGTACACAATTATCCACCAGTTAAATATCAAATATCAATATTAACTGAATCCCTCCAAGCCTAACTGCCCAGCAAACATAGGGAACAAAAAACCATCATCTGTTCACGGTTCTTTGCTGATTACCCGATACCCATCTGCCGAAAGGTACTGCGACAACATGCAGATTTGGAAGGAGATTGCATTGAAAAATTAAAGTATATAGCCAAAGATTGAGTAACACTCCAGTATATTTGAAATTGGAATAAAGTGAATCATGAATAAAATATAAAAATTGTTTATCGAACGCCTCTCGTATATACTGTCTAGAAAGTGTATCTTTTCAAATGAATATAAACAAAATATTCCTGTTTCCCAGCTACTTATGGAGCGTTGCATCCAAACGAGCCAAACTCTGCAATCAGCGGCTCGCTGATATAGAGAATCTGCTCTATATGTGCAGAGAAAGAATATTGGGAACATCCTGGCGTACTGCAAGGGGACGGAAGAATTGAGAAAGAGATATCTACCGTCCCCGTTTCTTAACGGGAGGAGAGGGCAGTGGCGGTGCTGGACTTTGTTGGCAGATAGGAAGAAGGAAGAGGGAGTAGGTAACATTTTAAATAAAGTGATTCAACTCAGATTGGAAGATACAGACAACTGGAAAGGGGGATATGGAACATGAGTCATAATATATATTTTCTACACATATGTGAAGCAGTATAATTTATTTACTACTTTACCGTTGATTATGTTTAGCCATTTACATTGTTTATACTAATATTGCTTGTTTTTCCAATTATTTATTTATTTAATTATATATATATTGTTTATCACTTAAGGATTAAATATTGTTTTATGTAGATTCATATATTTCCTAACATACTGGGAAAGCACCTACGGTCCCAGGACCCATGTGAAATGGATGAGTTAGATTTGTAAAAATATATTTTGTAATTAATTACACTACTAATTGTTACAACTAAGGACTTTGTTCAAAATTAAATAAGGTAATTGTTTCATACCGGCCTTTGAATAAATAAACACAATCTTTCACACGTGCAAAAAAATTAAAATTAATTATTGATTGCTTTATTATGGAATACAATACAAAAAATGTGAAACTCTACCGCATCATTCACATGCACTGGAACCTACCCTATATTTTCATTTCCGATAAAATCTATTCGAAAATTTTGCAGGAACTCTCGCATTTGCACGTAATGCAGTTATATATCCTTTGGATAAAATATTTGGTTATTTTAGCTTGCAGATATAGTTAATAATGATTGCCGATAATTCAGTGCAGATAATTGCAGTTGTATTTAGTTAGGAAAGAGTATTGTTTATATTAGCAGCCTACCAATGGAAAAGGGATTTAATTATACAATATGAACACCTTATTTTCATACCAAAAATAATTCTATGACATCAACTGGAAAGGAAAATACCTCTTACTTTCCTATACTATTAGCTCTAAAGCTAATTGATAGATCTCTGGGACGGTGTTATGGAAGAAAACTTAAACATATTAACGATTTTTTTTTTCTTTAAGGACTTAAATTCTAATTCTAATTGACATAGGTATTCCACTGAATTAATTTATGCTCTACAAGAGCGACAAGAGTCCATTATGTTCTGAAGTTACGCGTCATTGTGATGAAAAACTCCAAAAGGATGTGATTCGTGCAATTTTCTCTATTGGAAGTCGAACCAGGATATACAATTGGGGCAATATGTGGCAATTAGCCTTAGAAATAACATGCCTGGTCCTAATAAAAATACCAAGTCAATCATCCAACAAGTAAGGGGCTCTCGTTCAGGTGCGGTAAAATACGTGCACAACAGGTATTTATTCAGTGATCACAGCGGCCCCCCGTTACTCTTATGAACAGAAATTGTGGCCATGTTCGCTGTTCCGATACAGCTTCTTATAAACAGCTGTAGTGACCGTGTAAGAATGAGAACTGTGTAATCCTGCAAACTAACTATAACACCCTAGAAACCCCCATCAATCCTTACAGACCAAATACTGCAACACCACCACCACGTAGCAGGGAAAGGAAGAGATTACCATAGACTGACGCGGCTGCAAGACTTACCTAATCCATACATGATGCTGAGCAAAGTGTCTACATGAATAGTTGCAGCCAAAGTCACTGACAATGTGGAAATGTCGCGTTATAAGTCTTAAAATTCCAAAATGTTCACTGTCGTTACAAAAAACAGACTGTGTTAATAGGGAGCTTCTTCTTTCTTGGGATTCCAGAGCACACAAGGCTGCACATTTCTTAACAGAATCGTTTTATTGGAAAATGAAAACATGAATCGTCCTTCACTGTGGTGGGATCCTGATAATAATATTTTATATTAAATTTTGTTCTCTGAAATTAAAATAAAATAACAAAAATTTTTGAAGCCCATTGTGTTTCCATGTAGCCCAGCCAGAGATTTGATGGACCTCAAAAACTAATAGCATGAAGAAGATATTTAAAGGCTTAAGCACATAAATTCATAAATATACCACAAAACTTTGTCATTACACCCTTGGAAAAAGCAATCACTTGGGGAGTTCTGTTCTTCTTTGGAAACCAAGAGGAATAGCCGCAGTTATTGTCTCTTTAGAGCTCTTGGAGGCTACAGGTGGAGGAGGATGCTTCGGTACTTCAACCTTGCTCATGGCCGGTCTTTTCTGTACTCACCTTCGGCAGAAAGGGATAAGTGAGGAAGACACCAGGATCCAAGGGCGGTAACTGAGCGAACGTCGTCGGGTTCCCTAGCAAAAAACACCGACGTCGGTGGAGCTCGGCCCCCTCTCCTCCAAAGAGTTCAAGTCCCTCAGAAAGCCCGCTTCCAGACCAACCGTCGCGCCGTTAGAGAACCCTTTCTAAAGTACAAGCCCCCCATTAAGAAAAAGTCACAGATTAGAAATCGCTATATTTAGAACTGCTCAAGTTCTTCTATGGCAAGAAGATTTTTAGTTATACATATAAATTAACAATAATTAGAAAAACAAAAAGTGATTACAACTCTGTGACTCTTTCTTAATGTTTTATCCTGTTCTGCTTTTCTAATTATTGTTAATTTAGTCACATTGTTAAGTGTTACATTATTTTTCTTTTATATTATATTTATATTATATATATAATATAGATTTAATGACATTTTACAAAGGGATGTTGCTTTGCTGCAGTACAAGAACTACACTGAAATGGACATATACTCGTAATTTTAATATGGTTAAGAAGAAGTCTCAAACTATATAAATATGCTCTTGAATCGGATCCTATACTAAATATATGAAAGTGATAGATCTTGTTTTTATGGTACCCATAAACAGAAATGTCCTTAATGTGTGATGAAACCCATATACATTAGAGATAATTATGTTTTGTACCAGCATAAGTTTTGGCATTTATTTTATACAAAATAATAATTTATTTTCTATTATTTCAAAATTTGAAGAATATTTTATTTACAAAACGTAACAATGAGTGCCTACTCTTAAAAATGCGTTTTAATACATTTATGATATATATATATATATAATCTAAGTACCTACCTCGTATTTTAATTTATTCACCATTTGAAATATTTTTAAGCTAAATGTATTACCAACTTTCATTTGTTTCTCAATATCGACATTTTACCTATGGGCTCTTAGTCAGGAGAACATCTTAATTCGTGCATATTTCTTTTGTACTTTATCATAAAAATAATAAGCAGAAGATGAAACAATAATAAAACTATTTTCCTTGTCCAGAGGGATAAATTTGGGCACGTGGTCGAGGTACCCAATCTTCGATAGTACACAGTATTAGCTTTGTTTGAGCAAGCTGGGTCAATCATTACGCTTCGTGATTAATCTTCTGCAAAGCTTCCTTCATCCCTTTACCCTGTCCCATAATGCATGATTAAATATTAACATTATGGTAGGAACGTAAGCTGATTTTGTTGTCATTGTTAATGCCTTTGGTCATTAGAGAGTTCTTAACACATTTAAAACACTCCATCGATTTTACATTTATGCATATTTTTAAAAATATTAAACATTATTTTGAACCATATATGTTAATCTTCTTGTCTGTAGCGAAGTGTTATTTAAGAAGAAATAAACTATAATCGTAAAATTTATTCCTGTTCATCTATATAGTGGTATATACAATAATTCTGGTGTTACTAAATTTACAAATAAGTCTTTAAACTTATAAATAAAATAAAACACGTTTTAACAAATACTTTAATGAATTGTAAAGGGTGATCTGAAAAGTTCTCGACCTTAGCCATAGATAGCTACACCGTTGGCAAAAATAATTGATTTAACGTTGGTAAACCTGTCTTAAGCATTCGGTTGAAATACCATAGCTCTGTTTCAAGTAGTTTATTTATTGGGATTCGATAAAGTGGATAAACTTTAGTATTGTGTAGTGAAATTGTTTTTTTAATAAATACCTAAATAGTTCTTGGAACAAATACAAAATATGTTTTGAGATGACCGGCGAGTTAATATGAGTGAAATTGCTATGAATATATATTTTGAAAAGAACACGAAGAACTGCTCAGAGAAAAGATTTGCGCAAGATGAGTGTCACGCTTGCTAACAATGGATAAAACGCGCATTCATGTGAAAATATCACAACGGTGTTTGGAGCGTTTTAACTGCAACGGAACTGATTTTGTTCGTCTACTTATAACTGTGGATGATACTGGGTTCATCGAAACAGCAGTAAAAAAAGTTGAACACCAAAGAAAAGAAAATCGGTTCCATCTGCAGGAATATTTTTGGGCCCTAAAAGGGTTTTACTAATTTATTACCTGCAGAGGAGAAAAAAAACCGGTGAATAGAATTTGAAACAGTTCCTAAGGTCCACCTCCACTGAAATATAAATAAATAATATATTTTGTAAACCAAACAATCATATTTTGTATATTTCAATTAGAAATATAGATATTATGTACATATATATGTTTATCATGAAGTATAACTTTAATACTTAGTTGTATGCCGCCAAAAATAAATTTCACTGACGTAACCGTTTACGGTAGCGCAGCCAGAAACTGGGCAGAGCCAAGAGGGCAATAAACCGCCATTCAAAAGAAAGGGACAAGTGCTATGCCACTTCTTAAAAGACCTTCTGTTGGTAAGGGTTAATAAATCCCTTGCTATACAATACGTTAAGGCAATGAACTCACTAGTTAACTTTAAACCAACCAATGTAAATAAATGTTTAAAAATTTCAATAGCTTCGGGCTCATGCGTTGGCAGGTGAATTTGAACTAGCCAATAGTAAATGTATATTTTGAATTTTTAAAGCAAGGAGTGAGATTTGGCTTGATGAAGCCAATGTTTTAATTTGAAGCGAATATATAAGTAAGCATTTGTTCCACTGAGCCACTCGGTTCGGAAAGGTAGTTCACTTTAGTTCATACCAGAGAGAGCGCTGCTTAACGCGAGCATGCAAATTTAAGTGTTACATTCTGCTGAGGCACACGCTTGAAGTTTTACATTCTGTTGGGCCTTCAGATAGTCGGATATTCAGCTTTAGTTCGTTTCCTTGTATGTCGCGGTACTAAATTTATACTAGACACAGTCAAGTTTTATCGTACACAGAACACCAGAGGACGCGAATGATCTTGCGAATAATAAATTACCATATATATTATATCGCTTCGTGTGATTATTAACACTCTTGATACCCTTTCCCAGTCCTGTTGAGCATGATCTCAAAATTGCGGCACAAAACCGTGAAATATTGTTGTCATGGAGTGTGGGTAACATCACAAAGAGACCAATAGTCAATTAACATACACCACAGCAACTAAGTCATTTTATAATTGGCGACCAATCCTATCACCACCAACTAAACGCCTTCATATTTCAATCTTTTAAAAGCAACACTCGTGGGAAAAGATCCGGTTTGTAGAAGAGCAAATACAATTTTACACCAATACAGGGAAACTGCTCACAAAAGTGTTTTAGCGATGAGATAAACGAGATTTGATACATTAATTGTTGGAGTATTCATAGGTTTGGCTCCCTCTGACCTTCAACTGTTCTCAAAACTCTTCCTTGGTAGTCAATGAAATAAATGTATTGACCTTAAGGGATGTTAGTTTGAAAAATAAAAAATTATGACTTAATAATGCACTCATTTGCGCATATATTAGCATGTCGAAAACATTTCAGGTTGCTATCGTATAGCAAGCTATCTCTTTAGTTAAAATATTTCATATTATATATTTGCAACGGATAATTTAATAAGATTTACACCGCATTACAGCATCTTTAGGTTCCTTTTTTTTTTTTTTTTTGATTAGTGTTTAGCGCCCGTTTTTATACTGCGGCACCACAGGCGGTCAACACTAATGATATATCAGATGAAATGATCAATTCGGAAAGAATATTTTTATTTTAGGAAGGAAACGTTCCAGGCCTAAGTTTAGGGTACCTCTCCGGCATTTGCCATTTATGAGGACTAAGGAAAAGCTGAAAAAAAAAACTCAGTCAGGGAGGACGGTCCCGGCGGGATTTGAACCGCAGACCTGCTCACGAGTCCACGTCTTAACGACTTCGGCCACCCGTGGCGGTGCTTTAGGTTCGCTCATAGGCTGCACTTTGTAGGTTTTTTGACGAACCCATTCTATTAACTTAAACCGATGTGAAATATACTTTAAAAGCAATTTATTTATGAAAAGGAAACCTTTAAGCATCTACTTTTTTCTTCGAAACATTTAAAAAATTGTGTTTATCGCTCAGTTTCAATTGAGAAGTAAAGGCGGAGTTTTCAATGATGTTTTCTTTCAGTTCGTTCGAATAAATTATTTATGATTTGCCGGTGCTTTTCTACCTTTTATCTCTTCAAGTACCATGGGGATAAACCTCGGAAGTAGTTAGATTTATGTATCGAAAAATCTCCGCTCTTGTATATAGCGCTTTAACTCCAATAGCTCAGATCTCTTTGCATTATTATACATCCCCTTTTACTGAGAATGAGAACAAACCAATTTTATAGGATAGTTTTCTAAGCGATTTTATTGCCATCTAAAATATCCTTTATGGGGATCTGGCGCCTTCTTGTGTAAGTTTTATTTCAAGCACTTCTAATATCCCGAAATTGTTTCACAAGTAAGCATCCAGAAAGTTTTACTAAATTAACAGTTATTAACACCCCCTGTTTTGCACTGCAACTTAACTGCATTTGAAAATATACATGAATACACTGTTCCTTTAGTTTTCTAAATGCATACTAAGTCAATCTTGAAACATGTATAAAAATAACAACAGCATATCCACATTACTAGCATATGCCGAAGTTGGCAATTTGCGAAGTTCAAAGGTTGTTTGTTTATAAGGCAATTACTACGCTAACTAGGGGTATAGATGTTTGATTGAACTATAAGACAATGTTACAATTAATATCATAGAATGTATGAAAATAATTAGCAACGTATTAATCGAAATGTTAAAAGAAAGTAAGACATTTTTCTGTTAACTCGCCGAACGGAAGATAAAGGGAATTTACCACAAGTTGTTGCGATATAATCGTTTGCGTAATTTGTACGTCATGACTCCTTTCATCGAATTACCTGAAATCCTATCCTTAAGATCAGAATTAAATAGCGTAATAAGTATCATTTTTTTGACTTACGAATAAATGGTTAGGCATCGAGCGAACATCATAACTTAGGTAATTTTGTACGTCAAGTTTTTAGGTTTGTAATTGGCTAAGGTTTTATGACTGGCATTCGTTTCTTCCTCACTCTTGGAACAAACGTTTGCATTTTGACTCTAAAGAAGGATTGTTCTAAACGACATTATGTGGTTTTCGATTTCGGTTCTTATACTCATCGAACCTGAGGGTCTGGCGGTACCCATATATGGCCTCTTCGACCCAAGGTCATCATCAATTAATTTTTCAGGGCGTAAATATCCCAAGTGTAGCTTCCTTCGGAAGGGAAGTAAAATCGTTGGTTTCATGTCATAGATTTGCGACACGTGAAAGAATCTCATGCCTAAAAGAAGAGGCCTCTGAGCAAAATATATCGGTCGTTTTATGCCCTAATTGAATGGGAGGCTAATGATCAAATAACTTAAAATCGTCCTTAACTAAAATAAACCTAACTTAAGTAAGAGTGTTACGAGAAAATAATAATTATTTTTTTAGTGAAAATGATTATAAGTTGTAAAGAAGGGTTCCTTGTGTACCGGATTACTGGAAATATTAAAGCAGTAGATTTTGAGCATTTTATATTAAATCATACGCCTTGTCCTTTAATACAATAGTTCTCAACCATTGCTAGTGACGTACCATTACATTCAATGCAGGATATTAGATGTGCCAGTAAGCAAATTTTAAGAGGGAAACGCGTGAGTTAATTGTACTACGTGCCTTCATCAAAGAGAAAAGGCAAGGAAACTGAGGGGTGGTGTGCGCCTTCTTCACGACAACACGCCTGTGCACACAGCTCTTGTTGTAAAGGAAACTATGAAGAAATGTGTCTTCAAGGAGATCGACCATCCACTCTGCAGCTCAGATCTAGCTCCCAGCGACTATTTCCTCTTCTCAAAACTCAAGAAGGACGTTCGAGGAAGGAAATTTAAATGTGACGAAGAAGTGATGGATGCTGTTTATGCCCATTTTGTAGCCAAAACTCCGGACAATTTGTTTTTTTTTGGGGGGGGGGTTGAAATGTTAATTCAAGGATGTGAGAAGTGTATTTCATTGCAACAAAGGAATATTTAAAAGCGAAATATAGTTTTTGTCTTTATAATATCTAGAAAATGGTTAGGCCGGAAAGTTATGGACCTACCTTCGTAGCCTATGCAATGGTGTCCATCTATTCAAAGCAGAATCAGTTTATTTGCTAACTGATAAACATTACTCCCCCATTTCTTGCAACTTAGTAATGTTGCTTGTGACATTGACGTCAAACGACATCAAGAATGATATCACCTAGGACTGAATTTAGTACTTTTAATATTTCGTTCGGTATGTTAATAGAAAAGTAAATTATAAGTAGCAAATTTATAGGAAACAGTGACCTTTTATGAAAGGTATTTACAGAACGAATAAAAACATATTTAATACATAACTAAAACTCAACAATGAGAGCTGAATCTCTAATATTATTAAAGAACATTTCTCGATCAGACGCTGATCAACAACAGGAACAAAAATAACGGCTCTACTGCTGAGTCCGTCATTTTTTACTTGGAAACTAGCGCGTTTACAAAGCGATATTCATTATGCAGTTCCGAGAAAAACGCTCATTAGATATGTACAGTACCCATTGCTCTTTCAACAGCAAAATCAACAGAAAAATCGGCTAATAAAAGGTTGTAGTGACATGAACACTTACAGGTATAAATTTTTTTTAAACTACAAGATACACTTAATATAAAAACGAAGCCACGCTTTCTAAAATGTAATCAATTCTTTATAGTGAATTAAAATACGAACGTAACTCTAATATTATGGAATGACAAACATACTTTAAATATTTTTATTGGCAACCCTGAGTTAACATTATACCTCACAGACGTAATTATCACATGCTGCTTATTGTATGAGTAAGGCAAATGTGCCTTTCTACCTATTGGTGATAGTTATCCTTAAGTACTGGCATTTATATTTGGGGAGCGGTGTATAATGAGATATGCTGTTGTAAGTTTTGATATACATTTTATGCTCTAGGAATTGAATAATTGCACCACGAATTATTAAAAAGAATTATACTATTTCGTTTACGAAAAATTTTAGTTAGGGTGATTATACTTTGTACCTCAAGGAATTCAATATTTGCTTTACTTTTTGTTCTGTAATTTAAGGTGAAAAATTAGTTTTATTGTGTTGGTTTTCGATATTGATATGTTAGCTATAGTTGAAGGGTTAGGAGTTTTTAGCGAATTAAGGAATAAAGCTATTGTGGTCGGCACCATGCAAAATCTGTTTACTTTTCGGCTATGTTATTTATTTTAGCGAATTCAGAAGAAATGTAAACTATTGCTGTTGTACCAATGGAAAGAGTTTTTACTAATCTATCCAATGGGAATTGTCGTATCTACTAGGCACCATAAAAAGTTTTAAAAAATCTTAAAACATGCTTAAATATTCATTCCACAGTTCTAATTTATCCACATATTTTAACATTTCTTCATTTGCTACCTGTTCTTCTAAGAACGTTGTATATATGTTATCTTATAAGCTTTGCAAAGCATTTATATTGGTTTAAATTCTACTGTAGTTTCGCTACGTATGAACAATCATCTGTTAAAATCAAGTCTGCCTTGCCGGTTGCCCAACATGCCAAATGCACTGTAAGGATTTTGATGATGCTTTTAATTTAACATTTATATGCGTTACCTACACATAGCTCTGAAAGTTTAATCAGAGATAGAGAAATGGCAGCTATATTTTTACATAAAGCGCATATACCACCGGGTTTAAATCTTACATTTTAAATTTTCTTCTTCTTCTCCAAACAATCTTGTGGCTTGTTTCATCTGTTTCCATGCATAATGTTACCTTCGATACTCAATATTTATTTTTATCACCTTCACTTGCCTTCTTGCCATAGAAGAACTCTAGCAGTTCGAAATATAGTGATTGCAAATCTGTTACTTATTTTGGTGTTTTATCCTTTTCTACTTATTGTTAATTTGGTTATATAATGTATGTCCGTTCTCTCTCTAGCTGTCGCAATTTGTATTTTTTCTCAACGAAACTCGGCACATAGCCAACACTTAATAAACGATTCGTCGAGTTCCTTAACCAACAAAATTGAACAATGGGGGGGGGGGGATTTAACCTATAGCGAACATTAAAAAAAATGAAATAAAACCGCTCTAAAGGCCGCAATATTTGCTTTACCACAACGAAACTCAGTAAAAAAACAAGTTTAAAATAAACTAATAAAGTAGTTTACGAAAATCATGGCAATCGGGCCACTCAGTGGGATATACATGAAAAACTTTTGGGAGTTAAAGAAAAATTGAAAAAGTGCGCTGTCGGCACCAATGTTTTTTCTTCATAACAAAATTCGGTATTGATTGATTTTTGATTTATTTATTTATGAACGCTCTTTAACATCTCCGGTCATCAGCGTCCCATTCAACTCAGGGCGTGAAACGACCGACAAATTTTGCTCAGAGGCCTCTCTTTCAGGCTTGAGGTTCTTTTTCGTGCTGTAAATGTACGACACGGAACCCACGGCTTTACTTCCCTTCCGAAGGAAGTCATACTTAGGATTTTTACGCCCGAAAAAACCCATCGGTCCTGGCCGGATAAAATTCGGTATATACTATTTAAATAGATAAGATAAACAGGTTCTGAAAAATAGGAACATTGGACTATTGGAAGTAAAGACAAACTTGAAAACCGAAATTTTAAAGTGCTCTTGCATTTAATTTTCTGTTTTTTTTTTAATAAAATGGGAAATTAATTTAAAAACACAAACGGTATTGATAACGTTGCATGTGTTTTTTTTTTCATTTAACAAAAGTATCGTCGTGAAATAGCTGTGAAATATTAATCTAATATGTATTTGAGAAATCTATTTGCAACTAATATCCTAAAGAAAAGGTTTGCTTTATATTTTTTCGTACAATAACATTTACATTAAATTTCAAATCCAATGAAAATGGATGAAACTTGCGATTGTTCTTTGCTGATTCTGTATATTTACTTGGTACATCGAAATTATTTTTAAATAGTAGCATGTTTTTGTTTTATAGAAACATTAACATTCTTAAATACAGAATATAACTGACACTTTTAAGCTTCTTAAATACAGAATATAACTGACACTTTTAAGCTATTTTTTCTCTATTTAAGTAAATGTGAAGATATTAATAGATTAGTTGATAAACATGCTTACATTTACAATATACCCACACAGTAATAGCTTTGTACCAGTGGTCATATACGAGTATATAATTTAATTAATAGTATGCCATTATTTCTTTATGGTTTAATCTTCTCAATAATTAGATTAAGGCTAAATTAAAAAATCGCTCTAACGGCCGCAGTTATATATTTTTTAAAATAAATTCGATAAATGACATTGAAATAAATACTAAAAATATGTTCTGAAAATCAGAGAAATCGAACTATCAGCATGGAATAGGGATTACCCACTATTTAAAAATCGAGCTAACTGCATTAATATATTTTTTGCAACGAAACTCCGAAATTAATATTTAAATAATATAAAAACATTTTCTTAACTTTTGGGAAATCGGGTCATTAGGAGTGGGGGGGTTTATGAAACCCAAATTTTTAAAATATCTCTAGCGGCACCAATATTTATTTCTTCTAAACAAAATTCAGTATATATAATTTAAATTAAACAAGAAAAATAGTTTCCGAATATTAGCGAAATGGGACCGTTAGGAATTGGGGGTACATTTTAAAATTCAATTTTAAAAAGCGCTCTTTCGTTTAATTTTCTCTATATATTGTTAAAGTAAAAAGACAAGTAAATTAATCGTACAAGCTGCATTTATAATGATGCACGTGTTTTATATTTAACAAAAGCATCCTCCAGAAGATAGCAAATGTGAAATATTAATCAAATATGTGTGTGAGAATTTTTTTTTATGTAAAAGCGCTCTGCAATAACCTTAAAAACTTTTACGTTTTTTTGTTTTTACTACAATAACACTTAAATTAAACTTCAGAGCTAATTAAATCCATATAACTTTGGATTATTTTATTTGATTTGAACATTGTGATTGTTTTTGAATAGTAACATGTTTTTGTTTTATTGAAACATAAGAAAATCTTCTTTTTAAATACGGAAACATTTGTAATTTCTTTCTATTTTAGTGAGCGTAAATATGACATCAATTGGTCATGTCGTAAATATGGTTGCATTTAAAAATATTTACATTTACCCACAGCTTTGTCTATCAGTGGTCAAACATTTCATTTAATTAATAGTATACCTTTGATTCTTGTGTTTTAATCTGAATAATAATAATAATAATAATAATAATAATAATAATAATAATAATAATAATAATAATAATAATAATAATAATAATTCTAAAAATGTATTTTTTCTCGTATAATACTTGTAGAATTGTAATTATAATATCCTCCCCCCATAATACCGCACTGTAATGCTATGACTTATATTCACTTTGGATTTTCTGTTCATTTTTATTAAAAATTGTCCAACTCGGTGAGGAATTCTTTTACTTTATGCAGCTCATGCGTGACAGACTTTAGAACTTCTTCAGCACACGGTTATCAGTTACTTAAGCCCGC
The DNA here is from genome assembly GCA_030762175.1 of Metallyticus violacea. Taxonomy (NCBI): domain Eukaryota; kingdom Metazoa; phylum Arthropoda; class Insecta; order Mantodea; family Metallyticidae; genus Metallyticus; species Metallyticus violacea. The sequence goes on along the minus strand of CM060833.1, from coordinate 131,234,910 downwards.
TCTTCTTTCACTAAAGTGATTTACTGTATCGGAATGAATGAATGAATGAATAGTGTTTAACGCCCGTTTTTGTTACAGAGGCACCACAGGCGATGGGCACTGATGATACATGAAATGAAATGATATATTGGGAAAGGATTTATTTTTAAGGAAGGAATCGTTCCAGGCCTAAGTACCTCCCCGGCATTTGCCATTTATGAGGACTGAGGAAAACCTGGAAAAAACCTCAGTCAGGGAGGACGGTCCTGGCTGGATTCGAACCCCAGACCTCCCGCTCACAAGTCCGCGCCTTAACGACCTCGGCCACCCGTGGCGGTTTTTATTTACTGTATCTGAAAACAGTTATTACTACATCTACTAGATGCCTCCCTATCACTTCCCTTCCTGCATCTATCTACTCTTAACCTCACATTTGCACTTCTTATGTGCTTTTATTAACACTAAACTACTTTTTTAGAATTTATAAATATAATTGATTCGAACCCGCGTCATTTCGGTTCCAATCCAAGCGTCTAGAGTGGGCGCTTCAAGAACAATGCTGAAGATAGTTTCAGATTTTCCTCATATAGTGTCTAACCCTAATTCAAATTATAAATTAAGTAATTTAACCGAAAACCCATGAAAAGTTATTAAAAGTGCCCAGAAATTATTAAATGGTTATACTTATCCATAATAACTCATAAAACAAGAAAGTGTGACGTCACTTAAACATACCAACACGAAAACAACCATTGTTTGACCAAACTCCATATATAAAAAAAAAAAAGTGAACATCTATAATTACTTACCGAATAAGAAAGGAAATAAATTCAAAATAAGTGAAGAATTAAGCTCATTAATAGTGAAATGTTAAAAACACATAGAACATAAAACATTTTTAAAAATATTGCAATGGGCAACATAACTAGGATTCTTGCGGTATTTTAACAGACAGTTGGCAAAAAAATGCAATTCGTAATTAATTCATATTCACCGGTAGCTTTAACCTAACCTCTGGTGAATCCTAGAAACCGGTGGACTCCTTTACGTAAGTATAAATTGTCAGCGGATTGTGTTGTTCTGGACTGTTGAAAATATTGGAAATGAATAAAATGTGTTGTATTTGTGTAAAAAGGGCACCGCTAACATATAAAAAAGTGCGGGAAATGTGCTTTATATCCCGCGTTGATCTTATTACAGATGGGTCACCTAATCTAACATATAAAAAATCTAAATGGTTACCAATCCGTGCGAAAATCGTATCATAAGTGAATGTAAAGTGCACCACTCTACTTAATTTATGGGCATAATGCGTGTGAACAATGTGTGCTCTCGTCCCTTGTCGCAAATTAATGCAAGATGATAAACGAAATAAATGAGAGCAACAACAACCTAAGTACACGCTTCTTTTCAGTACAGTTTTGTTTCTATTACTAGGAACGTTTGCAGGAAGAATTGCTACTTGGTTCAAGAACCGTTCGGGACTAGTATTCCTTTCAGGGGGAGGTTGTTATCGATCATGTGTGCGACTACATGTATGGAGATTGGTGGAAATGGTTCATGTTGTTAAGGAGAATAGAACAAATTCTGTCATTCTTATATTCTCAGGAATATTAGGTAGTTTTTTTACATTTTTTGATTTTAGTGATAACAGTTTCATGTAGAATAGGAATAGGTTAGTTGTTTCTGAAAACTGGGGTGTTAATTCTATTTCGAAAATATATTTATCTCATTCTGTAGATTCAGGATATCAAAAAATCAAAACATATACATAATTAAGATGGATTAAATCTAAAATATTCATCTATATTGTATTAGTGTGAGCTATCAAAACATTTGAAGGATATGCATTTACCTTCATTACCTAATAATTAAATCTTTGGGTAGCTCATTATAGCTACATCTGAACTGTCGAATAGTAGGCACCCTGCTGTTAACATGCAATTTGTTGATTTCGTGATACATTTAATGCAATTTTCAGACAGGTTAGGTCCAGGTTGTATATCTCTGTAAATAATCTACTGAAAACTGTGGTGTTAATTCCATCTTAAAATCATATACATTTGTTTATTTTGAAAAATATTTTAATATCTTTTCACGATAAAATAAACTTGGGTGTAATGTTTGATGGAGCAGATTAAAATAAAGCATTTTGTATTCCAGTTCCTTGATAGTGCAAGTTCATACAAGAGTGATGAAAAGGTACGGCATAATTATTATAACACTTACTTTCATATTTTCAACTATGCTAAAAAGTTTCTAATGTTTCAGTACACTGATCAACTAATCGTATTATTAAAACAGCAAAGTTGAAAGTTTTCATCCCAAGACTTTTGCATGCATTAAATGAAGATGACCCTAAAACAGCATGTGCTGCAATTGCTGAGGACACTTTCGCAAACGTTGCTCAATCAGTAGCTCAACGTACTCGGAAGTGTATCGACGCGGATGGTGGACATTACTTTTCGCTTAGAATGTTTCTATCTTGTAGCAGTCTTCAATAAAGCGGCGAATCAACCACTCCTGTAGAAGATGGTAGCTCTGAAATGCAATGTTTTGAGTCAAACTACTTTTATCTTGTTTATTACTTTAGAGTGCAACTTTTAGTATGTCGTTAAAAGTTGTTTGTTACTAAGTGTAACAACAGATGAATTTTGTTCTTTGAACATTTAATTTCGGTTATTGGAGAAATGAAATTTTGCTTTAGTTCTGCTCTTGTTTGTGAATTTTTTTCGGGTTTTGCACTTGCTGTTTTGAACTGTTCTGTTCGCTATGCACAACATATCAAATGAATTTGAATAAATTCTGGCTCGAATTTGATACACTTTATTTTATTTTTGGTACCCTACGAACATTTTCTTATATATCTTAAGTATCTACTACTATCTAGCCGAGAACCCTGGTTAATGATATGTACTTACATAACAGGACCATGTCTAAATAACGCCATGTGCACCATTCATTGAGCATAATCTTTCAGCATTTCTATTGTTAATAATTGTGAAGTGCACACCCGAACACACAAGTTACAGTAACAATTATCTACATTAGTCAGAAAATGGCTGACTGAAACGGGCGGTGAATTTCTGCATGACGGCAATTCTTACAATATTAAATAATTTACTTTGTGATTTAGGACATTAGTGTTTTTTTTTGTTGTTTTTTTTGTTGTTGTTTTTTTTTTTTTTTTTTTTTTTTTTTTGCGTCTAGGCATCTGAACATCCATCTTGTTTGATCGCAAAGAAAAACATTTTCTCTGCTGTTTAAAAGCTATGGGTGGTTATTTTATTTTCTGCATGCATGAAGCATTTGCGATGACTTTTTGTCGTTTGTATGGAAAATAGAGAGTGTATTCTTTTCAAGCTGGAAATGTTTCAAAAAACGAATTGAACTATATAAGAATACACACACACACACACACACACACACACACACGCACACACGCACACTGTATCTTTGATGTTGCTTTATGTAAAAACCACCATGCACCGCTGCATATTTACAGGGGAAATACAAATGAAGAGGAGTCTGTGAAGCTGTTATATGACATTCGCAAATAACCAGTACTGTACAAATTGCAATATTTTCACAGCTCAGAAAAAAAAAACTGACAGTAAATATTAAATCCCTCTAATGAAAATTTCACAATGTACTTAACTCTGTGTGATATTTTAAAAAGTTAAAGCGTGCGAGTCTGCTGGGATATAAAGAAGCTATCCTCTTTTTAAATAAAATTATCGTATATAATTTAATGCTTATTAGGAAAAACTCGTTCTCTTTTCTGCTGCAAATGAGCCTCTCAAATATATCTGTTGATACATGCATACCGATTTTACAGTTAGTCACTTGTTGCTTTAATACATGATAAATTGCACAAATATAATATTTATACAGAGGATGTCAAAAATGTATACACACTTCAAGCAAAGAAAAAACTATGTTAACATAACAAAACTGAATTCACACAAACAGAAAATGATGAGCACTAATCATCATAGACTTTTACAGTTACAACAGTTGCTCTCAAAATGCCCACCATCGCCGACGATACACTTCTGAGTACCTTGAACTACTGATTGAGCAACGTTTGCGAAAGTACCCTCAGCAATTGCAGCATGTGCCGTTTCAATTTCTTCCCGAAGTGCTGACAGTATAGCTGGTTATCCGTGGTATGCAACATCCTTAAGAGTTCCCCATAGGTAGAAGTGCAACGAGTTAGATCCGGAGAACGCGGTGGAAACTCACGTGCACATTGCTTTGTGCATTTCTGCGGTGAGTGCTCAAAACGTTTCAAAATCATAGCCGAGGACGCGGGGCTTGTTACTGTGCGAGGTCTCCCAGATCTGCACTTGGGAACATCGCATACGGTACCATGAGTCTCAAATTTGTCTCGAATGCGTGCAAGTGTTTCTCGCGTTGGCGGTTCTGTTCTGTACGCGCGTCCCCATTGCCTTTGAACTTCAACAACATTTTCGGTTTTCCAATACCACTTCAAAATTGCTTTTCGCTGTTCAAACGATAATCTTGGCTCCACTTTGTTGTAGCCGCTAGCTTAACGTAATATGAGTCACATCTGTTTACAGAACATCATACGATAATCTTGACTTCATTTGTTCACCTGTCACGTAGCAACGCTATCATAATATATCCCTACCTACGAGGAGTCATTTGAAACATTCTCTTAGACGCAATTTACAGATGAAGAAATATCCCTTTCAAAAGTATTTGCTCTTAATGCGCCTAAAAGAAAATATGAGTCCACCACAGGCCGTTGTCGCGGTGTCTTCAGTTATGAAAGTTTGTGCAGCTCTGTTGTTTTCATGTAACTGCTTGAGAAATACAATTCTTAAGTCAGTTTAAAATATAATCAGACACATAGGTAGATTGGAAATAAAGTGATCATGTTAGGTTTAGGCTCCAAACTATATGTGTAGGTTTAAGTATAGTAGTAATAAAGTCGTAATATATTGCTTTCAAATTATGTTTATCATAGAGACGTGATAATTAGATATTGTGATGTTTTAATTTGTTTTTGTAATTTTGTATATCAAGGCTATTTTGGGTTTGTGATTGATTCAATTGTAATCATTTTTGTACATATGGACTGACTATATGGGGTTATGAGCAAAGTGGTTGTTCATCAAGGAATTGAGGAACACAAAAGAATTGAAAGAATACTTTTGATCACTTTATAATAAATCGTACTTATAATTTTGTCCATCAAATTTCGAGTGTGCAGCTTGTAGAAAGTTTGTGAGGTAGAGAAAAAAATGGAGGAACAAGAAGGTGCATTTTATTGATTTTAACTACATTTTTGTAGCGTATATCCATTCAAGAGCAGCATTTGCATGTTAAAGGAAATTACTTTCACGTTTCCTCCATCTTAATGGCGTCGGCCATAGTAATGTCACGAGCTGCGAATTACGTTTAAGTATATTTCCATTCGGTGCATTAATAGCGACGTACCGTCTACTACGATTCTGCTAGAGTTACAATGCACGGCTATTTATCTTTTTTAAATAATTATAATCTATTGTTAGAATAATAATATTGTCCTTTTGAAAACCAACCTATCTATTTCTAGAAATAAAATGCATATAGTAGTGCATAAGCTATGTCATGTATTCTGGTGTGTTTAAACTATTTTATTAGTGGTGGTGATGATGAGGGAAATGAAAGTTTAACCTTTGATTATCGTAGTCTGAAAGATATTTATAAATATAATATAAAATATCGTTGTGTAATTAGTGACACAAGATTAGATGTAGGAAATGAAAATCATGTCTTGATTGGTCTTTTGTAATAACATTTAAGGAATTCGTCTCAACGACATAAATAGGACTTGAAAATAAGTCAAACTGGAACAAAAATTTCATTATGGACATTATGAAAATTAGAGAAATAAAAACATAATAAATGAAATATGAAGCAAACCCAAAGCAGTAAAGTTTAGGTTAAAATTTGCCTGTCGCGACTCTATAATTAATTAATTATATTATTATTATTATTATTATTATTATTATTATTATTATTATTATTATATGTGTGAGTGTGCGCGCGCTTAACTGCTAACGCCATTGGCACTACATGTAGTCTATAGGCTCTTTCGCAATTCTGCTGCAGTGCTTTTGATAAATTTGTTCTAGTCAGTATTGTTAGATAATTGTATTGTTTCAAATTCTGTTGCGATTATTTAATTTATAATTTAATATTCAATATTTTATCATTTATCTAAGAAAACGCATTTTCCTTAATGGAGTATTTGTCACATTTGCATGTAGAACTCAAATCGATTTGAATACGTTTTTCGGATTGAAAATGAGTATACAAACGTGGATTCAAGAGCCAAGCACGATCCTGTTAAAACTGGGAATGGAATGGAACGGAATGAATTCAATCGGATTGAAATGCAAATGGGAGTTCTACTGAGATCGAATTGAGTATATTAATGAACTCTAACGTTAGTTATTTTTATCATACAAAGTTGGTCGCCATTTCATGTTTACCCAAGAGATATGTATGAGCATTGTTCTATTCCATTTAACCCTCTGAATTATCTGTTTATCTTTCCAAAATTTACTTCTTGAATGTATAATTAACTCGTTAAATAGAGTGTTCGTACGTTACCCATATAGCTACAGACCTGCATGCATACATGTATATACAGAACACATCGATATACTTTTAAAGTAATTGTTATGTACATATACACAAACGTGTATAGAATCCTTACTCTTGAGCCCCCCCCCCTTCATTTACTCACCCGCTCTCCAACTCCCCCTTTTTCTCTATAGCCATTAACCTTCTTTGTCAGTTCTTCCCTAGAAATATTCCCGAATTGTGTATCTCATGCACCACCATTCTCCGGTAGATGTTCAAACCTCTATTAAAAGCTGAAAGTTCAACAGAATGTAATAAATAAAAGCCCCAAAATTAAAGAAAATAACAATAATTAAAATTTCTTTGTCTGTGGGGAAGGAATAACGAATCTATACATTTCGAATAGACGACAGAAATATTTCTTCGCGCCAAGAAACCGCTACTTCTCACGCTGAAGTTCAAGGCAAGTTCATAGTAAGCCCTAAGTAAGGCTATAACGTCATCACAACCACAAGATGCACTATAATCTCCACCAATCGGGGATATAGGGTAGGGGGAGATAGTCTTGGATGAGACAAGGAAGAAAAGGAAAACAGCAATAACAACACAAGTTTCTGCAAAAAGTACTGATTAAATAAAAGATTTTCTTTGCAATCATTAATAATATTTGTTACAATAATGGTTTCTTATTACACTATGCAACAATGCTCATCTTTCAGTATTGTTCAAGTTGTAATCTGAGTTTCTCGTTAGCTATTTAATGCACTGAGTGAAAAATTAACTTGCGCGGCAGCGGGCTACATGAGCCGCGCATCCTGTACGCAGAGCCTTATGGTAACAAGAGTGCGCGCTTTATCAAACTACTGGATGTACTGCATAATAATAATAATAATAATAATAATAATAATAATAATAAATTATTTAAAAAAAGACATGTATCCATGTCCTCGAAAGTATGAACTACTTTTCCTTTCTTTCCAAACACTACTGGCATTGACTAATAAAATTACCCATAGCTCCTCTTTATTCCCTTGAGGAAACTATTTCTTAAGAAATGCTTGTCTTCAATTCCTCCAAAATGTGTCTCACTAACTAATCACACAAAAAACAATGAAATTTGTGTCACTTCTCGACGTAATTTCTCTGCAGCCGTACACATTTTTCATAACGTCGACGCCATGATTTCGTGGCCGCTGCGAACGCCTCTATAGGAGTCTGTTTTGACCATTGGAAAATTTCTGATGCAATAGAGGCACGCAAGGGAATATGCGACCACGGAGAGTGTCTTTCATCGTTGGAAACAGCCAAAAGTCACTAGGAGCCAGGTCAGGTGAGTAGGGAGCATGAGGAATCACTTCAAAGTTGTTTTCATGAAGAAACTGCTGGTCACGTTCGCCCGATGCCCTGGGGCGTTGTTCCATTGCTCGATCATGTCGTCAGACCGGCTTGTGCGAGATTGCTTTGGTTTGTTGTCGCGCGACGATCTGCCTTCCTTGAATTGTCACACCCATTAGACATATCCATGACACCATCACCACATATCTCACTCAACTGGCGATGAATTTCAATGGGTGTCAAACCACGCAAATGGAGAAAACGAATGATTACTCACCATTCTTGTAATGTAAACGTAGCCATTTTGAAGTATCAAAAACAGATCTCGCTCTCGCCGCTGCCATAAGAACTCTGTGTGCCGTACAGTGCTGCCATTTCTGTCATTAATTAACAATGAGTACCCGCGTATTTTAAAACAAACTTCATGTTTCTATCTGTTTCCAGTCCTAATAAAAAATGGGAGGTATTATAACTTAAATGCACCTCGTATTGAACCCCCATAGATAATAATCGCTGGGGTTAGATCGGGGGACCGGCCGGTTCAAAATTTCTTACTTATCGTCAAACACTTCCTCAATTGCTGGCTGTATGGACTGTCGCAGAGTCCAATTTATGAATCGCACGACGACTTGGAACTTTTCTTCAAATAATCATGAAGCTCGCGGTTTTCTGCAATGGCCTTCACTGTCATTGTAGTTGGACTGTAACTAACCTGTGCTGGAAACTCATAAGCTGTTGATGCATTTACCAATGTATGAAGATTTAACAATGTTTCGCTGCAACTGTGTAATTTTGATTTTAAACTTTGTTCTATATAACAGCACTGCTTTTAGTATCTTATACATCTTTCACTCTACTAATTTATATTGCTGCAGAAAAATATTTATTCCCGATATGTGTAAGCTAACTTTACTTTTATGGGTGCTTTTAAAGATCAGCTATCTAGATATTTTCTTTACAAGTAACGTTTTATTTTATATTTTATTTATATGACGCCTATTCTTAGAAACAGTCTTTACGGCCTATCCCCACTAATATATGAATGTAATATTAAGTGCATGTTGCAAAACTAATCATTACATTGTAATAATATTGTAACTAATAATAATTATTGTGTATATGTTTGTATCATAAGGTTTAAATTCAATATGTGAATTGTATGTCGACATAAGAGAAAGTTCTCTGGTGTGGCTGTTTACGGGAGCCCGGAACGCCAAGGAGGCAACAAACCGTTATTCAAAGAAAGAATAAATCCAAAGGGACCCGTTAATGCCGCTTCATAAAAGACATACCTTTTGCAAGTGTGAATAAAGTCAATGCCTTTTAAATACGTTAAGGGGAATGAACTCGTCGGTTGCACAGTTAACTTTAAACCAACCAATGAAAATAAATGTTTTAAACTTTCAAATAGTAGCAGGTGCATGCCTTGGCAGATGAGTATAATTCAAAATTTTAAAGCAAGGCGCTAAACCTGCGCTGCTTTGTGACTACCTTAAAAATGAAATCAAATTTAATCTACAAAAAGCTATAATTAACATTATTAACAAAAATAAGCCCTTGGTGAAGCCAATGTCTATTTAATTTAAATCCAATATATAAGGAGGTGTTTGCTCCGCTTGGGCATCAGTTCACTTCGTACATTCACCTCAGTTCCGATACGCCACCTCAGTCCAGTTCATACGCTCAATTCAGAAACTCAGTTCGGCAACTCAGTTGATATATCGTATATCCAGACCATCAGATCAGATAATTGCAGTTCATAGGAGCAGTTCAGATGATCAGATAAACAGATTCAGTTCAGCTCCTTGGAATTCGGGGCAGTTAAATTTATATTCCACGGAGCAAGTTATCTCGTACGCAGAACACCAGAGGACGCGAAAGATCTTCGAACAATAAATTACCATACTTGATTATTAAATCAGTTGATATCCTCTCCCAATCCTGTTGAGCACAGGTCACACAATAGATACACAAAACCTTTAGATATTGTTATGAAGCGTGGACAAAATACAAAGATCAATAGTCAAATAACGATACACCACTACAAAATATGGCGATCAGCAACTAAATGCTTCATAATTGGCTACCAACCTTCTGTCATACATCAAACTGCTTCTTTTATAATAAGTTCCAATTCCTCATTCCTTCTTTTTTTTCTTTTTCACACGCCTAAAGCTTTAAACACCTTTACTTCGTTATATTCTTCATTTGATTGTTGACTGACATGAATTAAAGGTCCGTTACCTTTAAACAGATCTATAGAGTCATATTAGCTTTTCTGATCTTGGGCATGCAGAGATGTGGATTAACAATAGTAATGATCTGTTACCAGTACTCTATTGGTTCGAAAATTTGACGAAATGAACCCCTGAATGAAATTTTAGGCACTATAACGGAGTTGTCTAATAACCGGGAATACCTCTGGCCCTCTTAACTTCTTGAATGCTCAGTGATAGAGACACTACAGATGAAAGCATACATCATTTTGTAGGCAATAGCTTATTAGAAGGTTTCGAAGTTCCGGAAGAATATGCCTATCCCGGGTTTCACCTTCTCTGTTCCAAATAGTCCCACAAATTTCTATAGTATCCAAATTGGGAGATGTACAGGACTAATTGAGGTGAGAGAGTGATGCGTAATATTCGTCGCGAGTCTTTTACACGCATAATAATTATTATCCTGGAAGACAGAAGCATCCACATGGAGTGTATTATATAGATATTCACTAATGGGCAATGCTTTGTCATTCAGAATATTGTGGAATCCGTGCTGGTTCAAGGGTACAGTCAATGTATGAGAAGGCCTAGTTAGACCGTCGCAGAACTCTCTCCAGCTTGAGCTACACCTGCAGCGCACTCTAATGAAAGGTTAGAATGGCTGTAGAGAGCATACTTTGCCTCGAGCCATTGAAGTAAAAATAGGAACAGATTTATCGGACCACATTGTACGTTTCCAGTTCTTCAGAGTGAAGATATGCCATCTAGCGCATGTCAAACTTTGTGAACCTGTATTAATACTGTGCAAGCTGTTTCCTTCTCAGTTCTCTTACGAAAGTTGGTTGGATGGACATTTCATTACTATCTGAAGAGTAGTTTATCCCAGTAGTTTATACTTTTGCAGCCTGTGGTGCCTCACTAGTAAAAATAGGCGTTAAATACTATGAGATAAAAAAAAAACCCGCGTTTTGCATAGGTCAGAACATTTTTCCGTCCACTGCTAGGACGCCGATTCGAGGTTGATTTTGAGGTATGCTGTTCTTCGTACTCCCCTTAAAAGTTTGTGACGATGCATCTACAAACTGGGTCATATTTCATTCACTTTGTGTTAATTTATGGTATACACCTGAAGAGGGAATACGTTTAGAATAAAAGTTCAAATTTTAAAGGTAATGGAACGTGTAAAGAAGAATGACAACGCAAGATATTGTGAAGATTTTTTTTCGTATGTTAACCCTAACAAATATAACACAGGGTTATAGAATTCGTTGTTTTTTATTAGCAGCTCAAATGTTGCCATCTGGTGAGCAGTTCTATGTCAATGTTCAATATGCACTAATATTTACATTTAATTATGAAAATAAAAAAAAAAAACTATCAACAGATATAATGTAGCTCAATTTCAGTTTTAGTTTGCTTAAAGTACTTCGTTCAGATTTTTTCTACAGCATTTCCTCGTCCTTGAAAAGCAAAGCCGGAACTTTAAGAGTTTAGGCCTATTTATCTGCTAATTATTACTGCGTTCAGCACCCCGAAGACAGACAGTTAGCTAGGACTGTTCAAAGAAACTTACAATTCAAAAATGCACACAAAAGTTTAAGATAATGTAAACATTTTATGTGTAGCACAATGGTAGGCTGTTAAGAAAACTTGCACCACTTGCAGATAAGGCATTGCCATCCTGTTTTAGAACAATAATCCTAAGGAAAGTTTTTGGCCCTGGGATATGGCACCAAGCGAGAGAAGGAAACAAGTTTGCCCATTTTGTTTGCGGTTATTGCCAGTAGACCTTGTCATTTCCCTTTTGGGGGATGGCGTTATTACAAATATTTTAAACCGCAATATCCCCTCTGTGAGCATAAGGGACACATTGCTAGCCGGATAGGGAAGGGGGAGTGCTGCAATCAGTGGCGGTTGAACCTGAGCCCTAAATAAAAGGCATAAATGGCAGTTGCCAGGTGTAATATTACTGAACGTTATAGTTATGTTTAAATATATGCCATGTTTAAAAATGGATTAATAGCGCCTAATAAAAGATTAGATAACCTACTCAAGACTTTAACAGATTTTCGGTTTTATTTTATATTTTTGGAGAAATTCTATAGGCAATTGAGTATATTTAAAATGAAAAATAAGGCTCTTAGAGATACAAAACAGCCAAATATATAAATCTAAAAAGCTTCAAACTTTGTCCTTATTCATCAATACATACAGATGCTCACAGAACAAAAAATTGCGGGATTCTTGAAATCTGAATAGGTTACAGCCTCTTCGGCAAATCGCCTTGTTCATATACGGAAAATATTAGCAGTTTTATCCAATAAGCTTAGGTCTTTCATACTTGTATGGGTCCTTTAATGCCTAAAACGCAAATAAAACCTTCAACGAGTGGGATGTTATAATAGAATAGCCCTATACTCACTGTTAATTCAAAATAAAATAAAACAAATAAAGCAACTGCTTAAGTCAGAACTAGAACTTTATACCCTTATAACACTAAACTCTCTTCCTTACTTTCCTAGTTCGCTGTAGTATGATAGATAAGCTTTAACAACTGCTACAGTTTGGTTATTTATGTTATGAGACTGCTGGGAGCGTCTACTTATTGGTTGTTGAATAATGTTTAACTCCCGTGTTATTTGCTGAAGCATCACAGGCGGTCGCCACGTGATACATGATATGAAATTATATATTGGGAAAGGATTTTTATTTAAGTAAGGAAACACTCTTTCCTAAGTTTATGGCACCTCCCCGGCATTTGCTATTTATGAAGACTGAGGAAAATCTGCAAAAAATCTGTCAGGGAGGACGGTCCTGGCGGAAATGGAACCCCAGATCCCTCGGCTCATCAGTCTGCGCCTTAACGACCTCGGCCACCCTTGGTGGTGCTACTAATTGGGGAAGTGAGGCCGCCACAACGAAAAACGGAGAGTATTTTTACTTTAATATAAATATTTTACTGAAAATGTAAAATGATACTGTATTATAAGATGTATCGAAAATGATACCCCTCAGCGGCAATACATTGTCGACATCTACGTATTCCTGTATTTCATCAGGCTTTTCTGTAAGAACTCTAGGATCGAAATACGTTCCTTTTCATTAGGACAACTTGTCACTCTTAATTTTTATATCAAGTTGGTGAACAGTTTCTGTATTTGGAACATGATTACCAAGACATTTTATTGTAAATCGCCTTACCACTTTTCAATCCGTTTTCACATATTTATTGCACATAAAAATCTCCTAAACTATATCTATGTAGAGGCATAATGTCGCACTGTCGAGCGGACATGTTCTTACAGAAGAGAAATGAAATGAAATACAGGAATTTCCTACGCACATGCCTGCAATGTATTGCCGCTGAGGGACATCATTTTCAACATCTCTCATAACACACTTATATTTTCAGTTTTAAATGCATCATCATTTTTTTTACTTTCTGTAATATATACCTGCATAAAGTGCGTACACTACAAGACTTAAATCTTACATATTAATATATTGTTTGTCTATCTTCAAGATTTTTAACACTTTCACCTGTCTTCTGTCTTTGAAGAAAAACAAAAGTTGTTCCATATATAGGGAAAATGTAAGTTTTTTTTTTTTATCTATTTCTGCTTTTCTAGTGTTTACTTTTATATATATATATATATATATATATATATATATATATATATATATATATATAAAAGTAAATATCACGCAAGGCGACTCTTATTTCACTTTTCATGGTTGTCTTGCTCAAGCGATTCAAAATAACCCGACTGTATTCCATATAATTATCGGAAATTATGTTTACTTTTAACAATATAGCCTAAATGATAATATGCAATTTTAGTTCCTTCATATATGGGAATATAAAATAACGTACCTATTAACAAAACTGAGCACTGCAAAATGAAATGTGGGCATTTTTCCAGTTTTTTTAGCAGAGAAGTTTAATTACTGAATCAACTGCGGACCCAGGTTGTAACGCATATGCTTTTGGTTTTATTTTACATGACTGGCGGAACTGCAGCCGGCAAGTAACTTAGCAACCTAACCAGAGTAATAACCCTATTTTGTAATTTCCACACGTTTGAATTTGCACGCTTAAATGCATAATTAAAACGAGTCTTTTATAGAAATTACGCCCCGCGTAACTGTGTAAAACATAACTTTTAAATACAAATATATTGCTCTAGACGCACAAAAGCTTTATATTATTTTGAAATGATTCGAATAATGCGTGAATTAATGATATAAACATGACCAGTAACAAAACCTACGACTTTAACAGAGTTACTTTGTAATTATGTCAGGTATTTGTAAATATGTATTTAACCTTGATTTCTCTTGTGAAATTAAATTAATTCCTAAATAATTCATTCCCTTTTATCCTCATAAGTTACATTAAAATAACAGTATGCGTTTTTATTCACTTTTATTTTTATGTTAAATAATTACATTTTAAATTTTCACTATATATTGTATCTAAAGCCAGCAGCACAATTAAGGTCAAACTGAATTTTAAAAAATATGTTGTAGTTCGAAAATAAAATATTGATGAAAATGGATTTACAATTATGAAAATTGAGAATTTTATTTTCATTATATTTGTGAAGATTATATATTGTTAATTTTTATAGTTTATTTTCATTTGTTAATTTTTCGCCTCTAAACACAGTTAGATGACATTTAATGAGACGCGAACTAACAGCTGTCAGCTAAAACAAATGTTTGCACGATTTAATTTGGAAGCAAATGTCCAAAAGAAACAGACAATGTAGCAGTAAGCCTAGTACCTCAGTTAGGCTGTTTATTACAGGCGTACTTTGCCCACCAGTTCCGAAGAGAGAAGCATGGAGTGTAGAAATCGTTTCTTCTTTGTCTATTTGTTTCACATTGGCTGTAGATAGACTTAAGATGTCCAAATATCTGGAGGAGAAGAGAGGAGAGGAGAGGAGAGGAGTGGAGAGGAGAGGAGAGGAGAGGATCTGAATTAAGGGGTTCTAAGGTCGGAACATTTTATTCAGTACTATATATTTCAATTGAATCACTTAATTTCTTCGTTTTATAATGAAAATAATTTAATATATATAATTTATGTCCAGTTTAATTAGCATTGCAGAAAATTAATGAAATAACAATTAAAGAAATTTACATCATTCGCCAAATAAAGCATTTACTTTGAAAATATAAAAAGTTCAATATATTGTATGCTTAAAATGAAAGAAACATTGCGGTTAAAATTGTCAATGCATTATATACCTTTTGTTTTTGTGTATTATTAATATAACATGTCACATTTTAGAAATGATATTCCATAATAAAATAATAAAATTATATAATTTATAATACATATTTAATTATTATAGAAACGTTTTGATATGCGCTGTTCTTAAGGAAAGCCTTACATTATCATCTTCACATTAGTTTAAATTTGTAGATTTTAGAACATTACATCCAAACCTCACTTCAACATGGTCTAACATTAACTGCAAGGGACAAATATGCAAAAGAAACTTGACATGGACATGTTTAAAACAGTTCTTTCACAGTGTCTATACCTAAGATTGAAAAGTTACAAAACTACAAAACAAAAAATACGTAATTATATAGAATGAAAACTGAAGGTCAGAACTCAAACCACTGATGTTTTGTATCGGTAGTATGTCATTAAACCACTGCATCCTTCCTTCAGTTTTTAGGAATTAAAATTTAGTTTTAAGAGAAAACTAAAATATTTAACATTATTCTTCTAAATAATAAATTAATAATAAAGAAGCTCATTTATATTTAAAAAGTATTAATTATTCTTTCACACTAAGTCGTATGTTCATAACCTCCTAACAGATAAAAAGCATAGACTAAAATGCTTGTCAAGTATTGTACCTATAATATTCCAGTCACCTCTTAATATTTAAAAAGAAATAGGTTTTGAGTATAAAACTGTATAAAATTGTATTGTATAAAAGTTTATTAAAAAAGAAGAGGTCGAGCTGGGTTCTGCTGGTAGGTAAAGAAGGGGAGGAGCGATTAAATAAAGTTCTGATGAAAATGAGACAGATCAGATGTGAAAAGGCTGCAAACCGGAGAGGGGATTTTGAAAAATAAATTTATTAAATTCAGTTGTGTGTGTATGGTATTGCTCTTTATCTTTTGTATATATTTTTATTTATTTTATTTTATTATCGGGATATATGTTTGTTTTATACTTTATGGTGAAATATTTAATATAATGTCCCGTATTAACAGACCTACTGTGTTATAAAGGCACTTATGGCCTGTCGAACCCGTGCGCTTGTTGGAGTTTTATTGTATTGGTGCCATGCACTACTACTACTATACTACTACTACTACTACTACTACTACTACTACTACTACTACTACTACTACTACTACTACTACTACTACTACTACTACTACTACCACGCTGCTGCTGCTACTACTGCTAGTGCTAGTACGACGACGACTACCTATTTGCAGTTAGAAGCAGGGATAAAAGCACTAGTGCTGCTAGTGTAATTATGGAATCTCTTGCTGCAGTGGAATCATAGAATCTCCGTGCGGCTGGCCAGTCCCGAGCGACAGCGGAGGGAGCCGAAGGTTGCTTGCTCAGTTATAGGATAATAATGCTTCATAAGCAGTGGCACGATAGCTCAGGCGGTTAGAGCATCATGCTATAGTTATGAAGATAGTGGTTTCGAATCCTACCATCCCAATGCTCTTTTTTTCTGCTCAATATAAGAGATTTGCCACAATTACAATTATTTACTCGGTAACATAGTATCACGCACAGAACGGCATATAAATTGATGTTCACTAATTTTTTCCTGCTACAATCAAAGGGGATTTGTCGCATATAGTGATTTATCCGCCCCTATCAATATATATTTACGAAAAGGAGGCGAGCGGAGGCCGTCGGGTCGTAGCGAGTCGCAGAAAACCACTGGATTTACCGGTTTCTAGGATTTTCCTGAGGTTAGCGTTAGCGTATATATATATATATATATATATATATATGTGTGTGTGTGTGTGTGTGTGTGTGTGTGTGTGTGTGTGTGTGTGAATTTTTTGCTAAATGGAATTAGAGCGTAATGTTCACCGTTACAATATTTCACCCGTCTTAAAATGCCCTCATTACAGTGATTTGCCTTTCCCTATCAATTTATATTTACGAGAAGGAGCAGAGCGTGGAGCGTCGGCCGTCAAGCTTAATATTTTACCCGTGTAAGAATTCACTATTGCTTTATTTTTCATAGGGCAACAAGCATGTTACATTATTTTAACACAAAAAAAAAAATACATTCCACATGAGATACAGCGTGGAGTGAACTACGGTGTCGCTTGGGACGTGCTAGCCACTCGGAGATTCTGTGATTCCACTGCAGCAGGAGATTCCATACGACTCCAGTAGCAGCAGCACTGATGCTTTCGGTTCTGCTTGTAATGTCACAGTCACCACTTCTACTACTAGCCTAATGGGATATACGTGTACTATATGTGCGGTGCGTATGCGCTCTCTTACGATAATGGGCACTAAATGGACATGTTTGTTGGTGTATACAGTCGGCTAAGAAAGGAAAAGTAGAAATGTTCTGATTATTCTGTTTCGTAAGGGAATGCTATTTACGATCAATATGTTCATAGAAATTCACTCGTGATGTCACGCGATTATTTCAAGAGAAATTCTTACAAGTTCGACTTCCAGACATAATTGGGAGCTAAGAAAATACTTTTAACCAAGCGAAGAAGAAACTCTGGGCACATTAAATACCGCCTGAGAAAATCCTCTTTAAAAATAATCTTGACCGCTTTTCTTAAGAAAGAGGAATTTCTTAGCTTTACGGGTTGCTATGAATTTACCAAAGTTAAAATCCTTAAAAAAAAAAAAAATGTTGCGATGTAAGCACTTAAACGGGGTCATCCTATAGCCAAGATGTAGATTATTTGAATGAATTTTGATCCAAGTATATATGATGAAAAGATTAACCCTAACCTCATGTTTCCCGATGAAGCTTGGTTCCCCTTAAATTGATAAGTATATTAATTCGCTAAACTACCAATACTAGGGTTCTGAAAAACATAATCTGTAATATCATAACCCCTTCATGACCAAAATTAAGAGTATAAGGTGTAGTTGGCGGTGATAGCCCAACATTTATTGGTTATGTGTAATTCATTTAATTGTGAAGGAACAACTTTTGCATTTCTCCAGCAAGATTGTGCGACGGCATATAAAGCCAATGTTTCTCTGAGGCAGTTCTTCAAGTGTTCGACGATGCAGTTACCAGTAACAACATATGATTCCCATTAAAGTGTGGATTCAGAGCAAATGCATACACACCTTAGTAGAAGCCAAAAATGACATCTGGCAAGAGATTAATTCAATTTCTCAAAGAGAACTAAGAAGGGTATCAGGTAGTTTTGAAGAAGATGCGAAAACTGTGTTGAAAATGAAGGCAGGTATTACACGGCCAGCCAGGGGTATTCGTTCGGCTGCATGAACTCTGCCCTGCAATGACGTTTTTTAGTACTTCAAAAACGCAAAGAATAATATTTCTCTATTTGAACGATGTTACACAGAAATTGCTTACACTTTGGCTTTACTCTGCAAGAATACAATTGAATGACATAAATATTCATATTATTTTATTTAAACTTTAAAAATAAGCTTACAGGAACGATTTTTAGTTGGAAATTTAAAGTAATAAGTATTAAAAATTAACATTATTCAAAGTATTTGATAAGTCAAGGAAATGAAGTTATGTTATCACTAGCGCTGTCGATTTTATGCTTCATTAAGAACGAAAAGACGATCAGTACTATATTTGAAGATAGGGCCCAGGTTCGATTCTCGGTAAGAATAATTATCTAATTGAAATGTTTAAATTCCTCCTCACACAGAAGAGGAGAATGGAAGGTGTCTAGAGACACCGAGGCAATCACTAATCCTGTTTTTTATGCTCTCTTTGACACATTTTAGTTAATTGATTTTTTAAAGCTTACCAGAAATAGAAGAACGAAGTTTGACGCTCAGATTGCGAATTAAACAAAGTCGAGAAAATACCATGTGCCATCCTTACCTGAAAGAAAAATAGACAAATAAGTTATGAGGTATAAATATGTTGCTGGAGGTTACTGTACATTCATAAATGCATAGCATACATAATTGATTACTTTCTTCTTTAACGCTGAGAAAAATATTAGAGTGTTTTCATAAATCATCTATGAAATTAAATAATGTCTATATCTGGCAATTGTTTAGTTTCTTATCATTGCATATGATCTGAGTTCGTAAGGATATCTACATTCATTATCTGCATATTTTGGTTTCGAAGCACAGTTCACTGTACTATATATATAATACTAACAAAGAATCGCCATGGGCAGCGGAGGTCGTTAAGGCGCGAACTCGTGAATGGGAAGTCTGGGTTTCGAATTCCGCCAGGACCATCCTCCCTGATTGAAGTTTTATCCAGGTTTTTCCTCAGTCTCCTAAATGGCAAATGCCGGGGAGTGCCGTAAACTTAGGTCTGGAATGTAATCTTCCTTAAAATAAAAAAAATCCTTTCCCAATTTCATTTTGGTGTCATGGGTTGATTTGGTTTATTTACGGATGCTCTTTAACATCTCAGATCATCAGCGTACCATTCAATTAAGGTCCTGAAACGGCCGACAAATTTTGCTCAGAGGCTTCTTCTTTCAGGCTTGGTGTTCTTTATCTTGCCGTAAATGAACGACACGGGACCCACGGCTTTACTTCCCTTCCGAAGGACGCCATACTTTGGATTTTTGCGCCCCGAAAAAATCCATCGATCCTGCCCGGGTTTGAACCCGCAATCTTGGATTTAGAAGACAAGTATGATTACCATTACATTACCAGGACCGACATGTATCATCAAATGTCCACCACCTGTGGTACCTCAGTAGTAAAAATAGGCGTAAAACCACCCATTAAAATACTAACAAGGCAAAATATACCTTTGCAATTTCGTATTTTTCCTTTTCTTTTTCAGATTCACAAAATTAGTGTGGTAAGGTGAGAAGGTATTTTTGAAAATTACAAGTTCTTTAGTGTATTAGTTAGCTTTCTCGTTTCTGAGTCATCTCCCAAAGGTTGTAATATGAAAAGTGGAAAAGGGAGTACCCTGTTTGCGCAGGAAGGCAGGCATATGCTATTTCTATCTACCACTTCATCCCGAAGGGTGAGCTAATTCAACCCCACATTTGTTTTAGTTTCCCGTGTAAACGGCTCCTTTCCTTGTCCTGGATTATCCCCAAGAGGGCGAAGATGTGGTCTACCAGCGAAGACAAGCAATAGGAGACGAACAAAAGTCTGAACAAACAAAAATTCCTAAGCCATCTTCCTTTGTTTGTAATGTTTAACGATGCCTGAAGGGGATGACGGTGGTGGTGTAATAATGAACCGGTTATACAGAGTGGGAAATAAAAATGCAACCCTTTTCATTTTTGAGTTTTAGATTAAATAATTACTTTTTCAAGTTGACATATCAAAAGACAGATAAGGTGAATGTTTTGTTTAATACATGAGAAATCTTCTGATGCTAATTATTCTTTTCGTTATCTTTTTCTGTATCATAATGGTGATATCTGTGATCTACTCAACTTTCTATCTTTTATTTTATCTCTGATTTTACCATCCTGTTTCTGACTCGTGGCGGGTCCTTGAATAAGCAGAACTTTGATATCTCTAGTAGCATAAAGAGCCATAGATTCTTCCTTAGCTCCATTTCTATCTTCAACTTTAACTTGATCCAGTCTGAGAAATTGAATTTGCCCGGCATATTATATTCATCTTGTAGCATATTCTGTGCTGGACATATTTACAAAACGAATAAAATATGCCAAAGTAAGTTCATATAAAATTGTAGACCTTTTAATAAGATATGTAGAAAACAAGATCAGTTTGATAGTAATATTATGTTCCTATATTTTATTTTTGGTTAGGGGTTATATAGTGCACAATAAAGAGAAAACGGAGACTCTTGGTTGAAATATAAAATTCATCATTTACAATTGAAAATACCAAGATGTAGACGAAATACTTTTAACTTTCCATTAGAAGTAGTGTTTAATGCGATAGCAACAAAAAAAACCGAATACTTTCAGGCCTAGTAATTGGGCTTTGGGAATAGGAAAAATCTTTAATTAATGTGCTGAGTTTATTGTAGAAGCGTTAAACTTTGTTCTGTATGTCAACCAGTTTCATGGAAAAACCCGAGATTTCGTTATAAGCCTTGATCACTCATACGATGCTTGACGTCTCAGCTAAACTACCTATCCTAAGTTTGCCCGCAGACAGCAGCATTCACACAACTCTGCTTCCAAAACCATGTAAAACCATAATCACTTTCGAAAGTGATTTTATTTTGAAAATTAAAAATGTACGCCAAGTTCGTGTAATTTTTATGCTATTGAAACTGTGTGTTGTGTTTTTTTTTGTTTTGTTTTTAAAGCAGTGTTTATCACATTCCTCCGTGTTAATATTAATGTAATATATTATACAGTAAAATGTTGTTATAGATCATGTTGTTTAATAGTGCTAATATTGCATATACATTCTAATGTATAGTTCTATGATAAGATTTCATATTATAATTATGTTGTATAATTCAAAGTTAGCAGGAAATAGTTTCAGATTATGAAATAGTAAAATGTAACAAAATGTGAAAGCGAAGGCAAACTTTGTATAGTTTTATTGGTCATGCTGCTAGCGGAGGTTAACTATGAATTGAACATTGGTAGCGTCAGAATTTTCGCTTCTAAAGATGTAATTTAGTTTTGAGCGAGGCAATAATTTATGTATATTTTGAACTTATAAAATGTCGCGGGTTATTTGCGCGTTTATGAACCCCGTTGGCGTCAGAAAACCACGTCTAGGTGATTTTTTTACAAAAGTATTGCGACTGATCGTCACACCCATGCATCATCAAGAGTGAATGGCTTTAGATAATTAAATAGCAATAACTGTAAATATAATAATTACTATGAGCTATATATATGTATATATATTATAGTAGCAAACTGGAACATTTCATGTAACGAAAATGTATTCACGGCTACTTGGACGTTTGACTCTATGACAATAGGGAAAAGGTTGCCTTTTGCCATTTTTTGTGTTTCTTCTGATGGTAATGGCTAGAGCGATGAGTTACTCTACTGTAAAAAAAAAACTAAGTGTATGCAGGTGGCTGAACAATAGATCCTTTGTATCTCAGTTGCTGAAGATACTTCAAAATTCGTTGAAGGTAGGAGGGGGAACAGGTGTCGGCGATAACGTCGTCAAATCGTATGAGAGGAGCTCTCCAATAAAGTGCCAGAAAGGCGATAAATTTAAAATAAGCTCGTTTGGCAGCTCAAGAACTCACCAATTATATTTAAATATATCAAAGGCTCAGGAAAACCGTGGTTGCTATGCTGTTAACCCCATGTAAGGCTTTGAAACTACGTGGCGACGTTTCGATTTCATATATAAGGAGAAACAAATCTAGCAAAGCACATTTACATTTTCTGCCAGACAATTCTACCAGATGACAGTCTCAGTTCAGATCAGGAAATTAAGGCAGTCCGACGCTTCTCAGTATTACATTCGGTTCATTCGCATATAAATTTTTCAAGTCTTACGTTCGGCTCACTCACATATACGTTCTTCAGTCATACATTCGCTTCATACATACGTTTCGCTAGTTTTGTGATGATCAACATCGCTTTACCAGGGGCAGTAGACGAGAGGCACACAGATGCAGCATATTTAGCACATGTCATCAAAGTTTTAAAGATAAGGAACCAGATGGCCAATAACTAATGTAGTGTGATAACATTTCAGTGCGTTTAAATGAAGCAAGGGCGTGTGATTTAAACCTCCTCTCATCATCTCCCCGCTTCCGTGACCAGTAAAACAAGAAAGGCGACTTCGGGCTCCTGAACAACCCAGGGTATGAAGTGGAACCTTCGGTTCAATCACTACATCAACATCTGCATGTAGAAACCGCTTCAAATCGGGCATCCAACGTATGGGGACATCGTCGACACATCCCAGTAAAAAAACCCGCTTCAGTATATAAAAAAGAAATTAATCTCGTTTAAGATCCTTTTTTCGATGTAATCTATCTACTGTACACATATATTCCACGTCAATTCTGCCTATGGGTGTACTACTCAGTGGTAGATATTAAAAGATAAGTTGGTGATGCCTCATTCGTTTAGATAAATCGATACTTCGTAGCATCTAGTGACTTGTGCAAAGTGAGTTGCGGAAAGTTTTACGTATCGTAATTAGAGAACCGGAATCCTAAACTCGAGGACAAGTGCAGACTGTCCTAAGGCCAAAGCAATATTCTAATTACTCTCTCCGTTATAAGGTGATTGAGTTTACGAAGATCATTGGATGGAACCCGGAGTTATTTTCAGAAACACTGAAGGTTGGCCTCAGCAATTTGTATGTATTATGTTCATTTGTGGCTCCACGTTGGCACCAAAATATGAAGCTGTTTAGTAGGCTTCGGCTATGTGCCCCAGGTTGGGCACCAGTTTTGAAGCGATTTGTTGTTTGTCAATGTCGAGTAGCCTCACGTTGTGATGCCAATTTTGAAGTGGTTTTGTAGATTGATTATTGATCGCTTTGGTGTTGTTGCCCGCGCTTCAGTGATAGCAATTTCTCAGGGTGAGTTGAGCTATTTTGTTGACTAGCACTCAACAGGAGTGGGATAGGGTTTCAATAGGGTGTAAATAAGCACACGATGCGACATATATATTAATTCCAATATATTTCCCGTCCTTTGATGTTTTGCGTACGATAGGCTTAATTACGCCATACAAACTTAGTTACTACGTGTGAAACTTACAGAGGAGTGCCGTGGCGTGTGAAATTGAAAACTGTTTAACTGATGTATTATCAGAGCTGCGTGCCCGCGTCCCAAATATCTGCATGTGCATCTGAAAACAAAGAACTCAGTTGCGTCTCACCACGTCTATAACTTATTGTGAGACTGCTTGTGTCTCGCCGCGTGTAAAACTTTAAAAATGAGTGCCTCAGCCGAGCAAACGCTTCCTTACATATGAAATTCAAATCAAGTAATCGTTGCCTTAACGGTTACTATGGGATGACAAAGGTTCGTGCAATCTTTGCACCTATCTTTAAAAGTTCAAACATACATTTTCCATTGGTTGGTTTAAATTCACCTGCCTCACTTGCCTTTCGCTGTTTTTGAAAGTTTAAAACATTTTGTTGGTATTGACTAGTTTAAAGGATAGCAGTACAAGGCTTGTTGGGGTAAAATGCTCAAATGCATTTAATATTCCTTCAGTTTATTAACTTTGCAATGGCAGTGTTTTTAAAAAGGGGGCTTCACTCTTGTCCCTTTTCTTTTGTATCGGATTTGTGGTCCTTGCCTATTCAAGCTACTGCAACGGGAAAACAGCGCAGGTTTTCTCTTTTGTAAAATTCTTACATTGAAGTTAAAGCTTATGACACACATATATACATGATTTTATTACCAATTACAATACAAAAATATGATGATTGGGCTTACATTATAACTATATTTCATTGGGGGTGGACCGGAGGAACTGTTACAACACTTGCTAATGTAAACGAGCTACAATCAATAAACAGTGTAGTGTAATATGTTACGCTATAACGAAAAGCATCCCCTCCCAGCCCTATTGAGTGGGGCACAACAAGACACATCAAAAGACATCCATGAGATTCTGTTGTAGAGAAGCATAGGCAATAGGCCGGGGTAAGAAACAACTGCACCTTAAACGACTGATCGAAACAGATTCAGAAATGGACGTTTTAAACATGACCTGTCTGAAGCACTGTTGAAATACGAGTGTCTCCGATTTCTAAACTTCTAATAAACGAGATCTAAAACACTGGGCAAATTTTGTAACTAAACCTTTAAGCAAGTTGTAATTAGAGCTCTGCCTTGGATTAAGTGTTAGTCAGTCACGTAACCTTCGCTTTTATGGTAAGTCAAAACAGTTCTACCAACCGAAGGCGTCTTCTCTCTAATTATCTACAGGAGATCTGTGTAAGAGGTTTGGGTTGCAGCCAAGCAATACTCCATGCACAGTTACACTGTAGCGGATTGTTTGGGGCTTCTGGGGGTTCAAACGCAGAACTCTAGTCATAATTATGGCAGTGTCACAGTATAATTAAATGCTCATGGAACAAACTAATGTGAAAATATTTTAAATACTGCAAATAGTGAGGTTTTAGTAATATGTAGTTAAAAAATAAGTTTTTATATAATAAGGTGCTCTCTAAAGGAATACATGGTTTTGTTGGTACATGGACGCGTGTTTTTCTTGTTAAATAAACTTTTCCTTTATTTTATTCCAAATTAATTACATTTTCTTGTTACATTTATTGTGCATTCTTTGAGTTATAATATTTAAGTCAAGGCATCAGTATCATTTACTTTGAGTTTTTCTTTTCTATTCTTTCAGTTTTAACACATTTTTTAAAGTTATTTATGTTTTAGTTAGAACGAAATGTGCTACTTGTTTTAACCGTTTATATCTGCGGTAAAAACTTAGATATATTTCCGTTCGAAATTAATTACAAAGTTTTAAATCAACCAATCTATTTCATTTGTTTCGTTCTGTGGCAGGTACTAAACATTTGTGAATGCATTCATATTGATGTCTGACAAAATTTATCTATTGTTTAAGGCAAACGGTCCTATCTCCTAAGAAATACTTTATACTATATCTTTAACATACACATTGGTGGACAAAAGGGATATAAATAAGGATCACGAGGTAATCTAACAATAACAGCAGCAGCAGCAAAAATATTTTATTCTGATTTTGAATTCAATGGATATAAACTGCCAAATACATTTCGCTCCAGATTTAGCTCAATGAAATAGTGTAATATATCTTAATGTTAGAGCTAAATTGATAACGCTGATATATGATACATTGAAATTAGATTTTATTGTCAGGAAATTTTTAAAACTAACCACATAGCTGCTTTTAAGGTATTGTAGCATGCATTAACAACAGTTACTTAAGCATATTTTTATTCTATTGTTTTATCTAACTATTTAAATAATTTTAATTACGCCTTTTTCACTCTAAAATTGTTCATATTCTAGAGCTTTAGAGTGAATTATCATAAATGCCTTTTTATAGCTCCTGTACTTATTTGCTTTTCAGCAACTTTAATTATTTTATTTCCTTAACCGCAGATAAGCCGCCTCTTTAAATGCTTTCCCCTTTTTAGATAAGAGTAATTTTGTTTATATACAATATTGAAAGTTTTAATCATTTTACGTCCATATTGTTCTATCCAGCTAAAACTCTTACTTTTTAACATAAGTAATAGGTCAATATTTCAATAGTTTTCAAATTGTACTTTCACTAAAAGTCAGTGGTGAATAAACTAGTACCTGTTTAGTAATGTCTCGTTGATTACGTGCATAGATGAAGCTTAAAACATCAAAGCCAATGTTGATGTGGTTTAAACGAACCCCAAAACCAGGCTGACAGATTTGTGACGCGCTGTGAGAACTATCTCAATTATGAGACCAACAGCAGCGCATAATTTGACATCGGATATTGGCATTCAATACATGATAGTTGCAACCCCGATGCGTGTAGCGCCTGCAGTAACAAACACTTTTCAACTTTTGTGTTGAATGTGAAACTTCCCCTCAACACAGCGAACCAGTAACTTTATTAAACAGTTTTCCAATGCAATATTTGATTTGGTTCTTTATTCATTTTAAATGGACAACATTGGTACATATTTCTATGCAAGTAAAAATAAGTTGACAGTCAGAAAATTTTGAATATAACTTTCCATTTATAAACATGAAAAACTTTTAAATAAAAATAATGTATATCAATTATAAATGAGAAATGTAAACATTTTATATTCTAGATTATACGAAACATGAAACGAGCTACATTTAAAACGCACTTAGCATAGTTAGAAAAATGCAGTGTAAAAGAATTTTATGTGGTTTATAAAATAATACATGATTGCTACTAAATATATGTAATTACCTTAAGATTGCTAAGAATAAAATATTTTAAATACATTTTATAAGCCGAAAATAGTACTTATTATGATAAAGAGGAGATTTTCATGCACAATGATATTTAGAAATATGCATGCATGTACGACAAAGTGGAAAAAACAAAAATATTTGCTTCCTTTGGTCCCAATTAATAAGCAATAATTTTTCTAAATTCTGATAGTAGCGTCTGTCAGTTAATGTGTGTTTGCAAGTAATGAATGATCTCTCTATGTCAAGACCTTACTGACGCCTACTTCAATGAGAACATCTTTGATAGCGTCAGGTCAAATTCTTTATTAAGTTTTCTCTGCAAATGAATTTCTATACTGAACAAATATATTTGAAAGTAGGATTTCATTCATCCACCTTGATTATTTTATTCCTTAGCTGCTAAACCTACAAAAATTGTTTCCATTTCCGTTTTTACAATTGTGCAGTATGTGATGCATAAGCGAGCATGCTAGGTCTACTTGAAAAAATGTATAACATTTAAACTGAAAATGCAATTTTTTCATTTATACAATCTCCAGTAAATGCTTTAATAACTAAAATATGAAAAAAACTTCCTACTCTATTTTAAAATTTTCTCTTAATTCCAACATTTGCAATACACCCCCTACATCCAAACTATAAATTCTTTGCCTTTAATCAACTGTGCTATTAATGCACTTGTTCCTTTACTGGAGCCATAATATAGACACTAATAACTTTAAACACATTCATAATAACTTATCACGGTTTTTCCTTCTTTCAGTACCAGATTTAAATATCTGAGAGAGGAAGGTACTATTGTCATCAGGACAATCAGTGTTATAAACAGAAGTTGAAATGTCCTAACAGTTATGTAAAAATTCCCTTAAATATATATATATATATATATATATATATATATATATATAACTGAAAATAAAGAGTATATGCAGCAATAGGTCTTCAGACATGCGTTTTGGACGTGTAAAAATACAAAAAATCTTGTTTATGAAAATAATGAATACTGAAATTACTAAATGTATGCAATGGCGTAAGAGTCTATAAAACCATGTATTTACATGAAATTCTCGTTTCTAATTATAATAAAAATTATCTGATAATGTAAGAAACATTTAAATATTTGTTTAAGTAGCAAGATTGGAGAATCTTGCAATATGAATTACGTTGAATTTGCTGCTAGAAGGAGTGTCAATAAAATACATGAATCCTTGCCTCGTTTAATGACTTACGTTGAATATTTCTCTTGTTTCGTAGACATGTAGATGTTTTTTTTACTTACCTATCATCTTTGTAAGGTTATCATTAAGAAATAAAAGTTTGCATCTGATGGTGTTTGACACGAACAGTAATGTTTCCTATGACTTGGAGTAGCTAACGTGAGATTGTGTAGTCGAATGTCTATAGCCGCTTTTGATTTATATTCCCCCACCTTCACTTATTTAAGTTTTCTTCCAACTCTTCTGTTTCCTTCAGCTATTGTAACCCCAAGTTAAACTCATTAGAATATCGAGACAGAACACTACTTAAAATAGTCTAAAACCACAAATGTATATATTTTCAGTAATATCTTAGTTATAAACAGCTCTCGAAATAGATTGGTAATTTGAAAACATTATGTGCTAAACTTCAAGTGTCCATCAAAACGCTACAGATAAAGCAATTAAAATTCTTCAATGCTCTCAACTATACAATAAATTTATAAGTATAATATTAACCATGATTGGAACATTATTACAGTCGTTATTATGTGTTACAGGCTGTTTATTCATGTTAAATGAGAGTAAATGTTTCCATTGAATCTTTCGGTTATAATGAGGTGAAATATTTTATGTATGTCATTTGTCGTTATGTTGAAATTAATCACTTTCAAAAATATATTGTAAAATAAACCCCTGTCGAGCGTAAGAATTTAATTTTTATCTGATATTCCCGATTTTATTCTGTTCACCGTGCTAATTTAGCTACTTTTTTTAAATATATCTTAACATACCTACCTCTAAATTGTTGAAAATATTAGTTACACACACTTGACGGCAGCGTGTGCACTCACGAGTAAGTAAGAGCTTATGTTGAGGGAACTCGTCTAGGAATCCACTCAGGGACGGCAAGCTGTAGCTGCAGAATATTAACTTACTGTTCAGTTTTCTGTACTTCAATTTATTATTTTAAAAACGAGTCTATGAAATGTTTTAATGATATGAACCATACTTTTTCATAATGCAATGTAGTAACTTCAACGACCGCCACGGGTGGCCGAGGTCGTTAAGGCGCGGACTCATGACCGGGAAGTCTGGGGTTCGAATCCCACCAGAACCGTTCTCCCTGACTGGGTTTTTTTTCCAGATTTTCCTCACTCCTTATAACTAGCAAATGCCGGGGAGGTACCCTAAGCTTAGGCCTGGATCGCTTCCTCCCTTTAAAATATACTTTCGCAATATATCATTTCATGTATCATCAGTATCCACCGCCTGTGGTACCTCAGTAGTAAAAACGAGAGTTAAACATTAATAAAATACTTACATTAACATACGAAAATATAGGCATAACGTATATTACATACTGTATACAAACTGTTAAATGGTACTGTCACTAGATAAAATATATTTATAGAATATAGAATTATTAAACGGTGATGCTATTGGACCTTTGATATCTCTTACTGTTTAAAATATGCAATGTCTCGGTGAATATGTAAGTGCTGCTAATTCTAAGAGCAGATTTAAAAGAAAACCACCAGTTAAATCTTTTATCTTTATTTTGCTCATTACACAAAACAGCTGTTCACAGAGATATGTTGAATCATGTATAGATAGGATTATAGCAGCATGACTGTGAAAGAAAGAGAAGTTGGGCTGAGGAAATATCTGATAAAATTCAAGAAGGCTATTCGTGCTTTAAGATTTGTAGTTGACATGCAGGCGTTTCTCTGAAAAATATGATGTACGAGGGCCATCCAGAAAGTAAGTCCCAATCGCGCCTGGAGATGGAACCACTTGTCGGATAGGAATGCGCATGCGCAGGAGTAGAGAGGAAGTATGTGGGAATAATGCAGTAAAGTTTCAGTCTTGTGACGGCTGTGATTACCGCGCTGTGCTAGGAGAAAATGGCTGCTCTGATATTGTCTCCCGCCAACTGCGAGGTTCGTGCAGTCATCCGAGGTTTGCTCGCTCAAAAGCAAAGTCCAGCAGAGATCCATCGCCAATTGTGTCGAGTGTATGGACACGACATTAGTGCGAAAGTATGGTAAGACGATGGTGCAGGCAATTCACTGAAGGACGAACCAATATTCACGACGACGACCGTAGTGGCCGACCGTCCCTGGTGACGGCAGAAGTGTTGGAAAGTGTGCGGCAAGCAATTGAGCAGAACCGGCGCTTCACAATTTCAGAACTCTCTTGTCAATTCCCAAGATGTCTCGCTCCATTGTGCACGAAATTGTCTCCCGGAAGCCTTGACACTTCTGCCGTCACCAGGGACGGTCGGCCACTACAGTCGTCGTCGTGAATATTGGTTCGTCCTTCAGTGAATTGCCTGCACCATCGTCTTACTATACTGTCGCACTAATGTCGTGTCCATACAATCGATACAATTGGCGATGGATCTCTGCCGGACTTTGCTTTTGAGCGTGCAAACCTCGGATGACTGTACGAACCTCGCAGTTGGCGGTAGACAATATCAGAGCAGCCATTTTCTCCTAGCACAGCGCGATAACCACGACCGTCACAAGGCTGAAACTTTACTGCATTATTCTCACATACTTCCTCTCTCTTCCTGCGCGTGCGCATTCCTATCCGACTAGTGGTGCCATCTCTAGGCGCGATTGGGACTTACTTTCTGGATGCCCCTCGTATATAATAATACACTCAAATATCCCTAATAATAATCGGCCTAGTAGTAATAAATTAATGTACTTAATAATGATAATAATAGTGTTAATAATATTAATAATACTAATTTGCAGCTAGTGAAAACAGATACATTACATTATCTAAATATACATTTATTACCTCCGCAGCCATTCAAGTATATAAATTATCTTTCAGCTACAGGCCGGGACCCTCAAACACGCATAATCTTTCGCATGGTAAATAGAATGATCGAATAAGTTTGGATAATTCATTTCATTTGTTAATATATTTTGGAATTGAATATTGAGATATATGTGGGAACATATATTGAAGTTTGTGATACTAAACATGTCTTTCCTTCGTTATATTATATTTTATTATATTCAATAAATAAATATAAATATTCCCATTGTGGACTAAAATAAATAATTGAGAATAATGACCTACTGTTCAAATGAGGTGCGTTTTGCCTTTACTCCAAGTTCCACATCAGTGCTATTTATCTGCACGAACAGCCACTCCCCAAGCGACGCAGTTTAACCTTTCTGTGCTGCTATTGGTCGACTTGCGAGTAGCGAAGGGTACTCTTGTATTGCTGAAGGGCAATTAACATTATCACAATATTAACGACAAAAGTGCCTCTAATGACGTTTATGACAGTGGTAGCAATGAAGAGCAAAACCAAGCATTACTTTGGATTTATTCTATAGATCCGCTGCCCGAGACACTTCATCCCATCGCAAAATAGGAGCTGGCACTAACTATTAACGACCTAGGCGTAAAACAATTACTCGTTCGCAGAGATACATGTGGCTTTTGGGAATAGTTTTGCTAGTAGACGTTTATACAGCGTGAATGTAAGAGCAGATATTCCTCTTTTATTCTGACACATGAATTTTCCTTTTTCTCCATCCTTTTATACTCACGACTGTTAACTATTTTAGCGAAATATAAACCACATTAATATCAAACAGTAAATCTAAGATCCCATAGAGAAATTTTCTGTTACAAATGGCGCCATAATCAAAACTTTTTTCCACCTTTGAAACTTATCAATGCCTGACGATATCACTTATGTTTACCTAGACTGCGTCATGTTTATAGTCAACATCTCTTGGATCTAACATCTTTGATAAACAGCGAGTTATGATTTTGCATACTAAATACTGTGAACATTTTGTGAAGTAATACAGAAAAGTTATTGTCTATGCGTAGGGCTACCAATAAAGAAAAAAGGCTGATGGATTTTTAAATAATTTTTTAAATAAACCACAACTCTTTAATTCAGTGAATTCATTGCATATAGCCAGAACAAAAGTATTATTGACTGGGCTGTCTCGCAGAATAGGCAGAGCGAGGGGCTGCAAATGTGCCCAAGCTTTGGTTTTAAAAGACTGTTTGAGATGTTGCAATGAGAATTGTGTAACACGTGTATTTTTATAGACGTGTTTAAAAAAATCAATACAGGTATTAGGAATAGGCGCAATGCGAGTAAACTAAGCGTAAAGAACACATATTAATAATGTACTTATTTAATTATTTAAATGAGTGAACGGTAACAAAACAAATCGTTATAATTTTGAGTGATCTTAAAATGTAATATATAGAATAAGCAAGAAACAAATAAAAAATCCTCCAACAAAATCAATCCTCTAACAAAGCCAGCAATATATATAACAGAAAGTATATCAAAACTTTGGATAAAAATTCTTTGCATATAGAGGATGCAAATATGTCATATGTATATGAACATGGGTCAGTAAATGTTTTATTTCCATTTCTTATTAGAGCCCTTTTTCTACTATTTCGCTTACACTTTGTTACATACAAGCTGCGATGTCAGCATACTGTCCTGTTCCGATAGCCCCACAATAGAACAATTGCTTAACACGTACAGTAGGTAAACATTCGCTATTACATTTGGTTAAATGGGGTGAAGGTGTTCTAACTACTCTTAGTTCCTAGATTCATTGTTATTGTGGTCATTGCGTACCACGTAGTCCGCTTGTTAATCTACCCCCCTTCATTGTGTGACGTAGCACCGAGCACATAGTGCCAGTTCTGCAGTTCCAGGTACTGGAAAATGTGGTATTCAAGTGCGGTGTTGGCCGATACTCATATGATCTATGGATTAGCCGAAAGTGTAGAAAGTCTTCGTACTTGTATTCTGCAAGGCTGCCAGACAATACGAGATACTCCAGGGATACATCAGCGCATCAGGGAGTCCATGCGACGGCGGGTTGATGAGTGTATCTGTGCTAACAGAGTGTATTTTGAAAATTTCATACGGTTTTCTGTTTCCCACAGTTCTCTTTTTGAATATTATGCTGTGGTACAAATGTATAAAAGGGGCTCTTACAAGGAAATAAAGCAACTCCTGGCCCATTTTCATAATATATTTATATCTGTGTATGTGAGAAATGTTTCCCGCAGTTTTAACATACCTTTATGTTACATTCTGTATATATAAAACGCAAGTACGCAGTAGAATTGAATGGCTTAGGCTTGTTCATTGCTTACCCCTTGAAAACAATACATCTACTGCGCACATATTTTAGAATAGGACCATTAAGGATAATAAGCCACTAGTGTTTCAAATAGCACTTTGAGCATGTTTATCCATGATTCTGGTTTCGTGTATATTACGAGAGGCAGCAGAAAAAGGGATATTTAATAATCTTAAGGACGCTAAAACACTAGTGTTCAAGGGAAATCATTTGTTTATACACATAGGTCTCTGGAATATTAAAATGAATTGAACGTAGCATAAACAGGGAAACAGGAGCAATTAAATCTCAAACAGGCAAGTAAAAGTTTACACAGGACATTAAATAAACATATTTGATACTATTTTTACCAGATTCTTTGCAATTCTGCATTATTATTACGTCTGGCAACAGCGTGCTCCATTTAATCTGTGCTCTCCTTTAACTATGGATGAAGTGCTCCCTACCTTCGATGCTAAGAGAGACTGAACATCAACAAAGAATATGAATCGGTTATTTAAGAAATCGCCACTAGTTTTGAGAAACTTGGAGATAGCTTTCTATAGTGTATGGTCTTAGGTCTTTTGTTTTGATTTAACTTATGTGGTATCTCAAATAAAGGAATTATTAGTAGAAAAAATTCGATTTATTTTATACCCTACCTAATGTGTACATTAAGTACTGTATTTAAACCTTCTCTGATACATCGAAATTGGTGTAAAAGTTCTGAACTTTTGCAACAAAATGTTTTCGTTACTATATTACTTATATAAATTTTCCAGGTACATCCTCTTTGTTAAAGAATATATTGACATAGAAACTTTTTATTTCACCCCCAATCTTTTAAATATAATATTGTATTCATATTTTTGATAAATGACCTTCTGATTATGTTCATAGGGGTAATGTAGGGTCTTAACACTTAATGCACGACTTACTTCGATTTCGAACGTCAAATAATTAAATTTACTTGTTTGGAAAGCTATTTTGTCTATATTTACCAATAGAGGCTATAGAAAGAGTATTTTTCTTATAGAACTTTGCAAGCATGTTATGACCGTAGTATATTATCAAACATTTTCATCGTTATAGCTATGAATATCTTTTTGTTGGTGTTATTGTTAGCTCTACATGGTCCTTGGGCAAATGTTTCAGTCTTCACCACGTTTCTTTTGAATACACCGAAATCTCTGTTACATATTGGAAAATGGGGGTTTATTATCAGCACATAGGATTGTGCACCTGGAACATATGCAGTTCTCTCACACTCTGTAGAAGATTTTCAGGGTACTCCATGATAATTGAGCAAATTTCGTTTAGCCCTGTCGTCCCGACATTTTCATGATGCAATAAAAATGTTCTTTTTCCTTAACTGTGATTATGTATACAAATACATAAGGTTTAGATGCCTAAGGTAAAATTAAGGAACGGTGAGATGATGAAAGATTTTGCATGTAACCATTACTTTAGTTGCTGTATCATTCCATCTTTGCATTAATTATGTGACTTCTTTTAGATTACTATAACACTTTTTAGCTATTTACTTGAGAACTTGACATCAGCTATGCCACATGTTTTTACTTTTTATCCTAATATTTAATCTTTCGCACTTACTATATATGTGAACGATATCACTAATTCATATACCAATCACAAATATTTAATTGAGAAGCAACTCAAATTCTAAACATGTATGATTTCTATGTCTCCAGTGATACTAACAGGGAGACCATGTGAACCTTCTCCTTTAGGCTAAAATTGGACTTGTGGTTTCCTAAATAGTTGATTCAAATGCTCTGTGAATTACACATATTTTAACTTCAATTGATTTATGTAGGTAGTTGAACTTTTGTTGGTTTATTTTGATTTACCTACATATAGGTTAAGTAATATCTAAATATTGTCCGTTCATTCAGCGTTTTACATTTCCGGTACTGAGTTTACTGCATCCATTTTAACTACGCTTTCCAATTTTTCATGTTCTTGAATTGATTTAGAACTTCCTGCTATTGCCTTCTTTCGGAACTACAATTTACGATATTGTGCATAAATTTCAATTTACTAGATTCAATGCAAAACAAGAAATAGAATGAAAAGGTATAGTTTTAACAGAGAAGAAAATATACTAAGCTGTCGTCAATTTTAAATGTTAATTTCTCTTGAAGTTAGCACGGTTAATGAAGATTTCGGGACATAAATAAAACATAAGCAACGGTGTCACAGGGTGTAGTTGAAGCTAAATATTCTTTAATCTGTCACATCCTTTACCTAAATTAACTAATATAAAAGAAAGGAATAATATTAATCATCATTATAAACCAAATAATACTGATCATTTTATGATAAAGTTTGTTATTTATATTTGATTTACATATTTGAGTTGATAATAGTCATTGTATCCATAGATGACCTTGCAGGATCTGGGCACCACCGTTCAGTACATGTCTCACAGAAGAAGAAGGAAATAGGAGGGGTGTTTAATTGACGAAACCAACGCGTCGTGTATTACCATGCATGCGCCAGTGTCTCATTTCAATCATACCTTTCTTAATATCAAATTTGACGACTCCTCCAAGGACATATTGCACCGTTATATACTTATAATATTACAAACATTATAATACCAAAGTACTAGTGCCACATTAGACAGGATATTATTTAAAGACAAATAAATGTATTGCTATAATTGCGCAGAAGAAAAATAAATGTACCTAAGTTTGGTAGCGCGGATCTTGCAGTTTGTGTAACAATGCGTATTTCGGAGATTAAGGTTGAAACATTAATAGCTAATAAAAAGCATTAATCATATAAAGCTAGCAATATGTACATGTACATATTATGTACAGCGTCGAGAATTCGCTGTTCAAAGGCGCGAATCTATTTCTGACTATGAGAGAGTGATGGCCTAGGTTACAAAGTTCAAGCAAACTGGACGCTTGTTATAGAAAGCTCTGGCTAAGTACTTTTAGCATTTTAAGAAAAAGGTTTCTGTAGATAACATTGAACGCATTCGAACCTGATTTATAAGAACCCAATAAAATCAATCCGAAAAGCTAGATTGCAGGTATAGCTTCCTATCAGTGCGGTTTATTATCCTGTGCACCAAGACTCCGTGTGCGAGCATAAAAAATTCAAATAAGCGGATAAAGACAAAAGGCTGGCTATTGTTACGAGTGTCATGAACAAAATTGAAGAAGCTATTTGTACTTAGATCATGTGTGTTTCTTTGACAAGTGTACATTCCACACTTGAAAAGTCAACAGACTCAATTGCAGAATTTGTGGGAACGAGAATCTGCGTTTTGTGTTTAAACACATACGAGATTCGCCCAAAATAGTATAGTGAGGTTTCAGTGACGGCCACAACCTATCTACACATGCTCGAGTTCAAGTTGTGCCACAGTTTCTTGTTGGAACCATTTAGCAGAAGAACGACGCTTCTCCTCACTTCGCATGCCAGGTACGCAGTTTTCGTAATGACACCTTTCGGAGATAAGGATTGGCAGAGGATCAAAGAACATAGTTTGGTCGCCATCACATCTAACACGTTTGACTTTTTCTATGGGGTTTCGTAAAAGATCAAGTGTGTAGTAGAACACCCACCAGTGACTAACCTGAAAGATTTGAAGCGCAGAATCCGCAGAATATCACTATTGATATGATTGACATCTGCCATGCCTCAAATGATAGTAAAGTTGAAATGTATAGATGATTAAAATTGCAGCTCTTAGTGCATCAAACACTGCTAAGTTTAAATGAAGTTAGTTTTCCATTTAACAATGGCAACCATTTCTTTTATTGGTATTTTAATCAGGGCAAGCGGATATTTTAGGTAGCGATTTTGAAATAGAGCATTTGAAGTATTAGCCAAGACATCTGAGAGAGAAAAAACAAATATGCATTAGCGATATAATTGTACGCTTTAGAGCATATTTTGGAGGTGAAATTTATGAAAGAATTATATGAGCAAGTTAGCAACACAACCTTACGTTTGGCAAGCACCGATTACCAAGGAAAGTGCTATGTAAACATTGATCCGAGAAATCCTCGTTAGCGCTAGAGAACAGCTAGAGGAGAAGACTTGACGAAACGAGGGAATTAATTATGTGCGTTGTTATGGTAATGGAAGTGGTTGTGATGGAAATAGGCGAGAAGAGTGCAGCTCTACAGCAGTACAGTTGTCCTGTTGACCTCGTCATCCGGCCCTCTTCGCCGCAGAACTGGACTGCACGATTAGAATGGATGGGACACGCACGTGCTTACGGCTTCCGAAACGTCTCTTACTCCCCTCCTCTACTATTACGACGCCCTCTTACCGTCGCTATGCGTCGGGAGGTGATGAGGTTTGTGAAGATTGGGATAGTACGTTGAAAAAGAGGGATGGCATAGTGGAGAAAAATACGGTTGAGAGACGTAAAAAAAAGAAGAAAAAAAACGCGGTTTTGTTAGAGCAATTCGTTTGGCTATCCTATCTGTCTTTCCCCTACACTACCCTGATATAGGGGTTAAGGGTAAATCTCCCTAGGGAAAAGTTTTTTAGTTGCCTTTATCTCCCTCTTTTCC
Source organism: Metallyticus violacea (assembly GCA_030762175.1). Lineage (NCBI taxonomy): Eukaryota > Metazoa > Arthropoda > Insecta > Mantodea > Metallyticidae > Metallyticus > Metallyticus violacea. Next base: position 131,196,851 of record CM060833.1, on the reverse strand, counting down.
ACCGTTGTGGGCGGAACCATTGGCTGTTGTCCCTCTTCCTCCCTTAGGTGCTAGTGAAGTAAAATTAGGGGTTACTTGCAGGATGGGCAAGTGTCCATGTCCATTCTACACATCCCACATATGAAAAAAACGCTGAAAATAATATGTATATGAGGGTGATGTCACACACATCACTGCCTCTGTCGTCCACAAGGTGCTCCTCTGGGACGCATTTTGATATTTTAGGACTAAGGGAAAACAGGAAGTATCTCTTCAACTTTACGTTTATACCTTTAGAAACTCCCAGAGACAAAAATGTTGAGTGAAAACATACCTTTATTTCATATTACTTTAATGTATGTGGTGGTGAAGATAGGCGTGTTCAACAGATCATGTGAGGCCCCTGGTTCTAGAATGATGAAACATCCTAAATATTCAACCTAGGCACATGCTGGAAGCTGTACGGTCGATACTATGCTGTGGACTAGTTATTTTTAATGAACGTATAACTTTTCAGGCATTTATTAAGATAGCTGGCTTGTATCTATGCTTCCTCCTTTAATGGATGCTGCTCAGTTGATACTTTGTAATACTTGAAGTTAAGCAAAAGATAACATCCTATACTTTAGAGTAGAGATGCATTGAAAAGATAGTAGGGGATTCCTGATATTATACATTTAGCTATTTAACATATGTTTAAAATTGTTGTACTTTTCTTAATTGTAAACGATTTAATAAGTTATTATTCGTGAAATTGTAGATCATTTTCGACGACTATCGTGCAAAAGCATTCTAATTTATTGGCGATGCCAAACCTTTGATTTAAAGGCAAATTGCTGTGCAATCCTTATATTCCTGATTATTTTATTTTGGGTCTATCTTGATTGATGGGCTGAGCATAATCTTAATGCAGCATATTGCGTTTTCTAATAGTCAAATCTGGGTAACGTAGTGTTAAAACTTCGTGAATTCTGTGCAATTGCTCACAATTCAACTTGGGTAACCACACGACCGTTTGGAATCAGCTCGAAATGGACTACGTCTTTGAAATTTCACCAAACTCAACACATCACGAATTTGACGAAGAATTTTGGATTATTTCCCACAGAATACCCTTCTTTCTCTTCTCAGAATTATGAAAAAAGAGGTATTTTTGATCGACTCGTCGGTTCTATAAATACATTCTCCGAATTTGATATACTTTGTAGATTGGTGCAGGTGTGTTGGAGACATCAAACCTTCTTGACAATTCAGGCATATTGGCAAATGAATTTTCTTGGAACGCATTGCACAGAATTTCCTTTTGTGTTGCTGAAGGTTGTTAAGTGCGTAGCGCATCTTCAAAGCTAGTATACCCATCATTGAATCGCCTGAACCGGTTCATGCTAATCTACGACTTAACAACATCCTGACATTCTACCTTCCATATGCTTACTTAGCACGCAAACCTTTCTTAATAGCAAGAAAAGGAATAGAAAATTTGTGATGTAATTATATCAAGGTGTTCACAGGTGGAATCCAAATTCTACCGACAAACTTTCACAAGTTATTCAGGAATCTTTTATGAATGTTTTGATATAAGGAACCCATAGCCTCTGGTGCCTCATTACTGAGTAGTTTCATGGTTTTCGTTTTGTAATAGCTCAACCACCTTTGCATCTGTTTACTCAGAATATGATTGTTTCCAAACAAAGCACATTTGACTGCTGTAGAGCGTGTTTACATTACCGTCTGCCACCAATTAATCAACTACTCATCACCTCATGACAATAACAAGTATTTACTGTTAAGAAGAGAGGACCAAACGTTACAAAAATGACAGAAAATACCCAAAATTACACTGTTTAAAGTAAATATTCAAAAAGCCGACCGCCATGATCTAGGACACCTCATGGACTGTCACACATGCTCTAGCATCCCAGGAGATAGGCGCACATCATCAGTGGTTGCTACAATCCTAGCAATCAGGTTCATATTAAGAATCCCTATTAACACAGCCACACGAATTTTAATTACATCAGAGGATGTTATTCATTCTGTTTCGACAACAGTCACGTACATTAGGTTCTTCATGTGAAATCCATAGGTGTCAGATCTGGTGTTTGAGAGGGTCATAGAATAGAACCACCACGACCAATCCATCTGTGCCCAAACTGTTTATCAAAGTGTTCCCTAACAGGCAAAATGTGCTGGTGCCTCTTCCTGTTGAAACCCCATCCGTCTGAAAATTATCAGCGGCATACCTTCCAGAACATGTGGGAAATATGTTGAAGGAACTACTCCATTCAGTCTGTTGGACAATACATAAGACCCAATCACATAATCCTTAATGATACCTGTCCACACCTTCACAGAGAATGTCTTTTGGTAGGCTCCATTCACCACAGCATGTGGATTTGCATACTCCCAGATGTGATTATTCTAACTGTAGAACATGCCTTCTCTAGTAAACATTGTCTCGTCTATCCTGGATCCTCTGTGAATGAAATGGGTGCAATTGCTGCTCATGTAAGGCCCTCAAAACAGTTGACTTGGCTCTCGTGCTTTACGATGACTACCATTTGTAGAGTTGTCACACACTACATTTAAAACATCCTCTTCAAGATCGGGCATTTTTCTCACGGCCAGTATTTCGCATACTAACAATGACGGAGCCGATTTCTCGCAGTCGCCTGTGTACATCTGCAAATGTGGTAGTTCCCACCACATTTCCCTGCAGGAACAGTTCTGCAAAGCGTGTTGTGCAGCTCTTCCATTGTAATGAATGAAACCGTAGACGAGCTGCATATCGGCTAATTCTGCATAAGTAAAGTTACCCATACCGTATCACTATCAACATAAGTAATGTACTGCAGGAAACAAAAGCTGAGACAGAACTGAGCAGGAGTTCAAGTGTGGTGGCGGACCGCATTTAAAACATACACCACCACAATTTGCTGCAGCAGTGAAAAGCTGTGTTTTTTTTTTTTTTTTTTTTTTTTTTTGGAAACAACCATATTTTGAGTAAATAGATACAAAGGTAGTTGAGTTAAACAAAACGAAAACAATGAAATTACCGAGTAATAAACCACCGGAGACCATGGAAAACATCTTTGAACAACTTGTGAAAGTTTGTCGGTGAAGTTCGGACTCACTATGTAATGTATGTATGTATGTATGTATGTATGTATGTATGTATGTATGTATGTATGTATGTATGTATGTATGTATGTATGTATGTATGTATGTATGTATGTATGTATGTATGTATGTATGTATGTATGTATGTATGTAATGTATGTATGTATGTATGTATGTATGTATGTATGTATGTATGTATGTATGTATGTATGTATGTATGTATGCATTGTTTGTTAAAAGAAGTATTAGCATATACGGCCATAAGCCCCTTGCGACAGTTGTAATTCGTGTGTATTTTAAAAGTGCCACAATAAAAAGTTTATTACTACTACTAAATATTTACACGAAATATTTTACAAGGGAAATAAAAAAGTAGAACAGGTCCAGCGGTCTCATTCCATGACGCTGAACCAGAAGAAAGGGGCAAGGCTAACTGTATTCACAGTCTTGCTGTTTTACTGGCGAAATGTATCTCATTCTTAAAACAAAATCATCAACAGATATAGACAGATTTTTTCTACAAATAAGTTTGTTTAGTGTGCTTACATGTATTACACCTATAATATCATTAAAATATAACCGGAATGATTGTATTTCCAAAATCAAAGAATTAAAAATTAGAACGTTTTGCTTTTATTAACAGTTCAAAGAAAAATGCACAAGCAAAGCGGTAAAATACAAAATTCACATCATGCATATAATGATGTATCTTTCAATTTACTTACATAATATAATACCAAATGAAACTAAGATTTGAGGGCAATAAGAATAGAAAAATAGCTTTACACGTGCAACAATTTTATTTTATATAATAAAGCGTTTCCAGAATGCTTAAAAAAGTACCATGCGTTTCAATCAGCTTTCGGTTGTCCATGCTTGCGGGCCGCAATGACCAGCCTACCAACCGACCAAATCTCGGCGTTATCGATCCTATTCTCCTTGCTCAAGGTCATATTTCAGGCGCCAAGTAGGCCCTGTTCCAAATTCAGTTGATATTTTCTTTGCAGTATTATTGTTGTGTGAATTAAATATAGCATTTAGAAATGTATCCCACAAGCTAACCATAGAAAGGAGATAGTTTGCATATGTAAAAATAGAATCTTATAGAGCAATGTATAGATAATGTATATAGAAATTTCCCGTGTTCCAGGTTACTGTAAGGTAACAGGCTCTTAGATTTAGAAAAACAAAATCGATAAATCATAGGACCTCTAACCAAACACGTTTTCTAAAGACGAAAAACTTGATGTCACTGAGTAAATATTACATTTCTCCAAAGAAATTTCTACGTCGTGTTTCACAGGAAACATGTATTTTTAAAATCTTTGACCATAGAATAACATTTTACTTCAAAAAGTAAAACCTTACAGAGTGATTTAATCCAAGAATTACAGCCGCTTGACTGCTTAATCGTTTTCTCTAATGAACCCAGCTTTTACTGGCATGATTATGTTTTCGAAAAGTATGCATTGCAGCGCAGAAATGTCGAAGTTTCCTTTCATGATGAAATCATGTATCTGTTATGTATTGTATCGGCAAGGCGAATAAATCAGCCTAATTTTTTTCAAAAGGCTATAAATTCAGGGCTGTATGGCATGCATATACTCTCAAAATTTAACAGTTTTCCAATAATGAGAAATAACTTTTTTAATATTTTGAACCAAAACATTGATGATGGAATTATTTCTAGAGGGTTATGTGGAACCCCAAAAATAGAGTCTAAAGAAATGATACAAGACCAGACATTTGAAAAATTGTGCAAGCAGAACTTAATGCGTTTGAATTTTCATTTTATCAGAAGATGTTAAGAATGCTTTAATGTAGGCGGATATCGCTATGAACATCTGCTATAACACACGAGTACTCATTTTAACATAAATATATCATGTGTGTACTCATATACAGGTAAGATGTGAATCAATAAAACTGCGATTCAGTTGATCGAGGCAGCCGCAGATTGTGCGCGTGCGGCCGCTGGCTCATTGAAACGATTCGTACTATTAACACCATGCACATACATATCGACTTTTTTCTGAATGAGGTCATTCTGTTAGACCGATATCAAAAATAATTTAATGCGATTTATAGATCTTAAGTGTTTATTTCTTCAAGTGTGGAAAATTCTCTTTAAAACTCTTGCTAACATTAAATCACATGAAATGCAACCAGTTCATATTCTGCGGACAATTTTCCTAAGAATTGCCTGCAATTCACATTAAAATTAAACATATTCCTATTAAACAATGTGTACATTCAAGAAACCTGTTTCAAACCGACTTGTTAATAAGCAATGTCCCACAAGGAGCCAAAATCGAAACTTTTCAGGCAAATTTAAACTTTATACATGCAATTAACTTCCGATCATATTGTTACAGTGTTTTTGTTTGAGAGTGGAGATAGATTTTATGAAGTAATTTTTATATTATTTTACCTTGTCTTACTTGTCATAATTTTTCTGAGATTCTCTGGTTCCATTTTTTTTTTTCTATTAATGGGAACAACATTTATTTTCGTCCACAAACATGTTCGTAACTGTCTTAGAAAAGAGAAACAAAATTTGTACTACATAATAGAAGTACATTGAATCAAAGTTAATTAATGTGAGTATGTTTATAAATCTTTATTTAGATATAGTTTCCAACGAAATATTTTGTATAATCGATATTAATGTATTCTGTCTTAGATCAAGTTGTATATAATCGATAACTTTTTTGTCCATTTTAATATTATGTATAAGTTTCAGCGATTTTCTGTTATATGAATGCAATTTATATTTTCCTTAAAAGGTTTAATTCACTTTTTTATATTTACTTGTAGTTTTCATCCAAATCACGTGTATGTCCTAGAAATAATAATCCAGTTTAATAGGAAGAATTCGAACTACGGTCCCCGGTTTTGATATCAATTCCAACCACGGAGCTACCTTGACCTGTACGACCGCAGTCTTGAAATTCTCTCATTTAGTATAAATATCTTGGATACATCGAAAGTTATCTCGTTATGAAAGTCTGCCATGCTCAATTATGGAATGTATTCTTAAAGAGCAATCTGCAATGGATAAACAAGTTAAAAAATATGAATAACAATTACTGGTGTTGTGCAGTGCATAACTTCCGTTTCTATCAGAAGCGTGTCATTTATTATGCGCAGAACATATCAAAACAGAAATTCACAGCATCGTACTGCATCAGCATATAAAAATAACAGAACAGGAGTCAAAAGTAGCACACTATGAAGAAGCTTCGCCTACGGCTTCCTGAATAAGAGATGTTGTTTGGGTTGCGGACATTAGAGAGCGAATCTGAGAAGCGAGTCATCAAATGCAGCAGGAGAGCCCTTGGGGATGCAGATTCCGCTTACCGGGTCAAAGGGCGTCGTTAAAGCAAACAGAACAACATAGAACCTGACCTTCCGAAAGCTGAAGTAGTTGTTAACCATCTTGACATTCCCTAAGGCGGATACTAAACCCTTTAGCAACACACAGGCACGTAAAAAAAGTCTTGTTACTGATAGGATGTTTCCTTGCTTGTAAAGTTGCTGCGTTTCACGTTTAACGACGTTATATGTACTCGGGAAATAACTGATGTCTGCTTATGCACCACGCCCTGGGGTGGAGTGTACCTTCCATTAGCAACAGGAAAAATAAAGGAATAACATTATCCATTGGGAATCTGGAAGATTATCTATGAACCAAGAGCCTTTAAATTGCACAAAATTGTGGCCAGTTCTACTATCTACTATGCTGCACCAATAATAACTAAAATAATACAGGGAGTGTCAAAAGTTACGCGCCATAAGACAACTCCTTTATTAGTGTTAGTACCGAAAAAGGAAAGAGGGGAAAATTGTTGGAAATATATGATTTCAAATCACTTGCTTTAACCATCCGTGTTCGGAGTGTGTCATTAACAGTATGACAACTAATTAAACACTTCCTTTTTTAGTGTGCAAGTGAAGCAATTACAAAACAAAGCAGTTAAAGTGATTAAATATTTCATTTGTCCATTGTGACTGTCTGAGTGGTAAGTTTTTGTTAAGTTATTTGTGTTTTCAAGTAGACTCTTAACGGTATCACATAGTTGTCCTTTCATTTTTCCATAATTGCTTTAAATTGCCTGAATGATGCATCTTATGGTGCAACATTCAAGCACATGATTTAAAACTATGTTATTCCAACAAATTTACTCTCTTTTCTTTTTCGGTATTAACACTAATAACGGAGTTGTTCTATGGTGCGCGATTTTTTAAACACTCTGTATTTAGCTATACAAGTAAACGCACTACTTTTCACATTTTGTCAAAGCTCCCATAAATTTAAGAAGCAGTGCGGCCTTGGGGACAATTCTTAGATTGTTACAAATGGGATATCCATTTGCATAGTCCGTAGCTCTTGAGCACAGAACTTGGTTTCTCTTCTAGCTTTGAACTAAGAATCCAATTCAGTACCATTTGACATGGATATACGTTTATTAATAAGAGACTTAGCTTCATGGCAATTGTTGAAAGTGGTTGCCATTAGCACTCTCCTCTCCACTTAAAGAAGATGAATCAGCAAATCGGGAGTCGTGGCCTAAGTTTCCCGCTGAAAGTTTCCTTACAGTTCAACGAGAGCCCGTAGCTGGTTACAATATGCTTTCCATTTCAGCATGCCTCATAGGAATAAACCTGGTGCTTTAAGATCAGACGAAAATTGTAAGAAATATCACGAACACTGTACTAAGACGTTTGGCGGGTGGCATCATCCTAGTGAAAATTGATATGCAGTTCCTCGATGTCCAACTGATTCACAAATTTGTGGAACATTTTTATTTGGACTGTTGTATGGAAGGAGATGGTGTAAATAATTCGGTGCCACAAAAGAGCACATCCCACCATAACGTTTTTCATTTGCCATGCATGGTGCCAGGATTCTCACCAGCCTATAAAAGGGTATTCAAGTAAATGACCTTCCGTTTATGTGGAAGCACTCTTCATCTCAAGAACACGCATAGTCCACTGTTCGTGGATTTGCATCAACAAATTGCCTTGAGTGAGTGAAACAGACGAGGTGAAAGTACATAAGATGACTTTTCTGTGATAGATGATATGAAAAAAATCTTATTTTTCTTATAAAATATTAATTAGCACCAAAAAAAAAAACCTTATAAAAAGCTTAAATAATGTTTCATAAAAGTTTAATGTTTACCGTCTTTTATGGAAATTTTCATATTTATGTAAGTATTTAAGTTGTACTGTTTTGAAAAAAAAAGGCACAAAAACTGGAAGCTTGAAAGTTTCTATCTTGCCAAAAATTAATTAGTTTGTAAGTTTTTTTTTTAAATTATCCTTGACTCTATAGAAACTCTCAAAATGGCCCAAATGACCTTTTATACAGACTTCCACGTGCTACATAATGGAATTCTTTCAATTATATTGCAGTATCTGTTATATCTGCTAACATTCCGGTTTTATAAGCTGGCGAAGACATTCCACATTATCGGTACATCTGGAATTCTTAGTGGCCTGTGCCTAACATGTAGAAAATGCAGTAAATTTAAGTCGGGGGCAGGTCAAGATACCCCCCCCCCCCGCAGCCTATACATTCATTTGCTAATCGCTCTAGCAACCGGAGAAAAATTTGATGTTGTCCCATCATGCATGCATTGCATATGGCGCATTAAATTTAGTGAAACTTTTTTCAATAACTTTAAATGATCCGTTAAAATGTCACGGTAAATCTTTTCAAAGTTCCAAGCAAAATAAAAAGATTGATTAATGGTATCGCCATTTATTCCAACCCATATTATTCTTGGTATTTTGTCTACAAAACGAGATGGGGATTTTCATTAGCCCGTCTGCTCTCCATTCTAAGATAACTCAGCCAATTATAGTAGATGACTGAGTACAAACTACTATAACACCAGTATTTTAAAGAATAAAGTGCTTGTTTCTCAGTATACCATAAAAATATTAAATCATAAAGTAAGTGAAAATGGCAATATATTTAATATAAACAATGTTTGTTTTTAGGTTCTATATAATCTTTCAAGGGTTCAACATGTTAGGTAACATTCGTTATAGACAGTAGTTGTTGAACAAAACAAAAAACACTTCAGTGTGCACAAGATGAATATAATTGTTCAGTTGTCTATAGTACAAATTGGTATTAGCCCAACGTTTCTTTAAACTTTGTTTTAAATGAATTCCTTCTGTTGTTGTTTTGTGTGTGTTTATATGCGTGTAAAATACAAACTCCTGAAGATAGCAGCATGCACTTTATATTCTTTTATTACAGGGATAGAGAATATGTCTAAGGCCCTAAGATAATTACCATTTCATAACATTTTTACTGTATTTAAACGATTTTGCCCACTGTTTCTTTTCAGAGGAGAATGGAAGATAAACACGAATAAACAGTGAGCGAAGAAATAAAACCGTGAAATGCTAGCTATATATACAGACGTTCCTTGCACTTCTTGTTTATCTCGAAGTTATGACCTACTTGATATTCCACACATTCAACGAGCAGTAAAATACAGAAACGTTGGAAAATACGAGGCGAAAGAAAAGAGGAAGTCGTATAAGCACATCTGGTCGTCTGGGCACCTCAGATAAGAACCCCTTCCCTCCTCTACCGTCACCTCGAGACCTCGTTTTGCGTTATAGACGGTCTCTTGCACCCCAAGAAACAGGAAAATTGGACTTTCAGTTTTGATTAATACGTTACATAAATCAATGGCAGAATCCATAAGAAAATGGAAAGGAAGCAAAAGCAGAATTTTGTGTGAACCTTGTCAATTTTATTGTCAACTTTATTTTAATTGCTGAAATATCCAAGAAGTAACTCCTTTCAGTTCCGGCATATTTTACCAGGATCTGCAAAGGAAAAACTGAACAGCTCCGACACGACGAACCGTTGGAAGGTTTTATATGACATAAATGATGCTACATTAACAAATACAAACATTATTATATATCACTGAAATGTTCCGGATGAACTAAAAAGTGTATGATTTAAAATATGTAATTTAGACAATGATGTGTTTGCACGAGCTAGCCAGTGATGCATTGATTACAAGCTTTCATACTAGACGTGGTGATGCACTAAATTTTCTTTTCTATAACTGAGGCGAAAACTGAGACCATAACTAGAGTCGTGCATCTAGTCACTTTCGATACACGTTAATGATAAAAATTTCGCTTTGAACGGCGAGCATGATGAATCAAAATAGTTCAGCTATAGTGAAGCCGTACCTCGCTGCTACACCTGCGTTGCTTTCTACAGTTTAACGTCAAGTCTTTCTGTACCCATTTGTACAGTACCGCCAAGCAATCAAAGCTTCTCAGTGTTGAACAATTGGGACTCTTTTCAACAAAACTCAAGAAGTGTGCATTGAAAGATGGAGGTGGATAAAAGTACTGTCAACCATTTGATAAGAATGCCGAAGAAGGTCGAAGTACTGACTGCAGTCACACCTGCAACGATATCGGCCTATAGACATCCTTATTCGGGAAAATCATTAAATAAAAGGCAAACAACTTTCTGATGTCTATCAGTAGTATCAATACAATTTTCACTAGTTAGAAAATTCAAATATTATTTTGTGTTATGGATCCCTCGATGCCTAACTACTGATCCTCTAAGGAACAGAAAACTATAACTTCTTCGAGTTGCTTTATTTTCATGATACCGAACGTGACGATTTTTGGCTATTATTGTAATGGGAGATGAATCGTGAATTCATCACTTGGAACCAGAGGTTAAAAGGCTGTTTATGGAGTAAGATCACAAGACCTCAAGGAAAACAGTTATGGGCACATTATTCTGGGAGGGGATCGTTTCGATCGATATAATGCTGGTGGTGAAACCGCTAACTCCAGAGTAAGTGTCAAAACTCGTCGGAAGCTAAAGAACTGTCTGGATACATTCGTTCTCACAAAGATGTGGCCAAAACTTTGCTTCATCAGACCACACCAAGTCACGCTCAAGTCTACGGTACTGAGAAGAGATTATGCAGGCTCTTGCATCATTTAATTTCCATCTCAAAGAGGCATCCCGCGGGAGATTTGATGACGAGGAAGTCGCAGCCATAATACGAAAATGGCAGAGATTCAAACCTGCAGAGTGCCAACGCGACGACATGTAATCTCTAATATGTTAGTGAAAGCCATAGATTTACAGGAGATCATATTAAAAAAATACAGCACCGTATAGCCAGAGAGGGGTTGAGAAACAATTTAGTGTATATGAATTTGATATAAAATAACAAAAAATAAACTATAAAAATTTACTATACGCCAAATGTGTTGTATTACTTATAGGACGCTTCGTATATTAGTTCATACACTTAAAAACAGGAAAAAAGGCAAGGTGTTAGCTCTTCTGGTGCAATGAAGTTATTATGATCATTATGGTACCGTAGTACCTACCATTATTGCGTTTTAAATTTTTATTAGTTCAAATTTTGCTCATATTATCTTAGGTAAGTTAAATGTTCTTTTGAAAAAGGACTGGACTTTAAAAAAAACAGTAGGATATTATTATAAAGCATAATTATATTTATGAGGGTAGGCCCATAAGTTTCCGGCCTAACCGTTTTACAGGTACGATAAAGACAAAAACTATATTTCACTTTTCAACACAGTTACCCTTTTGTTGCAACACACTTCTCACATCTATGAATTAACATTTCAATCCCCCCCATCCAAAATAATCTGAAGTCTTGTCTGGAAAATGGGCATAAACAGCATCCCTCACTTCTTTGTCACACTAAAATTTTCCTTCCTCGAATGTCCTTCTTATGTTTTGAGTTGAGGAAATAGTCACTGCGAGCTGGATCTGAGCTGTAGGGTGGATGGTCGATCTCCTTGAAGCACATTTCTTCACAGCTTCCTTTGCAACAAGAGCTGTGTGCACAGGGGCGTTCAATTTTGTAGTTATCTTTAGTTTTGTTGACAATAACCAAAATTTGTCTTCTTAGAATTTACCGTAACTTCCGTTATTTCTTTTTTGACCACAAATTTTAGAGTCGAAATTATCTCAGTTGATCACTTTTTTTTATTTATTTATTTATTTATGAACGCTCTTTAACATCTCAGGTCATCAGCGTCCCATTCAACTCAGGACGTAAAACGGCCGACAAATTTTGCTCACAGGCCTCTCTTTCAGGCTTGAGGTTCTTTTTCGTGCCGTAAATGTACGACACGGGACCCACGGCTTTACTTCCTTTCTTCCCTTCCGAAGGAAGCCATATTTAGGATTTTTACGCCCGAAAAAATCCATAGGTCCTGGCCGGGTTCGAACCCGCGATCTGGGGTTTAGGAGGCAAGTATGATAACCACTACACCACCAGAATCGACTCAGTTGATCAGTACTTCTGAATTAAGTTAATAAAAAGAATTATTAATTTTCATTATCTCACAACATTTTTCGTTTATTGAAAATATATTCAACGCAATGAGATGAATGATTTATTCTATATAAAGTTTATTGCTTAGTACATAGTGTTTTCTAGATTTATAATTGCCAAACCATTTCTTTTCCACTGAAATTGTTTACTCAGTCATCTGTTTTACTACAAATGAATTGACAATGCAAATCTTCCTGTTCGAAAACTCTTTGGTTTTTCTCAATCTTATCCTTTTATTTCCTCCTTTTCATCATCATCATCATCATCATCATCATCATCATCATCATTATTATTTTATTATTTATTTTCCATGTTCTATGCCTTTTTAACCTTGATATTTATTATTAACACCAAAGGGCGCGTCCCTTGAAGGCGGATAGGGGAAAGATTCTCAGTTATGGTGGTAGGAGCAAATGAAATAACTCCCGCGGACGAACAGGTAATACTGTCTTACAGTGGAATATTGTTTTGTCAAATTTTAAGGAAGGGAATCTAAAAATAAAATTTTGCAGTTCTTCAGATTGCGGGTTCATAACACCCTGCTTAAAGACCAAACGTAAAAATTCAGATTTATTCAAAGAATTGAACAAAGGAAAAGGATCATGAATGTCTGTATTTTAAACATGAGATTTACTATAATTATTATTAAATGGTCGAAAAAATAACTTGCTATATGACCATTGCTTAAGTTTACATATTTTGCACATATAGCCGTACTTTCCTGAATATGTGACCTTGGATATACGTTCTTGTAGGGAGGATTATGTGCACTAATGAGAGAATGCTTTGTAGACGTGCTACTTGAACTTGCAGTGAAAAGTCTCGAAGGATTTCAGAAGCTTAGAGTTATCACCGAGGTCAAACTGATTAGGTATAAGGTGCAAGTTCAAACATCACTTGACGGGATTCTCATCACAGGATTTGGGTCACTCACTCTTCCTGGCCACAAAAGCCATAGTCTTGAAGATATAGTAACTAAACCTAGAATATCTCTACTTATTATTATTATTATTATTATTATTATTATTATTTTAAATTTTAAACTCTCTTTTTCTGATAAAATTAGTTAAGTACCAGCGAGTATATCTGAAACAGAGGCAAGCTTTGAAATGTGAGCCTCATATTTGTGAAACCATCTCGATATAAGTCCCTAACGTCAAACATGAATCATATCATTCCTGGTGGCATTATGTATTCAAATACAACAACAGCTTTAATATCGATATCACTGAGCCACCATCCTCAATAAAGGGAGGTTCTGCTTTTAAAAGATGACCAATCCAATGCCATTCACCACTCTTTGCACCGAAGATACCTAATGTGGTTGCGGTACTAGCCCGAAAGCAACAATAATACCGAACATGACGACTAATTTCTTATATAATAACAAATGTTACCTCTATGTGTGATCAGATCTCATGTAATTCACAAAATTTAAAACGAAAACTTGTAAAGAGTTATTAGTGTTTTACAAAAGATAAGGCAGAATAAAAATTCAAGGAAGAAGATTATTGAAAGTTAAAAAATACAAAGCAGTACCAGCTAGCTTTTAGTGCCAATTAATTGGGGGATTTTGCATAATCAATTCTTTCATTCTTCGTTTGGAGGACCTGAGCAAACTGCCACACGCACAAATAAAAAATAAATAATTAAAATAGAAGAATAAAATAAGGGATGGAAAATGGATATAAAGAAGTTAATATAAAACTATACAAATTTTAAAAAGGCAACAAATTAAACGAAATAAAAGTTAAACCGTTCCACTGCTTAAGAGCAGTAACTAAGAAGACATTAGATACAGGCCATAACGTTTAAATGTGCACCATAGGGAACAAGAGTTTTAACATTGAAAATACCAATGTTAAACTTTTTTCCTACATTTTAAGAACGTTTTCTACTCAATTCTCCAATACAAGCGGCACGTCTTGAAAGTTCAAATCCCTTCTTGCAGGCACGTAAATATAGTAGGGAGTTTTTGCAGTACCAAGTTCCAACTATATGGCTAACTTTAGTAATGGGATTATTTTCTGTCTTTCTCTTCAAGAAAGAAAAGGAGCCGATAAGGAGTGAGAGATCAGAAACGCAGCTCTTCAGGTATTAATGATTCGTATAAAGACAACAATGATAAAATAAGAACTCAACGTTTAAACGCACACAGAATAAATGCATTAACTTCAAGAATGTTCCTCTAATGGTTATTATATAAAACACGTACCAGTATATTAGAACATTACTAATGCTGCATTAAAAGGGAAGGAATTAAGTAATTTCAAGACTTTTTAAGTCAATGATAAAGCAATAAAATTTTCGTTTACTTAAATTGGGTGACTTGGAAGCTGAAAATCATGATTTTTCAGCTTCATCGCATTGAAGAACAATGTGAGCTCTATAAAGTTTGTTTACAATTTGTAAATAAACAGCATCCTGCATAGTTCCAAATAGCAGTGTTTCATGAACTTTGTAAGCCGCTTCTCTAAGACTCAAAAAAGAAGAAGAAGAAGAAGAAGAAGAAGAAGAAGAAGAAGAAGAAGAAGCGCAGGCATTCATAGGAATCGGAACGTTTTGAGAGAAACATTTAAGCTTATTGTTATAACGTTTTATGTTAAACAAAGAGATATTATTAAATTACACTTTCCATTATGAGATTTTGTACTATTCTGTATAAGAGAAGGTTTCAATAAATAACAGCAAACTTGCAATAATCTAGAAGCAAATATCCCAAACATTTTCCGTATACCCAAGATCGCGGGTTCAAACCTGACCAGGACCAATGGATTTTTTCGGGCGTAAAATTCCTAAGTATGGCTTCTTTCGGAAGGGAAGTAAAGCCGTGGGTCCCATGTCGTACATTTACGGCACGAAAAGAACCTCAAGCCTGAAAGAGAGGCATCTGAGCAAAATTTGTCGACCGTTTCACGCCCTGAGTTGAATGGGACGCTGAGATGTTAAAGAGCGTCCATAAATAAATCAATGGAAAAAAAAAAAAAAACAAATATTTCAAACTCTCGCGCGGGAATACTCAAACTAAGAGAGAGGTTTATACTAACCAAATACCGAAGGGGCCAAAAAATGTATACACACTTTTACAGTAGATATCTGTTTAATGTATTTCAAAGTTGGACCTAAAAACAACAGTAATGTGCAGTATGATGTTCCGTAAACAGATGTGACTAACATACATTATGATAGCTTTGTTACGTTACAGATAAATCAACAATGAACAAATGAAGCCAAGATTATCGTATGATGTTCTGTAAACAGATGTGACCCACATTACGTTATGCTAGCGTTGCTACAATAAAGTAGAGCCAAGATTATCGTTTGAACAGCGGAAAGAAATTTTGAAGTGGCATTGGAAAACCGAGAATGTTGTTGAAGTTCGAAGACAATGCAGAACCGCCAACACGAGTAACAATTGCACGCATTCGAGACAAATTTGAGACTCGTGGTACCACCGTATACCATAGAAAACCAGCTATACTGGCAGCACTTCGGGAAGAAATCAAAACGGCATGTGTTACAATCGCTAATGACAGTTTGCAAATGTTGCTCAATCAGTAGTTCAACGTACACAGATGTATATCGACGCTGATGGTGGGCATTTCAAGCAACTGTTGTAACTGTAAAAGTCTAAGATGATTAGTGCTCATCATTTTCTGTTTGTGTACATTCAGTTTTGTTATGTTAATACAGTTTGTTCTTTGTTTGAAGTGTGTATACATTTTGGCACCCTCTGTAGTTGACATGACGAACTTGCTCGGAAGCGCAGCACATACAAAATGACAGCGATTTTAGCTGTTTCACCGGTCCTTTAGGACTATTCTTAGAACACAAACACCTTAAGATTGCAATAGTTAGTTTTGTGCTTTATTTATCTGAATCAGAAAGAGACAAAAGTGTATACTATGCAAAGCCAACCGCAAAAACTGAATCTATTATAAACCAAAATAGCTTCGACGTACAAAATTACGTCATTCATTTCATAAATAACTTTTTATTCTATTTAACTCCCTTTTTTACTCCGAGGCATCGCAGGCTAACTGAGCAGACTCGCTGTTTCACGTGCCAACAGAAAAGTGCCGGTAAAGGTCTTGACTTGATGAAAGATTTAACCCTCTGTATCTTTATCGTCATATATATTTGCAATCGGTTTAAAGCACTCACAATGTATACATTTTCACTAAATAATACGAGAGTGATCATGGTAGGTAGGTAATAGTTATACTTTTTCAGAGCAATTTCCCATTACTTCAATGAATTTCTAATATCTCTGGATAAACATCTAAATCCCCTTAAAAATAGTTCGGCGCTTTGTTTGCAAATTGCTGGAAATTAGCGTCTTTCAACTAATTATTATTCGTGATATCCGCTTTAGAAGGTCATATTTGAGCTTTGAAAATCTATAATAGCTGCTGGAAGCAATGTCTAATCTGTAGATGAACAATTTCAGCAACCCAATAGACTGATCCTATAGGCCTCTCTTTTTCTTGTTGGCATCGCTCAGTTGATATGGTAGCTCCACAAAGTATTTCCCAGTCACTGTTGTGTTCCTGTCTTTAAAATTCATCTACAGAGGTACCATGTCATTTTTCCGCCACTCCATTAATTCTCTTTTTGAGAGGGGGTCTTACGAGGAGAGGTCCATAAGTTTCCGGGCTTGCCAATTAGGATTATCGCCTTCACAAAACGCTTATCTGGGTGCCATACCTTATCTGTTAAGTAAATAATTGCAGATGCACCTCTTCTCTCCGCTGTGTTCAGATATAGTTGCATAAAGAAGGCTATGCGTAGAACATTGTGACATGTTCAAACAAGAGTTTCGAGCTGTTATTAAGTTCTTCACAATAGAAGAGCTTACTCCATAAAATTAAACAGCGATTGGATGGTGCATATGGGGGAAGCATCCCCTCATATTCTACCGTAAAAGAATGGGCCAAACTTTTTCGAATGGATCGAGAAAGCATTGAAGAAGAGCGTGCAGGTCGGTCCTTGGAGGTGCTTACACGTGAAAACGTCGCTCTTTTGGAAGGAGAAATTATGGAAGATCGCGGCTCAAAGTTACAGAAATAGCAGCAAGGTTGGGCCTTTCTAAAATAACAGTCCTTTGAATTATTCATGAACATTTAAACATGAATAAGGTTACTGCAAGATGGATGCGCAATTTCCTTTCACAGTCAAAAAGCAGCATTTTGGAGCTTAACCTTGGCAACGACAAGTTCTGCAACCCATTGTTACAGCAGATGAAACTTTGGTCCTCTACTATGATCCTTGTCCAAAAGAGAACTGATGGAGTGGCGTAAACCTGGCAAAGCATCGTCTCTAAAGGCCAAGGTTACTCAGTCAATCAAGAAGATAATAGCCACAATCTTTAGGGATTGTGAAGGAATACTCTTCATTGCCTTCAAGGAGAGGAACACCACAGTAAATGTGAATTACTATGCTGGCTTGCTGCACAGACTACATGCTTCCACCAAAGAGAAAAGGCGAGCAAAACTGAGTGGTGGTGTGCGCTTTCTTCACGACAACGCACCTGTGCATACAGCATTTGTTGCAAATGAAGCTGTGGAGAAATGTGGCTTCAAGGAAATCGACCATCCCCCCTAAAGCCCAGATCTAGCTCCCAGTGACTATTTCCTCTTCTCAAAACTCAAAAAGGACCTTCGAGGAAGGAAATTTGAGTGTGACGAAGAATTGAAAGATGCAATTTAAGCCCACTTTGCAGACAAGACTTCTGACTAGTTTGGGTGAGGGGGAATTGAAATGTTAATTCAAAGATGTGAGAAGTGTGTTGTAATATTTAAAATTGAAGCAAAATTTTTTTTTTATCATACATAGAAAACGGTTAGACCGGAAACTTATGGACCTCCCTCGTAGTTTCGTCTCTTAAGACGATGGCTATTTACTACTGCTTTCTCGCCACTGTGGAAAAGATTCAAATACCTTTGACAACATTCCACTTGCATTTGAGTTGCTGAAAGAATCCCGTGCATGCATCTTGTACTCACCTTAAGCATACGCAAATGTCGATGAAAGGATGCGCAGCACGGTTTTTTTTTTAGAAATTCTCAATCTTGAGGCCATTTCTTTTGTCTTCAAATGCCTGACACTCACAACTTTCTCACTGGGAGCTGTTTTCTTTTGTCAACGCATATACTGGCCTAATGCCATTTTAAAGGCCCTTTCTGCTCAAACGAAATACTTTTGACTAAGCCTTCACAGTGTAAAATGAAATGGAAGCTTCCTCATACATACCACCAATGCGTTGTTTGATTGCACAGGGTAAAATTACTCCTTTAACAAGGAATTTAATCACACTGCATTCAGTTTTGAACATAGCACTGTATTACGCTACACATCTGATTTAAATAAGCTTCTCTAAGCAAATAAATTATGTAACTGGAAAGGAAATGCTGTGGTTACCATCCTGAAACACGTGATTATTAGATAGCATGAACAGTGCAATAATGAAGCATGGTGTTCTATTTCAGGCCGGATCATGTTATAAACTTGTTTTTTTTTATCTATTAATCATGTAATAAATTTTATTAGGGAGTTTACTTACAGGAATTCTCCTCCAAAGATATTTTGCACAGAAAATGTTAAATTTACATATTTGTATGCTAACTAATCCCCCTATTGCAGTCTGAAATTTCGGGATGAATTTTAGTTTTAATACAGTAAATCTCTAGACGATGCTTTGTTCAGCATCTCTCCATCATCCGATTTGAGTATCCATTCTTTAACGCATGTTTAAATTAAGACCTCTAGACTGCATTCAAACCAGAAAAAGTGAGTTTATTTAGAAATTAATTTAATATTATAAATGTCTATTAAGCCCAGATACTTTATCGTTATAATATGCAAATGAAAAACTTCCAAATACTCCGTATTTATTTGTGTGAACTGAACATATTTAGATAACTGCTGATTTCATTCTACTGCATTCAGTCTATACGATTAAAGATGATTTACAAAATCTTAATAATAGCAAGAGATACACTTTTAAATGTTATTTTTAAGATTAATATGGAGAAATAAAACTTAAAAATTTCAGTTTATTTAAAATAAATGCACATATACTTAATTTTAAATATATATTATAATGAAACAGACAGAAAAGCACAAATAAAGGGCCCTTCTGCACTGCTACGCAGGTACACATGTGCACAAATATGTAATACAAACAAAGAGTTAACAATAGCATTGAATAATGCAATGAATTTATAGAAAAACAAGATAAATATCACATGTGAGGAAAAATAAATTTATGTTGTGTATTACAATTACTGAGGCGTATAATTTACTGTTACAAGTAAAGACACTGGTTCTATAACCGATAAATTTAGCTAGTTTTGTTATTGTATAAATCAAAATTAATAATCAATTAAACTTAAAGCATTAATTACAAATTATACTCCAAAAGTTTTAATATGAGTATTTTAAATGGTCAAAAATCCTGCGTCCCAAAGGCATATCAACGAACCAAGTGGGACATTGTATTAAGCAGATTTGGCGCTTTGAGATGGGGCAATCCCGGTTAAAGCTCATAATGGGAACTCATGCGAGATCAAAGTTGGTGGTTGATCGATAGCGGAAGCGTTACCATGGAAGTCCAAAGCCTTTAAGGAATATGACATCTCAAAACGTACGGTTCTGAGGCTTCGGGGTTCCCGCCACAAAAACAGCCTGTGTTGACGTGAGACCAGAGCCGCCAATACCGCCCTGCTCACATCTATTGGAAAGTTCCGAAGAACTTCAACCGATTCATCACCTCGGACAGCGGTTGTACTAATCCTAAACAATAGAAATATTTAATAAGTGAAAAAGTTCAAGTGTTTGCAAATAACTGAATAAACCTACAGTAATAAATTTTACGATATTAATTATCTCTGAACAATGAATGTTACACACAGGTTAAATTCGTATAAACAGCATGAGCTGAATTCAGATCTGAACATCAAAATTCCCTGTCATGTAGAGTATTTCCGGGAAATGGGGTTTAAATTTCTCATAAAAAGTTTCAAAATATACTTAATTTAAATATTTGCTCAAATATATGGAATCCAACCTTACAAAATTTATTAATTTACATAAACTTTTTTGAAATTCAGAGTGTATAATTAGTATGAACTATAGGCATAACTTTTTTCGAATATAATACACTTTTTTTTAAAAAAAATACTCACTTTTCACAAAAGTTAGGGCAATTTTTATTTATAGGTAGTAGAATTTGATTGATTGGTTGATTAATGAAGGAGAATGAAAGGAGTTGATTGGTGGATTAATTAGGTGATGTTAATTGCTTCTTCTTCCCGATGTCCTTTCTGATTTTCCGTATATGCCGCAGCTATTCTTCTCAGTTTGATCTCAGGATGTCTGGAATTCCGTGACTTGTTTGAATGAACGGGAAGGGCAAAGAATCTAACGCCTAACACAGAAACTCGTTGAATTGCAGTTGGTTCGATTTATTAATCAGATATTTAATGTATTTTCATATGTTTGGTTATCCGTAGCGTCTTGATGATTACTTTAACAGTTCTTTAGTTCACTCTTGCACGGTCTAAGCTAAGTTAACCACGTTATAACTAAATTCGAAAAACATTTTTTATAGTACTCAGTATTTCTATGTGTACTCTAACGATATCTTCCTGATAGTCTAACAGCAACCTAATACTTTATATCGCATGTATCGTAATATTCGATTCTTTTTGTAATGACACGGTTCCCTAGCTCGTCTCTTAATGTCTTGAAGTTTACCACGTTCACGGACTATTAACCACCTGTGAAGTTCGATTCTCTTACAATGCTAAGCACTGTTAATTAGCTGTTAGTTATTCGCTGTCACTGAACTGAACTGCTCTGATAACTCAAAGAAACTTACTGTTCCGACATCTGTATGACAACTAAGTAATTACTAAGATTTTTAATAGATCTCGCGATTTCTTTACGATGCGAGAATTTCTATTGGTTAATGCTCAAGTTCAATTCTCCCTTCATCCTCTCATTGGACGCGGGCTACTATTCTAATTATTTTGTTTATAAAACCTTTACCGTTGCTAGCAATCTAAGAGATGTTTTTCAAAGGCCAATTGATCCGTTACGTCCTTACACGCTTTTTCTTTAACACAAAGTGTTCACTCGAGTATTCCTGTTTTTATGACGGTCTATTTTTGGACGCGGCCAGTCCTTAAGGAAATCTTTGTTACAAATACATGCATATACATCCTAATAAAACTATTTATAATAGTAATCTCCTAAAAGTTGCTTGCACAAGTGTTCTCTGTCAAAACATAAGAATAAATACTTTGACCTAAATAGATGTCAGAATCAATACAACTCATATACGTACATCAGAATATATTTATAAAACATTAATGTTAATTATAAGCATATTATCAATTTATAGAAATTAAGCTTTGAGTTTCAATCTCAAAGTTTTTGGAAGATTTCGTTTATAAAACACACCAGTAACCACTTTATTTAGTTGCCCGTAATAGTCAACTAGTGACCGTTTTCCTGTCCTAATGAAAACGCTCTCCGTGCTCATCATTAATGGTACCAAGTTAGGAGGAAATAAGTCCAAGTGGGAAAATAGGAAATGTAGCATCAATGCCAAGTTTCGTTTTCTACTAAAACGTGTTCTATTATCCCTCAACTCCTATATTTCCCGCACACAATATTGAGCCTCATATATGTTTCTTATTGTCCATTAACGAATCTTCAAAATCACTATCTTGTAATAGCTTATAAATTTGTGTTTCATTGATAACTGATTCTTTCAGTTTAACTTCAGTTAATCTCGAGAAATTTTCTTTTAAATACCTGAAAACTCTGTCATCTCTGTCAAGGCCTTCAACTTTTTTCTTTAACCCTTATTGTATGTGAAGGGCATATTGTATGGCAGCAAAGTATTTTCTTCTTTAACTAATGATTTATTTTTCACAGTAATACTCATTTGACCAGAACCCAAACAAGCCTTAACTCTATAATATTTCTTCTTAGTTCGACTGTTCATCTCACACAAGCCATGATAAAAAGACTGCGTTCCTAGAAGAAATCTATTACAGTAAAATCTCTACTGATTTGCCATTCATATTTGTTCGTTAATGTTTTTCTTATGCAAGATAGTATAGTTGGATTATATGAATGCATGGATAAATGAATGAGTATATTTATTTAAATTAATATTAACATTTGCAACCTTCGCATGGGTACTTGCCTTTTATAACACACAAAAAGTACAGAACATAGAATCCCTTCTCCCTTTTCAGTAGTATAAGTGAATACATTATCATCTATATATACATATTTAATTCAGTTTCGTTCCCCTCAACCACGCCTTAGTTTTCAGTCTTTTCAGACCTGAGCTGTCTCACCTTCGACTGAAGGGAATGAGGGATTTTTTTTTTTTGATTGGTTTATCTATGGACGCTCTTTAACATCTCAGGTCATCAGCGTCCCATTCAACTCAGGGCGTGAAACGGCCGACAAATTTTGCTCAGAGGCCTCTCTTTTCAGGCCTGAGATTCTTTTTCGTGCCGTAAATGTACGACACGGGAACCACGGCTTTACTTCCCTTCCGAAGGAAGCCATACTTAGGATTTTTATGCCCGAAAAAATCCATCGGTCCTGGCCGGGTTCGAACCCGCGATCTTGGGTATAGGAGGCAACTATGGTAACCGCTACACTACCAGGACCGACTGAATGAGGGATGGGTGCATATTCTGGTAGAATGTACCCACTGGGAACACTTGAGAAAAAGCTGATTCCTAAAAAAATTTAAGACAATTAGAGGACATTGGCATGCTGGGATGTGTTTGCAAATGGCACTAATTGTTTGAATATGGACATTTTCGTAGCCAAAGTGCACGAAGCTGGAAGCAATCTATTTTCTGGTTTGAACACAAAAGCTAGTGCAATTATAAGTAACATAATATGTTTCCATTCATATATCTTTAAATATCGTCCTTTCCATTTTAATGATTATTATTATTATTATTATTATTATTATTTCTGCTCTGATTTTAAATTCATTTGTATTATTATTTCTTCCTCTTTCTAATTGTGTATCCCACTTAAGCATGAACGGTCTAAGACCCATGTATAAATATATTTGTAATATATTTATAATTTTATAACAATAAAGATACACTATTACCACCTTCGACATGCCTACATGCTCCTCATCTTTGCTGCCAGTCGGTCTGGTGGTGTAGTGGTAAGCATATTTGCCTTCTGAAACCAAGGTCGCAGATTTGATCCCGGCCAGAACCGATGGATTTTTTTCGAGCGTAAAAATCCTCAGGATGGCTTCCTCCAACTTCAAGCCTCTGAGCAGAGTTTGTCGGCCGATTCACGCCCTGATAGGAATGGGTCGCTGATGACCTCAGATGTTCAAGAGTGTCCGTCAATAAATCAAGTAAAACCAAACCCTCTGCTTCCAGCAGAGCCCAGTAATCCCCTAGTCCTCTGTTATAGTCAGTAAAGAAAGGTGGTAGACACTTTTTCTCAACTCCTCAGTGCTGCTACAGTTTGCTATGATTCCTCTACACATAAAAGACAAATTCTCAGTCATTTTCACCTGAGATTTTGATCTGCTGCTAATGCTCCACACCACACGAGTGCCTGTTTAATCAGTCTGACTTGATGCACAGCTCCATACCCTTCCCCCCAGATTTTAAAAGCAGATTGTTCTAATTAAACATTGATTTCCCAGAATAATTCACAGTTAATATTTCACCGCTCTAATTTTAAACTCTCTTGTCCCACTATGAGCCCCAGTTCTCTTTTATTCCGCAGTTTGCCGTATCTCTCTCCTCCCAAAAATCCGATTCAAAAAACGTTCTCACCTGATCTAGAATCTCCATTTGCTTCCACCCCCAAATTGCGGCGTCATATGTCATCGTGGATCTGATCAGAGCCCAGTAAACCTTCCGGTAGACCTGGAATTCTTCTGCGTATCCGGAGAGTCTCCGTTGCCCTCATTCCTGCCTTGTGTTTCACCGTGTCAATGTGCTTCGTCCAGTGTCCGTTCATTGCAAAATTAAGTCCTAGATACACGAAGTTCTTAACATTTACTGAGGTATATCCCCCACTATTTCAAGGCTCTTCCCAGTTATAGACTGCTCCGTTCTTGAAAGTCATTGTTTTCGTTTTATTTACGTTAGCTTAGCCATTTTTCGCAATGCGTCTGCAATGTTTACTCCCCAATTCCGTTGAAGCATCGTGTGGATAGCTTGATGTTTGCCCCAGCGGAGGAAACCCTCCTCATATAAATATAAATTAGTAATAATCTTCGAAAGTTTAGGTGATATCGCAATACGGTTTAAGTTTCGCCAATAGGATATATACAAACCATCTGAATAATACATTTCAGTAAGGTGTAAATTTCAATAATTCACAGTGTTTTATCATATTTATATGGGACTATTTAAAAAGCTCCTAGGCAACCGAGCACAAACAGAAGTAAAATGAAACATTTACAAAAAGGATGGCTTATTTTATGCGCAGAGAACGGTGAGTCCTGGAAGTGCTAAACTGCTGAAATTATTTCTTCCGGGTGTAATAAGATGACTGAATGAGCATATAAGAAACTAGCTTAGTATTTGCACAATAATGGGAAGATACATTGAAAAAAAAATAGAGATTTGTACATTCTTAAACGCGTGCCTATAAAGCGCGTTATTGATTTTCATAACTTGTGTAACTCTTACACGTTTTGTGCATCATACAATGTAATTATGTTGCAATCTAAATTGTACCATCTTTATTTATAAAAGGAGCAACTCCCGGCCTATAGTTTCATACTTTAGCTACTGTGGCATGACATGGTTGAATTGTTGTACACTCTGGCGACTTCTAAACCAGTATTATGGAACTGGAAATGGTACAAGAAAATACTAAAACGATTCAGTAAAGCAGTTCAAATTAGAGAATTGAAATGCTTGTATCTGTCCAATTATAAACCAAGTTCAATGTAGTTAAAGTTGTTGATTCGAGTGTTCATACAAATGTGAAAATGTGTTCATGCCTTATAGGGAAGTTAAACACGTTTGTTGAACCGCTACAGTGAAAAATAAAGCCTTAATGGACAAACAACGGGCATTTACTCTCGCCAATTAAAGCTTACGAATGAAACAAAATGTAACTGCATGGACCAGACAATGAGCTATATGTTCGATGCAGAAGCAATGAAAATTGTGTTAAGCACACAAACTTTCGTGTAACTCAGTTGCTTTAGGAACTTATACAGACAAAAGAGCTGGTAAACTTTTAAGCAGAACATTTCTCAAACTAATGATACGCATTTTAGAAAGTATTTAGATGAAAATGTGTCTTCACAATTCTGCAATGCACATATTAGAGCTGCCGGGAAAACCCCGAAGTTAATCACACTGAGATCATTGGCAGATTTTAGGGGAGAAAAATAGGTGAAATTAAATCTACAATAACATAGAAGTACAAGAAATAATCAATGGAGATATGAACTTGAAAATGATGTGAAAAATACTGATAATCATATCTGACAGGTGTAAGGATGTAATAAAGACGTGTAAGGCCATATTAAGCATTAGAAGAGTGTGTATGTGTAACAACATTTTAATTCTCATTATGCAAGTGTCATTTACAAATTTAAAATTGTGGGCGAAGTAAATTTTGAGTTTATGACTTTCATATTATTGCATTAATATGTGCACATTTTCTTAATTTAATATATTAAACGTAAAGTATATGCTTATGAAGCATTGCTTTTATACAACAATGATTCATAGTGATTAAATGTATATATGAGTAATTAAGTTGACATATATAACTAGAAAAATGCATTTAATTATGTTGAAATATATTAATTTATGTTAACATATATTTAATTGTGTTTTCATGTATGTAATTAGGTTGACATGTTTTTAATCAGGTTGAAAAACTTTAATTAGGTGGAAATGTTTTAAAATATGTTGGAGTGCATTTAATTAGATTGGCATGTATTTAATTATTTAACATTTACATAATTAGGTTCCAAGTATTTAACTAGGTTAACATTTCTTTTGCATATTTAATTTAAATGAAATGTATATAATTAGGCTGACATGTATAATGTAAGTAGAAGCTGTAAATATTGTATTTTCACTATCTCTTCTGCCATTGGCATAAGCCCAATTGCATGTTGAAAAAATTAATACATATCCACACAACATGTTGCAAAAAAAGGAAAATATATCCTTTATATTTTTAGCAGAATCACATAGTAAAGTATATATTCTGTGACGCAGATTACGTAGGGCAACGTTGAAGAATGCAGAAAAAGACTGAAGACATGAAAATAAAGGGTGGTTCCATGGATTAAAAAAAATCTTTGCAATTAGGAACTTTAAAATTAAATATTGCCTTCTGGGTACTGCTTTAAGTAATAAACGAACCGCAATAAATCTACTGCTTTTGCGCCTAAGTGACGGAGACGAACGGAATGAGCGCTACTAATTAAGTTAATATTCTGAATATTCTATGGTAAAGCAATACAATATAAAATAGGTCTATATGAATTGTGTAATGTGTGCATAATGGTATGTCGTGATATTGCACTGTGTCCTGTAAAGTATTGCACTTTTTTAATTAGTTTATCATGGCATATAAATATGCCTCTAACTCCTGACAATGCTAAACACCTATATATCAAGTTTGCTGGCAATAACACAATTACAAAATACAGAACTATATGATGATGTTGACAGCTATATTATTTTTAAAGAAAAGCACTAAAATAAATATAATAGTCAAGAAATATTCTTTTCACCTTAGACAGCATTAGCTTAACACTCTAACATTAGTTTACTATTGATATTCATGTTTCAAATTATTAATTGCTGGCCGGATATTTACGGTTATTAAGGGATAATATGAAAATCGATGGTGATTTAGACCAGGGCATTATAATAGATGATTGTAACTGAGTTGTTTTTAACAAGGAGAGAAGAATCATAATATCAAAATAAAAAATTGCGCGAAATTGTGTCAGTTTTAGTTTTCAAGCAAACTCAAGACCACGGAATAATAATCCGGGAACTTTAAAATTTAATAATATGAACCTAGTCTGTGAAAGTGTTAGATGAATCCCTAATGAAGAATAATATAGCCATCCAACAGAAATATCTTATATGTTGCATAAATTTATCCCTTGTAGACGTTTAGATTTATCAATATTCGGTATTAATTCAATCTCATATTATAACTAATTTTACACTAAGTAAAAACAAAATTTATTTGTGGATTGAATGCGACAGTTACTCTTATCCATGAAGTAAAAAAATAGTATCATTCGACATCAAAGGTTAAACATATACAGTCTCTTGGTTATGTAATTACCAAAGGTATGTGACAACCTCTTATATCACCATCATCTATTATTATGCAAGTAAATCAAATACTTACATTTTCAAGAGAAATTGTGTAGAAACAGGAATATGTTATACATTTTCTGCAATTTTCGGATGACAAGTTAATTAATAGCACACGGTTATGAAGATATAAAATGTATATATAACAAGAGAACTTATTGAAGAATATATAAAATGCGCTTCCACTGTAATTATATGTAAACAACATATAATATTAGATGAAATTGAGAAAAATTACTTTTTAAAAGAATAGGGTAAAATAACATTTTTAACATATACGTAATATCGTGTAAAATCTGTAAATGAAAAACAGGCACTAGAAAATGAAGAGAGAATTTATTTTAGATGGCAACTTATATATATATATATCAGTGATTTACTTTAGTTGTAAACAATCTTCGCTCCCACTGTGTTTTTCGTCTCGACTACATGGCCTCACACAGGCGTTGGCGCCCATATTTCAACTCCCATTTTCCTATATCGCAGCTTTCTAAACATTTTCCTGCTAGTCTCACGACAGTATACATTTATTTGTTGGCAGTAGCTCATTGCCTTATACATGTGGAATTTATCCAATCAATAGTTCCTTTTAGAACTGCACTTAACTTAGGAAAAGTAAACTAAATTGGCACAAATCTTGAGAGTTCGTCAACAAGATCATCCCCGAAATTAGCACAAAAGAAGTTTAAGTGTAAAACAAACAATTTATGACAAGTATTACAGCACGTGTAACTAAAACTTTTGTAATGAAATCTACTTTTACTTTAAAATTGTTAGCAATCGAAATGGATTTTGTAGATTTCATAAATAAAATTGAAATTCAAGTAATTTGTTATTAAATGCAACTGGATATATAAAAAGCAGACAGTGTTTGAACATGACAAAGGGATGCCGAATGAGCAAGTGTTAGAGAAAATGACTAAGAGGAAACCAGCTGATGGATGAAAAAGATACAGACCATTGTGAATCTGGATGCAAGAAGTAGATTATTAATCAGAATAAGAACATAACAGGAAAATCTTTGAACGAATAGGCTACAGGAAAAGACCTGGAGCTTAAATGACATGACAGATCTAAAATACTGTAAAATATAATATATGTTACTTATAATAAAGTTATTTGTTTCTTTATAATGAAATAATGTATTCTTGTTTTAATTAACATTTTTCAGTGTCAATTTTTATTAACCGTTAGATAAAATCTACCAAAGACAGTATAATGAAACTCCCTTTATAACCTCTCAGAATAGCCATTTAAACACTAACGTTCTAAGTTATTTATATGGTAAAGAAAAAGACGATTATTTTCCATGATCTCTAGAAGCATTACAAGCACCACATATTTCTTAATCACAATATAGAACCACAATTCATAGCTTTACCAACAGCAGTAACTTATACTAGTTATTGAAGTATCTTTCCAAAAAATACAACGCTAAACTTATTTTGTGGTGCATAAAATGTTTAATAATTAATAGTATTCTGTGGAACACTAAACACAGATCCAGCATGCCAGGCCCAAGGGCGTGGCGAGCCAGATAATTAAGGAATACTGGCGGAGAGGGGAAAGGAAAAGTAAGTTGTGTTTCCACCCATAGTTGTTAGTGGTTATTTCAAAGTTTCTGTGAATCCAAGGAAGCGGTGAGAAAATGTTCACAGCACCACTTGAGATATATTCTCTGCAACAGACAATAGCAATAGTGGAGGCGTATTTGCCTTCCGATTTCATTAAGAAAATGGGGGAGAATTTTGCAGCGAAATGTCCTTATGTTGGTGCTCCTTAAAAGAGCAATAAAGAAGGATTGGTGAAATATTGGCATACAAAAATTTCAGTTTTGAATATTAAAAATTATTCCCAGCCCCATCCGTTCTTAAATCTATTGTGCTCATGGATGTCCGAGCACGGATGCTCTGAAGCCTTGTTAAGTCAACGTATAAATGTACACAACAGGTACTTTTGTTTACGAGGAGAGGGCGGCCTGTTTTTCATGGGTCATTCTGTAGAAAATGTCATGCTGGAAATTTAGAAATTTAAACTTATAAAGTAATTTCTTGACTGTAAAAACCAAATATCATGTAATTGCATACTAGTAAACATTAAGATTTCTATTGCAAAAATGTCTGTCAGATTTTATTCAGTCCTGTCATACTACAAATCATTTTTTACTTCTCTCTTCTGTGACCCAAGGGCCTTTTAACATCGAAAGTAGTTTTAGACTTTTCAAATTCCGCAATATATTGCGTCGCGGCTGTTATCGCGTATTTATTGCTTCTTATAGAGGCTTTGCTTCAGATTCCTGTATGATCTTCCAACGCATTTAATTTCGAATGAATTTCAGGATGAAGAACCACACAGTTAACATTCGCGGCGTAAAATCCTCTATGAATGTATGTGTTTGTGTACACAGATGTCTGTATATGGTCGAAGAGAAGGGCAGTTTCTGTCTGCTATTATTCTGCTCTTAGCCAGGAAAGAAGTATCACGGAAAATGTGTGTACATAGGGGATTTAACACGGAATAATACGGTGAAACACGGAAGAGCGAAATATAACCCCAATGTTCTCATCAAGAATATAAAAAAACGATATGCAAATAACAGACACGAACAAATTACTCTTAAATCCAGAGTTAAAATGGAAGGCTATGGACATGGAGAACATAACTCTATGCGGCACCTTTTGACAAATGTATTAGAAAAATAGCTATGTTTTTTATTGTTTAATTATAAAGAGCAAAAAGTAAAGTTATACTAAAATATATTAGGAAAACCGTAAATTCCTATTATATAATGATAGCCACGCCACACACGATATATTTTAGACGTAAATTGTAAGCAAGCAACTTTTCTAATTTTATGAGTATAATCTGGTCACTCTATAGCAGTATAAGTGAAAACCGATTTATAGAAGTTTCACATTAACATAGCTTCCTTTTGTAAACATTTATATAATGCGTTAGTTTGAACAACTGCTGGAAATGTGAACATTTTTTAAAAAAAAAAACTTCAGGGAGCTACTTTTAGTTCACGACTGTTTGGGGAAATTAACAATTACGTATTATCATTCACCTTTGGTGAAAGTAGATGTATCGTTGCGTAGCTTACTCTTATTCTTCGGCCGAGAGATGATTTTGTACAAGTATTGAAAGTTATTTATTTTAATTATTTTATCTTAGTTAACATTTATAATAGGTGCGATGTATTGTATTTGTCTTCTACTTTTGAAGAAGAACAAAGTGAATCGAAGTATTAGGCTGTTTGAGTGACTTATTTTATTAATTTCTACTTCTCTATCACTTGCTATTTTAGTTGTGCCTATGTCTTTGTGAATGTAGTAGCACTCAAATGTATTTTCATTGATAGAACTTATTATGTGCAAGGAAAGGGAAAAACTGCTGAAACTGAATTGGTTACTAGTGCTGAGTGTTTAACTCGTTTTTTGCTATTGTAGCACCACTAGTGTTGAATACTTATAGTTCATGATATGGAATAATAAATTGGGAAAAGGTTTTTTATTGAAACAGGAAGGAAAGGTTTCTATACTAATTTTAACGCATCATCCCGGTATTTGTCATAATAATAACAACTTTGAAAAAGCTTTAACAAATCCAAAAAGAAAGGTCCTGGCGACAATTGAACTCCAGACCAGCAGAGCCCCAATTTACGACTTCATGCTCTGATGACTTGGGCCATCCGTGTTGACGTGCTGAGTTGCGATACCTTAATAAATGTCCATTTAATGTTAGCTCATAATTATATTGCAAAGTTCTAAACTTTTTTTTGAATTGTTTTATTTATGGACGCTCTTTAATATCTCAGATCATCAGCATCCCATTCAAATCAACGACCAACAAATTTTGCTCACAGGCCTCTTTTTTTAGGCTTGAGGCTCTTTATCGTGCCGTAAATGTACGACACAGGACCACGTCTTTAATTCCCTTATACTTACAATTTTGGCGCCCGAAATAATCAATCGGTCCTGACCGGGATCGAACCCGCAATTGGGTTTAGAGGGCAAGTATGGTTACCACTACACCACCAGGACCGACCATAAACATAAAAGAAGCTATTATTGAGGACTTTGGAGTATTTTTAGTTTATTTAAATTTAAATATTTATTCTGTTGATTTAAGACCACACAAACACATTCTTAAGTGGTAAAAGGGTATAGTATCCTTTAATAGCTTTTAATTCATATGGGCAAGGTGGAATAATCTGGAAGAAAATTAACTAAATGTCCACAATTCTACAGTTAAAAGTTTCCTAGCAGCTGTAAATGTGAATGGCAGGCAATCTCGATAATCACTAATTAGTGAGAAGAATAGGATGACCAAGAAATGTGCAACATGGAGCACTGTTGATTTATGTGGGGAGTAGAGCAACTTTAATAAACTCTTATCTGATGGAATCAAGAACTACTAAAACTAGCAACATCATCAAAATGTTGTTGATCCTCTGGTCCCAAATGATGGACTGACTCAAGTAGAGAGGTAACCTGGAGGGGCAATGGATACCTCATACAACCGCATGCAACATAAGAAATATTTCAGAATAGTGATACAAAACACACTTTGGGAAAATCAGAAATATGCTGAAGAAGGGAGTGACTAAACTGAATTGATGAAATCAAGGTACCAATCGAGCAGTTGGATAAATATGTTTAAATCAAAATCTACTCCAATAAGGAACATTTGTTCAGGGTTAGAAGTAAAGAGTAGGGAAAAATTCCGCAGGTGTGTTTTGCAAGCTCATCGACTTATGCTATCAATATGTGCCGTAATAATCAAAGCAAGAAATTGTCCGATTGAGTATTCAGTAGTAATGTTTTCTTTTAATTTTATTTCTACTCACAAAGTAGTTTTGACGATACTGTGCACA
Source organism: Metallyticus violacea (assembly GCA_030762175.1). NCBI lineage: Eukaryota > Metazoa > Arthropoda > Insecta > Mantodea > Metallyticidae > Metallyticus > Metallyticus violacea. The sequence continues at coordinate 131,164,095 of CM060833.1, read as the reverse complement.
TCTTGTAGTAGACCTCCTGTATACCCAGGGTGCCAAAAAATGTACACACACTTTTACATTAGATATCTATTTAATATATTTCAAAGTTAGACCGAAAAAAACAGTAATGTGTAGTATCATGTTCTGTAAACGGATGTGACTCACGTACATTGTGATACCGTTGCTATGTGACAGCTAAATCAACATGAACAAATGAAGCCAAGATTATCGTATGATGTTCTGTAAACAGAAGTGACTCACATTACATTATGCTAGCGTTGCTACAACAAAATGGAGCCAAGATTATCGTTTGAACAGCGGAAAGCAATTTTGAATATGTATTGGAAAACCGAGGATGTTGTTGAAGTTCAAAGGCAATGAAGACGTGACCGTCAACGCGAGTAACAATTGCATGCATTCCAGACAAATTTGAGACTCATGATACCGTATACCATAGAAAACCAGCTACACTGGCAGCACTTCAGTAAGAAATTGGAACAGCATGTGATGCAATCGCTGGGGACACTTTCGCAAACGTTGCTCAATCAGTAGTTCAACGTAATCAGAAGTGCATCTACGCCGATGTTGGGCATTTTGAGCAACTGTTGTAACTGTAAAAGTCTAAGAGTGCTCATCATTTTCTGTTTGTGTGAATCTAGTTTTGTTATGTTAACACAGTTTTTTCTTTGCTTCAAGTGTGTATACCTTTTTGACATCCTAAAGTCATGCAAGAAATGCTGGAACACCTGTATATATTTTTCACGTATTTTTGGCATCTCTTAGGAAAGTATTTCTTCCTAATGTATTCACAGTGGTTATTTTTTAATTCGTAAGAGGGCGTTATTTTTATTTTGGCAGATTTTTATCTTTTAATAGACCCCAGCGATGACAATTATAGGGGATTATTTTAGTAGATCAGGCATGTCACAGTTTAATAATGATAACGCTAAGACTTTATGAATTGACTGCAGCGAAATTTTGGTTTTATGTGTTGTTCTAGAGTCCTGCCAAAAAACAAAGTTTCCTTCCCTCAAAGTAATTTTAGGGGAAAGAAAACAAAAAGTAAACAAATTTGCACAAAAATACTAATTAAAAAGAATATGTATTATTCTTTCACCTCTAACTGCAAACAACACATATTTTGGTCATGATGGATTGCTCATGAACGAGATTAGGTTTTTCCAAAATATAGTTTTGGCTGTTTAATTAATTAATTAAGTGAAACAAAGCTTCATCGGAAAACATAAAGAGTTTAGGATAAATTTTTCTTACATGCCCTTTAATTAATTTCCATTCACAAAATCAATGCTGGTTAAATTCTCACTAGCTGGAAACGAAGGCAGTGAAGATATTTTTAGGAGACTTCTAGGATGGTATTCGATGTCATCCAGCTGTTTCTTTTGTTTTCCATTTTACAGAATGTATTAATTAAGCTATAGATCGGAGTACGGTCTGAACACTGGAAACTTCTGTTGAAATAATGTTCCAAAATGCAATTGAATGTTGTATGAACATATAAATCATAAATAAATGGAGTTTGAGGAAAGAATAATTAGATACATCATTTTATTTGATTTTTCCCATTAGACTATATAAATCACCAACAAACCTTTTAATATTCACTCTCTTAAGAGGTTGCACATTACATCTCTGTATATAGCTTTACGCTACTATAGTGAATTTTATTTCTATCAAAGTGTTTGCTTGTTTGGTAATAGTGATATGAAAACACGAGTTAGCTCATTTCGAATATATTTCTGCCAGAAAACGAATAAAGTATAATTATGCATTTGAGCGTATCTTGCTCTGAAAGTATATCATCATCGTCGACATCGTCGTCATCATATCAGGCATTTCCACTCTTCAGTAGTTGCCTGTTATTCCCAAAAGCCAAGCTGTTCTATTCCACCGTTGGCCTGCCTCCAATCCACGATTTTGTAATCCTCTCACCACTCCACCCCTCCATGTATTTCTTGATCTTCTCTTCCGCCGTCCCTGAGGTAACCAGTACATCACGCTCTCCTCCGACATCCACTCTACACGTCGGTACCAAGTCAGCATTTCTGTCATAATTCCAACTAATACTGTCTCTTGGGCTTACATCTCTTCTATAATTTTTTTCATTTTTCATTTTCTCCATTCTTGATACTCTCATACTTCTTTTTAACCATACATTTCAAAAACATTAATATGATGTTTTAAACTATCTGTTAGAACCGAACTTTTACATCCATATGTAAAAAAAAAAAAAAAAAAAAAAAAAAAAAAAAAAAAAAAACCAACACTTTCTAACATTTCTAAAAACATTGTTTTTCTTCTTTTTGTTATTTCCTACTCCCATACACATGACAGCAGATATCACCTGTGTTACTCTGCTTCTAACGTCAGCTGCACATGTAACTTTCTCATCTGTAGTGGAGCCTAGATACTTAAACCTTCTTGACTTTGTCCTCCCCAACCACACACTCAGATTTTTTTCTTAACCTTTAATTCCCCGTTTTCATATGCATTTATAAGTATTCTTATCAAAAAAATCCAAGTCTTCCTTATTTGTCCAATTATCACCAGGTCATCTACAAAAGACTGTGAATGCATCGCCTCATCTATCCTGCTGTAATTAGCATTCCATCTCATACTTGAGAACTCTTAGGCAAACGCTGAATTAATCCAGAGGCTGGAAAAAAATGCATACACATTTCAAGCAAAGAAAAAACTGTGTTAACATAACAAACCTGAACTAACACAAACAGAAAAGGAGCACTAATCATCTTAGACTTTTACAGTTACAACAGTTGCTCAAATGCCCACCATCGCCGTCGATACACCTCTGGGTACGTTCAACTACTGATTGAGCAACGTTTGCGTAAGTGTCCTCAGCGATTGCAGCACACGCCGTTTCAATTGCTTCCCGAAGTGCTGCCAGTTAAACTGGTTTTCTACGGTTTACAACATCCATAAGAGTTCCCCGTAGATAGAAGTTCAACGGAGTTAGATTCGGAGAACGCGGTGGAAACTCAATCGGACCTCTTCGTCCTATTCAGTGTCTTCGAAGATTGTCATCAAGCTACGCACGTACATCTCGGTGGTAATGTGGTAGTGCACCATCCTGTTGGAAGTAAAATTCCTCATTTCCATAGAGTGTAAACGACAATCTTGGCTCCGTTTTGTTGTACAACGCATAACGTAATGTGAGTCGCATCTGTTTACAGAAAATCATGCGATAATATCGGCTTTATTTGTTCATTGTTGATTTACCTGTCCGTAGCAACGCTATAATAATATACATCAATCACATCTATTTACTGAACATTATAATACACATTGCTGTTGTTTTTCGGTCCAGCTTTGAAATCTATTAAACAGATATCTACTGTGAACGTGTGTACACATTTTTTGGCACCCTCGGTATTATTATTTCTCCATCCATTCTCATTTGTCTTAGGGTTGACCAATACTCTACATAAAGAAACAGAGCCATATACCTTCTCAAAGTCCAAAGCTTGTTAATACAATTATTTTCGTTTTTTCAGCCATCTGTCCAATAGTAAAAATGTGACAGCACAAAATGTACCACCAATAAATTCTGCCTGTTCCTCTGACATATATGGTTTCATCATATCCTCTGATTTTTCCTTGTGCATCTTTGCTAACAGCCTATAAGCCGATTGCATAACATGAACACCTCTGTAATTGTGTGGATCCTTCTTGCATTCTTTCATATGTACAGCTCATATGTAATGCATTTTCCTATCCTTGGTTATCGTATCTGCCTTCTAATTCCATGAATATTAATGTCTTTATAATTCTTTTACCAACATTTTGCAATATTTCAATAGCATTAGTACCAGGTATCGGCGATGTTCCAGTACTCATTGATATTAAACTTCGCTCCGCTTTATCTTCAGGAATTGGTTCAAAAATCCTCACACAAACATTCTCATTTGACGTTTCTGTCATTTCTTCTCTATTTTGCTGTAACAGTTTACAAAAATTTATTTTATATTTGTACAATATACGACTTTATTACATCTATTTGATTTTATTCTCTTTACCCTATAAATTTGCAGGTTTCTCTTGGTTTTGAATATTACATCATATGCTCAACATCGCCGACTCTTATTTCAGAAATGCTCCTTAGATTTCCTTACTGTCCTTTTGGTATTGACAGTATTTCTGTTTATCTGTTTCTTACCTACTATTCATCCATTTAAGTAAGCATTATTTTTCCTTTCAATCGTACCTTTCGTGTCTTTTGTCATTCACCTTGACTTTAAGCTTACTTTTTACATGTAAACATTCCTTTAAATGATTGTATATTTCATCTGTCTTCCACCCTTCTGTATATCTAGCCTATATTTTTAGTCTATCTATTCTTATTCAACATCCTTACTTTCATCCTGTTGTTTTCTAAAATGAGATAAGGATATAAAGATTATGAAGTGCATTGAAAGTAAGTGTTTATAATACATGTTTTGGGCACTTAATCTTTATAGGTTCTTGATTCATTACATGGCTACAATGAAGGGCTATAATATACTCTGAGCTAATTGCCAATTTAAACTTTTTTCCTGAACATTTTGAATATTTAATATAGACTCTATAAATGCAGCTGTGAACAGAGATAAAAGGCGCCGTGAAGTAAGTGAAAGAAGAGAGATTTAAAAGTTTAATAAAGAGAGAATAGTTAAAGAAAGCACGGAAAATAAAATAGAAACGATTAAGCAATTAAGTAGGGGAAAACTGTACAGGAAATAATGTAAAACATATAAGAGCAAGAACAATCTAGTCATAAATAAGAAAGTAGAGTAACGATTAAATACAAAATGAAATAATATGGTAAAAATAATACAGAAAAGTAAAAAAAACTCAACACATTCATTCAATGCTAGTTTGGATTAATAAAGTTGTGAAATCTCCTTCACTTTTTCATATTAAAATGGGCCACATTATCAAATTACGAACAAAAATATAAACTCTGCAAGCATAACAAAAGAGGAAAACAGCTAGACTCTCTTTCATCTGCAGACGACCAGATTTTAATTTCAGACTGAACAAAATAAGCTACAAGTATTCTTCAAGATTTTGACTGACCTATCTGGAAATATCACCGAGAAAGAACTAAAGCAATATCCTTTCATGGACACCTGATATACAGAACTGGAACTAAATGAGGATCGTAAGCATACAAAAGAAATTAGGCGATAAGAGAACAACTAAATGTAAATGTGTAACCCTTGATTAGTTTCCCTAAATATGCTTGGCATTATAAACCTAAAGAAAAACAATAATAAGAGACCCAGAAAAAATGACTAGAATATCATTTTGAATTTGTTTCTTCCAACCAGTGGAAATAATACCCAGGTCTTGGCAGGAAGAAATAGAATGCAATTAAAGTACAAACAGGTAAAGAGCAAAGAAGGATGGATAAAAGTAACTAAATGAAATAAAGGAATGAAAAGCAAAACAGAATGAAACGGAAATAAAAATGGCCTTATGGCAGTAGTGATAGAGACTGAATGTGTTACAGCGCCAAATTATAGGTTTGGATGTAAATCAAAGAGAAGATTAGTGTATAAAAATCAATATGAAGAACTATCTTATAGAGACCAAGTGCTGGAGACGACGAAGTTACTAACTTGTTGGGCTAAGAACGACAATACCCCGGAACGCGACGCTTCCTGCGTCTGAAATTCTGTTCCTTGCGATGCGAGAGTGCACAGTGTGAAGGAAACTACCACTGGTTGCTAGTAGTCATTTGTTCGACAAGGGTTGTCCAGTACGCCGTTACATGCTACTTTCGCTTAGATATCTGATCCCGGTAGACGTTAATGAGAACGGGGAGCAAAGCTACAAAAGCACTAAAGTTCCTCTCACAAAACTCACTGTCAGCAAGGCACGATATTTATCTACTCGTGCAGACTACTCATTAAAACTCTTGCAACTGAACTTTTCCTATTATTATTATTATTATTATTATTATTATTATTATTATTATTATTATTATTATTATTATATTTACTGCCACTCCATATCTCTGTTAACACCTAAGTTAATGTCTCAGCATTCAGCACTCCCTTTTCATACGCAATAGTTTAATGTCTTTGATACTAAGCCCTGTACTGCAGTTGTTGAGAAAACATCCCATCCGGTAGTCTTATGTTGTTCATCCTTTTTATGTTACGTCGCTTTTAGCAACACTTTTGCATGAGGTAGCCTTGTCTACATTTCTTTGCATGAAAAGAAAAATGACATATCACAACTTCTGTCCCCTCAGCTCCCTGGTTGGGTGGCCAGCTTACTCCTCTTCTCTTGGGGTCCAGGTTCTATTCCCTGATATTCCATGGGCCTTTTCCTTATCAATCCATTCTTTCCCTTCATAACATCCTTGTGGTATTATAGCAGGAGATGTCAATGCCAAATGCTGACGTTGGCATTGTACTCGTCATGCAAATATCAGAGATAACGCAATTATTTGCTTAATTGATCAGGACCCTCTGCTCAAAGTATAGGGTGCCAAGTAACCCACTTACCATCCACTTAGTAGTGGGCAGCCATCAGTAATCGACTTTATGATCATCAAGCACTTCTCACATCAATCAACGCACTACATTCCGAACACAACCCCGTGTTGGCAGAAATCAACTCAAGCTACGATGTCGCAGGTCAAAGCAGCGAGATCAACTGGAAAGGCTTTAAGGAATGTCTCAGCGCTATCATCCTCCAATACTAAGAATCACAGACATCCACTCCCTAGAGACTGCAGTCTCATTCTTCTCCCTCACAGCCACCTGAGTAACGCATAGTCGTACAAATCATTCCACTCCTCCCCTCCATCCGGATGCAATTCCCTTAGACATTGAACTCCTCATCCGACGATTCTGGGCTGTCCGCAGACTCTACCAGCGACACCGCACGTCACACCACAAAAAACTGTTAAGTACTTTACGTCGAGAAGTAAGTGTCCGACTTTGGGAGCACCGTAAGCACCCGTGAGAAGACACATTGGCTAGACAGAATTTAGTTGAAGTGTGGACAATCGCCTAGAACCTTCGGGATCAACGAGACAAGCTTTCCACTCTATTCACGGCATCAGAGACCCGGTTTATGAACCAAAGCCAATGCTCTCGCTGACTACTTGGATAGGCCTAGATAGGATCCCCAAGACGAAATCTTTTCAAGTCAGTTTCGTGCGACGCTCGTGGATTTCTTCGACGTGTATGCCAAAATATGATAATTGGGCTTACGTAATTATACATTATAAGTATATTTCAGTGTAGTGGATCGGAGGAAATGTTACACTGTAATAAAAAATTGTCTGACAACAAACTTTTTTCTCCACATTTGTACTTGTCGGTTAGGAAAATGGACAAAGCTGAAAAGGTAATGTTCTTTAAATATTATTACATTACGGAAGCTTTTCTAAAACGTATAGGAAATGATGCTATTCTAGAAGAAACATTCCGGGGCTTTAGATCTGTTGCTCAAGTAAGATACCTTCTTAAAGAAGTGTGGCATTGCCCAAGAGATGGCATTGGAAATATATTCTCTCTCTCTCTCTCTCTCTCTCTCTATATATATATAGGAATAACGAGCACTAACCAGATTTCTGTAGTTTGAGTGTGTGAAACTTTATTTCCAAAAGAATATCTGCATTCGTGAGGAAAGAACGTGAGTGGGTAACTTGATGGATAAATAATAGGCGAACATCAATCCTTGAGCAACGCTCTGTTTGTCCCAGCACTACCCTAGTGGTGAGAAGATATCATAACTCATGCTGACACCACTATGCTTTAAAATGTGTATATTTCTTTAGAAGTTTAGCGAAGGAATTAGATGTAACATCGAATCAGCATGTTCCATTATGCTGGAGGTTCTAAGATATCGCAAGTTTTGTGCCTGGTGGATATCTAGGATGCGGGCTTGGGGAACAAAATTATTCGTATGTCGATTTTCACAGTGTATTGTTGCGGTATAAAGACGAAATCTGGGTACATCACTAAGACATCAAAAGCAAGAGGTAGTCTAAAAATGGCAGCTTACAACTACTTCTTAAGTTGAAACCTTAATCTTATACAGAAAAGTCCCTGTTGACTCTCTTCAGGGACATAAAAGGCCAATTTTGGGGCACCATTTCGAAAGGTGAATAATGCGCGATACGGCGCAATGTTGAAAGAATTGAAGCTCACATTTTGACCTTTTTGACTCTCCTATTAATCCTAAACTATTTGTATAGTTTCCATTGTTTATTTTACTTTTATTTTGAGACTATAATATATAGTTTACATGCATTGTGTTATATGCATTAGTACATTATTACCATCCTCTATTCGCTTAAGACTTATAGTGATGTAGAGAATATTCCTGGCTCTTGACTCCTGAATTTCCTTTATAGTTTTTAAAGTTTTGTATGCAATTCCTTAAACGTTTGCATGAATTAGAAGCTTTATCATTTGGTATAAATGTTGAGAGTGGTTGCAGTTTACATAAAAATATGTCTTTAGGTCTCTCTCTCTCTCTTTCTCTCTCTGATATGGAATGTATTCATGGAAACGTCGGAAACATCAAACTAAATTTATGCCAAATATTTTATTGCAAATCCACTACATTGAACAACAGTATACTTTCACTTGCAGAATTCTTAAGGGAGGAAAACCAATTGGATAATTTCAAATGAATTTTAGCTACGACACGATCTCAAAAGAAAGAAACAACTATAGCCATGCCGACATTGAAGGTACGGCAGGTGACACAATCCTGCTGAAAATAATCAATATGAAGTTCCTGGTCGTCCCATTGATTCACAATCCATAGAATGTTTCCATATAGACTATTGTATAAAAGGAGATTAGAGCCAATATTCCAGCGAGAGCTCACACCATATTGCTACAACTTAAGTTGTGATTTAGGGGGTAGCTACTTAGGAGGGTGATGGTAGAGACAAACCCCAACGTGCCATGCTAACTCAATTGATTGTAAAGTATACAAATTCCCCAATATGAAATGATTACAAGTGATAGCCCTAACGGCCTTTACCTTTTAAGGATCTGTTGCTGCAATGCTGCGGGTGTAGTCAGTAGATCGCTCTCCTAAGACGACTGGCTGAAGACGAAGACCAAAGACAAGAAGAAGCAAAATACCAAAGAGAGACCGAGCCGTAGCTCTGGTTCCCCTTATATCGTTTTACGATTGCCTAGGGGGGTCTCTGAATTGTGACATAAACTATACCAAATATGGTGTTCAACCGCCTTAGATTTGAATTATATCAACCAATGAGAAAGTACTATGTAGATGTTTGATCCTTTCCAACACTGAGTGACAGATCTAAACTCAGCATGTATTGCGTGTTACCAGACAGAACTTAATGTCACTTAAAAATACCGTGTAAGCAGCCTCTGAAGAGATTGACCGCTACACTGAAATTCCTAAAGGGATCACGTTAAAGAAAGATATGAATTATAAAACCAAACGAATTTAGCTTCCAAAAATGTTAAATTGCTACATCCCTCTGCGATAATATCATAATTTTTTCAATAGGTATCTGATGCACGCTCGGAGTACTCTCACTTGCTCAAATAACGATATTCTGGGAACTGCCTTACTCATCTTACTGATACATGCCTCGTCAAATCATCTGCAGCACAATCTTTCCAATGTAATGCGATTTACATGCAGATTTCCTTACGTTTTGCTATTATCATTATTATTATTATTATTATTATTATTTATTTAATTAATTAATTAATTTAGGAGGGCTCGTTAACGGTATTTGTGGAAACCCTATCTCTTGCAATGGCTTAAGGTAAACTTCCAGCATTGCTTCTGCAGTTTTGGACGTCCTTCTAGTGGGTAACCAACAATTTTCCGTGGTTTGTTTTCAGTTTCTGCACCAGATACTGAATTGGGATTTTGTCAGTGGTTTAAGAACTCCAAATTACACACAATACACTATCCTAACCATTTCGTTATCGTCGCAGTTTTCTGTATATGCGTACAATAAACACGTGCTGTTGCATTGTATACCGGTTCATTCTGTAATGTATGTGCTGTATTGCTCTTACATGGAAGGCACGATAACTGTTTACGATCCCTTAACAACATCATAGTCAGATATGAGTACTCAATCAGTGTTCACAGACATAAGTGAAACACAGATCAGAGATAGCATCGTCACTCGTCTTCTTTCGTAACCATATTTCTCATACACCAAGTTATGTGATATTTTAGTACATTACGTCCCTTAAGGAAAAATCAAGAGCCGAGAACGGTGAAACACACTGTATACTTTTTCTGTAACAAGAAATCAGCAAAATAATACTTTTACTTGGTCTAAAGCCGCGCTTCATCTACAATGTTTTCAATAATTTACTTGTAACATTTTAATTTCTTTTTTTGTATTTCCATAGATTTTCATATTCCGACATTTTCATGATGTACATAAATGTATACTATTCATGTTTCCAGTTTTCAGATATTGCTAATGTTTTCTAATGTTATTAAACATTTGAATTTTAAACCAACCGTTATGAGTAAAAAAATAAAAAATAATTTTTTTCCTAAGTTTTAATTTGATGAAGAGTAACATAAAACGATTTATTCAAGATAAACGAGGCACTTATCAAAGGAAATTGTAATTTTTATTTAGTCACTTCATTAGATATTTTCAGCTTACTTAACATTTGTTATTATACTTCACGTTTATTTCTGTGACTTCATTAAAAAGGGAAACTGATTTTGTAAACTTTTACTATGAGGTAATTTGACTTTCACAGACAGCTTATAGGATACAACAATAATTTAAGGTATAAAAGAAATGCATACAAAAACGTCAAATCTCTCTCCCTCTTTCTGCCCTTTGTTAATACCTCAAACAGAGGTAATCTGTGCCTCTGGCCATACTAGCGATCGAAGGCAGATTGGATTGTAGAACTCGTTTTAATTATATTCGGAACGAAAATTGGGTTTGGCACGCCAGTTCTGTCCGTAAACAAATAATTATGTGCAAGGGATTAGCAGCACAATGAAATATTGGAACATACCAGCAAATAGTAGCTCTGATTACATTATTTTAAAACCTTTAAATGCTTCTGTGAAACATGTGCCAATTATGCCACCATTAAGATGCCAAATATTTGTAATTTACAGTTTATCTCAGCAGTATTAATTTTTTAATAATGTTTAACGCCCGTTTTTATTGCTGAGGCATCACAGGTGGTGGACGCTGGTGATACATGAGATGAAATGCTAAATTTGGAAAGGATTTTTTTTAAGGAAGGAAACGTTCCAGGCCTAATAGGGTATATCCCCGGCATTTCCCATTTGTAGGGCTGAGATAGATATGGAAAAAAACCTTAGTCAGGTAGGACGGTCCTGTTGAAAATCGAACCTCGGATCTCCTGCTGTCGAGTCCGCGCCTTAAAGACCTCTGCGGTAATACTCATTCTAAATATACGTGTAAAAGTGCAAATAAAATGTGCCATTAGGGACATATGAGTTTGCTTGACAACCAAACCATCACACTGCCTAATTTGGGAAACAAAATAAGTTCCCAGTAACATGATGTATGGTACAAAATATTAGGTATACAAACTATATCTATATTTTTCTATATTAAAGAGTTTCCTCGGTCCTTAATTTTTGCTTATAACATTCAAATTGGTAAACATAATGCATTGAAATTTAACATGGACATATCTTGGTGTATGTTGGCGGTCTTTTCTTTACGCCGTATATCGGAAAAGCTCTTGAAGGTCGATTGAGCGCTCGCTGTCCGTGACAAGTCTGACTGATTAGGTTACTGTTGCGGGATTGTCAATGTGTTTGTGCACAAAACACTATTAACTGTTAGACAGCGTCTGTGCAGTCTGCAGATTGGAGCTCAGAAACTATCGGTAAATTGTTTCCAATCAGCGGCGAAGAAGCAGGGCCGTATTAAGTAAAAGGGGTTTTCGCGAGCACATGAAGAAATAAAAAGAAGAATGTGTTACTCCTATGTAAGAATTGAAACCCCCGACCTACGAAAGTGACTCAGTTATTATTGCTGTTTACAGTAGTTTTTCAAGCACTTCCGGGAGTACCGCGCTGCATCCATGATGAAAAATTGCAGTGTGGTGTGCTCAATCGATCGCCTACTACGATTTAATACTGGCTGTGGTTTGGGGGTTCCAGGTTCGATTTCAGGTACCTTTTGGAAATTTTTGAGTTAGGAAGGTCTAATATGGGGTCCACCCAATTGGGTGGAAATAATTGGGAAACTGTCTGATGGAGAGAAGGTATCTTTAGATCTATAAAGCGTGTGATATAGCGACCGGTGGAATGCGACGTGCTTATCATATGCTCCTCTGCAAAACTGCCCTATTTTAATGAAGTGTTGCGTGCGGTCACCCAGGCTGGCCTGGATTTTGGGCACTGTTTTGCCGGAGGGAAGTAAATGTGTGCGCTGCTTTACCGACCGCAACTTCTTCTAAACACTGTGGATACTGCGGCCTACATGGAACATTGCTGAAAGTGTTTTCTTCTTTGAAGATCGTGTCATTTCCAATGACCTCTGACCAACAAGTACTTAATTTTACTTCACCACATTTCTTTCTATGGATTATACTGAAAGAGAAATTGTATTGCATCAAGCCACGGACTTTCGTGGAACTGCAAGGAAAGTATGTAGGAAATTAAAGATGTGAATCAGAACTTTATAATATGAGATATGAGCAGGCCTGTCTTGAAGCTCACTATGAGATATCATTGTTGTACATTCATGTCAAATGTAATAAATTAACCCGTTTAAAAGTCGTAAGGGAAAATCAGTACCGAGAGAGAGTTTTTCATTTGTTTATTTAAGGGCGCTCTTTAACATCTCAGGTCATTAGCGTCCCATTCTATTTAGGACGGAAACGGCCGACAAATTTTGCTCGGAGGCCTCTTCTTTCAGGCTTGAGGTTCTTTTTCGTGCCCTAAATGTACGACACGGGACCCATGGCTTTACTTCCCTTCCGAAGGAAGCCATACTTAGGATTTTTACGCCCGAAAAAATCCACCGATCATGGCCGGGTTCGAGCCCGCTACCTTGGGTTTAGAAGGCAAGAATGGTTACCATTACACCACCAGAACCAACCCGAGAGAGAGTAAAACATCCCACAGTAGGTGAGCAAGCAATTGTTGTTACTTTTCCAAATGCAGAATTAATAGTTTTTACTCTTTTTCATGGTTCCATTTTATTTTATATTTGTCATTAGTTTTTATATTAATTAAAAGGTATTTAATTAATGAAAGGCAATGCATACTGTTTTACAGTTCTATATTTTATTTTTAGTTTCAGTAGCATAAAATTATGAACAAAGAAACATCTAGTTATCCGTTGTAAGTATATGGATGTAATGTAAAGCAGTGTAAGGAGGTTACTGCTAACCTAGTAACAGAGTGAATACATTGTTACAACACTTAATTTAAGAAATTATCACATGTGTTCCGAAAACATTAAGATTATCAAAACCTTGTAAATTTTTTAATAGAATGCATAAATACATGTTCTTGAATAATTGGAGTACTCCAATTGCAAGAAAGATAATTTCATACAAATTATTTGTAAAGTAGTAAAAACATGCTCAAAAGCAATAAAGTTTTGGCACAAATAGAGCCAAATGAAAGTAATTCCTCGACAGAGAACACAAATTTCACCTTCACTTTGATCTCTGTTCATCAAAAATGCTTATAGTACAATCTTAAAAGTGCAGAGTTAAATTATTTTATAGAGAGTTAGCTACTACTCATGTAAATGTGCATTAGTGAAAAGTAAAGATCGGTGTTTGCTTTCTAAAATAAGCATGCAGCTAGAAAACGTTAGTAACTCTCATTGGGGGGGGGGGGGAGAATGAAATTAGTGATACAATTTAATTCAACTAAAAATGCTTCTCGCAAAGCTCTATCATAAATGGTGAATTTTTCAGGGGCGGCCGGTCTTACTACTGTGCTATAGAATATCGGTATTTTTAATAAGTAATAATATTTTGTAAAATCATTGCGAATCTTTAACATGTATATCCTTAGCAGATGTGTGCTTCATTCTTCAGTAGCAATACTGAAATCGCTTTTCGCTGACTGAGCTTAAAATAGTATTAGGCATTCCCTATCTGTGTGCTATTCTTGCTAGTAACACTCTATTCGTATCCGTGTGGGCTTTTATTATGCTTGTTGCTGAGTTGCCTTTCGGTGTTACGCATGTTTAATATTGTTCTTTTTGTCCATTGAATAATAAATTTGATCCATAATTTATTAATACAAACGTGATTATAATTGGTAACAGGTGAATAAAACTGGGTATAGTAGGAACTTGTACAGGATAGTACATGAAACTAGTCTACGTGGAAGTGACATAAGAAGCATTCTTTTCTATTTACCTTTTATTTTCTTTAGTAATAGGCGAAAAGCCGTTCATGTCACAGAATTGAGACATAAACAAATAAGATAAAATCGATATGTAATTTCCAAAATGATAGTATTTTATGAAGTTTTGCCAGGATTTTGAGCTTGTTTTGGGAGGCCAACATGAGATCGACAGTCCTGAAAATCACCGAGTCATTTTAGAAAAAATAGCAGAAGAGCTGGGAGCTCTAGCGGCGTATGGAGAGAGGGATTTTCTGCCAGGTAAAATATTACGTACTGCATGTGTATCATCATTTATTCAAATACTTAAGAACAATTGGACGTTATCAACATAATCCTCTGGCTAGCCATCTCTCCAGCTTCCAGCGATTTCTGAATGAATCTAAAAATAATCCAGATCATTTCTTTGATGAGAAACCTCACAAAATAATCCCTCAATTTTTTGATAGAGCTGCCATGATGAGCGATAAGCGAATGTAAACACTCGGCGTCCCAATGCACATTTTACACACTGCTATGCTCGTCAAATGAACTGTATGGAACGAACTGTTTCATAGAACCATCCATAGGGACCTTTTTTGTTTTATTGACTTTACCGCATAGGTCACCATGGTAATTGTCAGCGTTGGAATTGGTGGCTACTTGTATAATTCCGACATTTCCTGTGACTAGGTGGAGCTGAACATTGAGAACTATTAATATAAGTTTAAAAAACCATAATAGTACTTTAACAATGTAATTAAAACATGGCTTACAATATAATAGCTGATAAACTGTTAATTTATTGAGTTATTTGAAGATGAAAATGTTTTTACTTGTTTACGCTTTTCAGGTTATGCAAATGCACGTAAACGTTTTATACAGTAAGTTACAGCCAACTTAGATTGGTAGAGCTGTAACAAGGAACGCAATGTCTCATTTCAGAGCAGTTGTCAAGCATCTCAAAAATCCACAAATTACTTTCATGCTGAAACTAAATCTTCATCAGTTACAGGAAGAAGAAGAAAAAAAGTAAGAAAGGCACATAGGCCCCAAAGAAGTGAACAGAATTAAGCAAGAAAATCGTTATCGCTTCAAGTTACCCTACGTTGACAACTTTAGTGACTTCTCTGAAACATTTCTAGAAAGGAAACTTGAAGCTGCTCTTCAACATCATTCCACCTTGAATAAGAAAATGCTAAAGAAAAAATATCCACGCTCAGTGTGAGAGGAAGAATATCAGAAGCAATGCCGCAGCAAGGGTTAACAAGTAATCTACAAGATGCATTTTGTAAAGTAACAAAGCTACTGCAGATCGTAATGACATTAAGGAAACAAAGATATTGTTCATTGTTGAAATAATATAAAGAAAAATTTGGTTCCGAGAATGCCTCACTGCATTTATTTATATTCTCACTCTGTTGAGAACACGGTGTAAGACAAGAATATTTTGATACCAGAGAACAGATAAGTTCTGTAGCAGAAAGAGCTCCATGAATTTTATTTTTTGTCATTAGAGAGTCTTGTATTGCGTTTTATGTTTCCATGCGTTTAAATTTACCAAAATAAAAACCAAACATATTAGAACATATTTGTATAGTTTTTATGTTTCCCAAATGTCTGTCATGCTTACTAAGGATAACATTGGTCAACAAATTTAAAGGTTTTTCTGTTAAATAAAGAATATATGCTTTTTAACTGTTTTAAAACATTTCTATCGCCCAGAGATTTTGACTAAATGTGATTCATATATTTCGGTATTGATATATTGTAACATTTGAGATGAATTTAAATTTAATTACTTAAACTGTGTGTGATATAGATTTTTAGTGGTATTTTGCTTGAGAAATATCTCTTTTGAGTGTATAACAGTAGTTTACCAGCATTATCGGGCTCCATTTTGCACGGTAGTGCCTTTCTTTTTCAGCAATATCTTGGTGAAAGCGTTCGTCGTTAATGCATAGACGGAGAAGATCTAAACGAGAGCCTAGGAAGTGTATTTTTAGAGTCGTAACTTTTTAGTTCTGAATCAGATCTCTTGAGTAGTTCACTTTCATTTCCCTAGAAAGTCGGTGACTATTTTTTTTTAAAGATGACCACGTAGCCCCTTTTTGAACATCTAATATAGTTTCAAACTTAAAAAAAACTATATGTGCAGTAAGATCAATAATACAAGTAGCTGATGAACAATATACTCTGTCAAATGATGTATATGTAACATTATACATGGACTTTGAGCTTTCCTGATATACAGGAGGTGCCAAAAATATACACACTTCAAAGGAATAAAAAACTGTGTGTTAAAGGGAAATAATATTCATAATATTCATAATCTCTTTTAACTGAAGGAGTAATACCTCACCTTGTGCTTTTATAGCTAACTCACCACAATCGTAACAGAAATTGTTTTTATCGTTTACACCGTTTTGAGACTTGTTAACACTTTTACAAATTTGGATGATACTTTGCAGCACTTATTTTAGAACCCAAGAAACACAGACCATGAGAATTGTATCTTCAAGAAAAGTCCCAATTCAACTGGGAACTAATGGTAATTCTCACAGTCTTATGACGAATAAAATTCATCGTTGTGAATTATGTTTTCACTAAAGTTATGCTAATTATCAGAGCCCGAAATTTCAGGCATTTATTTTGGTTAAATAGACAGGCAAAAAGTGTCTTAAAGTTTTGAAAATAGGTAATTATATAATTAAAATAGGCATTTGAAAAGAGAAGTAATATAATTTATTATTAATGAAAATAGGTATTTAAATATTTCTTAATTACACAATTAAAGGCTTAAACTCACTTTTCTTGGTTACAAGTAACAAAAAGATGATTTTTGAAGGTATCAACTGTCATAGTCATCCACTTGTCAGAGAGAAAAATTTCCATCATGAAAAAAGAACGTTCTATGTCTACTGAGTTATTGGAGCATATTTTAAACAAGCTATTTCGGAAGTACTCAAACCAGTTACAACAGAACATTCATCTTTAAGGACATCATGGAAATGTTGATCAAGCCAAAGTAAAGTAGTTTTGAGTATTCCTGGCTAATGAACATAAGATGCGCAGTGGTTTCTGGCAGAGTTCATTTTCTATTTATGCGTTTATAAGGGAATCAGTTAGTATCTCTTATATTTTGTGATGCATACGTTTATTGGACGGTTTAATGCACAGATGTACCGCTCTCATCTTTCTCGCTCGCAATTGTCTGTTGCATTTATATACCTGAGAGGTTACTCCCATCACAATGTCCTAGAATTGTCTCGAGCAGATCGATACAAGGTAATTCTCCAGGAGTATTCAAAACTACAGTACTTCCCTCATTTTCTCTATTTCCTGATTTTCGTATTTCCGAGGCAACCGTACGTTCCTTTCATTAATGAAGGTTCTGTTATTTAAAGAGCTTAGTGCATAGATTGAGGACAAAAATGTTGACTGCTTGAAAAGAAATAAATGTATTATAAGATTTCCATAGATATTTTTGCTAGGTGAACATGCCATTTAATTATTACAACTTTTTTCACTTCGATATATTGAATTTTGTATGCTTTTTAAATGCGTAAATAATGGAAGAAAAAAGCCATAACTATCCAAAACAGGCAAAAAAAAGTATAAACCTTATAGGCAACAAAAACCAAAACAGACAAAATAAAAATTGGCCCTACCGAATCTAAATGAACGGAAGCATGTTCATTTTTATCTGACACTTAAATATATCCTCCCGGATATAAAAGACATTTTGTCTAATTTTCGGACTCTGCTAATATTTAAAGGACAAAAATGTAAATATTTCGTATATGTTCTTTCCATTTGTATGTTAACAATTGTGTGTACCAATAAACATTAAAAACATGTTTATGAAGTTTCAAAAATATTTGGGTAAATCAGCAGATGAAAGTATAACAAGGGTATAACAAGGGTATATAGGGAATGAATGCTTGCATATGCAGAAGATATTTTATATATATTTCGCTACACAAATGTATTAAGTCATTGCATTTATTTTTCTTCAGAACTATTCACCTTTTGCATGCTATTTATGCGCGACTCAAGCTGTATATTTTGAACTATTTACGGACAATTCGGTTGAAATTCTGATCAATGTATGAAATTCTGATACGCGTTTTGTGCGTGATTTGTGACTCATAAGCCTCAGTTTAATTTACGGTGACCCAGAAAATAAAAATGAAAATACTATCTGACTGAGGAAACGCCAATGTCTATCGTGCATTGTAGACATAAAAGAAATAATGTAATATCAAGTACTAAATATAATAATAATAATAATAATAATAATAATAATAATAATAATAATAATAATAATAATAATAATAATAATAATAACAATATTATGGTGTTGAATGCATTTTATTTGTGCATTTATTAGAGTTTGGGTTTAACTCTATAATTATTAATGTTAGAAGTTTTTGTTTTATTACTATGTTTTAATTACTGTAGTGGTAATTATACAATCACGCATATATCGAAAGCAATAAAAAGTAAAACTATTTATTAATACTTTGATATAAAACTTATTTTAATTGTTAAGGTAATAAAATACAAAACTATTTAATATAAAACAAAAGTAAATGAATCTTTTGAAATTTCAAACCATTAACAAGGTTAAATACACAGTATATTGCATAATCTGATACATTCACCAGCTTATTTACGATTTTACTATTGCAATGAACCGTAGATACAGGATGAAAGAAAACCTAATACATTCGTTCTCAGGCTTTATTCTTTTAAGTACGATAAACAAAAAGTAAAGAAAATTTTTCTTTCTTGTTTAAAGAAGCAATCATACTTTGTGTTAACATTTTTAAGTTTGTTTTAGGGGAATTGTTCCAGAATATTGTAAATTATTATACTCTGTAGCACAGAGAAAGCTATTTAAGATCATATTTATTCGCAAAATGTACAGGGCCTAAATAGGAATTTTAAAATTCATATATCAGTTCCAAAAATTTAAGACAAAATTGTAGCCAAAAGTACTTGATTGAAACAATGGACAATCCAGGAAAAATGAAAAACCATTCTTTTCATTCGCTTTTCTTTTTCTTTTATTGGTGCTTACTGTTTTGTGTTATGAACTATCATTTACGATTTAAAATAAAAAATTATTTTGGTATGCATAAACTTTATAATACAAGATAAAGTTATAGTAATTTTAAGTTTTATTTCCAAAGTACATTTATTTATGTAGCAAGATATTTACAAATTAAATTTAACGAAGCAATAAAAGTTTTAATATAACATCTCAACAACTTATGAGAAAAAAATTTCATACTTAATTAAGTTTATTTTTAACAAATAAATTTGAGTTATTTGTTTCTTTCTATAGCAACTTTGTCAGTGAACGGCCGGAATAAGTCTATTGCATTTTATCTTATCAATAATATTAAATTATATCGGTAAATTTTAGTTGTATCACGAAAAATATTATTTTTAAAACTTATCCGTTCATGCGACATTTTACGCCTCTACAACTAGGATTATCCCAGCCGGTGGGTTCCATACCATATCCTTAAACATCGTTTTCTGAGTCTGTTTCCAAAGACAAATCACTTCCGAAACTAGCAATAAAACTGTATTATCACAGTGTTATTGTAGTGGAGGAAAGACCACTAATCCAGCATCAAAATGGTATATGTATAAGTTTTAAAAAGAAAATTTGAAATACTGACACCAGCGCGGGGCACTCTTAGTAGTTGGGACGTAAAACAGACTTACAAGGCTTATAGCTAAAGCCCAGCGTTTCAGAAGACAGAATGGTATTCTGAATTTAAAATCCAAGATTTTATACAGATCAACATGAAGTTTAGAGCACTTGCAATTCTCGAATGACACAAAATTAAGTTAAGGTACTGCAGTAGCACTAAAATCTAGATAAACGTCTTGAAGACCTATCCGATCAAGAGACTTAAAAATTAGACATACCTCCGTTTCAACATAAAAATAATACACTGTTTATATAATGTCATCAATATGCTAAACGTTTACTAATAAAATAGCGAGAAAGTGTAATCGATTACTCTTTTGCATAATAACTAGTATTAAAAGGTTATTTAGGAGTACAATTCAGCTAACCACAATCTAACTCTTTAACTTCAACTTTCCCTTAAAGCAAAACTGCACACGTCTTGTTGTTGTTATTATTATTATTATTATTATTATTATTATTATTATTATTATTATTATTATTATTATTATTTTACGAAAATAGCCAGCAAATAAAACATCTCCAAACAGGTAAAGCATTGACAGCAGAGTTGCTTTGAGTACCCCTGCCAATCCTCCGCCCACGTCGTGTATCGTAGCTGGAAAGGGGAGGGAGCAAACGACGACAGCGCCGTGTACAAGCAGAAGGGGGAACATACAACAACCGAATCTGGGACAACTTCGTTCCCTTAAACAAGCCCATGGCATCCTGTCGAACGTGAGCTGACAAGCTTTATCACGAAACGAAATTCGATTTTCTAGTGACAAGATAATTTATGCAAAAATGAGACTCACAAACCGTTGTCTCCTGTCTCATAAAATAGACATTAGGGAATTTCACTTTATCTCACACAATAAACTGACAGTTTTCTTGCTTTTAACGAAAGAGCACATAAGTACGTCTAAAGTATCTCAGCAGCTTTCTCGTCTTCCTTTTCTAGTTTTTCTTTTCATTCGAGAACAAGGCGTATGTTACAATTTTAGATTCAGACCAAAACTAATAAAAGAATAATTCGCTTTTTGTACTATATGCCACCTTCTTTAAGGGCCACTATTAAGTACGCTATTTTTTAATTTTACTGCTCACAATTGCTTAGCTAACTCCTTTCACAAAGACTGAACCAGAGCCCGTGCAATTCCTCCTGTTTATTAATACAACATTATGTTTGAATTTCAGCTTAAGATTCAGTGATATCTTTATTGCTCAGAAACTGTGTAAGGCTAATGTCAACCATTTTAAAATGATTCCAAAATAAGCATATTTAATAACATGTAATATATTGCTGTAACAACAGTATATAATTTATTAAATTAATATACAAAAACATTTAATTTATGGTGTGCCAATCGATTTAAGCAGCCGCCACTAAGAAGTGTGAAATTTAGACCTGTCCTGATTGTTTATTAAATACTTATTGGTCTTCTAGCTATGCATTCAAATATGTTTTCACTGCCACGGGTGGCCAATGTTGTTAAGGCGCGGAATCGTGAGTGGGAGGTCTGGGGTTCGAATACCGCCAGGACAGTTTTCCCTGACTAAGGTTTTTCCAGGTTTTCCTCAGTCCTCATAAATGGTAAATGCCAAGGAGTTACCCTAAGCTTATGCCTGGAACGTTTCCTTTCTCAAAAAAAAATCCTTTCCCAAAATATCATTTGATCTCGTGTATCATCAGTGTCCACCACCTGTGGTGCTTCAGTAGTAAAAACGGGCGTTAAACACTACTAAGAAAATCTATTTTCAGAATTTACTTATGTACGGGTATAGTATATTTCTATGACCTGCTTTATTTTAAATTAATATTAATGACTTTTTAGTGTTGTAATGAAAATTAAATGTTTCATGAACCACATAAGCGCATCATGAATCTTTTTGAAATTTGCAAAATTTAGAACCAAATCTCATTTCATTGTCATATTTTTACGTTCAATTTATGAAAAATATATTGATCTATATTAAAGTTTAATTTTAATGTATAATTTATTTAGAATGCCTATAAAATCTTTATATTTTCGTGAATATATGAAAGGGGGTGTTGGTTGATTTGTGAACCTTCAAGTAGCAGAGAAGCTATCGTTTGACTCTGTGTAGGAAAACATTATAGGGGTGCTGAAGAAAAGCAAGTCATGGCGGGATAAAGAGTGTTTCATTAGCCGTAAAAACCTTTGTACTGTACACCTCTCTTTCTCTGGAACCAAGATAATTGTTTATCATTCACGATTACATCATCAGTGTGCATTTAACATGCCTTAAGTGAAGTGCTCAATGAAGGTTGCTCATTTTGCTGGTTGTATTTAAGATTTCAGTGAAAAAAGTTAGTAAAAACGTAGTAATTGTACATGAAAAGTATGCGAGATCAACTTAGAACCAAGAAGCATTTCATAGCGCAGCAAAATTGTCATACTACTGAGTAAATTAATTTTTAAACAGACAGTTTATCACAGTGCAGTGATTTAACTTTCAAGATTATATCTATTACATCTTGTGATATGGCTCAGCAATAACAGGAAAGGGTTTTCATTCTACCGTCTTAAGATTGAAGATATCATCATACAACGTACCTTTCTTTACTCATCTTCATAATCTTGATAATATTTCTCAAACTAATCCCTGTTGGATGTCATACACCTTTCCAGCATTTCTACCAGTCTCAATCACAAGCTGGAATCCTTTTTTGACAGGTCCTTCAGAATCGCAACCACAGCCTTCACCATTGCTTCTGATGATAGAAAATACCTCCCACGAAAGTGTTTCTGGATTATAGGAAGGACAACACATACTTCACATTGATTTTTGTAAGATATTCAGCAACGAAGTTTGCTATGTTATGCTTTATTGTGGTGCAATATCAGATTTGTTGCACGTAAACGTGGAATTTTGCCTGTAGGGTTTCCAGCACATCTCTGCTGTTTTGTTCAGGTACGAGTACAATAAAATGGTGCGTGCAGGTGTGACATGCAGCTAAACTATTCCTTGAATATCGAAAAATGAAATGACCATAACTTTTCCAGTAGAAGTAAATATTCAAAAACAACATCCTTCATGAGATGAATATAATTTCTCAAAGAAAACTAATGGCAATGGGTAAATTCTTAAGCAAACCTCATAAATGTTTGGGAAATTAAGCCAGGCATATCCTTGCTTGACATGGGTGGGTATATATGATATGTGCAATTAAATCTTATTTTATTAGAGTGTCACTATAGTGTAGCAAGTTTGTTGGCCGATCGAGACCTCGTAAATTCCGTGCACATTCACATTTCGTTGATAAATTGCTCAATCCAGAAGATAACAGGAACTAAAGAGATATTTCGGGATATACCTCCTTTCCACTGGAATTTGAGCATGACCTGAATATTTGTGCAGTTCAAAAATGCAGTTGAAATTACAAAAATTAGTTATACTTTTTGCACTTTCTTTGATTGTTCCAGAATATGATTCCTATAGGAATTCTAAATACTGCTTATCAGCTTCGCTTTTAGGAAACCACGCTTCATCTAAAGAGGTGTTATGTTTGCCGTGTAGACACTGGGTGAATGCATTAAACTAGTCATTATATTTCATTTCATGTGAAAATAATGTTATAGAAATAATATATTATAATATTTATACAATATAATATAAATGTTTAAATTTTAATGATAAGGGGATAAAACACGAATAGCTAAAATTCGCTGCCTCTAATTCTGCGATCTGTGGCGGTAGATCATTCTATATTCTTTGGCACGCACACTTGCGCCATTCAAGTTCCAGCTGACCATTTGAATCCATAAAACCGATAGAAAGCCTTTTCCTTCTTTTCAATCAGCTACCATTCTCGATTACTCCATTGTCACATTAAAAAGATTTTCCAATACCTTTCATCTTATCCTGTGAAAGACATGTTGAACGCGAAAAAGCTTTTTGTGCTTTTTTCCGATTATGTATCATAGTGGAAACAGCTCGCTGCTTGAACTGCATCAATGTCGATTTTCCTGCCATGTTGTTCTTTAAGGATGACAACGAACCTGGGCGACCAATCGTCAAAACAGGCTATTTCTTAAAGAGCATGCAATAACCACTCAATACATTTTATAGGTAAGTTTGGTTAACTAGATAAACGCTATGGGTTGAAATACTAATCTTAACCAGTAAATAAACATATATTTTAGGAAATTTTGCTTTATAAATAAGAGGGTTTTGTAGTTTGTTTATTTTTTATGCATTGAAACTCATGTTTAATTAAAGAGAACAGTTTCTTGCGTATATGGTGCAAAGACTATAACAAAATAATCAAAGCCATACAATTAGGAAAATTTAATAATTTCTCAAATTACTAAAATATTTTTAAAACATTTGAATGCCACTTTAGCGTTACTGCTGGTCGGGAGGTCGGGAGGTCACGGGTTCCATCTTCAGAACTTGGAAATATTCTAAGTTAAGGCAATCTGAAACCATGTACAGCCATTCTCATTAGGACAATTGGGAAGTTGCCTGATAGAGAGGCGGCGATGGCTGATCAAACCCTACGTAATGATGGCCGGGAGGTTGGATTTGCTGATTCACTGTCATCCTGCATATACTGCACTTTACTAGTGATGTCACAAGACGGAGATAGAGAATGCAGCGGACGCTGCGGTAGGCCAAACAACTGCCGTGGCTAAAATGTGAAAATAATATTTTATTTGAGTATTCAAAGTATATACTTACATTTTTTCATGACATAAAGAAAAATAAATAATGTTGCAAAATTTTTCTATTTATAAGTGCCTTAATTTGCCGTGGAATATTTTTCTTATGTTCAGAAAGCATTCTCAGCATTCCAAGCTTGATTTACTCTCAATCAATATACTTTTATTTGTGACCACTATTCTACTGACTATATCTCATTGCTCTGCATAAACTGTTCATATGAAGGGTGTTATTGACTAGTCTAACAAAAATTTACCTTTATAAACTTAGTAGAACCTGTTCCCATTGTGTTATTTACAAATTTAAACTTACCACACCTTAACAGAATTTGTATGCACACCTTTATGTTTTTCGAATGGTAGAATAAAGTTCTCTCTAGGGCTGCCCCATACAAATTGTCCTCAGTTTAAAATAGTTTCTACTCATCATAACAACAAACTTAAACAAATGAATTTACAATGAATCTCATTAATCTTATTTATCAGTTTTAGATATGAATAATAAAACTTTTATCTGTATCGAGACTGGTTTAGGCACTTGTTCGTTTTCTCCATCAGCCCAGGTTTCTTAGCAGGGCATCCCTAAATACCAGCTGATTCAACCGTCTGGAAGTTCTGGAGCTTATTTGTAATTTACCATTGCTCTGTATTCCGGTAAGCTCTTTTGGAAAGTTTTCAGTTCAAACATTTTGACTGCAGGAAACGGCGCCAAACTTAATCATAACTTAATTATATTATTTATACACTGAAAATGCTTCGTTACAAATTCAACCGCTTTGTTGCTTATTTCAACAAAATTGGTACTGATCTATCCCTTTTACTCACAATTACCTGCTTTTACTTCTAGCCTTTAAGCTCTAATTGTTGACAGTAAATGTACGAAAAAAGCTTACACATTTTAATTACTCGTTAACTTCTCACAAAAACCTCCATAACTTAAGATTACACAGACTATCGCACGTTTCAACAATGCACGAAGACAACCCGCCATATGTTAAGATGACGCTCTCCGCGCAATTGTTAGCGAAGCTTGCTTTCCTCCTCCGGTCACTAAATTCTTTCTTCTTAAACTAAAATTTCACAAACAGATGTGTTAAAAGCGATTTATTGTCTCTGAAAATGTTCTATTTTCTTTTCAACCTAAACGACAGCATTGTGGTAGCTATACGGTATAATGACGAGCAGCTAAGTTCATTAAAGCCAAGTACAGTTATCGGAGAGGTAGTGTGCTTCAGTTCTGTTCAAGAAACTCTCCAAAAGGGTCGTAATGCAGATGGGACAGGGTGGAAAGAAAGAGTCATTAAGTTTGGATGTGTCAATGTTCTCCGTGTGTTGCAAATCTTCAAGAGAGGTGCACATTACCACTTCGAATCGGCGTCATAACAGTGGAAGGATAAAGATTCTCAGTAACAAGAACAGTTACCGACTTATATCGATTTCAAATCCAGCAAGAAGTACTCAATTTGGGAAAAGACAGGAGTACTGTCAGTGAAGAATATCCCCTTGATTACTCGGTTCTCGTAGAATTGACTATGATTTTGAACCAGAATGAACATCCCGACATTAAAAATTACTAAATTATGCCCTTTGCAAATGACTTAAAAAACACAATTTGGATGCCCCTGTGTTGCAGAACAATTAAGGTATGCAAAGGCTCACGTTCTGTCTGTGTAACATGACAAGTTTCCTGTAACATTATCGCACTTTGATTGGCCCGTTAATCTCCAACAAAAAATCTGTGATTCTGTTTTGAGCTGGAGATAAAATACCGATGCACTTTACATGCATACTGTCAAAACTTGGGCGCATTCGGATGAAAAGTTAAGCGTCTCAGTATTTTCACTCGTGTATTTTAAATATTTTGTTTTATTTTGAAATTGTACATAACATACAAATGTGCTATTGGATAATTTACAGCGCCTGAAACTGTTTTTACCATCAAATAATTTGTCAGCAGCCATCTGAATAAATAGATATTGTTTTAATCTATTGCTAAAACGTGAAATGAGCAATCAACTAAAATAAATAACACATTTCAAGACGGATTTTATGTATTACTTTTTATACATTTTCGTTTGTTCATAAAATAGTTAATAAAAACAAAATTAAGTATGGAAAGAAGGAAGAAATGTAGAATAAAATATAGACTGCTAGATGCGGTGAAATGAAAATCGTTTTAATAATAAAATGAAAATGACTCTTAGAAAATGAATATTATCGGTTCAGTTCCAATGGCAGTGATAATAATGACTATAACAAAATAATCAAAGCGTTCTTATCACATTTCATTGTGCTTGTATAAAAACGATTATTATTGTGGTGCTTTTCGTTGTTTTTTTTTTTCACAGTACATTAGTCAAGTTGCAATCCAGAACTATTCCTGGATAATTTTGCAAATGGGCCTATGGCATTCGGAATTCTGAACTTGCAAAGTAAATTGCAATACCTGATTGAAACAGGGTTGGAAACTAATGAGGGAGATGCGGGTAATTATCTAACAGGGGTTTACCCTTGCTATTTGTGAATCACAACCGTGAAATTAGAAGCCTGTGATTAACTGAAGAAACATGATACCAGAGAGAAAGGTGTTCGAGAGAATGGCAGCAAAATGGCACAGGTCGAGCTCAGAGCGGCAAGCCGCAGGGAAATTAAGTTTTATTATTATGTGAACGCGTTATCCATCACCATCCAAAGTACTAAACTGCAGCTTCAACTAACTCGCCATTGAGGGACTGTATTAACCGAGAGTTCCAAGCAGAACGAGATTCGTTTCACGCTGTAAGATTTCAATTTGAGTTCAATGAGCTAAGCTTTTGACGTGCCGCGTATAGTTAGACAGATAAACCATGTCATTAATTTTTTAATTTTTCATCTATAAAACAATAATATAACCTTAGTATAGAGCATATTTGTAGAAGAAAGCGCATTTTACACTTCATTTGAGACAAACACATAGTCATTTTTAAAACTATTGGTTCGCAAGTTGGCCGGCCACCGGGGCGATCCCTACGCTCAAGCCGATATTTCCCTTCGCTGTGATGCATAATTTAGGCATTTCACATTAAATAACAGAAATAGATGCTCATATTTCTCACAAAAGCCACAAATGAGTATCTTTACGAATCTTTCCTTAACACTCAGGTATCAGTTCTTTTGCACTAGTGAACCCAATTTCCAATTGAATATTTTCTATGTGATTCTCCAGTGTGTAAAAATTTCTGTATGTGTACACTATCTTTTTAGTGTTCTGTAAAGACAGAAACAAACTGTTACATGTGGAGAAACAGCTGAGCATAAATCACTGCTAATATTTTTGTGGGCAAATATTTGGCACATTTCCGCCATGAATGAATTAGCAGTAAGGACTCTGGCGTTAAGCTACTGAAAATACACTGTCAAATATTCGTCTTCACAAAACTGTTCTAATATAGCATATGTATACCTTGCAGTCTTAAATATTCCTTCAAAGAAAAACATTCAAATAATTTTCGAAGCACTGATGGTACACCACGCCCATATTTTGGTCTGTAGTTTTTATAGTGGGACTTCAATCATGGTTCGTACTTTCTTTTATGTCCAGTATCTGTTATTGCTTAATTATCTTTCTATTTTCTATTGTTTCAAGTCATTTAAACGGCGCATGTTAAATAAACAGGGTTTTTTTTTTCATTTAGCTTTTTATGATTATTAACATAAGTACTGTCTTTATGCTCATTATTTATGTGGTTCGTTCATCACTTGTAAGTTCGAGCGATTTTTGTCATTATTGGTAAGCACGGACTGATTTTCTCTCAGTTTTGAAAATGAGGTATTGAAATAGCATTTCCAAATAATTATATCCCTGCTTGTAGTACCTATGGATTAAGCCAATGCGTTTCATATTCTTCTAATAAAGTCACTTAGTTCTGAACTACCAAAACCTTCTTAATGTTCGTTAAATATTGTATATACTTCTTTTCCGACCTATCTACTAAATTCATAATATCCCATTTTGCCTTATCAATTAATCACTTGATTTTCTATCCATGGCTCCTAATTTGTTTTTATCAACTTTTTCGAATTCGAAATTCCAGTTTATTTATTAGGCTGCAAAAATAAATATTGGTTTCGAGATTTTCTGCTTTCATAATGAAACCAAGGTTATAATTTTAGGTTATATTTTAATAGCAAGGCTTGAGAAATACAAACACAAAATAAATTTTAACGGTTTCCTTTGCTACTTTTATTCCAGAGACTGTTGGCTGACCCGTTGGTTTTACAACATTACCATAAAGTTGACTGTTCAAATAGCTCTCGAAAACGTACAAGTTTATTAAGAAAATTCATTGTCACAAGGAAATAAAATATTCCTCTCTAGTTGGGACACTTTGTTAAGAACTAGAGAGAATTGCTTTCACAGTGAAGGTAATGGTTTCCCCACTCCCTACAAATAGCATGCTATTTTCGAGAGAGAAATAAGAGAGAAAAACCGTAATAAGTGTTTATTGCGACTAGAACTGGAAGCAAGTACACTGTAGCGAAATTGGTTTCTTTGATTGCGAATGACTTTTAATTTAGAGATTGAGAGTAAGGGCATTGCTTGGAACAGAACATTCTGAAATGTCAGCAAATATACATAGGATTACTAGGCACAGAGGCATCTTATTTCTGTTACAAAATTGGACTTAAACAAATTGTGTACTTAATTATAAAAGGTTATATTTTAAAATCTATATTTTATTCCAAATAATTAGGCATTTGTGTACTACTGTAATAAAGATCGCGCAGAGCTCTGAATATAAGGACAATAACATTTTCAAAACTTATATAATTATTTATTGAAAATAAAAGCATAATTAATTTTTTAATTTATTTACGGATGCTTTTTAACATCTCAGGTCATCAGCGTCCCATTCAATCCAGGTGTGAAACGACCGATAAATTTTGCTCAGAGGCCTCTTCTTTCAGGCTTGTAAATGTACGACACGGGACCCACGGCTTTACTTCTTCCGAAGGAAGCCATACTTAGGATTTTTACGCCCAAAAAAATCCATCGATCCTAGCCGGTTTTGAACCCGCGATCTTGGATTTAGAAGGCAAGTATGGTTACCACTACACCACCAGTACCGACATATAATAATTAAATATGAACTAAACAACAAGACAATACAATACCCAGCAAAAAAAATCCGTTTATATATTAATGACACAATGCATGAGAATATATGGTACCTGAATAATGTAATTGCAGATTTTGTGTAAATAATTGTTTTTTTTTTTAGTAGTGTTTAACGCCCGCTATTACTACTGAGGCACCACAGGCGGTGGACACTGATGATACATGCGATGAAATTATAAATTGGGAAAGGATATTATTTTTTTTATGGAAGGAAGCAATCCAGGCCTAAGTTTAGGGTGCCTTCTCGGCATTTGCCAGTTATAAGAACTGAGGAAAACCTGGAAAATGCCCCAGTACTAGTGGGATTCGATCCCCAGGCCTCCCGCTCACGAGTCCGCGCCTTAACGACCTCGGTGACCCGTAGCGGTGTAATTGCACTTAAGGCAGCGAGGGAATACATAGTAAATCCACCTAGGGCTGTTGTTTTGATGGTATAGTTACGTACTTTTACACGTCAAGGCACTTTTCATCAAAATGCTGAAAGATCTAACCAGTATGTCACTTTAAGAACAGTGATGAGAGATATATGCAAATTCATATTTGTATTGGAGCTATAAACATTAATAAAACTTCATAATTACATATTTCGTGTTTCATTAAGACTGCTGAAGCATATTTGCTAGTGTATATAGTGCATATCGTGGACGTTAGCGCACATTTCGACACTAATGACATATTCCATGCATATTTATAATTTTATTGCCAACATTGCCATTGTCGTTTGTTCTCTGAACTTAGATGGGAAAAAAAGGAATTTACAGTAGAGTTACACTTACCTCTAGTGGAACTTCCATAAGATTGGCGGGGAAAAGGCGGAAAGTGTGTTTGTTCACGAGGTACATAATTTGAAGACAGTAGTATGAAAAAATTCAAGTTGCGAAAAGAAACATCCAACAAAAAATATTCACTGGAACAACAATGATAAAATATTACCCATGTTTAAACAACGATAAAAAATTATGTATTTTGTCAGTTATGCAAAAAGAGATGTTTTTCTTTCTTCTTATTTATAGAATTTTAACTAGATTAAATTGACTTGGTAACAGTTTTTCTATTTCATTTTTTAAAATTATTTAACAGCCTGAATTGCTTAATAATATCCACTTAGAACGCATACTTTATAATTCCTGCTTTTAAATTTTAAGCTACACAAAATGTTCAAGTAGTCAGCATATAGTTACAGAAGCAAATAAAAACAAACTTTTTGCGAAAGATAAACAGACATTCCTTGGCAATTATTTAGAAACCAAGAACAACTTAGCAGAGAATTTTACCACGAATTTTATAATGTGAAGCGAGATTTCGTGAACTAAATTGGAAAATTCCAAAGCAATTTGAAAATTTTATATGCAGCAGGAGGTAGGCAAGTTGAAATTGTTCAAAGCAAATTGACGAATATCCTCGCAAAGAAAGAGGTGTGAAAGAATTGAGGGAACTTAGCAAAATGCTAAGGTGTGACAGTAATGTGAACGTTAATCCTATCTTATCACTAGATTACAATTTTTGTCCTCTCACTTCATGTGATACGGAAAGGGCGTTTTCTATGCACAAACAATTTACACAAGGAGAAATAAGCTAACCAATGAAAACATGAAAAATTATTATACCACAAAGCTTCATACAAACTTTCTGAGAAAAACAAAGAAATAAAGCGATATTATTAAGTACAAAAAGCGATAAAGCTCTAATACATAGCTTCCAGCATTCCTCTATTTCAGTTTCATTTTAATTAAGTGTTGTGAAATCATCAGTTAAGTAATATTATATGTCAAAGTTTCTAATTGGCTTATTTTTATGATATGGTATTCACGAGGAGAGGTTTACACAAGTTCAGAGAACTTATGGAAACGAATGGTGTTTTGTGCTCTTAAGAATTGTGAAGGATAATATGGTTCTTGTTTTTTGGTGAAATTGGTTAACCAAAATCTTTCGGGCGTAAAAATCCTAAGTATGGCTTCCTTCGGAAGGAAAATAAAGCCGTGGATCTCGTGTCGTACATTTACGGCATGTAAAAGAACCTCAAACCTGAAAAAAGAGGCAAAATTTGTCGGCAGTTTCACGTCCTGAATTGAAAGCTCCATAAATAAACCAAATCAAAAATAAAATCATCGAGGTATGGATTGTAACAAACAGTAGATAAATGCGCTATCTTCTTAACAAACACTTAACTCAGCCATTAAAAACAACACAGATAACATTTTAATAGCTATGTCTGTTCAACTTTTGTTATAACTAGCAATTTTTAACCAACTCTTTAAACATTTAAATAATCATTAGCACAACACTCATACTAACTTACTAAAAGTCGTGTTTCGAATAAAGGCAGTTCCCAGTCCCTACCACAGTACTTTAAATGGGTGCTGACTGCTAATGCATCCCAAGGCTAAGTTACCCTGTACTTATACAAAATACTTAAGCTCAGAAGTCTATACGTATACAAACTAGGGGTCGATGTTTGTCCACACAAAGCGGAAAGTACCACAGAGCTGTCCATGATCATTTGGAATCTCGCCAGAAAGTTCATGACCATTGATTAAGGTGCTGAAAGGCTCTTTCTTATATCTCTCTCCAATCACAGACTCCTTTCGTTCTCATGTCGTGTAGTTTCTACAACATCTGAATGCAAAATGGGCCACAAACTACTTTTTTTCCACTTCCCTCTTTCAATTTCGCGTTCTTACCCCTCCTACAATTCCTACAATCAAAATGTATTACCAGAAATATTTACATTTTATGCTAAGCTGTAGATTTTTTCTTAGTTTGTGAATTATTTTAATTAGCTGTTTAAGTCAGTAAATGAGCCTTTACTTATGAACTACTAACTGCTGTTCTCTTTAGACATTTACAAACATTTTCGTTGTTTATCCAATATTTCTTTAATATAAACTTAAGTGGAAATTGGTTGTGTGCTTTAAATAAGTTGATATAAAATATCCTTTAAAATTTCTTTTAGAAATAGTTCAATATTTGAAAAAAAATATTTTTCATTATCAGAAAAAACACTTAGTGCTGCGGAAATTAATGCAAACAACAGCAGAATGTTCTGCTAAGTTACAATATTTAGTTATTGTGCTCCAGTAAAAATAAGAGATAGAAATACTGTATCTTATGGAATTGTACGTTCTTCCTCTCATATCAAATTTAAGTTGTTTTTTCACTCAATCCGCGCAACAGGCTAAGACTTGGAAACCAGAGGTAGATGGGAAATATTCGAGGTCAGGACTGAGAGACGAAAAAACGGATCTTCGGTTTACCGTGCTGATGCTTTTGCCATAACTGTAACCTTAGAGGTATCATGGGTATAATAGACTGATATAGGGGAGATTCGCGGTTATGTGAGACCACATACTTTAGATGTAAACCATCGACACGGTAAACCGAAGATTCGTGGTTCGATCCTTTACTCTGACCTCGAGTTTTTCTATCTGACTCAGATCCTTAACCCTTCCTTCTTTCTGTTCGCTTAAAATAATATAGTAATATATTAATAATTATTTATATTTATTAAATATGGCGAACATTTGTAATTTCCCAAATGGAGTATATATAAAATAAACCTTCTGAATTCTAGAATTTTAAAAGCACATATTTTAGTTTTTTACATTTACGGCTTTGGTGACATCTTTATGGTTGTTTAATTTTATTTTATAGCAGATTTCAGTGTTTCTTATTTTTTATTATATTTGTTCTACCGGAATTAACCAAATGAAAATGTTTATGACATATAATAGTATGTAAACAATTCGTTAAAATACTGAATCCACACTTATAATTTAATGAACGAACTTAAAAGAAGTATTGATATATAATACTAAATATTAAAGCTTAACTTATGTTTAATTGGAATACATAGATTGTGGTTAGAAAATATTGTTTGTTAATATGATGGTTTGATCTTATTTGCTCACGCATAAACACGTATACAGCTATCTTTAGTTGAAAAAATGTGTTCTCATATATCCAGTAATAGTGCATATAGACACAGTAAGTGGTAGGGTTGGCAAACATGATATTCTACATCTTATTTGTGTTGTGAATTTTGATAGTCTTTGTCAATATTGTTGCTGCGTCTTCCTTTCTTCCTCTGTAAAACGAATCGTAACTTAACTACATATCAACGTGTTTTTGTGTTACAAGTTAATACAAGTACAGTAATAGCAGGGAATTTGTGATAAATGAACAGAAATTAACTAATTTTCAACTGACTTGAGCAAAGAAGTTTCCATATTGGATGAATAAGAGGTGGATCTAGCAAGAACTGTTAGAACGGAGGAAA
This sequence comes from Metallyticus violacea, assembly GCA_030762175.1. Classification (NCBI taxonomy): domain Eukaryota; kingdom Metazoa; phylum Arthropoda; class Insecta; order Mantodea; family Metallyticidae; genus Metallyticus; species Metallyticus violacea. The sequence continues at coordinate 131,129,929 of CM060833.1, read as the reverse complement.
TGCACGTCTCGTTGCTCAACTTTGTGTCATAGTTCATGTAAGTCCTCCAGTAAAAAGATGTCTGGGACTTGGGACCAATCATTACTCTTTAAGAGGCCTATTGCACTATATGACATTGAGAGCATACCAATCAGAACTTTTACAGAGGCTATACGAACGATCACTACCGTCATTTGGAGTTCTGGATTGTAATGATATTCTCGTAAGACATGAAACTAATTATGATTATGAAAACAATTTTAAAGACCGATGAAATATCGTTTAGTTAAATGGCGTCTAAGCCAGCACAATAGTTTTGTTTATTAAGCAAGTCAGAATCCAAATGAAGGTATCAGTATGATTAATAGAATCGCTCCTGGTGTGCAATATTAGTGATATTTCCAGTATAGGTTTCATGGGACCATTCTTTTCAGCCCAACGGATAATATCTTGAGGATTTAAAAAAGTGGTTATCATAAGACTCTTAAACATCTCTCGTTTTTCTGAGGTGAAGTTGATATGACGACAAGCTGGAAAACTGTTCCATTATGGTTCATTGGTGAGAAACTTCTTAAGGGGCACGGGGAGTGATTTTTTTGGCCAAAATCAATCAACAATGATTTTTTTTTTTTTTTTTTTTTTTTTGCTGCAAAGGAATACCTTCAATATTTGGGTGTCCACAGAGAGTCAACACTTGCACCACACCTCCCTTCGAGCTCTATAGCCATTTGAAGAGCTTCGCACGTCCTTTTAAATCACAATGCTTCCCAGCATATTTTTTTATAAAACAGTGTTTTTTCTCAAAACTTAATTTTCACACATTCAAAATGCCCCGCGCGTAACAGATTTTTGTTCATATTCAGAAGGTGCGGAAGTAGCTATTGTAATATTCTATAGAGCAAAATACATGCCAGTACAAATAATAACTATTTTAAAAAAATATGTTCTATGAAAACATCATACATTTTAAAAATTAAAATATTTCGATTTAAAATTTTGCACTGTTCACTCATTAAATTTATTTAAAATATTTTCTATACATTTTTGTATGTGGTTTAGAACTCCAATTATAAAAATGCCAATCAATTTTCTGAACTCATGAGCCACGTGGGACATTTTGATATGCGACATATACACGTAATAAAATATATGAAATAATTTATAACTCGCAAAGTATTTATCCAATTTGAATGGAATTTCGTAAATATAGTAACGTAATATCAATTTTTATTAGTGTTTAACGCCTGTTTTTACTACTGAGGTATCATAGGAGATGGACACTGATGAAACATGCATGAAATGATAAATTGAGAATGACTTTTTTTTTAAAGGAAGGAAGCCTTCCAGGCCTAAGTTTAGGGCATCTCCCCGGCATTTTCCATTTATGCGGACTGATGAAAACAGGAAAAAAAAAACCTCGGTCAAGGATGACGGTCATAATGAGACTCGAAACCTAGACCTCCCGCTCACGAGTCTACGCCTTAGCGATCTCGGCCACCCGTGGATATTTAACACCAATGCAATCATAGTAAAGGTTTCAGAATAATGCATACAAAAATATGGAACTTTTAAAATTCCCTCCCAGTGTCCCATAAATGGGTTGTTGTAGCAATACAGAATTTACCTGGTCATGCGACCTGACTGTCATTTTTTGCTTTTGGGTATCGTGAAAGATGAACTTCTTGCTCAGAAACCACGTGATCCGAATCACAACAGTTGTTGGAACGGTTGAACGTGAATTGTCAGTTGTGTTCTGCTATTTGTAAATTGATATCCAAACCACGCAAAATGTATAACTAGAACCATGTTCTCCATTCCAGTTACGTTTTGTAATGAAATGCATAACAAGAAATTGTTATTTTTTGCAAAACTTTTGAGAAAAAAATGCTTATAACAAAGCCCTATAACATTTATAGCAGTCACATTTTCTGTTGCTATCTTAAAGGAATACATTTATTTGTACAAATTTTACAAGAAAGTGCAAAACATAATTTAAAATACCCAAGTATGACTTCCATTCCTCACGCAAACAAAAATACTAGTAAAAACGTTTTACAGTTTTAAAACTTAAGATGCAACGAGCATCTAAATTCTACGCTTTTTTTCCTAACTTGAATGAGAGCCGTAACAAACATGAAATGCACTTGCTGTTTGAACATCATAAACAATATCTAGGCAAAGTTCACTTACTACAGAAAGCGGTTCAATTACTCCCTTGTGTTGGGTTTTCTCTAAACATGTGCAGGCTTAATTAAAGGTACGTTTCGCAGCTAGTTCTGTTTTCGCGTAACGAGCTTCCTTCCCGATATATACGCTGCAGTAAGCATAGAAATTGTATTATCAAACATGAAGCTCAGTGGTATAGCAAATTTATTTTCCTCATAATATATATATTATGTTTCTCAAATTGGAGCTTCTGTATACACTCGGGGAATGGAACAATTCTGTATTAAAATATTATCAAAATGTTTCAGTCGGTTTAGGACCAGACATTTCAAAACATGATATTAAGAATAAAATAATATCTTTGTATTAAATTCCAGAGTTGTTCCATAAGAATGAAATATTTAACAGGCATAATTTCTCACAAGAAATCAACTTTACAATATTTTCTTAGCTTAATGCGTAATGTACACGTAGTACCGGTTTCCTTGTTGTCACTTCCGGTCCCCGCCTGTGAGAAGTGTGCAAGTTAAGACACGTTCAGTTCCGTCTACAGCAAAATGGAGAGGGTAGATTTTCTGCTTTCGTCTCAATAATCTTCAATTGAGGCCTATGGTAAGTTTGTTTTTCCCTATAGTAGAGCTCGATGTTTAAACAGGGGAGGAAATTAATTTCATAGGAAGGTGGACTGGGCTCTCCAGTCTGTGCTCTAACGGAAGAAAGCATTAACAGTACTGCTGCCATTGTGAGAGAGAATCGTCGAATAACCTTAAGAACACTCTCAGAAATTCTGAACACTCCTGAATGCCACCCACGTTGGTAACGCAAAAGCTGCACATGAGAAGTGTATGTGCACAGTTTGTTCCAAGACAGCTAATTCCTGAACAAAAAAAAAATTAATGTCCGCGTGCAGGTTTACCTGCAGTTGAAGATGAAGTTACCAAGAAGATGAGGCGTTTCAAGATAATCATTGCTGATGGGTGAATAAATGAATGCATAAATAAATAAATGAACTGAGCCAGGTATGTCCCATCCAGAGCTAGGGCCTCCACAATAATCACTTTATTATAAAGTGATGAAACTTTTGGCTATATCATTTCGGTCCTAAGTTCAAACAGCGAAACTCTGAGTGAAATTCTCCATAAAAAGGTCATCTTATTTTTCGATATTGAAGGAAGTTTACTAGTTTGTTGCACCTGTACACACACACACACACACACACACACACACACACACACACACACACACACACACACACACACACACACACACACACACCGTAATTGAGCAATACTGCAAATGTCTTGAAAACTCTGCAAGGTCATATCACATGCAACAGAACACATTTCCATTCAACAACCTGCAAATCTCACAAAACACAAATTGAATTATGTCCCTACAGGCCCTATAGCTCAGATTAACCCATTGTGACTTTTTACTTTTTCCCAAATTGAAGAAATCTTAGCGAGGAGCATTTTCCAACATCAGGAACAGAGGTGAAGGCTGAAGAGGCGATTATGAAGAGCCTGTCCAAAATGGTTTTCAGTATGTCTTTGAATACTGGCAGAAAAGTCTGAACAGATGCATTGCATTAAGTGGAAACTATTTTCAGAAATATCATTAAAATTGTGAGGAAGAGCAAAATTAATTTTTAAACAAAAAATATTATGCTTCTTTTTGAACAGCCCTATTATAGTCATCATTGGCCTTTTGCCAATGCGATGGAAAGTTATGAATTCCTCTGTGTTAAAACGCGAAGCAAAACTATCATGTAAATCAGTTTCCAGGTTGGCAAAGGCTCGAAACGTTCGTCTTCGGAGATTGCTAACCAAATAAAGGAAAATATGATAATATGATGGTGCAATGTCTGAAGAATATGGGCAGATAATGTTTCGCGGACTATCTCAGCTAGTTTTGCATTATTATTCAAACGAATAACATATTAATGATTCACGGAAATCATGCTGGTAGTTTTCAATTTACGTGAACAGGTTTCAGTCGTTACAGTACACAATGGCGTTGCTTGCCCAATTCAAGATGCACAATTCATTAAAAGCATAATCTTCTTTTAGCACAGTGATGGTTTCGGTTGAATGGAAATAGATTCACGCACTGCCAACAATGAAGAATTTTGGAGAGTTGTAGAATATTCCATTTTCATCAAATGCCATTATCATACCAAGAAAAGAATTCTTCAGCTCACGTGACAATAATGCAATATATGCATCAGTTCGTGCCGCCTTCCGAGACATGTGGAACCTGGCGACAGATTTAATATTTGTTTTTTTCTAACTGATGTAGGTAGAGCCTTTTGATTGTTGACGTTACGTTTCGGTGCTGGCATTGGTCCTAACAAGTATGGCTGTTGAGTCCGCCTCAATAGTTGCTGGAAGAAAATCGTTAATTTTTCTGTTCGTGACTTATTCTCGACGGTTTCAGTGACATCTTGGAATCATCTTTGCTCCTTCCATTCCACAGCATCAACACCAAAAGTCTGACATATTTTTTGCACCGATGTAGTTGCATTGTACCACAGTTTCAATTCATAGAGGTTATAAGCTTAAACAATCATCTGGAATTCTGACAAACACTAAGCCAAATTTATCTTACCAGTTAACAGTCTTAACTGTTAACAACAATTCTTTTGATCTTTTGGACAATATGTACCCTATACCCTAAACTTATCTGGATTCGGAATATTCTCCCACATATACCGAGGGTACCAAAAAATGTATACACACTTTCACAGAAGATATCTATTTAATATATTTCAAAGTTGAACCGAAAAAGAAAGTAATGTGTAGTATGTTGTTCCGTAAACGGATGTGACTTACATGCATAATGATAGCGTTGCTACGTGACAGGTAAATCAACAATGAACAAATGAAGTCAAGATTATCATATGATGTTCTGTAAACAGATGTGACTCACATTAGGTTATGCTTGCGATGCTACAACAAAATGGAGCCAAGATTATCGTTTGAACAGCGGAAAGCAATTTTGAAGTGGTAATGGAAAACCGAGAATGTTGTTGAAGTTCAAAGGCAATGGAGACGTGAGTACAGAACAGAACCATCAACGCGAGTAACAATTACACGCATTCGTGACAAATTTGAGACTCGTGGTACCGTATGTGATGTTCGCAAGGGCAGATCTGCGCGGACCAGCTATAGTGGCAGCACTTCGGGAAGAAGTTGAAACGGTATCTGCTGCAATCGCTGAGGACACTTTCGCAAACGTTGCTCAATCAGTAGTTCAACATACTCAGAAGTGTATCGATGCCGATGGTGGACATTTTGAGTAACTGTTGTAACTGTAAAAGTCTAAGATGATTAGTGCTCATCATTTTCTGTTTGTGTGAATTCTGTTTTGTCATGTTAACACAGTTTTTTCTTTGCTTGAAGTGTGTACATTTTTTGGCACCCTCTGTAGTTCGATTTAATCGTTCAGGAATAACTTTTTGGTTGATTATTTAATTGTTATGACGTTTGAACTTTGAGCATCCCGAAAAAAAACTAATAAAATATTTCAGTCAGCATACAAAACAACAGAAACAGGTTCCAGTCATCACAAAGATGGATGCAGTTTGCGCATCTCTTGCAGTTCATCCTGTTAATGAGAGATTGGTAATATTTTGAAAAATTGCTCTAAGCATTAAATCAACATTTCTTATTAATGTTAATATTCAAAAATAAGTACAAAATCTTAACCTACAAACTTTAGTTTACTTTTCTATATCACCCGCGATTCTTTATACATCTTTCCACGTTTGAAAATCCTCCTATATTAAACACTGCCGAAAACTGACGAACTAATTTGTGCATTACCTCTGCTGTTTCAATATATCGGCCTTTACGATATAAAGATAGTAGTCCGAGAGTACCAGATCAGGGCTGTATATGAGATGTGGAAAAGCTTCACTTTTTATATAGTTATTTACGATGTGAAGTTAGTAGGCTAGGAACGTCCATGGCAATTTATCGTACAATACACAACGGAGCAAGGTTTCCCCAGGTTTAGAAAAGCAAATATAAGCATAGAAGACAGTATCAGTTGATTTACAATTTTAGCTTACTTTTTTGCAGGAGAATTCAAAAGTATACCACTCCATATACTGCCACTTCGTTTCATGCTCGAAATGGTAAAACTAGGTTTCATCACCTGTCTCAGTACAGAACAAAAGTTTTTCTATGATCTAAGTTTGTAGTAACCTACTAAGTTGGATTGTGCTCTGTTTCAAGTATTTGCGTTATTTTGTCCATAGTACAAGTGTATCTTTATTAATGGTCTCATCAATTCTATGTTGCATTCAATAGAGCAATTGTTACGAGGTTGATCTTTGATGCACGCTCATGATCCCATCTTTAAAATGTTTAACCCTTTTAGTACCCATGCAACACATTTCCTTTTGCTGCTAAAACCTATGGTTAATATCTACAGTCGGGGTTTCCTCCTTAATAAGAAATCGAATAACAGCTCCCTAACGAAATAAAATATGGTTATTCGCCATTTTGTAAATTTTTGATAAGTGAAGAAAAATATCACCGTCATAGGTGACTCGAGGATGCCACAAATTGGCGTCATCTACCATAAAATATTCTTTTGCAGTTGCAGATTTCCGTACCGGCAAAAAATGTATTGATTACTGTAGATATCAGTGAGGCCCTCATATTTATTTAACAGAATGTTCCTAAAGAAGAGGTCTGTGTTTGTTATTAATGCTATACTTTATGAAAGAACCACATATAGAGAAATTAACATGTCTACTAACGTAATTAATAATCTTAATAAAATAAAAAATGAAGACAAAACTAAGTGTGCTAATCTCGTGGATATTCTTCAAAATTCGCTACATTATCTCTGTAGAACGAAAAAAATAATAAATACGTTTGTCATCGGGGTATAAGGAACTAAATTAGCGAATTAAAATGTTGGATAACCCACCTGTAGCTTCATTTTTAAGTACACGAAATGATCATGATAATTGTAGAAATTCATTCTCTTAGAAAAAGTGTATAATTTTCAAACACAAAGTTAAAAGATTTCAAACATGAAAACTTATAAAAATTGTACATCTACATTTATTTAACGAGACTTCAATTTTGGATGACATTTCTGAGAACCTTTTTAATGTATTATTTTAAGGATATTATTAGGTCCTGTTAAGTATTACCTTTTTATATTTCTGGTGCGCTCAACTATAATGCCATTTGAGGTATAGCTGCCAAAACTTTCCCAGTCATTTTGGTATTTAATCCGTGCATTAAATATTATTTTATTCTCTGCTGCTTGATTTTAGGTATAATATTTGAAATAAACATTTGAGAATGGTATTTTCATAAAATATATGTGTAAACTTAATTTGGAAAACTTTCTTAAAAACACAAAGCGTCCCATATAATAATTAAAGTTTTGAAATATTCTTTAAGTGATTCTTTAAGACGAGCACAGCTACAATTAACAAAATTTAAAAATGAGAAAACAAGCGATAATGTTTATCAATTTGAGAGATGCACCTAGTTGTGTCTTATAACCTTCCAGTTGCATGATCTGTATCTTCAAGTCTGTTCAAACACAGGGGTCTGTTGGTTTATTTACTTATGATATTTTTTTTAATATTTTCAAATGTCAAGTTTTCGTAATTGTAAAAGAGCCTTATGCCCTGAAACCAATGTTGAGTAATATAATACCTTTATATTTTCATATTAAAGAACACAATAGCTTAATTAACTCCAATTTATGTTTTATATCACCAAATACATTCTACATCTTGAAGGCCTGTAAATGCTATTACAGAAATAATGCTATGCAATATAAAGCACATAATTTTAACGAAAACATTTTATTCGTTTTATCCCAAAATTCTCTTTACCTAGTCGTGGTACTAAATAGTATTTTTTTTCGTTTACGTGCTACGCAGCTATTTTATTAGTACAAATACGCATTCATTTAATAATTTAAGACTATGTCAAAGACCAGATACCACTGTATGTGACAATTAGTATATTCTATCCACGATTATTTCTCAATTAATTAGTTACTAGAAACTAAATAGTTATACTTCCCGAAACCAGCTTTAAATCCTCGGAAAGATTTTGAGCTCTTCAAAAGGGAGCTTGCATTATCTGTTGTTAGGAAATAAGAGTGTGTATGTGCTAGAATTTTGCAAAGACTCTGACACCTACAGCCGGCAAGAAACAACAAATATTTGTGTAACTAAAAGCTCCAAAGAAAACGTGAGCTCTACCAGCTTGGTTTTGAAGATTTTATTGGAAATGGACTTACAAGAGACCTTCTTAAAAGCCGAAAGAAAGAAAAACTCTCCTGTGTTTTAACTGTCTAAAATAATATTAGCAAACGCCTGCATTACAGTGCTTCTAACAGGGATTAATTACAAAACTCATGCCATAGAAAACTAAAAATATTTAATATGTTTATATGAATTGATCGTGTTATTAAGTCGTTCTACTTAGTTCCGATGTAAGTCATACCAAGCCCTTAATTAATCTTTCGGTAGAAAGATTAATTAAAACTACAAATGGTCAAAAGGACTGAAAGCACATGACTTACCTTAAACTAATAATTTAATACCTCTAATACATAACACTACTGCAGTGAATCTCAAGTACCGCTACGGGTGGCCTAGATCGTTAGGTGCGGACTCGTGAGCGGGAAGTCCGGGGTTTGAATCTCATCCCTCCTCCCTGATTGAGGTCTTATCAAGTTTTCCCCAGTCTTCATAAGTGGCAAATGCCGGGGAGGTACCCTAAACGTAGGCCTGGAAAGCTTCCTTCCTTTAAAAAACAATCCCTTCTCAATTTGCATTTCATTTCATGTATCATAGTGTCCACTGCCTATGGTGTCTCAGTAGAAAAAAAGGGTATTAAAACTAATCAAATAAAAAAAAATATCACATATCTTAAAATCAATTAACTAAAATTTAATAATCAATCATAAAATTTAGCTGCTTTAATACTCAAAATACCTCACCATTTCTACAAAAACCTACAATCCCTTACTTAAGGTTAGATTAATGTGCAGCGTCCTTATGACTGTGCCATCGCCATGACAATCATTTATATCTGATTGGATATCAACACACATTACATCGCTACGAAGCTATGGCCCCCTACATATATCAGATAGCTCTTTTCCGTGGTGTAGTGGTTACCATACTTGCCTCCTAAACCCAAGATCGCGGGTTCGAACCTGGCCAGGACCGATGGATTTTTTCGGGCGTAAAAATCCTAAGTATGGCTTCCTTCGGAAGAGAAGTAAAGCCGTGGGTCTCATGTCGTACATTTACGGCACGAAAAAGAACCTCAAGCCTGAAAGAGAGACCTCTGAGCAAAATTAGTCGGCCGTTTCACGCCCTGAGCTGAATGGGACGCTGATGACCTGAGATATTAAAAAGCGTCCATAAGTAAATCAGTCAAAAAAAAGTTCTTTTCCGCTCTCAAAGTATATATGTCAAGCACATTTCCCACTTGTAAATTCTTTGTACATATATATATATATATATATATATATATATATATATATATATATTACTGAAATATGACCTACGTAATCACAAAATAGAGTTTCATCCATGAATGGCAATATTCTGAACTTAGTGCAGCATAATCTATCAAAAATAAAAAGAATAAAAAATGATATCAAATGTCTCTTTCCCTGCACACTACTCAATTTTACCGCTGCCTCGAGGTTTCCAAATAGGTTTTACTGCAGTTCTGATCATATTTCAGACATACCAGTAGATATACCAGGGAGGATGTATATGATTGTCGATCCTGGTAGCGTAGTAACCATACTTGCCTCGTAAACCCAAGATCGTGGGTGCAACCCTGGCCAGGATTGAATCCGTGATCGGGAGTAAAAATCCTAAGTATGGCTTCTTTCGGAATGAAAGTAAAGCCTTGGATACCATGTCTAACATTAACGGAACGCAAAAGAACCTCAAGTGTGAAAGAAGAGACTTTTGAGCAGCATTTATCGCCATTTCACTCCTGAATTGAATGGGACGCTAGTAGTACGAGTCCCTCGGCGGACCCTTGATTGACCTCACACTGTAAAGATCAACCACTAGGGGCAAAATTGGTACTAGTGTATTTTATTTGTGATGGCGGGGGAAAATTTGAGTTACTGGGAAGACCTTAGTTGTGTGACATATCAATCGTCCTGCGATTTTTTTGATATGTTTTCGTAGACATGTTAGCGTGACGTCAAATCTTTGGTTTATGTCGGAAAACTGCAATGAATATATATATAATATAAAATAAAAATAAAATAAATAAAATAAAATAAAAATAAAGTAACAAATGTAACAAATTAACAGTAATTAGAACACTGGAAAGGATAAAAACACTAAGATAAAGTCACACTTAAAATCGCTATATTTCGAACTCTTTGAGTTCTACTATGGCAAGAAGACAATAGCACTTTAACCAACGTTGAAGTAATAGTTACTGCGATGAAAGGTGGTATTTGTGCTAATTTCGTGAAGTATTGTAGAACAGTTCTCTACATGATAATGACATGACGACGGCTAAGAAGGGACTGAGAGCGAAAAAAGGAAGAAGGAAGTGATATAACGTATGAAAACGAAGAGAATGAATAAGGGAAAGTGGGAGAAGAAGATTGTGATTGAAGTGACGAGAAGGAGTGGTGGGGGAAGTGTCGTTTTGGTTGGCAAGGAGGGTCAAGTTGAAACAGGTTAACCGCAAGTATCCGGATAGGGTGGCGTCCATCGCTAGCATCCGGTATGGGAAACAAGTTGAGACAAGTATCCGCAAGCATCCGGGTTGGGTAATGAAGTTGAGTGATGTCAACCGCAACCATCCAACATAAGTAAGCTAGTTGAGACACATTAATTGCTAGCATCCGTTTAGTGTGTGCAAGTTGGAAAAAGTATGGAAGCAAGTTGAAACAGGACAAGTAGGTAAGAAATTGACGTAATACAATGTGATTGGTTGGAATAGGGTATAATATGGTTGGTGGAAACGATGAATAGGAGGAATGTGATTGGCTAGAATAAGAAATACCATGATTGGGTGTCCGAATGTAGTGGAATAGAATAAAAGGGGAAAAGGTAGTGGGAAGGCGGTGTTAATTGCAAAGGCGAGTACGTTGTTGGTAATAGTACGGTTGGTAAATGAAGAGGATGATTCTATAAGATTTGATAGATGTGGGTCGAAATTTGGAAAGGAGTTCGTGGACGAAAATGCGATATAACCGTTTAGAGAATGCGTTACTATTTCTAATACATGCATGTAGAAAGAGATTTATGCCACCAAATAAGATCCCCATAATACCCATAGGTGGGTACCGTCTAGCTGATAAACAATCGCGAATAGCGTGCATATGACTGTGGTGGGTGGAGCAGCAGTGAAACACGGTTGCTTCTATCATGGCTGCACGCGTTACTTTCCCAATCGCCTCTTGGTTCTATACAGTTCTGACAACGAAATCATAACAAGGACACAAAACGAATATAAAAGTTGATAAAGAATGGCGGCTATGATTTGGTGGAAATGTGGGAAAGCAAGTTTAACGATATGATGACGTCGAACGTTGTGCTGGCGCAATATGTCCAGATGTTTTCCAAATTGCAGGCTAAGCCGTTGATTTTTTTTTTTTTTTTTTTTTTTTTTTTTTTGGCAGTCAAACCAATTGCACCAAGGTGTATAAGAAAACGTTTGGGGACGTGAAAATGTTTTAGTACTAAGTGTGTAACCTGTATGCGTTTGTAAATAAAACCAAGACCCATCCTTGTGGACATCCAAAGATACATGTAAGTACATTTCCAAATATAAACCATATAAAGGGAGGTATAATAAAATGTAAAATATTACCACATTCAAATATCTATCACCCCTTATTACCCGTGCGTGTAGGCGGAAAATTGCTATTCCCACTATGCATGACTTACATGGAAATAGATACCAACAGAAATGTAATCATAGCGACGAGGAAAGGTCCTTACTGGACACGTGAGTGATAGACAAGGTTAAAATTGCTCTTGAGGAACGTTACAATATTTTACAAATTACGGGATAAGGGAGCACTAAATGGCTAAGAATTAACCGAGGCAAAAGGAACTTTTTCACGACCATGTAAATCAGTTTTCTAATATTGAGACGGAGGCTTCAAGTAGGCCTTCCGATTCCGACACGTCCGGAAAAAAGGTCATATTTGTGAAATATTTTTCCAACGAGCGGTGTGTCATTACATGCGAATTCTGGCAGGAACGAGCTGGCAAAGTTAGTGTTAATCTCCTTTTGTGGAAAATGCCGTGTGCACAATAACTCTCTCACCTGCGAGCACGCACGGGAGCCTGATGCTAATATTCAACGATGTAGATGTAGAGGTACAAACGTATACCTACCTGTCACGAACGACGTTATGTACGTCATTTGGAGGTACGATGAGCGAGGTCCTGAATAGAATTTATATAACAACTTTGATAATAGCTATACTAGTTTGGGACTGTGGTCCTACCTTAAGAAATCGGGGCAACGCGTGTCTATCATAGCGACCTACAGACTTCATGAATGGTTGTTGAAAACTGGATAATGTTTGGGCGACATGACGGATGAATTATTCAAGTATGACGTGGTTGCCTAGATTTGGTGATTTGCATCCACAGGACCTAAGAGATACACATTTGATGCAAAATGCGGCGATAGGCAGTATTCCGTGTGCAAGATAAACGGAATTACCTTAAACTGTGGTAATTTGAGTAAGGTGAACGGCAGTGACATAAGGGATATTTTCCTGTCGTATAATGCAAGATCTGTAATAATCGTAAACCGTAACATTGAAAGAAAGCGTCTATAGACAGTAGTAACGAAACCCTCGACCAAAATGTTTCGCATCGCGGTGTACAAACGAGTACAGGGATCATCGATTTCAGCTCTCAAAATACTATAACTACAAACTCCTCATTGCCTTCCAATAATCTGGAAATGGCGACAAATACCTAGACCTGTCTTACATGAACCTAGAGGCATTCGTTAAAAGACACCAAATAATGCCTTTTTTTAAATTTCAAACATTTCCAACCAATCGAATTTTTACTTATTTTAACCAATTGTTTTGAATTGTCTAGAAAATTGAGATATGTTCCAATGTTTTATGAGTGGCGGGAGATGTGTCATTATTATAGAACTTCTAATCATTTTAACAATCTTAAAAAATTACAATTAAATCCAACTTCAAAACCAGTATTACATTAATAATCCATAAGAGGTCTGTTCAAAAAGTATCGCGAATTTTGTGTTTTTTTCAAAAATTATTTATTTATTCATGAGTATCTATTTTGCCCCCTTCAAAGTAATCCCTACCAGATTTTATATACTTGTGCCAACGTTTCTTCCAATCCTCGAAGCATTTTAAAAAATCGTTTTTTGTGGTCTTGTTCAGCTCCTCCTTCGATGCCGTCTTTATCTTCTCAATCGTGGCTTAGCGTTGTCCTTTCATGAGCCTCTTCAGTTTTCGGAACAAAAAAAAAGTCACAGGGGCTAGGTCTGGGGAGTACGGTGGCTGCGGCATCATAAGTGTGTTGTTTTTGCCCAAAAATTCGCGCACAAGCAAAGATGTGTGAGCAGGGGCGTTATCATGGTGCAAAAGCCAAATTTTGTTCTTCCACAAATCCGGGCGTTTCTGGCGGATTGCTTCGCGCAAATTGTGTATAACTTGCAGGTAATATTCCTTATTGACCGTTCTACCCTGTGGCAAGAACTCATGATGCACCACGCCCCTGCAATCGAAGAAAACTGTAAGCAAAACCTTCACATTCGACCGAACTTGGCGCGCTTTTTTCGGTCTTGGCTCGTGTGGCAGCATCATTGGGATGATTGACCTTTAGTTTCCACGTCATAACCATAAACCCCTGATTCGTCACCAGTTATGATCCTCTGGAGCAAATTTGGGTCGTCGCGTACAGAGTTCAACAGCTCCTTAGCAACGTTAATGCGATGGTGTTTTTGATCGAAATTGAGAAACTTTGGTACGAATTTTGCGGCGACCCGTCTCATGCCCAAATAATTGGTAAAAATCGAATGGCACGAGCCAATCGATATGTGTGTTGGTCCTCAGCAACTTCTCTAACGGTGATTCTACGATTGGCTATTTTCTTCACTTCTTCAATGTTTTCGTCCGTTGTTGACGAGCTCGGGCGTCCGGGACGCTCTTCGTCGTTCACATCTTCTCGGCCCTCTGAGAACATTTTGTACCACCGATAAACGTTGCTTTGGTCCAAGGTAGCTTCACCATATTCCACAGTGAACATTTGGAATGCATCCGTGCACTTAATTTTGTTTTTCACACAAAATTTGATACAGATTCTTTGTCCATTTTTTGGAAAAGCAAAAATCGAAAACGAGCCAAAACAAGTCCAAGCAAAATAGCTATCAACAATTAACTGAACATTCAAAATGGCCGAGCTTGTCAACATAAGTGAGGGACATGAGTACCAACATAACCCCACAAAACAATCGAAAATCGAATATACGTAGCCCGCGGAAATTAAAAATTCGCGATACTTTTTAAAGAGACCTCGTACATTACTCGCATGCATCAACCTTAAGTAACTTGTGTATATTGTACTCCATTTTCACGCATCTATTTGTATGTGTATATTCATGTATCTTTTATCAAACTGTTTACTTTTGTCTTAAATCAACTCTGTTATTCACCACCTTATACTACATTCCATTGTATTATACATAACTATACTATGTATTCGTCCAAAATAATAAACATATTCTGTAAAAAAAATGCAAAAGTTTGAGCCCTACACCGAACGCTTGATCACGCACACTGTCTATCATTCGTAATTCAACTTTTCACCATAGCACACTACAGCAAAAACGCCAATTTTGCCCCTATGAATGACCTTGACAGTGTGGCGACAATCAAGAGTCCGTCGAAGGACTGTTACTACTGACCCTAATGACAAGCGAGCGTCCGCAAATAAACCAAATTAACAACAATGCTGTGATTAAACCATATGGACGTAAAATATAGGAATGAGGAGAACTGAACCCGTATATGTTCGTTCGAGGAAGAAAGGCATAATGAGGAATAAGTAACACCACTATCGTAATATTTCGAACCGCTTATGTTACTATTTAGGTATTTTATCTATCTGTAATTCTCTAGTTCATGTTATTTTAGCTATATTGTTCCAAGAGTTACTTTACTTACTTTAGTTACTTTCATTTGTGTGTGTGTGTGTGTGTGTGTGTGTGTGTGTATTAAGTTCAAATGCAAAAGCAGAGTACAAATGGCATTTGATTTAGAAAATTACATTCATATTATTAATGAACATAGTGCGCACTTTATTTTGTTTGCAAATACTTCCTGAAAAGAGGAACATTAGTATTAAGTTAACAAATAATACTTTTGATTTTCAATTCACAATGAAATAACGAGGTCATAATGAATGAAATATTAAATCATTCTTTTCGAAATAAAAAGTGATTTACAAATGTTGTCCAAATAGAACCTAAGATAATTGGAATGGATGAATCAGACTTAAACTTTTTCAAAATAGGATTAAATAAAAGAAGCTCATGGTTTCATGCTTGGAGGAGTTCACTGTATCTCAATTGGTTAGAGAAGTGGTTTTCTACCCTGTTTCTCTACGTACTCCTAGAGACACTTTTCCACTCAAGCTTATACTACCAGAGTTATGCTTAATTAAAAATTATACGAGAAATTCTCAATAAAGAATGATATTTTTTTCTCATCACAGTACAGACACGGTGGTAAAATAATTTTTCAGGAAAAAATCAGATCTCAAGTGAAGATGGAAAAAAATGGAAGCGCGTACCTGTATGCTTCTTACTACAGGACGACAAAAAACAGCAACTGTTTGCATTCGGCTGCTCTTAATGTGCAGTGCGCTGCTCTGAATTTTTGTTTCCATATATAGAAATTCGGAATGGAAGCGTAGTCGAGGTTGCAAGGTTATAGAAGCACATGGCGATAATGTGCTGCCACAGACAACCGCACTTCGGCTATTCAAAGAGTTTAAGGAGGGTGTGTTTCAACAACAAAATAGGACTGTTTAGGTGTTCCAACTACTGCAGTGAACGAGGCCCTGATAAACACAGCTCCGCAATTGTTCGGAGAAATCGAGGAATAGCTGTGTATAGACTGAACGAGATTTCATACATGGTAATTCGTTCCCATTCTGTACGATGTACATTAGACGCGTCTGTGCTAGATGGGTGCCGAGTTAGCTGATGCCTAAGAGGAAAATACAGCGAAAACATTATGTCGAGAGTTTCGCGGTCAGTATCGCAAATCAGACACGGTGGTAAAATAATTTTTCAGGAAAAAATCAGATCTCAAGTGAAGATGGAAAAAAATGGAAGCGCGTACCTGTATGCTTCTTATTACAGGACGACAAAAAACAGCAACTGTTTGCATTCGGCTGCTCTTAATGTGCAGTGCGCTGCTCTGAATTTTTGTTTCCATATATAGAAATTCGGAATGGAAGCGTAGTCGAGGTTGCGAGGTTATAGAAGCACATGGCGATAATGTGCTGCCACAGACAACCGCACTTCGGCTATTCAAAGAGTTTAAGGAGGGTGTGTTTCAACAACAAAATAGGACTGTTTAGGTGTTCCAACTACTGCAGTGAACGAGGCCCTGATAAACACAGCTCCGCAATTGTTCGGAGAAATCGAGGAATAGCTGTGTGTAGACTGAACGAGATTTCATACATGGTAATTCGTTCCCATTCTGTACGATGTACATTAGACGCGTCTGTGCTAGATGGGTGCCGAGTTAGCTGATGCCTAAGAGGAAAATACAGCGAAAACATTATGTCGAGAGTTTCGCGGTCAGTATCGCAAATCATGGCAATCATGGTTTGCTACCAACCTGATTCTCCAACAACAAAGAAGGCCAAGGTTGTTCGGTTGGCAGGAAACGTTTGGTGATTTCGCTCTTCGACTGTCATGGAATGGAGCACCAACATGAAGTCCCGCGCAAACAATGGTTAATGGAGAGTATTACGATACTGTTTTGAGGGTCCTGGCTGAACTTGTGTAACGAAAACGCCTGAACCGTATTTATCTGGTTGGTGCCTTCACCATAACAATACACGACCTCATATTTGCAAATTTGTTGCTCAACATTTGTTCAGAATAAATATCAAACGTGTACTCTACCCTCCATACAGCCGTGTTTCTGTTCCCTTGTCTCAAAAAGGAACTGTGTCTGGTCCATCAATAACTGTCGTGAAGACGATGTCAAAAAACTGTTTCCAGTGCGTCTACCAGGATTATAGACAATTTGGGTCAAGTGCATGCAACTTAGTGGGGATTACTTTCAAAATGAGCATACCAACTTTGACCCTGCCTAGTGTAATTCATAATTAATTTATTAAAAATGTTTGACGAACCTTCGAACATATCCATATCTAAAATAATTATTAACTTGTCTTTTATTAACATCATCTCTTATCAATCACGGAATATAAATTCGAATTTTAACTTTTACTTATTCCTCAAGAAGTTTTGCGTGTTGAACATTACTCGGTTCGAGATTCAACGCGGAAAATTGAGGCTGTATGGTTCGAATCCCGCCATGATTGGAATTTTTCAAGCCTGGTTCTTCCTTTTCAACTGTCTTGCACATGGCTAGCTTGAAAAAACTTATTTCGTAATAAAGCAGGTACCCACCACGATTCAGGTACTTTATCAAGCAGGTACTTACAGAAATTGCGTTGTTTTATTTTTCAGCATAGTATCTCTGCTTCATAGTAGTTTTTTTAATAGTGTTTAACGCCCATTTTTAGTACTGAGGCACCATAGGCGTTTGTACTATACTTGGTCCGCATGTCCACAAAGTTGCAAATGCCCTCAAGATAAAAGTTTTGGGTGTAAACTTTAATTAACTTTACATTTTTTTCCATTATCTCGTTACTTATTCCAATGATTCTCTCTTACTCTCTGGTGTAACTAGGACTCATTTCCTATCACGATTTGATGAAAGAAAGCATATTTTTTACCAACAAGAACACCCAACTTTCCTGACAAATCATTTACCACGCTAGCTTGTGATTACCAAACAACTGTCTTGGGACTCATCTGCTTTTCACTTTCAACATCTGAGGTCCCCATTTATAATGTCATGCTCAGGGCCCTGTCTCATCTGGAATTATACAGCAATTTTATGAACAAGTGACTCATTTGTAGTCGAGGGTTCACTGCTGTAATCTGCTGTTTTACTATCTGAGTTGCCTCCCAACCCAATGTTTATCACTGAATTCCCCCCCCCCTTTTTTTGAACATTTTCACTCTTCCATAACTCAAATAACTTGTCTCCATATTGAATCTATATTTTGTTGTGGATTTCAGCATATTTCATTCCCTCTGACTACAAAGACGAATAACGATTCGCTGCTGTTCGTGAAGTTCGGCAGTGAAGTCGCAATGTTTTATACATACTGCGCAGCCTGCTGGATCATCCAGACTATTATGCGACACCTTGTTAAGGAACCCTTTTGGTCCCATAAATCTCAGAATAAATTTCCTGTTATATAAATACTTTTCCTCAGAGTATAATTTAGTTTAACATTACAAGTAATGTCACAAAAAGGTCTGAGATTGCCGCTAAATTCAAGAACATAGTGAGTGAATTCATCTAGAAAGTTCAGATCCTCGTGTGATATTTTTAGGATTATATCACTAATAAAATAAGAATTTAAATATAATTCCCCTAAGCTTGGATTGCAAAATTGTTATAATCGTGAATAGTTAAGCTTATCAAGACATCTTGCAACAAAGGAATGTCCATTGTCACTAATGCAACAGAGAAAGGCCAAATCCGGATTTAGGACTATTTCATGGATAAAATAAAAATAAAATTAATATATATTTGAAATTCACGCACAGAATATTAACAATTGTATAAAATGTTATACTTATGAATTATTTATTCAGAAACCGTGAGATTGAAATAGAACAACATCAACTTTTACTAACGCTACCTTTCTATTTACTAATACCAACCAAGAAAAACAAAAGAGAGGACGTTTTACCATTCTAAACAACATGTTTATTACAAATTATAGTGATTTTCTCTGATATTGTTACATAATTTACAGACTGGTTTTAGGCTATTTGGGTGTATACCCAAAAACAATTTTTTAAGTTAAAATACAATTTGCATGCTCAGGAATTATAATGGGGAGTATACAGTTTGCTACACTGACCAGAAGATTAACGCACTTAGCGCGGTAAAGGGATTTGGTAAAACTTTCGGTACTTTCGCAACAATATCGGGCTGTGATTGGTCAAAATTCAAACTTTTGTTTCATTTCATTGGTCGATTTTATGATGGCGTCACATATGTGAAATAGTCAAAGTAATTTTATTTTATTGCTTCAAGAAAGCATTCCTGTCCTCTATGCCAACTAAAATATATTATGTATAATGATTTTTGTTAAAAAATACTAAAAGAAAAGAACTTATTAATCATCCTTAAGTATGTTTTTGTTCCTGATTATGAGTGAATACATGGGAGTTATTAGTAGGATGGTATTTCCCTTACAATTCTGTTCTTCAACAGTATGTAAAATAGTTAATCTTTAGCCTTTTAATGATAATATTGAGTAATGTCTATGGTTAAAATTAACTACATGCAGAATAATTCAAACTGAGGCAGACTTAAATACATTCAATGTCAAGTATTACATTTTCATTAGAAGTATTTAATCCCATTAGTTTTAAAATAATAAACGGTTACTTTTTACGTTCATAACATGACATAAAGTAAGCAGTAAAGCTTTGCCAAATGCTAAAAAATAATATCAACTATTTACAAAAAAGTTTCAGAATTTTAACATAGAGTTGCACCTAACTAAATGTACAAGAAGAACGTCTGTAGTTTATTATAAAAACACAAAATCGAATTAGAAATTAATTAAAATTTGCTTTTACGAGAGCTTGAGGGAGGTTATAAATTCTACACAAATTTTAGATTTCTATCTTCGAACGGAATTTTTGACTTCCACATATTACAAGCGAGAAAGCGCGCAAAACACATTAAAGGCTACATGCGCTTAAAGGCAAGCACACTTTTACACCAAACACAAAGCAACCCCTACAAACATATACCATTAAATGTTACACACATGACTGTATAAAAAGTGCTGTCATTAAGTTTATTCCACAAAGTGGATATTAACTAAAGAATAAAGTACTTGAAACATTTGATGCATATCTCTTATTAAAAACCGGGAAAAAAAGGATATCAATGTACTTTTAAAAAAGACGCATTTTAAAAATATCGCTCGTGTTCTGCTGGAAGCTATGAGCATTGAACACAGCTTTGTCACTTCAATTTTGCTGTAATTGCGTCAGTATAGCCAGTAAATCCACGTAGGGCAGCCTTCAATAGCGTAGATCACTGGACAAGCACCTCGGGTGTTCTTGAACATAATAGGAATTATCAATATCCAATAAGCTCAGTTACAATCAATATTAAAATAAATGTATATAATTAATTCAATATTCTCTTTCCCTCAGGGGTATAGCGTAAATAATGAAATTCATTTGCCAACTTATGACTAACAGTAAGACCTACAATTTTCAACCTAATGGGTGTAAATCAGTGATATCTGCTAAATATAAATTCCATTAATATCAAGACACGCTTTATTTTCCATGGCCTCATGGAAAGAAATTCTGTTGGGTATGGAATAGACTATCTTTATGGCCAAATATATTGATAAACGGTCAAAGGAAACAGTTTCTCCAATGTACACATTGTAGGTACGGAGACGATACCATTCTGCTGAAAATGGTCTGTGTTCCTCATCATTGGACAATTTCACATTTTCATGTAGATTGCGCTATCCATCGTTGTATGGAAGAAGATGAACTCAAACTGCACCACACCTCCAGTTTTTAAAGTTCAATAGCTGCTTTATGATAGTGAGAAAACTCATTAGCGCAAAATGTTTTCCAAATTGACTGTGAAAGCAGAGTAACATCCTTTTTGAAAGGATGGTTAGTACCTGGGTCTGAAATAGTGAGCAAATACCTTATTTATTATAAAATTTACATTTTCCTAAATTATGCAGGAAGATCCAGTAAAGTTGAGACTGTTAAATCCGGTAACTTCGATGCCAATAAATCGCATTGCCTAGTACAATATAATTTAGTCACTTACAAGGTTTTTGGTTGAGATTATGTTGTGCCAATATCTTAGAATAAAACACAGTTGTAATAGCTGCAGTAAGCATTTATGCCCGATAATTGTGTCATTAAATAACCTCTGAAGTTTAAACAGTACTTCTGGTTCAGTTATGCTTGTCCTGTAAATAAATTCCTGAAAGTTTATTATAAATTATTAGCGCAAAGAATTGCACACTGTGTACATTGAGGAAAGTGAGTAAAAAAGTAACATATATAAGTTTTAAGAAGTTTTAAGTTTCAAACCTAATTGGAACATCAGACTTTAATATTATTGTCATAAACAAAGTCTAGCCTTTTGCTATTTTGCAAATACTGTCATAAATTTAGAAGTCTAATGAGAGAGTAAATAGAAATACTATGCTAAGACACTAAAACCTTGAAACAATAATAGTATATGAAGTGACTGTACTTATGTTGACAGGTATTTGGTTAGATTGACATATTTTACTTGTATTTCTTTATGTTTAAATGTATTTAATTAGGTTGAAATATATTTATTTAGATTAAAATGCATTTATTTAGGTTGAAATTTATTTACTTAGGTTTAGGCAAATTTAATTACGCAGATATGCATTTAATTTCATTGCCATATATTTAGTTAGAATTACATGTTTTAAATTAGGATGAAATGTACTTAATCCGATTGACAAGTATTTAATTTTATTGAAATATATTTATTTTGACTGAAAAGTTTTAATCGTGTTGAAGTCTATTGAATTCGATTGATATGTATTTAATTAGGTTTTTTAATTATATTGAAACGTAATCATGTTAAAGTGTAGTGAATATGGTTGATATGTATTTAATTAGTACGCGTTTTATAATAAATCTAGATTACACACTCAAAGGTTATGTAATTTACCTTTATTCTAAATATGAATGCAGAAATTTTATATCTCCTTCAGAGCTAATAAGCAATACTATACAAAACTCAGCCAAAGTTTCATAAATGAGTACAATATGCGTGACTCTGCTGTTTTAAATTTTATAAGATGCACTAATGGCTAGTTTTACATAACTTTCAATCTTTCCAAACTTTTCCTCTAATGCTGCCACAAAGGGGGTGCAAAATAACAACAGATGCTAATGTAACGTACCAAATTATCAAAATCAGGAACTGAGATGGCCTTATCTCAGTCGTGTTATATACAGTCACTTTTTGTTGAATATTCTTTTCTAAAATGCTTTAAAATAGCAATGATTGAAATTCCTTATAGTCTGACATTTCGTTATTTAGAATGAGCAATTGACTAGTAGATTAAAACGTTATTTTTTAGATTTATTTGCGTTCTATAACGCCCTTGAATACTTGGAAACATGCAGCAAGTCTCAAAGTACATACGCTCAAGATAATCAATGTAGACTTTCAAAATATTTTAAATAATTTAATGTTTATACCAAAAATTAAGTTAAGTTAAGAGTATAAAAGTAATTAGTATAGTATAATAAAAAGTGCATTTATTACATTTCCAGATTAGATTCGTTGTCATATATTTAAATAAATGTGAATTCGTCCGTTAATAACCAGTTATTGAAAGTTAATTGATTGTCTGTAAGATCAAATTTCAATATTTCTATATCATCTGATCCTATTAGTTTGAAATTAATTTTGAGAGCGTTTAATTATATTCTATAATAAAATCGTAATACACTTCTTTTTAATAACAAGATAAATTAGCAATGAGTCTCTTTCTGGTATTTGTGTTATGTATTCTCATGTTTCTAGTGAAAATGATCTTTGTGTTAATGAAAAATTTCAAATTACAAAGTAAATATTCGAATAAAGATTTAAAATGTTCTATTTTTCAAATTGAGCTCTACCTGCATTTCTGTTATTTACTTCCTGTTATTATTCATATTACTTTCACTTCTAATATATGCGCACAACAAGCTGTTTTAGGGACAGTTTTGGAAATAGTGTGATACTATGAATGTTTATCAAATTACTAGTGGTTTCTATTTCATTGTTGGATTTTTCAGTGATTTTTGATAGAAAGATATTTTGCTTTTTTTTTTT
This sequence comes from Metallyticus violacea, assembly GCA_030762175.1. Classification (NCBI taxonomy): domain Eukaryota; kingdom Metazoa; phylum Arthropoda; class Insecta; order Mantodea; family Metallyticidae; genus Metallyticus; species Metallyticus violacea. Next base: position 131,106,550 of record CM060833.1, on the reverse strand, counting down.
TTTTGTAACTTTCTTAAGTACTTTACTATAAATTGTTTTTCTATGTATAAGTTATAACTAAATTGTATTTCGTTATAGAGTTTCTTCTTGTTACTAAGATGTATTCTGATGGGAAGGATGTTGAAAAATGCATTTTGAAATCCATAGTCATATTTACAAGCTATATAAATATCATTTCATGTTTCATGTTGTAATGATTTAATAAAATGATTAAAGTTATCTTTATTTATGATACTGAACTGACTTTTATACTTTCTAAAGTTTTATGCCTTCATACATAATGTATATTATGACTAAAAAATCCCTTTACTGGTAAATATATTTCTAAAGAAATAAGTTTGTCTGCATTTACAGAAGAGGTCTCAATTATTATATAGGAAAACGTGAGAGTATGAGACTATTTATATGTTCTAAAGATATCATTAAACTGGTTTTTTATCCTTTTTCTAAACGTAGAATTAAACTTTATGGAACGTTATAGACGTCACTTGAAATGTACAAATATTAATGCTTTTATAAGTGAACTCAGAATCTACGAACCCTCATTTTACTCTCTCCTAGGTGTTGGTATATATAAAAACACCACAGTATCTTACTTTCCAACAAAGTTCTCCCTCAGTAACATGCAGCTCTCATCGCAGGGTTTCTTTTCCTTTTCAAAATGGGCTGCAATGAACCCTTTCTCAATCACTGCCTCGTTGACTTCATCTTAATCGCGTTCAATAGCCGAAACACCCCTCCCCCTTTTTCAACGGCAAACACACAGAAGTAACAAAGAGTGAAATTTTGACTCTAAGAGTCTCATCTCAACATTTTGTCAAGAAAACGTGCACAAAAACTATAAGATGGGTAGGTACGGTCAGTTTATATTACAGTCACATTATTCATGCACAACAGCATTCTTCTATTAATTATGAAGCCTTAAGGAAAACGGTGATTGTCGCTTGCAAGGTGAAATCTGCTCTACAATTACACAAACGGTTATTATGTCGCACATCGCTTCCTATTCTATAGCGAACACAGTTTACATTAATGAATTACTTAGATAGACTAGGAGTATAACTGAAAAAGTATGCGATAATGCTCTATCGATGTTTTTTGACAGGAGATGAAATGAGAACGTTAATTCATAAGTTGAAGTTGTTTCTACGTCTCTCCGCATTTGCCAAGCATCCCCTCGTTATCTGCATTTACAAAAATAAAAACAGCGTTGGGTTGCCAGCGATCAATGACAGCCACTTCAATGAGGCCAATGTCGCTGAAAGCGAATCTAAAATAAAAAGTAATTCCAGCAACCGACATGATGCGACGAGAGGTTTCCGAACAAAGCGATATAGCCTATTTTGTGTAACATTTACATGTTTGCACGAGGAGCTTTTGAATTTAAACCAGTCACCCCTGTTATTCAGTGATTATATCTTTATGTGGCCCGTTTTGTCTGTTCCAAACATATTTCCTAATATAAACAGGAAACATTAATATCGCACTTTAATAAAGGCTGTATTCAGTCGTTAAATTATGTCGGCATCTTTTTTTTTTTTTTTTTTTTTTTTTTTTTACGTTTTATGGTCAAATAAAAAACTATTATTTATATTCTGTTTTGTTATTCTGTTTCTGTAAAATTTACAATATTACATTTATTTTGAAAATGCAATACTGCGTTTTTAAATCTATTAAATGCATTTGATGAATAACTCAGTAGCATATAAGATTTTCATTGTTAATTTACCTTACTCTGCTGCGACTTTTGACTTACTTATGACCGGCAGCACTGAGATGGAGGAAATATGGAAACAATATCCTTCTACAAGCAAATGAAAGCAAATGTTCTGAAGCTACCGGAAGCCACATATAAAATAAAATAAAACAAAAAAGCTATAATACTACACCCCCGTACCATGTTTCCAACACCGAAGCCTATACTCCACAACTTTTATTCTTAAATTCAAAAAGTACATGTTTACATTATTATTGTTCAGATATATCTAAATCTAAACATTAATTAAAATAAAAAGCGATTAAAATAATAATTATAATATAGAATAGATAAAAATAGACAGAGGCAGTATAGAAGAAAACGTGCTATAAGAATAATTTTAAGATAGACAGTAAAACGTATACATAAACTAAACTTATAAATCCCCATATATGCTCGAAGCCAGCACTGATCTACAACTGGTAACCAGATGTTGAAACAAAAATACAATTTACAAATCAACATTATTATTCACTTCTAAAATAAAATAAAAACTGTTCCACCGGTTTCCGGCGAAAATGTGTGCTGGGATCCTGTACAATCAAAATTTACCTTAAATTTCTTTCTTCTGTATCGCAAATAAGTTACGGATAACTTTAATCCAATTCTTGTTAATTATATAAGAAACATCTAACTTTTTATGTTCATAACCTTCTCCAGAACAAGGGTTAACTACTTTTACCCAAAGCATATTTCACTCTTCTCGTAACATCCCTTATGATAATATCGCCAATGCATATGATAACCAAAATTGCGAAGCAAACTATTTCTTTAGAATAATTATTAATTTTCAATAAAATGCCATTACCGCTGTAAGTTTCTAGAAATTTCTTTCTTCCTCTGAACTAAGAAGAGGCCAAAATATAATCCGTTCCATTTACATGGCTAGCCATGAAATGGAGCAATTGTTTTAATGGTTTTTAACGCCCGTTTTTATTACTGAGGTACCACAGGCGACGAACACTGATGATACATGAGATAAAATTATATATTGGGAAAAAGTTTTTAAGGAAGGAAACATCCCAGGCCTAAGTTTAGGGTACCTCTTCGGTATTTTCCATTTATGAGCACTGAAGAAAACTTGGAAAAAACCTCAGTCAGGGGGGACGATCCTGGTGGGATTCGAACCCCAGACCTCCCGCTCACGAATCTGCGCTTTAACGACCTCGGTCAGCCGTGACGGTACTGAGCCAATTAAAAACTAAAAGCGTTGAAAGTGCAAAACTACGGAAATGTTTGTGTTATATCATTTAATTATAATGTTAATATGGGGAAAAATATGATTTTACAGATGTATCAATTTCTGTAACTAAACGAACACTAAGCGCGATCGCTGTGTAAACCAAACTATTCTAAACTCGAAAAAATGCGATTATATTTAAACTTTACTTGAACTTACATTTTTCAAGCAGTTTAATAAAAACGACTGCGATCTACAAAATTACATTACTGATGAAATTATGAAAATGTCCTTTTAGGAACTTACTGTAATTTTCGTTCTGTGCTTTAATTGAAAACTAATTCCTTTTTATGATTTAGCCAGCCACCGACATAATGTTTGTGTCCTATCATTTAATTATGGATAATGGAAATGACTAAGGTTAAATAAGCAAGCATGGTCTCATCTTAAATTACCGTACTTGCAATTTTTTCATACTAGGGTACAGGAGGGCTGGTCGAATAAAATCTCAATGTATTAATTAAATTTACATTTTAGTACAATGAGACATCAAAATGCTTTGTAAAGAGTTATAAACGATAAACATATCCTCATAAATATGAAACTTTGTCTTTTATAAGGATAGAAAAAAAGTTGTACAGAACTTATGCAAAATGTCTAAATGCCCATTCTTCATCTTTATTTTAAATTCATCTATTTCTCACGCACATACACTAATCAATTATCATTCACGATTTAACCAGACTTATTCATGTTATTCCAGAATTTTTACAACATGACGAAAAACAATTGGATATTGATTAATGTGTAAATATAACATATGCGGCGAACCTTTGAACTTTAATGTATGCAGATGTAGATCAATGAATAAATATAGAAATGCATGTATTGTAGATCATATATTGTGTTTTATAACGCATGAACCATACAAGTATGGGCATTTGGCAAGTCTTCTGTCCCCACGGTCGATACAGGCATATTGGCCGAGTGGTTACAATCAAAGCCACGTCATTTACAAATCAGTTGGCAGTTGACATTACGGAAGGGGTGATGATTATATTTTATCTCTTGTGCAATGCGTTTTTATATAATGTTCATGCGCGCTGATAGGTAGAATGTAATATTATATTTACCAACATGTTATGAGGTCGTGCCTTAAATAAGCCTGAAAGCCTGAAAGAATCAACGTTTATATTCGCTCTAATGTTTCCCACTGGGATCACAGTGAGTTATTATTTTTTTTTTTTTTAATCAGAAGCGCCAAAAGGAATGGACACTAGAATGGCCTGTTTGAAAGGATTATTTTGTACAAGAATAATAATTATAAAAATAGAGTTTTTCTGTTAAGAATCCAAACGGAAAAAATAGTAATTGTAACAGTGTATTTATTGGCAATACTATACAAACATACCTATTTGTACATCACTGTTAGCATGTAATTCATTATACACATTCAATAGAAAAAAGAACTTGCACATTAAATCAAATGCATTTACAATTATTATCACCTATTCACCAACACGTAAAATATATGCGCGCACTCACACACAATATACAGTGAAACCTCTCTAATCCGGACAGATATTGTTCAATAAAAACTTTGCCCAATTTAATGAGGTGTAGAGGTAGAGGGACGAGGGTTTTCATAGCATATACGTACATAATTTAAAGTAAATCACATATGTATTAGACATTAATGTTCAATTAAAGTAAAATAAAAGTTACTAACTTTCATTCATATTGCACACAGAATAAAAGTAAACTTTTGCACTTCACACCTCAACAGTTATTGAGCATCACTTGCTTATTTTAAGTATGCTATTGTTTGCTTCAACGAGTTTACAGTTTTGTACAGTGTACTTTCAGGGAATAAAGTAACAAGTTTACTTTTTGCAAAGAATTGAGGAAGCACAACAGCGAATAAAAGTTAAAGAATAACCTATTCTTTCCATACAACTGTGCTTAATGGCCCATTGCAAAGCACAGAGATAAGGCTCAATCATGCTCGAACAGGAAACACAAAGCCAGTTAGGGAAAAAGCATTGTTTTGATGTTATAGTACTAGTACTTGCTAATGACTCATTTAAAGATTTAGAATAAATGCCAATCTACTTTAAATAAGTCAGCAAAAATACTTAACATTTCCAACATATAGGGTTGTCCAAATACAGAGTTTTTTCTGTATGTGCATACTTGTTCGTGCATATGTACGTGCACCCGCGCGCGCGCGCACACACACACACAAACACATACACACTCCAAGAGTCTGCCTACTCTAACCAAAAAGTGCTGCTAATTCCACGCACTTTGCTTAGGAAAAAAAAAACCAAGCTTTGGCCAGCTGTTCCGTGCAAAGAGATCTGAACATGCTAACCTCTCCTTATTCAACTTAGCAAACGTAGCCCCAAACGCAGTCAAACTCCATTGTTCAGTATCCGAATAGTTCATTAGAATATGCAATGCTTGAAAAATCTAATGCTTAGGTAGGGTTTAAGAATAAATCACTAACACAATTTATTATAAGTACAGGAAGTGATAAATCTCTAATTCATTGTTTCCATCTGTCCTGCATATAGTGTGTTATAGTTAGGTTATGTAATGTTATCTTTTACGACTTTTGAACGTCAGGGTTCTTTTGGTTTCTTTTGCTCAACTTCTATGGCTGTCCTTAGAAGAGTTGTGCATGATCCAGAACACGAGGGGGGGTCCACAAGTTTCCAGCCTCGCCGATAAGGATTATCGCCTTCCTAAAACCCTTATCTGGTATCATACCTTATCTGTGAACTAAGTAATTGCAGCTGCAACTTCCGCTCCGCTGTGTTCAGTTGTTCAGATATAGTTGCATAAAGAAAGCTATGTGACATGTAACATGTTCAAAATGGAGTTTCGAGCTGTTATTAAGTTCTTCACAAAAGAAGGACTTTCTCCAAATTAAATTAAACAGCAATTGGACGAGGTATATGGGGAAGCATCCCCCTCATATTCTACCGGTAATGAATGGGCCAAAAGTTTTTCGAATAGGTCGAGAAAGCATTGAAGACGAAGAGCGTGCAGGTCGGCCCTTGGAGGTGCTCACTCCTGAAAATATCGCTCTTGTGGAAAGAGAAATTATGGAAGCCCGACGTCTCAAAGTTACAGAAATAGCAGCAAGGTTGTGCATTTCTAAAACTACAGTTGTTTCAATTATTCATGAGCATTTAAACATGAATAAGATTAGTGCAAGATGGATGTCAAACTTCTTTTCTCAGTCCAAAAGTAGCAACGAATCATTTGTTGTCCGGCATTTTTTGGAGTTTAGTCATGGCATGGAGAGAGAAGTTCTGCAAATCATTGTTACCGGAGATGGAACTGTGGTCCTCTAATATGATCCATTGCCCAAAAGGGAATCAATGGAGTGGCGTAAACCTGGTCTTTTGGAACTGTGAAGGAATACTCTTCATTGACTTCAAGGAGAGGAACACCGCAGTAAATGGGCAGTACTATGCTTGTTTACTGACAGATCATTTGCTTCCGTCAAAGAGAAACGGCAAGAGGAAAGCTGAGTGGTGTTCGCTTTCTTCACGTCAACGCGCCTGTGCATACAGCTCTTGTTGCAAAGGCAGCTATGAAGAAATGTGGCTTCAAGGAGATCGACCATCCACCTTAAAGCCCAGATCTGGCTCCCAGTGACTATTTTCTCTGCTTAAACCCCAAGAAGGACTTTCGAGGGAGGAAATTTAAGTTTGACGAAGAAGTGATAGATGTTGTTTATGTCCATTTTTTAGACAAGACTTCCGACTATTTTGGGGGGGGGGGATTGAAATGTTAATTCAAAGATGTGAAAAGTGTATTGCAATAAAGGATAACTATATTGAAAAGTTAAATATAGTTTTTGTCTTTATCATACCGAAAATGGTTAGGCCGGAAACTTATGGATTTACCTTCGTATATGTAATTATGTTGCAATTGAAGCGACTTACATCGGTGTCCTGCTAGTTTTGAAGAACAGAGCGTAAAGTGTTCATGATTTTGTCCTTTTAAGAAGAATCTAAAGGACATCCATATCATTTTCGATTTTCATTCTTGTATGCTTTGGCAGTTTCATCGTAAAGGGCACCGCCACGGGTGGCCGAGGTCGTTAAGGCGCACACTCGTGAGTGGGAGGTCTGGGGTTGGCATCCCGCCAGGACCGTCCTCTCTGACAGACTTTTTCCATGTTTTCCTCATTCCTCATAAATGGCAAATGCCGGGGAGGTACCCTAAACTTAGGCCTGGAACGCTTCCTTCCTTTAAAAAATACCCTTTCCCAATATATCATTTCATCTCATGTATCATCAGTGTTCACCGCCTGTGGTGAAAACGGGCGTTAAACACTACTCAAAAAAAAATTATTCTAACGGGTACTATGAGAAGAATTGAGCTGTTTTCTCTGAAATTTGTTAATCGTTATCCTTGAAAGGTTATAACCCTGATGAATTTGAAACAGTAGATTTTTCGTAATTATACTTTAAATCCAAAATCGCATATGCGCACACAGCACGTATAACAGAGTAATAAAAGTTGAATGGGGTACTGTAAGACATTTTACTAGTTATTTAACTGAATTTTTATAACGTTTGTCAGTTTAAGAGCTGAATCCGCCAATTTGTAAATTGAAGGGCATTTATTTCCCATTAATAGGCTTTGCATGTTGCAGGTTTTGGTAAGTAAATATACCTTTCAACACGTTTCTATTTATTTCATCTATTTTAAAGCAAATTGTTTTCTGCTGCCTAATCAAAATTTAGAGTATCTGTAAATTAATGTCTGATTGGTTTATTTACTTTTTTGAGTAGTGTTTAACGATCATTTTAACTACTGAGGTACCACAGGCGGTGGAATTTTTTAAGGAAGGAAGCGTTCCAGACCTAAGTTTAGGGTACTACCCCGCATTTGCCATTTATGAGAACTGAGAAAAAATTGAAAAAACCTTCAGTCAGGGAGGAGGGCCTGGTCGGAATTGAGCCCCAGACCTCTCGCTCACTAGTCCGCGCCTTAAAGACCTCGGCCACCCATAGCGGTATGGGTCAGTTAGCCCAATGTACTATCAATGTCTTGAAACGCAGTTCTTAGCTTAGGTAATTCAGTATTATTTAGTGTTTTCATGTGTCTATGTGTCTGTTACAGTTAAAATTGATCCCTCCTCCAGCTCTATTAGTGTTGACTTTTGCATTAGTCCAGCAAAACGAACAAACAATCAGTAATAAAGGGAAAAAGTAATAATATGCAATTGATCTATCAATTGCAAAGATCTTAAATAACGACAATAATTATTTAAAAATGCATTTTAAAATGTTGTTAAGGATTCTTCACACATTTCTTCTTTTTAGGCTTTCATGGCCAGTGTTATAATTAAAACATTTAAAATCTTCCGGGTTGTTTTGCCGTGGTACATGGTTTAATATGCTACCATAGCTTTCACTAATTGCCGCGGTTGGCATCATTAGTGAACGATGTGCTACTTTGGTGATGTTCGCCGTCTCTAGCACACGTAATATTGATCGACGTTCTAAAACCAGACATAGACGGATCAATATTGTCGTCTTTTAGCAGTCAGATGTTGTTCATCGTCCACTGATGATGCCAACCGAGCAGTTGGCGAAAACTGAAGTAGCACATTAAACCATAGACCATGGCAAAACAGTCAGAAAGATTTCAGCTGTCTTAATTAAAACAGTTCTTAGCATTCATCTGCAGCAATTACATATTGTGAAATACGGGGGGTTGACAATGTGGGAAAATGTAATGTAGCATTAAATTCGTTAAGAAGTAGAAATGAAGGTTGGAAATATTACGTTAGTAAAATTAGGGTCCGCGCATGCGCAACATAGTGATTAGATAGCATTCTTTAATGGATTTCGGGAGAATTGTGTGGGAGCTTGAGGAGAGTGAGCGTGCCGCCGATTACTTCTGGGTAGCCATTTTGTTAACGTCCATTATGAATGTAATTAATAACAATTGTTTATAATTAGTTTTCCTTTATTTAAATAATGTTTGTGATTTTAGTGCATGTCTAATTCCAATATTGTCCTAATTTGATCCCATTTTAAATAATAAAGGCTAGATTAGTGTTGCAGCTACATCCTTTATCCGACCCTAGTTCGTTAAATAAGTTATAGAATGATATTTTAGGCGAGTAACTAGCATGGATCGCGAAAATATATCGTTTTTTTATGTTGAACTATATTTCTTTATTTTCATATACCTGGCATGTTTAGACATTTAATGTCTATAATTTTCGAACACGATTGTTCCCCCCCCCCCCTCTCTCAGTGGCTTTAAATATTTCGCCTGTTTTATGATAGCTTCAAGTTGCTCAGGATATTTTTCATCCCTTTTCGGACACTAAACTGTGCTCCACCGGTCGTATAAATTTATGGCGATTCCATTTTGGGGGGGGGGTTATGTTACAATGGTATATAAAACACCAGCTTTATTGATTTCCATTTCCATTTCTTATTTAACTAGGCGTTCTTTTTATTATTCCACATACGGATTGCTCCTTCAGCAATAACATGGCTCAGTTTATAGGCGAGTAATAACAAAAAGGGCACCAGTAATGAAATTCATATTTTCAGCGGCAAACCATTTGAACTCTTTTTTGAATATATTTGCCTTTCTGCACTTTTAAAAATAATTTCTTAAGAAAGGTATAGTAGGCGTGTCTGCACAACCTTACTGCGTAATTTTATTTCTGACATTATAAATGAATGCTCATAAGTACGTCATATCTACTGAGCGTTTCAGGGAATTGCCATTTTTACATCGTTTGCACATTTAATCATTTTACGTAAAATAAATTTTAGGGTCTGATTATTTCGTTAATGATACTAAAGGTCACATAAATCAAAAGTATTTCTATTGACTTTAACAGGCCCAGAATGCAAGGGTTGAGTGTCCAATAAAAATAACCACACAACGAACTAATAATTACGCCATGAAATGCCAATCAATTTAAATTATTATTTTGTAACCATTTGAAAGTCGTGAACATATTCAGAAAATGAGAAAATGTTAAGACCGCATCTGTGGTCTGGCGATGGTATTTGCGACTACCAAATCGCAGGTCCTGGGCTCGATTCTGGTCAGGTTAACCTGTATGAATTTTTTTCGAAGTTTTCGTAACCCTAAGAATGTAAATGATAGATAGCTTCAAGGCGCCAATGACTCCGAGCTCATTTGCGCCATCATTTCATTCATCCATACAGATGTCACCTACAATATCCGCGTTCAAAATCTACAGATATAGTGGCAAGTTCAATGAGCCAAAATACACAGTAAAAATAATGTATATTAATAAACAACGTGGCAGAGGTTATTTAAATGTTGAAAAACGAAATATACTGATTTTAAACATGCATAACTGGAGAAGGCTACTAAAATTATTCAGTTATTTTTATGTTTTACAACTTAATTTAGTATAATGTGGCTACCACTTTACATTCACATAAGTTCTTAAAAATGGGAAAGCGTCTTAAAATCAAAATTACCATGTCAGTTTACGAGCTGTTTCCAGTTTGGTTCACCGGTTGGAAGTACTGCGTCTTCGAAAGTTATAATGAGCATATTATGCATAGCTAAACATTTGTCATCCTTTTATGATCTGTTTCTCTAGATGATATTTATAATAGACAGGGATGTGTATACAATTTTCTACGCCGTAATTATGGACATCTGTAATTCTACAGTTAATTGTCTGAAGTGTTATGAAATGGCGTTTTAAATTGTTCATTGAGTCATTACAAAATTACTGCAACATAGTAAAACTTGATGGCTATTTTGAGTTGCTCTTGTGTAGTATGTATATGTATAAATTTGTATACATAAATTTATCATATATAGTTCTATAGGTTTTATAAATTGTGCAAACAGTTTATTGAATAATAATGCTCTTTGAACAACTTTGCCCAATGAAAACGAGTCTACAGTAAATGTAACACAGATGAAATTCTATCCATCCATTGTTGTTGTTGTTGCTGTTTTTGTTTTTGTAAGCATCTTTATATTACATTACATGCATGCGTTAAAACTAAAGAGGATTGTTGTAAATGATAATGGAAATTAAAGTTTAAAATATTAATAAACCGTGGTGTATTTCGAAAGTTATCCTCACATACCGAGGGGGCCAAAAATGTATACACACTTTCACATTAGACATCTATTTAGTATATTTCAAAGTTGGACCGAAAAACAACAGTAATGTGCAGCATGATATTCTGTAAACAGATGTCACTCGCATTCATTATGATAGCGTTGCTATGTGAGTAAATGAACAATGAACAAATGAAGCTAATATTATCGTATAGTGTTCTATAAACAGATGTCACTCACATTACGTTATGCTAGCGTTGCTACAAATAAGTGGAGCCAAGATTATCGTTTGAACAGCGGAAAGCAATTTTGAAGTGATATTGGAAAACCGAGAATGTTATTGAAGTTCAAAGGCAATGGAGACGTGTGTACAGAACAGAACCGCCAACGCGAGTAACAATTGCACGCATTCGAGATAAATTTGGGACTCATGGCACCATATGCGATATTCACAAGGACAAATCTGGACAGACCAGCTGCACTGGCATCACTTCGGGAAGAAACTGAAACGGCATATGCTGCAATCGCTGAGGACTTTCTCAATCAGTAGTTCAACGTACTCAGAAGTGTATCGATGCCCATGGTGGGCATTTTGAGCAACTGTTGTAACTGTAAAAGTCTAAGATGATTAGTGGACATCATTTTCTGTTTGTGTGACTTTAGTTTTGTTTGTTAACACATTTTTTTCTTTGTTTGAAGTGTTTATACATTTGTAGCACCCTATGTATTAAAATTATTCTCTCTAGGAATTAAATATTTTGTTTCAGATTAATCTAATAGAGCTGATATGTATTCCTAAAAATGTTTGCTCTTAAAAATGGGCAGCAGAGTTGCATTAACGAGCATCTAAGTCCATGCTACTAGCATATTATGGAGCTAAAATAAAAATTTAAGCATTACGGAAAGAAAGTGCATATAGCAGTAATAGAGGAATGCATGTTATAAACATATTAAAAGAAAAGTAATTTAATGAAAATTACAAAGCATGCACAAATACAAGTGAACACAAATAAATTTAAACGTAAACATAAATAATCTCTGTCCAAGATAAAAATGTCCATATCCATATTTTATTACACGTTTTTTAGCCAAAGACGGCTCTCATTGGTCAAAATAAAATAGCAGCATTTTAACTGATTTTGTATTGCAGAAGTAATTGAAAGAATTTGGAAACTGTATTACGTTATCAAATACACTGCCATTTGGCGCATTTTTCAGGTTACTTTGCCGAAAAGGCGAACTTCCTCTACGAGAACCGACTGTATCACTTGATTGTTCATGCTACATAGCTGTAACAAGTAATTAACAACTAATTTTACAGTTCATCTTACTTAACTTAAACTTAGCACGTAATTCTTCATTACAAATTTATTCTAGTTTAATTTTTGTGGGCTTTGATACTTTATCTAATTGGAACATCACTCAATACCTAAACCACCATCCTGGTGTCTAATCCAGCATTGTGTGCCTTTTACAGGTTGATTTTCCTTATCTTTTAATGTAACTTTTTAAAAACCTTTTATCGAATTGGCATTGTTTGAACATATATTCACAGAAGGCAGAGTTAGTCGGTCCTGGTGATGTAGTGGTAACCCTACTTGCCTTCTAAACCCAAGATCGCGGATTCAAATCTGTTCAGGATCGATGGATTTTTTCGGCGTAAAAATCCTAAGTATGGCTTACTTCAGAAGGGAAGTAAAGCAGCGGTGGGTCCCGTGTCGTACATTTACGGCACGAAAAAGAACCTCAAGCCTGAAAGAAGAGGTCTCTGAGCAAAATTTGTCCGCCGTTTCACGCCCTGAGTTGAATGGGACGCTGATGACCTGAGATGTTAAAGAGCGTCCATAAATAAATCAATAAAAAAAAAAACAGAAGGCAGAAGCACATAATTCTATCGAAGTTCTGATATGACTATTCGATTATCTGTTAATTAATATCACGTTGTTTTTGTTCTGATCTTTCTAAGTGCTCCAAAGCCAAAAAGTTATGACTTGGACAGCCAATCTTTAGTGCCACGACGTCCATTTCCTTTCACGAAACGTCTGATTTAAGAAATTTCTCATTTTTAAATCCTACTAATGCGGTGCACCATCCTTTGCATATCAGGTGCATCTCAGCAATGTTCTGGAATAACCATTACTCAAGATATTGTTTGCGAGTAACTATTTCTTCAAAATGGAACTGTGCTGCGATTCTTCCATTCACACTGTCACATTAGGAGTATTTAAATACTCTGTAATAATTTCCTGTGTTTTTTCTTTAGCTGAATATAAATATTTGTGTAGATTTACACTGTGTATCAGTCGATATGGTTTGATGAGTCCATTATGTGGTTTATCCAAAATCAGTATCAGCTTCGTGTTATACAAGGAACCATTCGTAGAGCAGCAAACGAAGGTTGGGATCATTTCATTTAGAGTTTACAAAGATTTGATCGACATGATCTCATTTCCAAATCGTGTAATATGTTTCTTAAAGAGTGATGATCAATATTTAGTTCTAGAGACCTCTATCTGTAGTATTTAAGTTAAATCAAGACATAACTTTAAGCTGTCCTAAGGAAATGCATGTTCTTGTTCTAAATGTTCACGGTCAACCGCGTAGTGTTCAGTTTACAGATACGAGAAGTATGTTAAAAATCGATATTGGAGCATCGTAACGAAAATAATATTCTATTTAACAATCTTATTTATGATAAGAAGTAAACCTTATTATTTTTTCATAGGTTTAACAATTTTTCTAAGTCTATAAATATTAATTTAGTAATATTTACCTTTCATAATAAACGCCTTGCTGAAAACATCAAGCAATAGCTGTATTCTAATCGCTATCACCACCTAGTGGGAGAAAATGGCAATAAAAACAAAAGTAGTGTTGCGCAAGATGTCTAGCTCTTCATCTTCATACAACAGGCAGCACGAGTATACACGTCAGCAGAAGTGAGGAAAAAATTAAACCTCCATAGTGTATTAGTGTATCATATATGATACAAGGGAACTGAAGAGGTTAAAAACATTAATCCTGGATCTTAATAATTACAATTTATTAAAATTTCGCCGTAAATCTCCGGTATTTTATCTTAAAAGTTTTGATCCCGAACAGTAGCAGTACAGTTTTTCTCCACTCTGTGTCTGTGATAAAGCAGATATATCAGGTCATTTTTCAGCTTCATAGCGTTCGACTTCCTCTCCACAGGAACTTTCAGAGAATTCTGCACAACCGATGGCAAATTGATGGAATGGTCCCATGGGTAAAGATGACCTAGCCCTCAGCAAATTTCCTGCGGCTCTTACACCTAGCGCTACATTTGCTATCATTACAGCATTGAATAAACTGAATTACAGATTGGATATATTGAGAACTTGTAAGTTACTTAAAGGAATTTTCCAAAATAAGAATAATGAAACCACAAAAATATTTTATTTTCCTCTTATGCTAATGGCTTCTTTTAACGTTGAATTTAATCGTTCAAGAAATTGGAGTGAATTAACTTGCAATTTACATAATTTAAAAATAAGAAGAGCTTATGATGAGTGTGAGAAAGATACTAGTGCTATTGTGTAGATACTCTCTAACAAATAATGTTCTTTTTAAATGAAATTTTACATAGTACTAGTATTGACACATGATATACGAGGGTAGGCTCACAAGTTTCCGGCCTTACCATTTTCTAGGCATGATAAAGACAAAAACTAAAAGTTTAATTTCAATATAACTAGCCTTTATTGCAATACACTTTAACATCTTTGAATTAACATCTCAACCCCCCTCAAAAAGATCAACCTTATTCGTGTTTAAATGTTCATGAAAAATTTGAAAGACTGTTGTTTTAGAAAGGTCCAACCTTGCTGCTATTTCTGTAACTTTGGGCGGCCGGTCTTCAATAATTTCTCTTTCTACAATAGCGATGTTTTCAGAAGCACCTCCAAGAGTAGACCTGTACACTCTTTGCCTTCAATGCTTTATCGACCCATTCGAAAAAATTTGGCCCATTCTTTTACGGTAGAATATGAGGGGAATGTTTCAACTATATACACCGTCCAATCGCTGTTTAATTTCATTTGGAGCAAGTCCTTTTGTGAATAACTTAATAACAGCTGGAACTCCATTTTGCATTTGTTACAATCTTCTACACATAGCCTTATCGGCGAGGCCGGAAACTTATGGACCTACCCTCATATATTGAATGCATCGCTGGGGCCATTGATGAGCTCTCGCTACCCAAGTAGCTGCTTTGTAATCTACTTCCAGCTGTGTCTCAACAGAATGCGAATTAATGATTTGGTGTTGCCATTTTGTACTAAATATGCTCGTTGTTTACAAATATTTATGTTTGACACCTGAAATAGTAGTAATAATGTGCATAAAAATCAACATCAACTCAATAAATTCGTTATGGATTTAAAAGTATTAAGGAAAGAAAGTTTGATTCTTGAACATATTTATGTTATATATTTAGACAAATATTATTTTATTTATCATTGTTTTAACTTGTTTTGCTTTTAGAAAACATTCACATATAAAATACTATTTTTTTCTGCAAAGGATATTGCTTTAGATACAAATGATGGGAAATGTTTTATACTACAGAAATACTTTAACGCAGAAAAAGAGCTAATTCCTAATGTCTTTCACAAGTTTTTCAACCGAGCGACGGTGTATGTCTAAGATTTCTGTCACCTTAGATATTATTCTCTTTGGGATCTACCTAGTCATTTCTTTGCCATTCGTTCATGTGTCAAGTTCCTTGCAATCAGGAAGGTGTATGGCTTTGGAAATATAATCCACCATCCCTTTTCATTGCTCTGCTGTCAATTATGTACAAACAGCTGGTTGAGGAAAGCTGCTTGTTTCTCAATATAAATAGAATAAAAGATGGCTTAGTGCCTAAAAATGCGAATAATATTATTCTACACGAACTTTTGGAACAAACGCAATGTTAATGGAAACAAATGAACCATGTCAGGATAGAAAAACTTCAAAATCCTTGTTTTATGCATGCGATTTTGTGTCATGATTTTAACATATTACGCCGTAAACTTCGGTTTATACAGAGAGTTTGTTAGTAGTACTTTATACTTGTGGAGTATTTTTTTCCTCTACAGAAGTACGAAAGTGTGGGAGTGTAAAACGTACATTTACAAATGTTCCTTAGATTGGCAGTGACTGTATTGAGTACAGAAGACTGTATAGTAGTTTCATTATGCAGATAATTTCGTTCTGAAATAATTGGGACTGGCGTCAGTATTGCAGCTTTGTAAGTCACACGGGAATGGACACCACGAGGAAACCAGCTGTGGCTTGTTTATGCATACGTGCATAAATTTGGATAGGAACAAGATATGGAGGACAATTATTACACACATAGATTTACCCACTGAATACTCAGGATCGTTTAGTCAATTAGTGGCGACAGGTGGGTTTCAAGATTTTCTGCTGGTAAGGGACACCAGCACCGTCAACAATCTTCTTCTCGCTTACTAGCATTCATTAACGGATTATAAAGTCTGGTTAACAAGAAGAAACTAAGTACCTTTGATGAATTGCATTTTCTGGTCGATTGCGCTACTTGAATGAAATTATGCACCTTCAAATGTCCAAAGTTTGTGCAAATTGGTTACCGCGTCGTTGATACACATGTGCAAAGGTGTCCCCAACTTCTGACATAACATAATGGGTGCTGGTTTCATTATTAGGCGCTGGAAACTCAAAATAGGTTCTGAAATTATAATAAATTCCCTTATACGAATTGTTGGTTACTGAATTACTTTCTAGGCACCCAATGATCAACAGTGAAGCTTATTGTAAGACATTACAATCTCTGCAATGCAACATTCAGCCACGTTTTAGGGAAAGTAATCTCTGAACGGAAGACCGCATAGTAGCCAAATATAGCTTCACAGAACTGCAACGTGTAAATTTCATTGTATTACCTCATTCGCCATAATCTCTTGAGCGTGCTTCAGGTGATTCTGTTCGCTTCTATGCTATGAAGATGCCCTTGTTAGAACACAACTGCCGCACAATGGCAAGGCAACAGGGGAGAGTTGTGTAATTCCCACTCTGTTCACAAGTGAGTCACTCTTATTCATTTTGGAACAGGTGTCGTGCATTTACGCCCAAACACGTGCAATTTTTATATAGTAAAACGATATATTCGAGAATAGAAATACGACCGAAGTAAACATATGCACACATTGGATTTGCTGGAACCGCAAATTCATGGTCGAAACGTGTTGTGGTCTCATAAATGAAATGGTCACATAGGAAGGTCTGTAATACATCAGAAGCCCTGGGAGCCATGAGCATAAAGGGACTCCAGCGGGGTGCTTCATTAGGAAACAAAATGGTTCGATAGGAGAGCGGGATAGAGTGATATTATCACCACAGGTCGTTAGCAGGCTGTAAAATTAAACTGTAATACCAGCATGTAAATGTTATGTTTCTATTTTATTTGAAGAGAAAAATGTTGTTGTTTAAGTACAATAAGAAACTTGTAGTTTAACCTACTCTTTTAAGTAATTTGAATAGTCTCTAGTAAACATTATAAGGATGGTGATAAATCTGCAGGGCAATGCGCTATCTCAGGGAGTCGCTGAGGAAACAGAGCATGGCAAAATCCGATCAACAAAATTTCAGTTATTTATTATCGACCAGTTTATTAACCACTGATACAACTTAATGATATATTTTTTAGAAAGCATTGCATTGCAATCCAGTACAATTTCCAATAAACCAATTGAAAGGTATATATCAACTCAGTCGGGGTGGGGGGAGGTCCTGATGGTGTAGTGGCTACCATACTTGCCTCCTATACCCAAAACGCGGGTTCGAATCCGGCCAGGACCGATGGATTTTTTCGGGCGTAAAAATCCTAAGCATGGCTTCCTTCGAACGGAAGTAAAGCCGTGGGTTCCGTGTCGCACATTTGCGGCACGAAAAAGAACCTCAAGCCTGAAAGAGAGGCCTCTGAGCAAAATTTGTCGGCCGTTTCACGCCCTGAGTTGAATGGGACGCTGATGACCTGAGCTGTTAAAGAACGTCCTTAAATAAATCAATCAAAAAAAAAAAAAATCAGTCTGGGGTCTATACTCAATTAAATTCTATTAAGGAAGTTTTTAATACAAATATAATTTTAAGTAAGTTTATGCAAGATGTATTTTAATATTATATTTTTGATCAGTTCTAAAGAAATATTCATTAATTAACATTTTGTTTCTCAAAGAATTTAAATGAATATCTTTTTATACACTTGTTAGTGATTCCAAAAATATAAAATAAATAAATAATATCAGAGTGGAACACCTCACACCTATTGATGGTACGTATGACATATTTTACAGAAATTCTTCTAGTGAATTTATTTTTATTCTTGGCCAATATTTAATAGAAAACCCACAAACTATGACATTTTGTGCCATTTTGTGCCATCTGACACTTATTCTACAGTTATAAAAATTATACAAAATTTCTGAAGAAATTTTAAATTTTCTAGGTCAGTTTTATAACATTTCCTTGTCAAGTACTACTCTAGAATGCTTTTACATCTGTTTTTTGTAAGAGGTAAACCACAAGCTTTTAATTTATATACACATAATATATAAAATACAGTGAGTGAACCGGGTTCTTGAAGTTGGAATACATTACTGCAATTGTCAATTTAATTTTTAATTACAACATTCAGAAACTAAATGCAGTAGTGTATGCTGCATAGCTTTTTAGAAAGCAAAATTGGCATAAAAGTCAACATAAAGTGCTCGTTTTCAAAAAGTACGTAAAAGCTTATCAGTCCAACATAATATTTTCATTGCTATTGTTTACAAATTCAATTTTTTATTCAATTTTCCCAACTCTTCATGTAGTTTCAGTAGTAAGTAATGTCAGCAACTGAGACAACTAAACTGCTCTTTTTCGATAAATATTGTAAACAAATTTGATGTAGTTGAGTAGACAATACATACAAACTCCTTGTTTTCTCCGCTAAGTTATATTGGAAAAATATTTGTTATGTATAGTATCTATGAATCTTCCCACACTATCTCATAAAAATTTCATCTTCTTCCTCTAGATATTGGTATTTGAATTGCTTTTGATGCAAACCATGGAATCACCAATATTCAGAGGGTTTCAGAAACGTATATGGGGAGATGGTGTGGATGACAGCCTGTCAGTCATTGAGCAAAAGTTTTATCAACAGCTGAAATTGGTCAGCTTGTTTTACTGATTATCCACACCTAATTGAACATTCAGTTTCTTATACGACCTGATCGACGGATAATATCCAAAAAAACTCGGTGTTTAACTAATTTCTTAGTCGGCAATATTAACATTTTTCTGTACCAATTATAACATTTAAGGATTTCTGCTATAATGAATTCTCGAATCCTAACTTATTAACAATAATAAGGAACAGAATTGTTTGCTTGTTACGAGGCTAGAAATGATTTTCTATTCAGCCTGAAAAGGGAGATCAATCATGGATTTATCATATCAAGCCTGAGATCAAAAGAAAATCCATGAAGTGGCACCACCAAAACTTATGGGTAAAATTCTCTAGATTAGCGTTTACCAAAACTTTTGCACACAAGACCTTATTTTTGCGATTGAAATTATTGGCGAGCCCTCCAGTCTCTTTGCTGTTTAATTTAATCTTCACATTCGCGCACATTTAAACAATATGAAAACTGATACTAATTATTGCGTTACTATGAATTCATCAGTATAACAGTCGTTATACATTTTAAATGAGAACGGATGTGATAATGATAATGAAAGTTCTTAAAGAAATGTACTATATTTCCCTGCAACAACTCTTCTAAATATGCAAGGAAAGCAAAATCTGTTAAATATTATAAGTTATTTATAATTTGGTTTCACGATGATGGGTGATGTATGTTATGAAGTGTAATCGGCACAGAGCATGAAACCGTCTTAGCTCATAAGATATCTTACTACCAAACAGCCATCTCTTGTTTCGGAAGAAGCAGGAAGTTCTCTATAGTCATAAGAAAAATATTGTACACACAAGTACTGTTAACCAGAACGCTCTCTATGTCTCTTTTCTTGTTTCATTAAGAGTAACTAAATCGTGTAATAATAATAATAATAATAATAATAATAATGGATATATTATTGGAACCAGTTTTAAAATTCATTAAAATGCATTCAACTGTCGCATGGGCCTAACGGCCGTACATGTTTATATTTCCATTGTAACAATCAAAATGGCCACACACACACACACACACACACACACACACACGCGCGCGCGCGCACACATGTATATATATACATGCATGCATGCATACTTACATACAAATATACAAATATTCGATATATTTACATTTTCTATTAATAATTTTATATACAAATATATAAACATGAATGGAATCCTTATCCTTGAGTCCCCCTTCCATTTACTCACACCCCCTCTTCATTATAGCCATTAACCTCCTTTGTCGGGTCTTCTCTAGAAATATTCCCATGTGTGAGTATCTTGCATGCAGCAACACTTCCCGGCAAGTGTTCAAACTTCTATAGGAATTCAGAAATTGCGGTAATAAATGCTCATTTCTTTAAACCTCCGTTTCCTTGCATTCTGCCAAAATATGCTTCCAGGTATCCATTTCTCCCCAAAATGGGTAAATTCTGTTTTGCTTTATTTTCAAGCCCCTAATCTGAGTCATGCGAGACCATTTCTTTCTTCTCTTCCACAGATATCCAGATAATCCCCCCTCCCCCTCACCAGATGTATTTGAGCCTGCAGGTTAAGCGACACTTTTCTGCGCATTGAGACTCAGTATTTTGCCTGTCTATATCTCGCAAACGTCTGTTAACTATTTCCATCTATTTCCTGTAATATCCTCTCCCCTTAACCAAGTATACCCCAATCTAACTTTGTCTAAGCCTTTTCTTGTTTTTGATGTCCATCTTGTATCCCACCCTTCCCTCATTTGCTCCCTTAGACAGAGTGCTCGAAGAAGAGCTTGGTCCCCCTGTTTTATTCTTAGCAGTACTTATCTGTTCTTATTTTTAAATTCACACTTTCATTAGAAATACTTTATGAAACCCACAGTTTGCTGTACCCCTCCCTGCTTGTAGCAACCGTTTTAGAAACTGCGTTTGTACCTGATTGGAACATTTCCTTCTTTAAAAAAATCCTTTCGCAATTTATTTCATCTCATGTATCATCAGTGTCCACCGCCTGTGATGCCTCAGTGGTAAAAACGGGCGTTAAACACTGTTTAAAACAAACAAACAAAGGCTACGTTACCTTACAAAATAATTTACAGCTGCAAAGGACAAATCAACAATACAGTGAAACAACGATTTAAACTGCAAACTTAAGCGCAAAGGAAAAATTAATTAAGCTTTCATCAGACCAAAGTTTGAATCTGTTTTCAGGATCAATTCAGGTTAGCCAGATGCATAAATACCCTGATCTATTGTCTGCTACTCTAAAAGTGCTTACGCCTTTTACGTCGCTGCGATTGGATTTTTCGACAATTGTGAATATCAAAACTACCTGGGAGTAGACTACGTTAGAAAGTGAGTTAATAATGTGCGTATCTTATACGCAACCAAATATTGAACGATAAATTAATATTAAGCAGGCTCACACTTCTCACTGAACATTCTGGTGTAAGTAATATAATTTACATATATGCTGTGCAGTTCTATTGTAATCATAAATACACTTCTAGTAATAAATGCATGAATTTAATCCATATTCAATATAATAATGCAAAGTAAAATACAGTATACAGAATTATACAGTCCATTACTCTTATACTATTTTGCAATATTAATTATAAATTATTACACTAATATTTTATCTCACTTTAGCTGCTGATTGTTTTATTAATTAAAAATCAATTTAGGATTTTGGATTTATTCACGTAATTAAAGTCGTCATCTCTAATAATTTACTGCTTATTTTTTGTTTTACTCGTCTATCGATCCCCTCTGCAATTTCTTCTTCGCTTTTTTTAAAATAATTTTCTATATCTTCGTGTTTTTCTATGTGTTTAAATTCATTATTTTATTCAAACTGCTTCAGTTGGAAGACTTCTCCAAAAGTTATTCTCTCTCATAACCTCGTTTTGTACATCCTAATAAACTATGTCACATATTCTTCTTTCTTCGACGCATTTCTATATTGAGCCTTCCACCTACTCCTTTCAACTTCTTATTTCTGACTCAAGCAAATCCTCTTCTGTTATTCTCATTTCGACATTTAACATATTTTTCCCTTCCCCCAAATATTTTTCATGCATCTAAGCCAAATTAAAGTTTTTTTATTAATAAAGCCACCAAATTCAATATCCTCGATCCTTAGCTTAAGGTTCAGAAACCTTTTCATTTTTGTTCGCTCTCTTTCAATATTTTTCCATACCAATCCTTTCCAAAATCTCATTAAATGTGCTGAGCAAGATATTTTTTGTTTTGTCCTTTCTTGAAAAATTAAGCAATCTCAATTTTTCTTCTCCTAGACTCTTTAATAGGTAATTGTTTTCATATTTATACACTGTAATAATAATAATAATAATAATCATCATCATCATCATCATCATCTATAAATAATTCCAAATATCCATCGGGAATCCCTAGATAGCATCTCTCAGTTGTTATTGCAGAAGTGCAAATTTTCATTTTCCTTTCTGTTCACTTGACCTAACTGAGTCAACTCAGTGGCCATTTCTCTGGATAGGTTAGAGATTTTGTTGTAAATTTACTAATAATGTCTTAACAAAGCCCATCAAAAGGAAACAATAACCTTTCTATTACAAAAATAAAAAAAGCACGAAAAAGTGTTCTACTGGGATAAACTTTAAACTCACATGCTAGAAAAATTATCTTATAATATAAACTGAGATGTTAGTTTTTATTTTAAATAAGAAAACGAAAATGGAACAGATATTTTCAATATCAGTAATCGATTTCATTGTTTACATTTTTACCTTTGGGTATAGGGTTAACCATAAGCAGAAAATGGTTGTATTGGCTTTCTGTTCCATGTATAACATGCAAAAGGCAGCCAGCGAATTTGCCGCAGCAGGAGACTGACAGAGGCCTTAGTGTTGGGACAGAACCAATATTTACTCCGTCTATCTCTATCTATTTAGCCAATGTGTTACAGCACAACTTATGATCGTATGCCAATCAGCGATGTCAGCCCTTCTCGATAAGCTATTCATTTTAGATATTTTTATGCATGTACATTAATGTTCAGTTTATCTTAGGAGCTTTATTGATTATTTTATCGCTGAATAAATTTAACGTACATAAAGGCAAAACAAACTAGTAACAAGTCTCGCAACATTGAATCTATTATCCATGTTATATGCTTTCCATTTGCAAGAATATCCAAACTCGTTTCAACATGTGAAATGAAAAGCAAATCTTCGACTATGTTTACTGTTTTATACAGTGCGATCAGTGATGTTTTACCGCGGCGCGTGTTCCCATTCATTTGCCTCTCGGTGAACGGCGTAACAAGTTACTTGTTAATCTTGCTGACTGTCGCAGTCGTAGCGCAGCTGTTCCTGGGCGTGTGTTGTGTTGTTCCTTTCTTAATATAGATGGATAGAGCATTATGCCTAATGTGTTAACAACGGCACAGTGTGTGTTTATATACGATTCATAGGTGTAAATTCAGTAGTGAAAGAATCATAGGACCAATTTTTTTAGTATACAGTTGATTCTTTTACTTAGATAAATACCTTACCAACTCCTTTTTCAAAGAATTAACCGACAGGGAGCGTGTCGTGCATTTTTTCAACAGGACTCTGCTACTGCGACTAATTCCATGAGAGCAATTTACGTTCTGTTTTCACAAGACAAAGTTATCAGCAGGGATTTTTGGCCCCCTCGGTCCCCCTATTTAGCAGCCTGTGGTTTTTATCTCTGGGGTAAGTTAAAAAATGCAATGTACAAGCCGAACCCGCACACAATACAAGAACTCAAAGTTAATATTAATCAGTAAATTGTACCGATTTCTCAAAATAAATTATAGCGAGTGATGAATAAATTCTTAAAGAGGTGCCGAAAATGTGTGGATAATAAAGGAGGGCAGTTTAAACGCCTCGTACGATAATTTGGTAAATATTGAGCTTCTTAAATCGATTTGGTATTATTATATGATTGGTTTGTTTTGTTGTTTTACCCTCCCGCTAATCACAAAGACTCGGCTGGCCGGCTCCGGGGGAATGCAAAATTGATCGCACGGTAGTAAAGATTTTTATATACAGGAATGCGTAATTTGTAGAACGAAAATATGAGCTTGTTATATTTTCTGTTATGCTTCCTTGTTTTATTATATCTTGCAAAATTTAATTATATAGTTTGTAAAAATAAAAACCGTTATCCATCTATATTTTAACCAATTAAACCTGAACTAGTGCAATTTAAAATAAAGCCAATGCTCAAGAAGCAAAATATCTGTTCTCTTACAAGGTCAATAGCACTAATAATGAGAATCTCCATTCGTGTTTCCTTGCAAGCTTAGAATTATAGTATATAAATTTATGAAATTATAAAATACTTTCTTCCCTTTCTACTACGTACTTAAGGCACCGCATGATTCAGCTAGCTAGAACATCTGCTTATATCCTACTGCAAAAACCGACGGCATACATTGAAATATTTTTCTGAGGAGTTGCCTCACCCTGAAGAACACTGGGCAGCGTTAGGTGCCAAATAATGTTGGCTTATGTGATATTCCTTAATTCATGTCATTTATTGCCAGAAGACCAAGATGTTTGGCATGAGGGCTACACAATTGTCCATACACATACCACACATTAAAAAACTATTTTCCTTTCACTTCAATTTCATCTTCAACATCAATCTAATACCCAATACAGTCATATTGTTTATGTTTTAAATTTATTCTCCCATTTGTTGCTTATGAAATAGTTGGCCATCTAGTAGTTATTTATTTCAAAACTGCTTATAGCTCCAAGCGAGTATACCGAACACGAAAATGTTTTAAGCCCACACTTAACAGATTTTAAAGCCAGACCTATATTGTCATATTTCCATTTTTATTTAGAATATTTACCCATCTGGTAATCAGAAACAAAATATCGTTATTTATGCAGAAAAATAACATACCACTCGTACTTAATTAACTGTTTCGCCCATCCATGGCAGAGTTTCTTTTTTTTTTTTGGTTAATAATAATTGTGTTTTAGCTTGATGACACCTGTGCTTTGCTCTTATATTATCTAATACATAACAAACACTTAGTGCGTTTTTGTTAAATATAACTACATTAAAAAGGCTAACAATAAAGTAGGCGTAATTGAACTTAGCTCTGTTTTGAAATTCTTTTCGTTACTTAACTACTTTTGTCTGTGCCAATAGATCTTATGGTTTCTGGTTCTTCTTCATTCTTTCATTGTTACAGTTAAGTGCAAGTTGGTATCACCAAGTATCGTTTTCCAAGTCAGTCCCATATTTTCAACCTAGTTGGATATCTGTTTCTGAAATAAACTTTGTGCTAATAGTAAAATGTTTTTATAATAAATCTCGAGCTGTATGGTATCTTCTTATTGTAAATTCAGATTATTTTAATAGTTTTTAACGTAGTTCATTAAAATAACTTATATTTCTGTATAAACCATCGTAATTCCCTTGGAAAAAATATTTAACTTCTGTTTATTTTGTAAAAAAAAATTAATGCAGATGTCGGTATTTAAAATGTAATGATTCAGGATATATACCAGGCTCATTAATAAATTGTTTTCTATTATCTACTATTTATGCCTACATTTAGCCTTAATTCAAGTCAACATTTATTGATAAATTAATACAAAACGCTTTTGCCAAGTTGTGTGCGTGTGTGTTTTTTTTTTCTATGGGTTTTTTGTTTTGTTTGGGGTCCTTGAATTTACCTGTGTAAAATCAGTGATATTTTTATGGTTCATATGATATTACTGGGACATTATTCACTTTATGAGAAAAGGTTTACATCAGTGAGAATTAATTTATTAATAGCATACACATAAATGGTAAATATTTAATGAAGAAAAATGTTACATTTGACTACATTAATGGAAAAGCAGAAAACTGAATAACCAAGGGTTACATTATATAATAAAATGACAGAAACATCGCGTTAATTAGGCATTAAATAAGGGAGTAAAAGTACCTAGGGTTTCCGGAATAATTAGTTTAATTATTCATTCCCAAAACCTATCACAGTTGGCGTGGAACGTTGAACATAGAAATCAGATTATTTTATGATATTTATGTGACGTAATCTAATAACTTGGCCGGGAACTGTAAGAGCGACATTGGCTAAGTGCAAGTCAAAGTCATGTCAGTTGCCGGATCCGTCGAAGTTTCCCTAGCATTTTTACTTGCATTGCTTGATCAATAATAGCATGCACACAGCATTAGTTGTAGTTCATTACGAGTATTTATGTAGGAGCTCTGCTTCTATGATTCTTCCATTTACTGCCCTGATTATTTTAAGCTCCTCTGTGGGTTATTGCTGAAGCATTTATTTACTCTTTCATATTAACGTTTTAATACATTACAACATAGTAAAATTTACTTCGACAACATAAAGACTTGTGTTGCAGTACTGGTCTCTTAACCGCTAACTGAGTTATAGCACCAAACAGAAATAATGCTTGCTCTTGTAACAGTAAATGCGGCAATGCAATCATTTGTGCGAGAAATGTCTGTTATTATGACAGGCGATTGGCTTGGCCTTAGCCAAGCGCGCACTAGGCTCAGCTACGGACGCAGGCCAGAAAGAACTACTAGTATTAACAATTTTTTTTCTTTTGTTAAAGTATTTCGTATATTCCATTGACATGTTCTGAAGTTCCAAAGACTTGTACGTTCATTTTTAACGGAAAATTCACTGAAGCGAATAATGGAAAATATATAATTGCAAGAACAAACCGGCTTCAGAACAGGAAAAATTTGTACTGGCGATATATATTTCAAAAGTTACAGAAAAGCATAAAGAACTCAACAAAGAAACGTGTTTTGTTTATTACTTGCATCAAAATATTTAATAAACTAACTAGAAACCTCTTGTGAAACGTTTTAAAGACTAAAGTATTAAAATATTCACAAAACCTCAAAAACCTACATCTCTGACACTTGTAAAAAAACTGAAATATACTTAGGTGTTCGTTAAGGCTGCAGGTTATCATCAATGCATTATTCACACAACTTAAATAATAGGAACTACATAACAACAATGATAAAAGGTAATTATATGAAATAACGATGTAATGCTCAGAAAGAATTATACGATTTACGTAAAATCCATTCAGTATAGTATGTAAATATCTGTCGAAAAATCAAAAATATAACTTTTCGAAGCAAAAATGAAAACATCGAGAACGATACTATTGAAAAAAAAAACAAAAAATTAAAATTTTCCTCACAATGATATATTTAGAAAATATTGAACAGAAGGAAAGAAAAATGTAATGATTCAGTTTTATGAATGGTACAATTAAAAGAGCCTTTGTAATAAAATACGAAAAACAATTGCTAAGAGTTTATAAAGTAGTAACTATTCGTATTTTTGAATGGAAGTACAACCTGAAAAGTAATTCGAAAATGTAAATTAATTATGTGCAAATTAAATGAACTTATTCAAAATTATTGCAACTATACAAATTTAGATAACAAAATTAACGGCGACATCCATTCAGAATTTTTTTTTACATAAATAATAATGGATACATATAGGAGCAACTGGAAATCACATTTGGAAACAATAGACATCACCAGACTTACCGCCACGGCTGGCCAAGGTCTTTAAAACGCGGACTCATGAGATCTGGTGTTCCAATTTCACCAAGGCCGTCCTCCCTGATTGAGATTTTTTCCAGATTTTCCGCAGTCCTCACAAATGGCAAATGCCGGGAAAGTACCCCCTGGAACGTTCCCTTCCTTAAAAAAATCCTTTCCCAATATATCATTTCATCTCTTTTATCATCAGTGTATACCCCTTGTGGTGCCTCAGTAATAAAACGGACATTAAACACTATTAAAAAAAAAACATCAGACTGCCATGCAGACTTTAGCAATATCATATGGGCAACATAGATACTGTAGGCTTTTTCTAAAAACTGGATTGATAAAGTGTAGTTGTTCCTAATAAACGAAGGTAGATGATTATGATGATGGTTGATTATTGTTTATATTTTAGAAATTTAATTGTTCGTTTACCTAATTGTTAAAATGAATATTGCACACGTAAAACGAGTAAGTAATAGTATGACGTTATGGTCTATTCCAATAATAGTTATATAGTAACATTTATTTTCCATACGTTGGTACACATACCAGCAATGTAATGGAGGCCTACCATAACGATTACTTATATATTATATTCTCTGAAAAAAAGAACAGGAATGACTACAAATTACATGTTATTTTATACATTTTATTACCAAAATCTTTTCCAAGCAGCATTACCATTTATATACATCTATGTACACGCCCCATTAACCTCAACAGTATATGAGGGTGATTTGTTGCTCCGATAAATCGATGAGTGTCTTATAACAAGATGATATTGCAAGGGTCTTTCAGAATAAATATAAAATGTACCTAAAAATATATATTTAGATACTGATTTGCGCATCTTACAGTATATCTAGTCGCTGTTCTAGATCTAATCCTAACAGAAATCAAAGTTTTTCTATAAACTCCACTGTATCTCCATAAAACTATCAAAAGCTTAATGACGGGAAACTTATCGCACTGGTTGGGGTGATGTGTAAAATTTCATTTGGCAAGGGTGAATATCTTGCGACGTCTCCGCAGAGTGGCATTAATGACCACATTTTTTTTTTTGTGGCGAGATGACATTACAATTGTTAAAACGTTAAATGTATACCTTTTGTAACAACGTGTACTAATATTAACCAAAGATAGTATTTTCATAAATATGTCTACATTTTTTAAGAATACGTGTATAGGTACTTAACAGGTAATTCCTTCAAATGTACCTTAAACGTTTTAAATAGCTTGTACATTGTTATTTTCAAGCACTAATTTGTTTGTGTTATTAACTCCAACATTTAAAGCAGCCCAGGGTATGGTCCAAAAGTTTACGGTCTACCCATGTTAGATAGATGTCATTTTTCAACGTAATTTTTCTATAATTAAATTACTTTTTGCATCCCTTGATGACATTTAATCCCCCTAAAAAATCGTCCCAATATTTGTCTGCAAAACACAGCGTTATTTAGAGCAGATACAGGTCTACTTTGGTCGCATATAGTGAATAAACATTATGAGCATAAGTAATAACAATTAAGTGGTTTTAAGCCGTTCCCAATCACACAGTTTTTACTTCTTGTCTATTCATCCTGCTATACTGCCCATAATTAGAAAAGCAGAAAAGGATAAAACACCAAGTAAAAGTCACAACTTTGCAATCATTATATTTCGAAGAGTTCTTTTATGGCAAATAGAAGAAATGGCACGTTCTTTATATATAAATATAATATATATATATATATATATATATATATATATATATATAATCTTTTTGTGCTAATATTGTCATTCTCTCATTCGGCTAAACAGGCACTGCATCGGGAAAACATATTTTGATCGACACGATTAAGTTCAGTCATCGCAATGTTTCTGGTGTCTTTGCTCATGTTTTCCTTTACTTTCCTAAACCCCCATTAATTGCACTCATTTCAGGATTGAGGTTTTGGCGGATATTTAAGAAGGTCGGTCAGTTTGATCTCATTTTTTCTATCTTTAAATTATATTCCTTTTTTTGTTTTGATTTTGGTATGTATTAGCCTTGTAGATCCAAACTTGTGCACAATAATGTGAATTGCAGCTGCAGAAAAGCTAGCAACTTATCAGAAAAGTGCTGAATACATTTGGCATGCACATACTGAGTTCATTGGTATTTAACATAACATTTATTCACAATGTTGCGATCTACAGTAAACTGTAAGCAACTTTAAGAATGAATGTATACTGTTGTGAGACCGGCAGGGAACAAATTCAGAAAACAGCGTTCAAGAATATGACAAAGGGAAGGAAGTGCAGTCGAAGCGCGGGCACCGCTAGCACACCTATAGAAATACCGCGTGGGTTGGCAAGTTTTATAACCAAAGATCTGTATCAATGTGGTTTACTGCCTTTGAACTCTTTACTTTGTATTATAGTACAATAATGTTTTTGTGTAATTTTATAGCCAGGAAATGCAAAATAATTTGACTTTGTTAATTTTTTCCCCAAGATTTCGTTTACTTCCTGCTTTACTTTATTGCTTTTCTAAATTCTAAAATCGCTAATGCATATCGCTAGTAACAACCTAAGCAACAATTTGTCTTGTGTTTACTTTTTTGGCCTCTTTCTCTTAACTTTCATTTTTTCTTTGATTACTGTCTACAGTTTTTTTCGATTATTTTATGTTACAATAGCAACATCTATTATTTACAATATTATTTTATAAATATTTCATTCGCAAATAATAAAAACAAGAATCCGAATAGATTAAGTTGTCTAGTTCTCTATCCTCGATTTCATAACCTGCGTTTAAGGTCCAATAAAACCATTATTTTGGCTAAATAACATTGATAGTAACAATATACAGACCATAAACGTATGCTCTCCAAGCTAATATCATTTTATTATGTATTTATATAGGTAAATTATAATGAAAAGTCAATAACATATGTTGCCCTAAATGAAACAGCTGTTCCCTATTCCTGGATGATGTCATGCGCAAAGAAGCAAAAGTTGGCATACTGCTCATAGGTTATAAGCCCCCTCTGTTTGGAGCCTGCCTATTCAACTGTGTAAGAACGCATCCTCATTCGGTCAACTATCACCTTCCGTAACAGTTTATACGATACTTTGCTTCTTTTGTGGAGATATAGACACATAATCGACCTACAATAAATCTGCCTAGATTATCCAACCTTCTACGAGTATATATGCATAATTTAACAAAATATATCCATTACTTCTTAAGTATTTCTGTATAAAATAATAGCCGAATGTATTTCATATGTTGCATAATAAAACTTGTCTTTGTTTCACTTTATATATGGGAACTTTTCCTCCTTTTGCGAAGGTCTGACCCCCGATAATCCGTTCAGAATGTGTATATGCTGCATCAACAACGCAAACATTCACGTGCAATAAACAGCAGAAATGTGCCTGGCAACGCAGGGAATTAATTATTTGATTGAAATAAATTGATTGAACATTAATCATATTATTTGTTTCCTGTTATAGCCAGCAATCACTAACTCTAATTCAGAAACGAGCCCTAGCAAAATGGAATCTTCATAAAATGTTTTTAATTTTGTAAAAGAAACAAAAAAAAGCAAATCATTCTAGAATGAAAAGAAAGAATGAAATTCATATGTAATTCTAAAATCAAAAATAGGATAGAATGTGCATGAACTTACTAATAATATCAAAAAATGAAAACATAAATGATTGCATTATTTACGTTTATATAATTTATAAATAGTCAATTTAAAATAACCACACTTATCTCCAGTGACTAAAATGGCACCCGATTCCTTTTCTTTAAATTTTAGTTGTGTTTCAATAATTCGTTTTCAACTAGATAAATAATTTAAAGCTTGCCTTGGTAGAAAAAAAATAATATTAATTTTCCTCACACACTTCCAGACCCTATATCTTTTAACATTTTATTACACTTATACTTTTTGTACATATCTCGTGGATACCTTGCATTAAATGTGTGGACTTGTAACCGATAGTACTCCTGAAAATGAAAAGTCACTGGAAATGTTTCAGTTCTAGAATATTTTCCCTATTCTAAAGCTAATAATGGAGTTAATGTAATGCACTTCTCATTGTAACAACGACTGCTTTAAACGTGATAAAACAATTTATCTTTGTAAATTTTTTTAAATTTCAAAACAAATATAAATGATACTTGTACAGTTTCCCAGCATTTTGGAAACAAAGTTTAATGTTTCAGTCAAATAAGGTGAGTTGGCATAAATACAAATTATTTACCAATAAAGTCAAAACTTTCCAGAAAGGACAAATTATTGCCCTGATTTTGTAGGACATTTTTTCTGGCCTATGCAAGCATAAAATCCTAAAGTTGGATGTTAGACGTTGAAGTTGCGCTGTAAAAAATAAGGAATAAACTCAGCAAATTCATACTATAATTGCAACGTTTTTTCTCGCCCTCAAGGGACTCCCATTAATGTGCTGTTCGAGATAGATTTAGATTTGTTTTGAATGCAGTGCATAATAAATCGCCGGCTTTCAGGATAACGGGAAGAGAATTTATACAAAGTTAACGTTTATTAACTTCACTCCATTTTCTCAATACATGAAGAAAATTTTACCTACTGACAGCACATGACGTAAGCGCGCTATAAAGTATATAAATAAACTATATATTTGACTATATAATTAATATACAGTGACTTTATTACCTATACACAAAACTATTTTAATTTAAAAACATACTCAATGTTAGGAAACATGGTTCTCATGCGAAATCTTTCTTGTGAATGTCTGAAATTATATCGATTTTATAAACTTCAGTCAACACTTTTAGTCACACTGTACGAGCTGATTATCATTCCTATACGTAAGAAGTTATCCAAAAATATGCCAATAATAATCATAATAATGTGTGCCTGTAAAATCCACCAAGAATGAAAAAAGTATCAGTAAATGTTATTCATGTTAAACCCAACGTAACTCTTTTATCAAAGGGAAATTCTACTATTAAAATTAACTTTATAGAGATAACGGAATGGACATTTGTAATGATAGATCAGGATCATACAACAATATTGTTATATGAAAACCAAAAAAGGCTGAAGAAATAAATGATTTATTTTTTTTTCATTTTGTTTTCTAACCTAAAGTATTTCATTCTGATAATGATAAGCGTTTCAGTGTGATTCACTTGTTCTCCAGTACTAATTTTCCCTGCGCATCCGATTATTCTGTTGTTAACGAGATCGTGAGCGGTCATCGCGTTTTTGTATTACAAGCAGTACAGTACGTACAATACAGTATGTACCTGCACATGGTGAAACAGTTCCTATTTATTGTTACTAAAAAACTGGATCGCTAAACGCGTAGCTAAATACAATTTATTACGCAATTTGAGATTCCTAAACATCCGGCAATAAACTTTGATTCTGCAAGGGGAAAAAACTAGAAACCACGAGAAAATTTTTGAATTGTAGCGTAACTAATAAAAAGCAACAATGCAAGGGATGAAAGTAGATTGCAAGCCCCTCACAGGAGTATCTTTAATAGTGATTAACACTCATTTTCACAACTGAAACATCATAGGCTGCGTACACTAATAAATTATGAGTTTTTTTTTTTTGAATGGTGTTTAACGCCCGTTTTTACTACTGAGGCCCCACAGGTGGTAAACACTGATGATAAATGAAATGAAATGATATATTGGGAAAGGATTGTTTTAAGGAAGGAAACGTTCCAGGCCTAATTTTAGGGTACCTCCCCGGCATTTGCCAGTTATGAGGACTGAGGAAAATCTGCAGGAAAAAAACCAGTCAGGGAGGACGGTCCTGGTGGAATTCGAACCAAAGATCTACCGCTCACGAGTCCGCGCCTCAACGACCTAGGCCACCCGTAGCGATAAAAAATTATGAAATGAAATGAAAGTTCGGAAAAAGTTTTAACCAAGGGGGTTAACGTTTCAGGTCTAAGTTTTAGGGTATGTCCCAATACTTTGATGAGGTTTGAAAAAAAATTAGAAGAATTTCAGTCAAGGAAGATTGTCCTGGCGGAAATCGAACCTTAGACCTGCCGTTCACAAGTCCGTTTCTTAACGACATAAACCCTTTGCATAACATGTTGGAGAATATGGTGCCCTCCGACGATGTATATATATTTCCACATTAATTCCGAAACACTCATCTTTATTTGGTTTTGTGAGCATCTTCAAAAAGTGAACCATACTTCTTTTCGTGGTGATAAAATTGTGATATACTGTGCCGCATTATTAGGCTTATATTCTTCCACACAACATTGGAATACCAGTTTTCCATGAATTTATGATTCATTTGGATGACAAGGAATTCCGTATGGACTTGTTTTCTGCAGACTCGTGCCACCTGCTACACCTTATATGTAAGCATGTCTTCTTTTAGTACGCGTCATTTCTAAAGAATATATGCAACGAAGATCACCTGATCTTACCCGTCGGTCCTGGTAGTGTAGTGGTAACCATACTGACCTCGTAGACCCAAGATAGTGGGTTCAATTCCGATCAGGGTCGATGGATTTTTTCGGGCGTAAAAATCCTAAGTATGGCTCCCTTCCGAAGGGAAGTAAAGCCGTGGGTATCGTGTCGTACATTTACGGCACATAAAAGAACTTCAAGCCTGAAAGAAGAGGTCTCTGGGCAAAATTTGTTGGCCGTTTCACGAGCTGAATTAAATGGGAATTTAATGGGAAACAAATCAACAATCAACTGATCTTATTCAATCATATTTCTCTGCAAGCGGTATGCTAAAGGGGAAGTGCGTCATCCAAGCCCCGAACTTTTAGGGAATCACAAGAAAATGTTGACCGGAAACTGTCTTCTGTGATAAGTGTGCAACCATGCCTTGAGACAATGACAACCGCTTTCCTAATTTGATATTGAATGAAAATGCTTGTCATACACTAAGGTACGTCCGTGTCAAATGTCATTGTGTTACGCTCCCTAGTTCGAAAGCTAAGCAGTGTTTTAGAATTAAATGTTATAGGAATTATATACCGATATTGATAAAGGAAATCGGAAACGGGAATTCTTTGCTTCTCTTTATACCCACAGTGATCTCTCTCACTGAGGTTTCTTTCAACTTTTCCTCAAACCTCATCATTTGCAAATACTGGTAAAATATTACAAAATAGGTCTAGAATGCCTCTTTCTCAAAATTTATTTTTCATTTTATAATTTCATTTCATATATGCACTTCTTGTAATACAACAGTCGTAAATACGGATTTTGAACATTGTAAATTATTAAAAATGTGTAATTACCATATGCACTTGAATGTTTGTATAGGATATGCTGAGACACGGAGCATCGAAATTGATAAAAGTTTTTCCTCATAAGAAAGCTCAGGAATTAAAAACTGTCTTTTTATAAGAAAGTTCACCGGATTATTTGGTAAATTAAACGCAATCATTAACACGAGTACTGCTCCGTCACACAATAAACTACGATCTTACAAACTTAGATTTTTTTTTCTTTTCATCTCCACAAATATAATTATAAGGCACTACATTTTAATACACTGACGGATCTTAGAGAGTAGCCCAGAGCGAAAACGCTGTCTAATATAGTCCGCGTCGTTCCGTTGCAATCGACAATTACATAGAAAGGGAAAACAATTAAAAATGTTTATAAGTTACAGTGAATAACGTTTACCGTTAAAATTAAAAACTGTGTAATTCCATGTTACCACATTACAAAAATTAACGTATGACTATATTTTAAGCATACCGTCTGTATTCAGACTATAATACTGAGCTTTAGGTTCTACAAAATCTCAGAAGAAGTAGTAGTAGTAGAAGAAGAAGAAGAAGAAGACAAGACATAATCAAGCAAGCAGAGAATAAGACTAAGCTACACAGGAACGCAAAATTAATGATACTTTCTGGCGAGCTACCTTACCAATTCCCTGTTAGAATCTGTATAGTACATAAAACTTGTTCTCCAAGGCTATAATAGATTAACGAAGAACAATAAGTAGACAATTTACATAAAATAAAAGCACCGAGTAAAACACGACCCTCCCCCAAACTTACTACACGCTGCTACCTGCACGTGCATAATACTGTGTTGATGATTGGCTCCTCCCAGGACGCGGATCGCTCTACTAACCGCACAGTATTTCAGTTTTAATATAAACGTTACACTTACGAGCCAATTATTAATTTTGGGTAGACTCAGCCTTATAACTTAATGGCCTCTGGTTATGGCACTACGATGGCTAAAACTACGTCGAAAGAAAAATTTAAATTGCTTTTTCGGCTTTAATATAAGAGAAGAACTATTGGCAATGCGACTGAGTTTGTCCACATTACACAAACACGCCTAATCAATGGGACTGATACTATGCATAAGCACCTTGTATGATCATTTGTTTGTTATAAGGTACCAGTTTATGATATATAACCTCCATTATAAAAATCTGAGAATAGGGGATCCGCCAATGTCTATAGATCCGCAATTCATTTTAACCATTGGTTAGAGCTGAACATATTACATTCTTCAATGATTCAAAGAGCTAGAAACAGCTCTAGGGTTGGGTCTCGTCACCACAGAAGTGTACATCGTACAGCCATACTTGGAAATATTTTTATTTTTCCTAACAGTTAGGCTCCCATCAAAGGAATACGGTATTCTGAATGGAGGTAAATATCACAATAAGTACATAGATTGTAGATTGATAAACCCTTCCTTCATTTAACTCATAAGAGGGCAATAAATTAAAATCCCCTCAAAATGTTCCAATGCCTTCTTTGATCATTAGGTCCTGGATTTTTATATTTTTTGAGAAAACTTAGACCCTACCCAGTTGTATATAAATGTACTATTAAAATGCGAGACTATCAAAACACATTTGTTAGGGCATATTTGTGTTTTTATAATAAAGACATATTTCGAAAACATAATAAAATATTTTATACTTGTTTATGTTCAAATATAGGGCCTAAGGAACGTCCAGTAAGGGATTTTGGAAAAGTATATGCACGTACCCCTCGATCAATAAATATAAATTATTCAATAATAATAGTTTGAAATGGTAGGAGAAGGTCTACCGACCGGATGAAAGAATATTTTATAAAAGATTGGGATTTCGAGGCCCGAGGAGAGATTGAGTTGAACTGTCGAGTTGGAGTGAGCTTTAGAGTATTGGTTTGACAAGTGTGGCCTAAGAACCACTCAACAGAACTTAAAAGGCGAGCCTTTACATTGAATAAGTGACACAAGTAAATAATTAGTGTCATCTCCAGTTTTAAGATTTGGGTTCATATATTACCCCATTCCCGACCCTTTTCCCCGTTTGAACTGTAAAGGCCACAAAATTCCAGCGCTCTACCTAATCTAGCTGTGGCATAGCGACACTCCGAGACAGCAGTATGGCGGGAGAAAAGATGGAGAACTTCATTGATGCTATAAATACCATGAGTATTCTGATTAATTAAAACCCATAAATCAAATAACAATCCTGATCTTCCTTTCCCCCCATAAAACGGTCTCAGGATTCTACATTTGATCATTAGTTTCCTTTATTTCTTCTCTTCTTTCGCTGATTTAGGCAATATCAGGATTGGCATTTCTTTGGTGCTCGGTAGATAAAATCAGCAGAATAAACATTTTTATCCCCTCCAATAGAACTGTGATTACCCTCACCGTGTTGTGCATCAGCGACGCGGGAGCAAAGAGCGCGGCAAGCGATAGGTATCAGAGTGGAGATTTAACATAAAGCCTGGCCGGGTTCTGTTTTGAAGTGCTGCAGTGCTAGTTAGGCAACAATACTCGTTCAAAATATTGCTGAACCAGAAACAGATAACTCCTCACTAAAAGTAATTTTTTTTATTGAAACCCTTGTAGCCTTCAGTAGTATATCAGAAGTTTAGAAGGTATGTTTTCTCAGAATACATAGACCGAGAAAAAATTCCACGTGTGATTAAATTTTTTTCTTCCCTGTATTATGACAAGGTTTTAAATTTCAATGGGAAATGTTTGTACTTAATCTGTGCCACTTTAAATTGCCTCTGAATGGAAATCTACAGTATTTCAGCATGCAAATACAGAAAAATGTAAACCGAGGTTCTGCTTTTACAAGCAAATAAAACATTTACTGTTCTGACAATCTTCTTCAAAAATTCCTTTTTTTATTCTTAATATCTCAGTCATTAAGTAGGATCAATAATGGGAGAGTTTATGGAAAAGTACATGCATTGCTGCAAGCAACGTGTCGAACACTAGTGTCTAAAACTTATACTCAAACTTGAAACACATATGAGTAAAATTCTTTGCACTTCATGTCTGTCATAGAGCTGTCTAGCTTCTTCAGGTGGACCAGCTGATTGGAAAAGTGAAGAAGTATTCCTAAAGACGCCGTCTCGTGACGTCGTTTAATTCCGTGTCTCCCGAAATGCTTTTTGCACCTTCTCTTACACTTCAAGATGGGAAATCCGCTTTGAAAAAGCGAAGCTGCCTATAAGAGGTGTTAGGTGTTTTCAGATCCGGAAAAGAGGGCAAGCTGTGTTACATTAGCTTAAAGTTCGTGTTTTCTTCTTCCAAACTCAATGACTTCTTTGGAAAATCTGAATTTTATGTTATTTTATAATATGAAGTTGTGAACAAAGTGATGAAATAATTTGGATGGTAATGTTTGGCAAAGCTGAAGATGTAATAGAGCAGAAATTTAAATATCTATTACGGAATAATACTTAAGGATAGAAAACAGTGTGAATATAATATTTTCTTGGGAAAGAAGTTAGGAAACTAAAAGGAAATTTAGAATGAAAAGACAATTTATTTGAGTATATTCTTGTTCCTTCTGTAGAAAGAAGCTCTTTAGTATACGAAAAATACACGAATACATGCTTACTGATAATCGGCAACTATTTAATTTTGAAAACTTACATACGTTAGTAATCATTGGCGAAGAATGGCTTTTTGTATAGACACGGTTGACGAATGGAACGTAGAAATAGATGGAAAATTTAATTCATACAAAATATACAACTAAAATTACTTTCTAATGTTACAATAAAATTGTTACATATCCAAAATTGGCAATTTTCTGTCAATATTACATTTCATTACTCACACTTAAATCTGTTTTGTATGAGCTCAACACCAAGCGGAATAGCTCAGGGTAACGCTTGGGATTCGCATTTGAGAGATCTCAGGTTCAAATCTCTTAGGTCCGACCATCCAAACCTTGGGTTACTGTAGATCACTTAGGCGCATGCTGAAATGAATCTGTATTTTACACGAATTTTCTGCTCTCCAATTTCAAATTATTTCATTCCATTCGTCTGTTACAAGGCCACAACAATGTGAATTAGCGCAGTGTGATGGTGGCTTGCTTTTCGTAAAGATTCTGCATCCGGTATAGAAGCGGCCCTTTTGAGAGGTTCGAATTCCATGAGGGATTTCCTCCGGTGTGTCCCTTATTTCATCTTTTCCTCACGGAGATGTCCCCTTTGGGTGCATAAGCACAAACGGCCAGCCGCGAGCAAGGCTGAAATAACGAAGCGTACTTACCTGCTCCAAATAACCCAATACAATTCAATATGAGCTCAAGCCTGCGGTTCTCTTTCGTGCATGTACATCAATCACTCTTGAAATGAATTTTTGATCTTTATTGAAACGCATAACGCTTTTTATAATATTCACAATTACTAGAAAAAGAGGGAAAGCAATATTATAAAAAGATAGTTAGAAGAGCTACAGTACCAATTAAACTTAAACACGATTGAGTGAGTTTCGAAATGAGTTTAAAAAAATTAATCGTAGTAAATGACATTTATTTTTAAACAGTAATTATATCATTCCATTTTACCACAATAAAACTAAAAATAATGTTATATTTTAAATGAATGTTTTCTGTATCCTAATCCTTCAGTTATGCTTCAGGTTATACAAAATCGCAGATGGCAGACATCATCAAATAGGCTCAGACCATCGCTAGCCTATTGAGTAAAATCTATGAAAGACCGCCGTCACTTCTTCTGAACTGTGACTTAGATTATCACTATTACATTTACGCAAGGCAATGATAATTGGTTACTTAAGCAAATATGAATATTGGCAGAATCTCCAATTCTCATCATCTGTGAGTACAGAAAAAGCTTTGTGTTCTTCTGTGCTAACGCCCTTCAGGTATCACAGATAACAGAATAAATATGTAAAATGCTACACTCAAAGTAAAATGTATATAATATGTGACCAAACTGAGTTGATTACCTACTGATTCTTTCTTTATATGCACTAGAAACTACTAAGTTTATTAACCAATATTTTGAAATTCAAATGTTCTCATAAATAAATATCGCTGTGCATTATAAGGCGAGGTTTTGTGACTGTCCTATATGCGGCTATGAAATTCTTTCAAGGCTGCACCTATCTGTGCACTAAAGTCTCTGGTCTGAGGGTGTTGGGTTCTTCTGCTTATGTTGCAAAAACTTT
Source organism: Metallyticus violacea (assembly GCA_030762175.1). Classification (NCBI taxonomy): domain Eukaryota; kingdom Metazoa; phylum Arthropoda; class Insecta; order Mantodea; family Metallyticidae; genus Metallyticus; species Metallyticus violacea. The sequence goes on along the minus strand of CM060833.1, from coordinate 131,066,305 downwards.
TCAATAATAATAATAATAATAATAATAATAATCACTCCAAGATTTCAATAATTCATTTGAAGATATTCTGGTAAATTAAAATTCTACTGCCATGTTGCTAATATTTAGAACACCTGGTACTCTGTCGAGGCAATAACGTGCTTCGGCAACAAGACTGCAATAAACTTAACGCAATAGTTGTGTGTAAACGTGGTACCTGTAATAGAGCCCTTACAACGGCTATGTTTACCAACATGAGGGTCAACAAGGGCAGCAAGTTCTATAGAGATCAATTGGTAGCTTGCACTAGATACTCATCAATATGCAAATGACAAACTAGACTAGCGAGATACAGCCTAGTAAAATGTTGGCCTCTCCTATGTAACAATGACGCAAAAATACGTGGAGCAGTCCAACAGCATCTATATTTGTATACTTATGCACAGGTTACAGTCCTTCTGTTATGGCAATTCCATTTCTTACCTATCAAAATCTTGAAATTCTTTCAATTCGTCTTAATTAACCCATTTCCACAGCTAATGATATTTTTATTTTATAACCGACTTTTTAATTTTATAGCTTCAGCAGTTTCAACTGAAATATTTCATATATTTTATCTCACTATATTAAATTTGAGCAAGTTTGAATTTGTCGCTCAGTTCAATAATTCTCTTTTTATTAGTTTTCTATTGCCTTTTTGTTATAAATAATTGTTCCAAAATATTCCTTTTATTACTAGTTTGGTTTTTATATTTTTCTCAAAGTTGATATTACACGCAGTGTTGCTGCCATTGGCCAAATAAATATTCTGTTGTCTTAGAAATCAAACTAAGCCCCCTTAAATTGCATTTCTTCCTTAATATTTGGATCAAAATTTTAAATCAAAATGGTGTTTGAAAAGTATTACCTTGTCATCCACAAATTGTAATTTATTATATATTATATTCATTTATACTCCCAAGCTCTGATTCTTCAATATCAGGTTAAAAACACAGGTGAAAGTCTGCAACTCTTTGAATGTTTTATTGGTTGTGAAATGTATGTTAACATATGTGTACAGTTATCAAGTATTTCTATGATAATTATTGTATTTATAATAATTTTCTTCGGTCTTTTAAATTCAATGCCAAGATCTTTCAAAAGGATGAATGAAATGGATGAAATGATGAGTTTGGAGTACTTAGAGTCTAATGAGAGATAAAGTTTTAATTTTAAAATTAAATTTCCTTATCAATCTGCTAAGTTAATATGAGAAGAACTATTCAATCAAAGAATTAAGCAATCAGGATTTGAAATATATATATATATATATATATATATATATATATATAATTGCAAGATAGTCCACTTACATATGAACAGAGTTTCAGAGGTGATTGGTAACGAATTATAAGCTCTTTGCCTTAGTTGTAGTGGTTCACCAGAGTGAAAAAGTCACTTAAATTGAAAAATAACAAATCTTAACTATGCTATCTCGTGAAAACACAATTTCAAAATAATTAAAGAGCTTTAATTTTGTTATTCTAAAAATAAGATTCACATACAGAAATTAAAAAGTAAAGCATTTTGGTAATATTCAAATTTTATGACTAAATTTATGAACATGGAAAGCATACCAAACTATTCATAGTAAACCATTATTTATAAGTGCATTAAGACATTCTATAATGCATCCAATCCTTCAGTTGTTGTTTATTCATTTTTCAACCTCGTGTAATATCATACATTAGTATTACAGAACATGGCGTAATTATGTAAAGATGTGTGACACTGGAAAGAGAAGAAATACTAACCAACGTCACAGAACTTTCTCTTAAGGCCCTTCCTGACTCTATTTGAGAAGCTTTTCTTGGGAGGGGACGAGGGTAAATACCATGCAGTTGTCAAAATTGAAAAGTTCTAGGCACCTTATTCCAAGAAATGAATGTTGATTATTAAAAATTTTACATAAGTATATCAAGGATAATTTCACGCTCCTGTAGGATATTTCTATAAAACAAAAATGTAAACGTAAAAGTGTAAATTACCAGATGATTTATAGGAAATAATTTAATTACAATTATGTGGTAGTAATTAGCAGGGTCAACTGACTGAAAGCTTTATATGCAAAAACTCAGAATACTAAAAGTATCATTAATTTTTTTATTTTTCTTTCTTTCCATTCTTATTCTTTCTTTGGCACTTGAATCTGTGCCTCTGTAAGGAAGATTACGTTTAGAAATGTAAATTACTTATATACCGACTTTTTATTTAGAGTGTATGCACATAAAACATAACACTACATTTTAAAATAAAATTTAGGAATTCTAAACTTTTTATCCACATGCTTTGAAACAAACGATTCCTTAAACGCATGTGTACTAATTTATAAATATTTTAGTCTAATTAAAATGTTAATCTAATAAAGAAAACTTCAAACAATTAGACATTTGAATTTTTAAAAATATAAATTTGAGCTTTAAATGTTGTGTTTTATTTTATTTTATATTTTTGTTATTTATATATATATATATATATATATATATATATATATAAAACAATAACTAGAAAAGCAGAAAAGGATAACACACTAAGGAAAAAAACACAGATTAGTAATCGCTACATTTTGAACTTCTTGAGTTCTTCTATGGCAAGAAGAATATCATTAGTTGCTCATTGATTTTGTTACAATTTGCAATAAAATTGTAGTTCTTACAAATCGAAACAAAATTCTAGATGATTAAAGTAAAAGTTTATATATTTCAAAATATTGAATAGGTTGATATACATAGAAAAAACTTCAATTTAGTATAGAAGGAATATAATTTGAAAGTAACGAGTAAAAATATCCAAAAGCTAGTAGTTTGAGAAATAAACCTCAAATGAAAAATACTTTGACTCTAGAAATTTAGAGTGGCTAAACACTGTTATCGAAGTGAAATGTATTTAATTTGTGTAAAAGCAAGTGTTCATTATTATAACACTGGTGTAGTTCTGGGTATCACGGGGCATCTTAACTCGAAATAGCAGCCCATTATGCATCATCCTTAATGACTTCTTGGATTTAATCTGAATTACTGTACACCAAAACTCTGTTTATTGTTGATCGACCAGACTTCCAGGACAATTCATCACTGACGCGACTTCTTTCACTCGCGTCGGTATTTTCATCAACAGGAATAGCTATTGTGAAAATTCTAAAGCACAATAAATTGTACGAAGTGTCTATTTGGCCTATATCTGACCGACTACATTTACTTGCTGTTTGTGCAACAAGTTTTGCCTGAGCTGTTGAAGGAAGTACTTAAGGTCGTTGGTGAGAGAATGTGGCTTGAGATGACGGAGTTGTACTTGAATGCTACATTTTCTGCGAGGTCTCAGACCTGAACTCTCTTATTATTTCCTGTGAGAGTATTTAGTACAACTTGTATGAGACCCTAATACAGAAATAGAATTAATCGTCCGGAATACACCCCCTTGCGGATCTTCGAAAGAATGCGGAAAAAATTGGTGTGTATATTATGTTAGCCTTAAGGTTGGTAGTTGAGTTTTGAGTAACATTTGTAAGGTAAATATTGTACATTGTTACGTAAGTTTGTAATTAACATGGAATGTATGAAGCTATAGAACAACTACATGTTCCAGGCTTCCTTTGCTATGTTTAAGCCCAGTCTTATTGAACTGGTCTTCCAGCCGTAAAATGTCCTGTAAGACACCTTTTCTTGTTTACTTTTAGAACGCTAAGACATAGAACTGTGATACCAAACCACTTATACAATGCTTTTGAAAGCATTTTACTCGTATTATCAGGTTCTTTAATCTTGAAGTGCATTATTTGTTAGGCATTTTAAAACAAAAGTGTATATTTTAGTCAGAATGCTTTATTAGGCATACTGATGAGAATAGTAAGAAAATATTAATGAGTTCTTCTAACATTTGCACAGTATTGGCCAGGGTAGAAATGTGCTGTTAAATGATGAAATACGGTTATTAAAGTAAAATTTTAGCTCTATATAAAGGCATAAATACGTATACTTTCTCCTTATAATTCCTTGCGATGTAGCAGGTGAACAGAAAGTACACTTTAACATATGTGGAGCTTATTTACCACATTTCTTATCATTATTAATTATAAATTAATTTGTGCACTTTTAAAAACTTCACCTTCCAGCCATTCTTCAAGACATTGAAAGGGATGATACAGATTAGACATTTATATATGTAATTATTATTTCTCAATTATTTCAATGCCATAAAAAGTTATTTGTTTATTATTTATTTCATGTTGGAGCTATCATCAGATATATACAGGATGAATTTGGATGTTTTCTTTTTTGCCCAGTGTTTTCATGAAATTGTTGGCATTCACCCTCCTGACATAGTGGCATTGCAGCGGATTTCTGAGGGCGTCACCGTGTTGTCCCATTGGAGATGATGAAGATAAAATGATTATGATGCACCAAGCAGATCCTTAAACCAATGAAAATCAAAACAATTAACAATGGCGCAAATGAGTTCATAATCCTTGGCGTTTTAAAGCTCTCAATCATTCAGCTTCTCAGGATAAGGACAAACTCCGAAAAAAAACTTGCAAGGAGTCGAATCCAGGCCCTCCAGTTTGTAGTCTATAACACTATCACTAGACCCTAGAGGTGGTTTTGGGCTTAGAAATATAGAATATTAAAATGATAATTGCCATTGAAACTTAGATACAACAATATTAATTGAATTTAATAAAGTGGGTCATGGTAATTAAATCATATGGCCTTGACTTACTGTCCACATATCCTAATATTGCTTTAATAGAATACAGAATAGCTATTGAATATAATGTTTAGGTTATTAAGTGCATTTACATTATTTATATATATTTTTTTACAATTAATCTTTAATTACATAGGTGTTCGATCACGCTACCTTCTGCAGTTAGACAGTAACCCAGAAAGATGATGACTATGAATTTAAATTATTAGTTTCCAGAAAAATAATCAAATAAAGAGTTGATAAAAATTTAATATGCAAATTAATACCTAAATCTTCTTATTTAAAAGTACCTAACCTAAACTCTTGCGAAATCATTATATTACTTGGTGACAAGTCAAGGTCGTGTGATTTAATAAATATAATCCACTATGTAACGTTAAAATTGTATTTGCGTACAGGTAGATAAGCTCTCTGTGACAATGTTAAAGTCTTATTTATTTTTAATAGTGTTTAACGTTCTTTTTAATTTCTGGGACACCACAGGTGGTGGACAGTGATGATACATTGGGAAAGGATTTTTTAATGAAGGAAACGCCCCAGGCCTAAGTTTATGGTACTTCCCGGCATTTACCATTTATGAGGACTGAGGAAAACCTAGAAAAAACCTCATTCAGGGAGGACGGTCCTGGCGGGATTCGAACCCCAGACCTGCCGCTCACGAGTCCGCGCCTTAACGACCTCGGCCACCCGTGGCGGTGTGATACATGAGATGAAATGATAATTTGTGAAAGGAGTTTTTTTTTTAAATGAAGGAAACGTTCCAGGCCTAAGGGTACCTTCCTGACAGTAGCCATTTATGAGGATGAAGAAAACCTGGCAAAAACCTCTGTCAGGAAGGATAGTCCTGGCGGGAATTAAACCCCAGACATCCCGCTCATGAGTCCGCGCCTTAACTACCTCGTCCACCCGTGGCGGTCTAATATATTGGCATTAATAAATTCTTTTATCCTGTATATACAATGAATATTTTTACCAATTTCTGGCTATAACAGCATGGGGGCATAGAACATGGTAGTAGATTTAATTTAGGTTTACTTTCGGAAAAAAATAACGAATCTTGACATTATACATTTTCGGGTTATTAATACGTATTCCTACAATGATATTTGAGACCGGAGTGAATACCTTACACAATGAGCATATTGGTGGTGTCACAAAGTGAAAGCGCCCCCATTACTTTTATTGTTGAGATGGTTTACAAATGGACACTTGCATCCTAGAAGATTACTGCCTGGAATGGGGTATGGCAGTAAGTGTTAACAAAACCAAAACAATGCTTTCAAAATGGATACGTGTATGTCATAAATGGAAAATGGTACTACAGTGGACAAAATGCTAAAATGCTTTGTTATTTGGGAGTAACTTTAATATGAGTGGGAAATGGAATAAACATCTCTCTGTTATTAAAAACACGAGGTCAACTAAATGAGTTACTGCATATTCTGACTCGTGTTCCAGATGTACCAGTAGATACACTAGAGAATGTACAATTCTATGATTAACTGTTTTCTGCTATATGAAAGTGAAATATGGGAGGGGATAGAGCTGAACATGTAAATGAATTACAATCGATTTTTGGAAAAAGGTTCTCGGGCTCTCCAAAGAAAAGTCGAACTGTGGAGTCATGAGGGAGCGGAACTGTTATGAAGGCATAGCTAGTAGTAAAAACAAGGACAATGAAATACTGGCTTAGCCTAATGCAAGGAAACAAGTCCACACTTCGCGCTATATGCTATAGGCATCAGACGCAACGTTTTAGGCTGCAGAGACGGAAAGAGGACCAGTGGAATTGGCCTGGATTCAATGTGGCAACGAGGCGATGCAAATAATAAAAGTGCATGGAAGAAGATTAGAACAAGGCTAGAAGATATCAGCAGACGAAATTGAGGCAGAATTCTCCTTGAGCCTATCAATTGAATCAAATTAACTTGGGGTAAAGAGGCAATATGCTCGTTCTAGGAAGAAGGTCAAGATTACTTTAGACTGGGAGATTGGAAGGCTCAAAAAATATCCGATACTTCTGGTAGGAGAATCTGCCCAATTTCTGAAGGGTTGGAGGCGTGGGTACAGAATGTACCCACTGGGAACACTTGAGAAAAACTGTTCCCAGAAAATATTTTAAGGCAATTAGAGGTCGATTGGCGTGCTAGTTGGTTGAATACGGGCATTTTCCTAGTCAAAAGTGCGCGAAGTTATAAGCAATTTATTTTCTTTTTAGAAGTAATTGTAAATAATATGTAATGTGTTTCAATTCATATATCTATAAACATCGTTCTTCAATTTTTAAAAATTGTTAAAATATTTATTTATTATTAATATTGTCTTATTTTTTACTATTATCTGTTCCTATTTCAAATAATGAATTCTTAAATTCATATTTAAGAATGTACGGTCCGCGACCCATTCATAAAACATATTTGTAATGTTTATATTGAATTTTATAACAATAAAGATACACCTACTCCTTTTCTTGTTCATGTCAATTCTTTGTGATAAGCAGAACAAGCATTTTTGTCGTTTTTTTGTAATGGATTACTTTTTAAAAAGTATCGCTATTTTTTTTTAAAAATATATGGATAATTTTACGGAAAATTAGCAAGATAGTTTCTTTCGCTGCATGTTAATTGTTATATTTTTAAGTGACAACTTTCATAATTTCTGTTATGACCCTTGCAATTTCTGTTATCCAAACATGTTCGTTTTGTGTTTTAAAGCTAAATACCTTCAACTGTTGTCATGCTGCGTATAACTGGTTTCAATTGTTTATCTTTAAGTGAGAAACAAACCAGGCCAGCTTGTAAATAACATTGGAAATGCCGAGTACCCTGCAATTTTATTCATTTATAAACGGGTCGTAACGGGGTTGCAGCGCCAGAGTATCGAGAAATAGAGAATTGTCAACTCCTATAATTTCTATTAACCCCTGTCAGCTGCCTATGTAAGGAACTATGGATAGTTCCATTAAATAACTTGATCTCAAGTTGTTTTGTTTAAATTGTGTTGGATATAATTTTCATTATCTACAAACTCACAATGTTTATTGCACACAAAGAGATTTATTTATTTATTTATTTATTTATTTATGGACGCTCTTTAACATCTACGGTCATCAGCGTCCCATTCAACTCAGGGCGTGAAACGGCCGACAAATTTTGCTCAGAGGCCTCTCTTTCAGGCTTGAGGCTCTTTTTCGTGCCGTAAATGTACGACACGGGACCCACGGCTTTACTTCCCTTCCGAAGGAAGCCATACTTAGGATTTTTACGCCCGAAAAAATCCTTGTCGGGTTCGAACCCGCGATCTTGGGCATAGGAGGCACGTATGGTAACCTACACCACCATGACCGACTACACAGAGAGAAGCTATTATATGTTTGGTAGGTGCAGAAGTTAAAGAGTTAACAGAAAGTACCTGAATTCCTGCATTACAAGAATCTGTAAAACAAAAGAGCGATTATCTCAAAAATGCAACATTTATTTATACCCAAATACCCCCCAAAACAGCATCTTTTACAGATTTAGAGGAAATTTCGTGCCCCCCGGTTATAATTTCATGGTGAGCACAAATGAGCTGCGTAATGATGCTCGATTTTGTATTACGTTAACTGTAATTAACATTTTCAATAATGATCAGGACTTATTTTTGTGCCTTTTTTTCATTACTCACATTTTTTAAGCCATTATATTCGTTTTTCATGTCATTACAGATAACAAACAATACATTTTCTGCTGTTTGTTGAGAATTACAGAATCGCTAAGAGTAAAACTGAAAGTTATTTGTGAAGAAAAAAAAAACATTTTTTGCCTCTAAATGTTCCAGAGAGATACACAACGCCAAGAGTTTGATCTAAATGTGTATGGGTAATTTAGAAAGTTACAATATTTCTGCATTAGTTTAGGTTAGCTTCAGTTTTTTCGTTTTCTTTTCTCATCCCTTCTTAAATCTATTTTAAATTTCCCTCAAAGATGCATCAAACGAAATCCTCCCCCTTTTACTTCTATATCCATATGTCGGCACTGTACCTATACAAACGGCCAAATCATTTACACGAGGCGCCATTTTGGTTAAAAATGTTTCATTAAAAGGGTAGGGTAGATGTTCTAGAATGATTTTGCTGCATTTCGCTTGTTTTTCCACCATGACACATTCGCACACACCATGAAATCGCTGTCGAGCCCTCAAACACCCTGTATAAAAAGTATGTTCAAACGTTAATATTTTTGAGCAACTCAGAAGATAATGCACTCTCAGGCAGATAAAAGTAGGTTAACGATAAATGAGCAGTTTAATTGCTGTAAAGGACATTTTGTAAGAAGACAACGTATAAATTAAATTGGGTTCACAAGGTTCATCAAATTGTTTTGCAATTCTTTCTGCGTTTTACAAGAAAAGAGTACTAGCACTTTAAAGATAAAACTATTGACATTGAAAGTATGTGCATGCGGAAAATAAACATAATTTTGGGTATAAAAATTAAAGATCTTTATTCGCTGGCAAGGGCTATCTTCTTGCTGCAATTTAATTATTTGCATATATATACAGAAAGAGGGAATAAAAGAAAACGTAAGCAAATATCCAGAGAAGAGATGTTTGTACATGTTTCATAAATTAATTAAAAGACGTATTATTTGACTGAATTAAAAGTAATGTACTTACGCTATTTTAAGAGATAATTTGATATATTGAAAGACGGAATAGGAACGGATGCGATTTAAGTGGGCAGCATTCCCTTGCACTTAAGATTTCAATAGTGTAGAAATGGAAGACCACGCCTCCCAGCTAGTCTTTTCATCATGTCTGTTAAATGTCCTATGCATTTCTTTTCGTGTAAAGGTGCAATTCCTAAGTTTAGCATTAATTAATATTCACACCCACTTATAATAGAATTACTAAATGAATTATGTAAGTGTGAAATCTATACATTTATTTATTATGCATTTTCACTTGTTTATTAATATCAGTCTAATTATAAAACGAAAGTGTAAATATACGATGTAGAAATTGATTTATATATGCGTATAATTTAAATTTTTGAAAATGAATGTATATTTAAAACTTTTGGACGAAAGGCACATGTGTATATACAGAACACCTACAAATACTTTTACTTGCATCATATAATAAGATAGAGGCATCATTCTGGTCTAAAATATAAATCATTGAGATATAGTATAATTTAAATTACTACAAAATCATTTGGCGCGGAAATAAACTATGGTTGGAAATATGTCCCAAAACTAAGGAATGTACAAATGTATCTATTCGCATAAACTAATACCTAAATTATAAACTCTATATGTATATTAACACCGACATTTAATGTTTTACGTTTTTAACTCAATAAAAAGATAACTAAGAATAATTTTTACTATCTCAAAGAGCAGGAAATTTTATTTTAGTAACATTCAGATAATATTGTATTAATTAAGCGTGATTGTGTTTAGTTCATATTGTAGTCCTAAGACAGAAAACAATTAAGAAGAATGTCATTAAAGTTGCACTTACCGGTATAGCAGACGAATACCTCTCGGCACCTCGGTGCACAATATACACCGTGATGACAGTCGCAGCTGAGATATTTCCCTGGAGATATTTATAAATATTATTAACTTTACGCTTTTCCTATGTCTAAAGCAGGACAATGGATATTAGTTGTAATGAGTCTGCAATAAATGTTTTCTATAAAGCAAACAAAAAATAAACAAATGAACTACACTAGTATAAGGGGCATTAGCGGTATATTAATTATACGCAAAGATTTATAAGCTTCCAACGAATTTTTGAAATTTGTTCAACGATACTCTATGTAATCCTTGGTTCAGAACCCGACAACACCGAGGAGCTGGAGAGAAGCGAAGTTGTCCGTGCAACTCGCGAGATTCCAACTGCCGGATGGATGTGAAAACTGGAGGGAGTTAAAGGGAGAGGAGAGGTTACAACAGACGCAGCATCGCGACGCTTGGCGCAAACTCCGACGCCAACATCCCTCTCTTCTCTTCGCCCTTTCCATGCCAACCCTCTCCCAAAATCTATCCTTCTCTCCTTCTCATTCTCTCGCATACACTTCTGCAGCATCCTTTCTAGTATCCCGTCACTCTACCTGCTTACACGCTAAGGTTTAAATATGAGAGAGACCTAAGTTTCAACAGACCCTTTCCTGCTGCAATCTACACAACCTCGCATTGATGCTCTTTTGTCCAAAGCACGTACGGATTGAATGCCGCTTAAAAATAGCAGTTTCTAAAAGAAATCGACTGTTAAATTAAACTGTTATGTTAAAATTAAAGAGAGGTGTGCATAACATGAAATTGTTTAGGCATTATAAGAATAATCAAGTTACTTACGAGTGTAGGTCCATAAATTTCTGGCCTAACCATTTTCTAGATATAATAAAGGCATAAACTATATTCCAATTTTAAAATAGTTACCCTTTATTGCAATACCCTTCTCACATCTTTAAATTAACACTTCAATCCCCCCCCCAAGTAGTCAGAAGTCTTGTCTGCAAAATGGGCATAAACAGCATTCATCAATTCTTCGTCAAACTTAAATTTCCTTCCTCCAAGACCCTTCTTGAGTTTTGAGAAGAGGAAATAGTCACTGGAAGCTAGATTTGGGCTGTAGAGTGGATGGTCGATCTCCTAGAAGTCACATTTCTTCACACCTTCTTTTGCAACAAGAGCTGCATGCATAGGCGCGTTGTTGTGAAGAAGGCGCACACCCCACTCATCTTTCCTTCCCTTTTCTCTTTGATGAAAGTACGTGGTCTGTGTAGCAGGCCAGAATAGTACTCCCCATTTACTGTGATGTTCCTCTCCTTGAAGTCAATAAAGAGTATTCCTTCACAGTCCCAAAAGATTGTGCCCATGATCTCCTTATTTGGCTGAGTGACCTTGGCCTTTATAGGCGGTGCTTCGCCGGTTTACGCCACTCCACTGATTCTCTTTTGGACAAAGGATCATAGTAGACGACCATAGTTTCACCTCCTGTATCAATGGTTTGCATAACTTATCTCTCGTTGCCATAGCAGAGCTCCAAAAATGTCTGACAGCAGATGACTCATTGCTGCTTTTGAACTGAGGAAAGAAGCCTAGACACCCATTTTGCACTAACCTTATTCTTGTTTAAATAACTGTAATGATAAGTATTAATGATCTCCAGTGGGCAGACATTGTCATAAAATACTCTTGTCACACCTAGCGAGGGCTGATGCATGGAACCGATTCTTCAACTCTTGAATTTTATCATATCCTTTGGAGTTAATTGTTCCATTATGAAACAAAATAGTCCCTTCATAGTCCAAAAGACCGCAATGGTTAGCTCAAGCGGCAGCGTTTATTTAGGTTCAACCAACTAACCTGACAAATGTTTTTCGTGGTGTTCTTCGGCCCATCTTAAGAAAAGGCAAATTCCGGTTCAGTATTTCTCTGCCGAGAATTCACCTTCTATTTCGTCCTTTATAGTTATACCGTCTATCTGTGTTTGATATCATCGAGGCTGTCCTGACACAGGATTGATCATGCAGTTAGGTGTGCATGTTTACCCAAAGTGCACTCATAGTAATTAACTTCACCAAGACAATTGACCCGTATAAGTACCAGAAACGAAGGAGGGTAAATGTAGCGAAAAAAGATGACTACCAAAAGAACATTTATCTATTGAGTTATTGTTTTGAGCTTTTTTCCCAAGGAGAAGTATTGAGATATCACTCCAAGGGCTGTCTCTTGATGTCAAACTCGAATTGATGAATCCGTGTACAAGTACTCGCCCCTTTCAGCCATGAGCAAGCAACTCTTGAACAAATGTTTGTTCCTTGTTCCTTATGATCGCGGACCCACTTATCCTAACAGGTGGATAATTCTATTGACTCTTTCGATGGAGATATCACGTTTTTGTGCTGGTTTTCGCCCATCTTTCCGAATAAGGAAGTCGGCACTTTCCATTATTGCAGACGTGACTGCAGTGTGCGACCTTCGGAGTGTGGATTATTGTGATGGGCTGTTCGTTCATCAGCTGAGAGTGCTTTTATCCACCACTCTCAGATGGTTGGCGTCGATCTGATTATCCATCAAAAGAAATTAAACTGTTGCTGTTTATTCATAACGCACATTTCTTATAAAACCAATTTTAAAACTAATTACATCGCTACAAAAACAAAAACATTAATCCACGCGAATGAGATAATGTGCGGGGATTCAAAGATATCCATAAATCATTGTGTATCCATAAGTATTGTTCTAAGATAAACTTGTAATGGTATGCCTGATTTTTCAAATATCTCAGAATATCAACTCTGATCTTACATCAGTAGGATCCTTCGCTTGTGTCCGTTCTTATAGAATGAGGCTTCTGAACTGATCTCAAAACTTCATCTAGTTAGGATTCCGCGTTAAACCAAAGTTCTCTGATCAGACTTCTGATTAATGACAGACACACAAAACAGATTCTATTTTCTCGATGTTCCCAGCAAAAAATCATTCAGTTTACCATTTTGTCAAGAATTTAAATTTGCATATAAATGAATGCACTTAGAACTGTTTTCTAACATACAAACTACATCATACATTTGACACTCTAGCATGCTCATTTTTTTTACATACAACTGCAGCCTAATGCGAGAGTGGATATATTCTGTATGCCGCGCAAAACAAGAATGTCGCCTGGTCTCCAACAATGACTGGTGCTTGCAATAAAGTATCAAAACTTCATGTATTCTACGTCAGCTCACTTGTAGGCGGTGATAGCATATATTCAACATATATCCGAATCCTCCGCAGTATTTGATCAGATCCCATATTTTCCCTCTTTACATTGAGCTTCATTTATGTTTTCAATTAAAGACCGAAGGACAAATTTATGTCCGGTGTTAATAAAAGTACGCAAAAGTTACTACATAATCTACAAAATGAGGATGAATATAATTTAGCCTTGTTCATCATGTTGCATGCTTAGGTTGTTAATGCAGTACTGAATAGTTTTTGAGCATTTGCAGCTTTTATACCTCTCACACTCCTTTTGTCATCTAAAATATAATATTTTATATGAATACATGTGCATATTTATTGCAGTTGCTCTACCGGGAATCAGAAAGGTTTTTGTGGTGAATTCGAAGTAATGTATTGCGGTTGTACCTATGAAAAGATTTTTAAGCAATTTCTTCAAATCTCTATCGATCCTACTTTCTAGGCACCAAAATTGCAATAATTATATATGTATATATAATGTGTATATGTATGTATAAATGCATGTTTTTGTGTCTTTTCACGCTCTAGCGGTCGCAATTTTTGTTTTTTCTCAACGAAGTTTGGCATATAACGATCAATTAACAAAAACTCATAGAGTTCGTTAACTAGAATAACTGGGTGGTAGTTAACCAATAGCAAAAATTTAAAGCTAGTATGTAATTATTTTCACAGGAAACCTTGACATATTCTATTTAAATAAAATAAGAAAAATAGATTTTGAAAATCACTGAAATCATTCTATTTTGAGTAAAGTTTTACTCAAAGCCAAAATTTAAAAATATATTTGTTTTGTTTCCAATGAAACTCGGTATATACCATTTAAATGAAATAAGAAAAATAGTTCTTGAAAATCAGGGAAATCGGACCAATTGGAGTGGAGAATGGGGGGGTATACCTGAAAACAGAACTTTTGTAGTCGCCGATTAGCGTGGCCTGGGGAGGGATATGGCATACTGGGAATTGTTATTGTTAGTATTGGCAATTCCCACCAAGCGTTGGTGTCATATGGAAGAGTATGGGGTATATAGTCTGTGCATGCCATGGACAAATAATCGGAGTTACCGTTACAGACAGCGGCCGTCCTGCGGCTTCAGTACCGAACAACAGCGGAAAAAGCCGAATTCCACGGAAGGCTGGAGCGATACGGAGCGATGTACAAATCTTAACTGGTAGTGTATGTACTCTATCAACCTTAGTAGTGAAAATGTACAATGTACGCAGGCGGAGAGAGCACAACACAGAAGAACAAACAATCGCACGCCCTAAGTTAACTATGTAGTTTAAATGTTAATCATATTCAGTTTAGTTGTTATACAGCTAAGTGCAATTGAAAACGTTAAGCTAACAATATAATAAGTAAATAGAATAATATAAATAAGGTAAAAGAATATATATTTTAAGCCATGAAATTTAAGTTTTTTTAATTAAATACGTATATATATATATATATATATATATATCTGTAGTTAGCTTTACTTGTATTTTACTATATTGTAGAACGTAGGCTTTCATGGCCGGTGTCAATTACGTGAATTTAGTCTTCCGGGCTGTAAAGCCGTGGTCCAATGGGTTTCTTCTCCTTCAACAATCTTATTGTTTGTTGTTTTATGCATTACCCCGTTTCTACAACATTTTTTGTGAATAATTCCTACCTAAAGCAACTTTACATTAAACTAAACTACTAATACTAACAGCTCATCTATGCTCTAACCCTTCAGCAACTATTTGCTTCATTTTAAAATATTTTTGCACTAATTTACTGAACTGTTGATTCTACCTCTACCTCTACTAAAAACATGAAATTGTCCGTTACTGATACATCCTCCTTTGCTAAACCGGAAACAACGTTTTCGGGAAGAGTTGTCGGTTTTTCAGGATGTCTGCTAATGTTTTCACTATTCTTCTCTTCTTCTTATTACTTGTGTTATTTTTGTCATGTCTATTTCATAAAGTTCTCATATTATTGGATTAAATCCTCTGCAACAGTTTCATTGTCTTCTTAACTCAATTCTCACAAATCTCTGTGGTTCGTGTTCTTCATTCATGTTACATTGCTGCCTTATTAGGGTTTTACATTCTTCTAATGATACTCTAGAAACATATCTGTCATTTCTCCTCAAGTTTGCAATAATATTAATTTATTATTATATCTCACATCATCCTTCCCAACGCCTTGGTGTCTCTGTAGCAAAAAAAAAAAAAAAAAAAAAAAAAAAAAAAAAAAAAAAAAAAAAAAAACGGGCGTTTAACACCATTCATTCATTCATACATACATTCATTCATTCATTCTTTCTTCATGGACGACCTCATGTGATCTAGGATATTCGTACATTGCATGCTCAGATGTATCGTATGTCTCACATATTGCACAATTATCACTCTCCATTTTTCCAATTTTCTCAAAATATGATTTCTATTGATGTCCTTTTACATTATGTAAAATTTCTTTTGGTGGATTTATGTATATTAGTTGTAGTCTTTCTTTTACATTTGGGAAAAGGCTCGTACTCTGTTCTTCAGTCAGTACAAAGCACCTCTCATTCTTACTATTAAATCAATTGGTCATTATAATCAACAGATTAATGTTGTGTACACATTGTACCTGTATTAGCACCACTTTCGCCTGTGACTATCTAAGCAATCGTTTTACTTGAAGCTATTGTACCTGTATTAACACCACTTTCGTCTGTGACTATCTAAGCAATCGTTTTACTTGAATCTATCTTATCTCAAATGCCCATACACTTGCAGCGTATCCTGTAATTTCCTGTCGTGAAACTGTCATATATTGTCACAGCTCCTGCTTCCACTCTCCTAAAATATAATTCTGTTACTTAGTTAATGAACTGAGGGTCGGACTGGGGATGTAGCAGCAACACTCGTCTAACAAAATCTTAATCACTATAAACAGGATAAAATTAAGGAAATATCGCAACTAAGTATGCATTGAAAACACTAACATTATTTAACAATGGAAAAGCTGTTTTTATAATCAGTAATTGTCACTTATCTATAATGGATGCTAACCAAGATGTCTATCGCAGGAACAGACGGCGATACATCCTATGTCCTTAAGCTGCCACACTGCACTCTCAATATCCGTTAAGGGACTCTAATCTAATTCTTATGTTGCGCATGCGAAAACTTTCATTTTGCCTGCGTAATCTTTTCAACCGTCACTACTACTTCTTTACGAACTCAATGCTACAATACATTTCTCCACATTGTCAATGTTACAATGTTTTATTAGCATTTAAATCTACACTAAGTTTTCTCAGTCCTATAGAGGTTAATTTTAACATTATTTTTTCAGCTTTGTATCTAATTTTTTCTATGTGCCCTTCAAAATTTAGTCTTTTGTGCAATTGTGCACCCAAATATTTGATTTCTTTTTGTCTTTTTATACTACATCATTTTATTTGAATTATAGGACCCATTTTAAAATTTCCTTTAACTATCATGTATGCCGATTTGACCGGTGCAATCTCTAATTTGACTTCTTTACATCATGCCTCCAATTTCTGAATTACCACTATTACTTCCTACTTTCACCTCAACGAGAATCCAGTCGTTAACATAAGCTATAACTTCTGTTGTTGCCATCATATTGCATATTTCTTAGATATGAAAGGAAAATATAGCTTTAACTGCTGCCTATTATTACAAGAAATGCAATGGTTATTCTTTGGGTAACATCTCCATAAGTACCCAAGAATGGCCAAACTCATCCGATAATTTCTGTAATGGAAAATAATAGAATAAAATACATTGCTTTATGTATGATAACATACAATTAGTAAAATAATAATTTGTCCTTTTTTGATATGAAAAACAATACAAATAAGTTATATGACATTTTTTATTCTTTGCTTTCCTTTTAAGTTTTTTTTTTCAATTATTAAGAAAATGTGTTTTAAAAGGGCTCGACGTGATATCTTTACGAGTTTCTTTGCTTTGATATAAAAGCTCCTTTATTGTCATCTATCACGCGAGTAAATATATAAACTTTCTTCCAGTAGAAAGTATCAACATTTTTTTTAGTTATATAACTTGATAAAGTTATATTAATTACATAATATCTATTTTATATTACATTTAAATATTTTAATAAAACATTTGCAGATATTTCTATGTGCGTAAAGTTTAAATACCAGTTCATTTCATTTTGTGTTACATTATCTAATGACCGATTATAGTAGCGAAATTCATGCTCATCAATAGCGACAAATGACGTTAATGATCGGCAACACTTGGTAATTCTTTCAGTGACTGTCTTCACTCGTTATTGTAGTAAAGTTTGCGACTCAAGAGATGTACATTTAAACATGTATAGTAATTTATATCTGGAAGTTTTTCTTTCTTACTAGCTGTGTGTAGGGCATTGGTAAGTTGGAAATGAAGAATCAGACTCTCATCCGATTCTATGTACCCCGCTAAGTTTTCTCTACTTCGTGAGATTAATTTCTTAAGAGAGACTCGTAATGCTGTGCGAGTATTATGACTACCAGTGTTGGTGATTAACTAGAACGTGC
Source organism: Metallyticus violacea (assembly GCA_030762175.1). NCBI lineage: Eukaryota > Metazoa > Arthropoda > Insecta > Mantodea > Metallyticidae > Metallyticus > Metallyticus violacea. The sequence goes on along the minus strand of CM060833.1, from coordinate 131,048,307 downwards.
GTTGTAAGTACTCGTAGCATATCTCTAGTAGAGAAACCTTAGGGAGATGAGAGAGGTTAGTGGTTCCGTACTTGGAGTACACGGTAGCTCAGTTTGTAGAGCGTCAGCACGGAAGGCTGAAGAACCATGTTTTTTCCATCTATAGTGACGCTATAGATATATTTTAAATTTAAACAATGCAACATTATAGGAATAACATAAAACATGCAATATGTAAAAACAAATATCGGACTTCTGAAATATAATTTACCTTTGATAAACGGGGCAGATAAATTATTATTTCATTGCAATCAAATTTATTGTTATATGTACATAAAGTTACGAGCAGAATAAAATATTTTCCATCATATCCTTGTATTTCAAATCATGACATAAGTGAAAAAAGTAAAATATTTTAGACTTTTATCAAATTTATGATATCGGTTCATTATCCGGAACATAATCATTTGCTTTACCTCCAATTGTTTGCTTTCATTGGAAAATATAATCAGTTGCTTTAATAATCTATCAGTTGGATTATTTGGCCGTTACGACCAAGACCTCCAAGCGAAACCAACTGAGACTGTGCGATATAGCCTTGAAACGCTTATCTGATACAATGAAGATGCTATGAGCATGTTATTCTTATCATTTTGTAAGCTTGAAATTACAACAGTATGTGTTCGTACATGTAATTAAGTTACTTTCCATTTGAAAGAACAATGTTTTTTTTTTCATCCAAATTGACCATTTATCATTATTAGATAAAATAATCTTAAACATTAAATAATCTTATTGATTTCAGAATAATCAAACAATTGGATGAAACAAAATAATCAAATAATGGATTAATTTCCCTTGAATATCTCATCGCTACTCTAAAAAGGCATTTTGTTGTTAAGCCTAATATAACACACAACAGTGCTATATTTTTAGCATACAATTTTTGTTATTAGCAAAGTCAATATATAATTATCTTTTAATTGTAAAGTTATTCAAACTATTACCGATTTTGAGTACTTTCTAAGAAGTACTACTATTTATACATTTAAATGTGTAACACATAATTTGATTATTCAAATTAAATTGAAGCTAATTCTCGTTCTATGTAGTGGGATTTTTTTCACAAATTGCAAAATGAGCAGATATCACTTTTATTCTGAGTATTTTAAAATAACAATCTAGATTTTTACTATTAATCAAGCTTATAACATTCGTATTTTAAAAGCCTCGGACTTCTAAACAGAATCGGATTGAACTCAAATTATTTTACCGATCAAACTTCATAACCTTCACAAATACCACAATAATATACAGATGACTAATTTTAGCTTGCGTCCACAGCTAAACACAGGTACGCAGGGCCTCAGTAGCGCCAATTGCCGGAAAAATTCCCTTACTATTTGTACACCATACTTGAGTAAATATGTAAAATAGCATGCTTATAACATTATTTTTATTTCCTTGTTGTTAGAAGTGATATCGGTCTGGAGTAACACATTTCTGCTATCTTAACGAAACTGCATTGACTCCCAACAGCTGTGTTTCTGCATTTCTTCCAATTACTGCTTGATATTTTCATGAATTTCTTCTATTTTATGAGGGATATTTCTTATTTTTCTGATCTAGTGGTTACATTTTAATACAGCTAATACACTGAAATTAATAATACTGGCGTACAATAACCTGTAATAACACAAAGACTTGAGTTATGTGGATCTCTTAACTTAGTACTGCGTAATGGTAATAATAATTATAATAGTGTTACAAATGTGAAAGTAATGCTTGCACTACTAATAGCAAACTGCGACTGTTTTCATGCAACCATCAGGTCGGAGGCTCTCTGTTGACATTAAGCTGAGGACGTAACTTTCTCTTTTTTTGATTGTAAAACATTCCTTTATTGCTACCTAAATTCTGGTTTTAAATTAGGAGGGAGTAAAACCAAATGTGACCGAAGAAAGGTAACCTTCCAAAAGGGGAGGGAAATAATTAAAACATATTGTAATTTATTTAGCATTAATCAAGAAATATAATTAATATCCAAATATAACATTGGCGTTAGAACAATGAATCTAGTGTAATGATGCACTAAGCAATATAACTTTCAAACATGAAACTTAAAATTAGTGCTTCATATATATAATGCAATTTTTGGTTTTTAATAAATTCAATCAATTAACAGGCTAATACTCTTTGTAGCATTTAGGTTTAGCCAAAATTAAAACACTTCTAATGCTACCCTGAAATTGCAAGAAATTCAAAATGGCTTCGCAACACAAGTTCATATTGCATAAAAAAACCACCACGGGTGGCCGAGGTCGTTTAGGCGCAGACTCGTGTGCGGGAGGTCTGGGGTTCGAATCTCACCAGGACTGTCCTCCCTGACTGGGGTTTTTTCCAGGTTTGCCTCAGTGCTCATAACTGGCAAATGCCTGGGAGGTACCCTAAACTTAGGCCTGGAACGTTTCCTTCCTTAAAAAAAATCTTTTCTCAATATATCATTTCATCTCGTGTATCATTAGTGTCACCGCCTGTGGTGCCTTAGTAGTAAAAACGGGCGTTAAACACTACTAAAAATTGCATAAAAAACAAGGAACTTAAAACAAACATTAACTATAGAATAAATAAATGTTACCAAACCTCCTGATACCTACGCATTGAGTGGGGCTAGCCGAGAAGGTTTCATTTCTAACCAATTTAGAAACTTAGCCAAGAGAGGTTATTGAATACCGAAATGATCTCATTGCGAGCAACGACCACACCAGAAAGATTAAGTTACATTGTTCTAGAAATTTCTTGTTATTTGTCTCAACAAATTAGAGCAAATAACGGTAACGAAGTAGACAGGGACGGAAAGCATAAGTGAAATATATCAGGCTCAACAGGAATAAGTGCAAAAACAACACGGAGCAAAAGTTGTTTTTCACATTAAAGTTTGTTAAATAAAATGCGTTTATTGTCTACTTATATTGCTTACACTGACCATTTATGAGAAAACAAGCTTAAAACTTATAAACTTCATAACTTTTTCCTCAGGTGGCATAGTATTAAGTAATGTTAACATCAGCAATTCGGTCAACAATCGTCAATGTCACCAACTTTAATACGCTAATGTTTAGTGCGTGTTTTATCTAAACTATAAATTCAAACTATTAATGCGTATAATAGCAGTAAACAATTGTTATGTTTAAAGTGGGTCTCTATTCAAATTTTTCGTGTTCATTTGCGGTATGTGTTGCAGGTAGGTCATCCTGTGGGGCTTCTACTATTCTTATATTTTCAAGAAGCTTGTATTGATTTTAGTTTCATTGCGTCATTAACAAAACTGCATAAACAAAATCCATATAAAACATTCTTATGTAAGCAGTGGATTAATAATGAGTCAAATGGTACGCCTAATGGCAGATTGATGTCTGGCAGGCATGTTGTAAACAGGTGCTTACCAGTGCATAAAATATGCAATAGCCTTGTTTTCAATAGTTAAGATGGATATGATTTACGAGGGTAGGTCCATAAGTTTTCGGTCTCCCCGATAAGCATTATCGCCTTCACAAAACCTTTGTTTGGTGTTATATCTTATCTATTAATTATATAATTGCAGGTGTAACTTCCGCTCCACTGTGTTCAGTTGTTCAGATATACTTGCATAAAGAAGGCTATGTGTAGAAGATTGTGACATGTTCAAAATGGAGCATCGAGCTGTTATTAAGTTCTTCACAAAAGAAGGACATACTCCAAATGAAATTAAACAGTAATTGGACGGTGTATATCGGGAAGCATCTCCCTCATATTCCACCTTAAAGAATGGGCCAAAGTTTTTCGAATGGGTGGAGAAAGAATTGAAGACGAAGAGCGTGCAAGTCAGTCATTGGAGGTGCTTACTCCTGGAAACATCGCTCTTGTGAAAGGAGAAATTATGGAAGACCGGCGGCTCAAATTTATAGAAATAGCAGCAATGATGGGCATATATAAAACAATAGTCCTTCGAATTATTTATGAATATTTAAACATGAATAATGTTAGTGCAAGATGGGTGCCTAGACTCCTTTCCTTAGTCCAAAAGCAACAACGAGTCATCTACTGTCAGACATTTTTGGAGCTCTGCCGTAGCAACGAGAGAGAAGTTCTGCAAACCATTGTTACAAGAGATGAAACTAGAGTCCTCTACTATGATCCCTTGTCTAAAAGAGAATCAACGGAGTGGCGTAAACCTGATGAAGCACTGCCTCTAAAGGCCAAGGTCACTCAATCAACCAATAAGAACATGGCTACAATATTTTGAGACTATGAATGAATACTCTTCATTGACTTCAAGGAGAGGAACACCACATTAAATGGGGAGTACCCTGCTGGCCTACTTCACAGACTACATCCTTCCATCATAGAGAAAAGGCGAGGAAAGCTGAGTGGTAGCGAGCGCCTTGTTCACGACAACGCGCCTGTGCACACAGTTCTTGTTGCAAAGGAAGCGTGAGGAAAGGTGGCTTCAAGGAGTTACACCATCCACCTTAGAGCCCAGATCTAGCTGCCAGTGACTATTTACTCTGAAATATAGTTTTTGTCTTCATCAGACCTATAAAATGATTAGACCGGAAATTTATGAAACTACCCTCGTATCTTTATTTCCAAAGGAGTATCTCTCTTAGAGATACACGTGAAAAGTATCGTTTGTAGCAATACCAAAATTCTAGCACTTACATAAAGTAAAGCACTAGATTAAAAGTTGTTCTGTATCTATATTTTCCTCAGAGACATTCAGTGATATAAGTTATCACTAGCGAGAAACAATTCCTTCTTGAACAAGATATCGGCCTATAGTTGACGGGAGTATTGCACATGACGGCAGAGCAAGGGGATCAGAACCGATTTCCGTACAGTCTTGTCATAGCGACAGTGAACAGCTGTGCAACGTTCAGAGTCATCTGGTTGAAGCTTGGGCCACCTCGCATCCATGAAAGGAGAGATTTCATGCTCAGTTATCACCAAAACGTATGGTGGTATTTAAAAAATGTAGTCACTTTTTAAACTGTCTATTTCTGGAAGTTCCCATGGCAGTTGTTATGACACTCAACTGACTTGTTTCAGCACGCGCTGCACTCAATAGCTAATACAGACCAAAATGTCTTGGTACTTTAGATAATACTAAAGGGAACAAGGCTATTAACTATCAATTTAAGGATATAACTTAGGGGAAAAAAACGATATTAACGATTGATGCCATCATTGTAGCGATTCTATTTCATACGCCTTAACTGTGAAAGACTTTTTTGGTTGCCTGAAATATCGAATGTGTCATGTGTTTTTTTAAGTCTTTCTTACTTTTATGACTTTTTTTTTTCAAATACGTTGCATGTACTACTCAAACTTCTGTATGGTATATATATATATATATATATATACACAGAGTGAATCACTTAAAAGTACAGTCTCGAATATTTGTGAAATGAAAGTTGTTATAGATAACCTGTTTTCATCTAAATTGAATTGAACTGAATTGAATGTATTTCCATTTATTAATACAAAAAGTTTCCACGTACTCTTTTACAGTCACTCAGTCATACAAGAAAAGACAACGGTAGTCACTCTAGTAAATTTTTCCGAGTTACTGTGTAACCAAGTGGCCCGAATAGTTTCAACCTTGTGACTACTCAACTATCAGGGAACTCACATCTACAAAATTAACTCAATCAAAACCCAACTTAAATTCTGTTTCTACTCAATTTGGTTCCTCATTTCTTACTTCTTTTCTTCAACCATTTTCTTTACAGCTTACCTATATAATTCCCAAACTCCAAACATTTCTGCCTTGTTTTCATGTTCACCATGTTCATTTATATAGATCATATTACTATTAAAAATTATTAGAAAGTGTATTTCTAGCATATAGTAGCTACTTTTCAAAAGAAAATTATTCCTATTGACTTCAAGAAAATAACACTAGAAGGTATTAAAATGTCAATGGATATTTGCACCATTCTTGGCCAGTAGTTACAAGATATCGAGTTATGTAGGGCTGAAACTGTCAGAACCTATGTAGATAATTCCAACAATCAGTCATTAAGCAAAAAGTAACACGCTACCCCAATTGTTAGGCAAAAACAATGCATGTTTTTTTGCCTTTTGTCTATAATTTAAGTACTTTTTTCAACAATATGGTGTAGTTTATTTTGAATGTATCTAAATTTCGAGCCCTAGCAATATAAATCAATGAAAGAGCTGACAACCACATTTGCTGGTTAGATAAAGGCTAGAAATTTACGGCACATAAATTTAATGAATTCACATAAAGAAGAAGAAGAATGACGGTCGCGATATTCAGAACTGTGCGGTATATTTCCCACCTGTTATCTAAGCATTAGGCGGAGCAGACAACTCTAAAAGTTTCATATGACTAGGGCTGGGCATTTTATACACATCCAGGATAAACTGCAATATACTGTTGATGATTTTCATAAATTGCATACAAAATACGAACAGACGTGCACTTTTTAATCCTAACAATCGGGGTTATGTATTACTTTTGGCCTAGTCATCATGGGAATTGTCTAACAAGGGCCTGAAAATCAGAACCGTACATACTACCATATCTCTGAATCTATTTGGCGTAGTAGCGTGCAACAAACCCAATTGACAGTCTAATCTCATGTAGCTTTAATTCATTGATGTTTATAGCCATTGTTCCATTTGAAAAAATGTAACTTCATGTATAAATAGCACCTTTCCTTTCAGATATATTCATTGTAAGTTACATTGCATTTACCTTATAATTCGCATCTCTCCGGCCGACTACAGCGTGTTGCAGTAGATCACGTTTCGCTTTGGAGGTCAATAGAACGTGGAGTGTCACAAGGGTCAATGTTGCGGCCAATATTATTTTCTATCTAAATGAATGATGTAACTAAAACATTAAGTATTGCAGATACTACATATGTGCAGACAACTAAAAATGTATACGCACTCACAACAAGATTTACCCATCAACTCTTTATCGATCTTGGTGGTGTGGTGGTTACCATATTTGCCTCCTAAATCCAAGATCGCGGGTTCAATCCCGGCCAGGATCGATGGATTTTGAGCGTAAAAATCCTAAGTATGGCTTCCTTCGGAAGGGCAGTAAAGTCGTGGGTCCCATGTCGTAGATTTACGGCACGATAAAGAACCTCAAGCCTGAAAGAAGAGGCCTCTCGGCAAAATTTGTCAGCCGTAAATTGAATGAGACGCGGATGTTAAAAAGCGTCCTTAAATAAACCGAATAAAAAAAACTGATCAATTTCATGGCTGAACTAAACGAAAACCTAAACTCAGTATCAACATGGTCTAAACATAAATTCGATAAAATTGCAGATAATCATAATAGGCATAATCGCCTATTAAACAGAATTAATGTAACAGTACTCATAAACTGTTTGTAAAAAAATCACAGTTTTTGACATAAAATTAAAAGAACAAGAACAAGTAGAAGTAGAAGCTAGTAAAGAACATTTTCTGTGCTCCATTTATTGAAACGGCTTAATTTTTTCTCACATTCAATGTTAAAAAACAAACAAAAACCATGTATCAACATTGATCATGCCACATTTCGGTGACTACGACATTCTGTTAACTGACATCACAACTAACCTTGGACTAACGTGTTCGCTATGTATGCAACCTACGTAAATCATATATCATTCCTTCGACTTCGACTTCGGATGCTAAAAGGAAGTTACACTCCCTTATTCTTCTACGTCGAATTCTATGTACCTCAACTCCGCACTCTTTCGACCCATTTTCATTCCTTATCTTCTCATCATAAATTAAACACCCGATCGAATACACATTCCATTCTCTGCTGTCTCACATCAAGGATTGAGGTCATAACAACAATTTAGAATATTACTCGATGTTAATTTATTTGGAGAATGCAGTATTTAACAAGCCCAAAATTTAATGTCATTAACTTATTTATTTGTGTTGTATATATTGTAATCATAATTGTTCCTAATGAAATGGAAAGAGGACCTTACGGTCTTAATATAAGTTAAGATTGTCTTAATTTTGCCAGATAAAGTAAATGTATATATTGTTATTTATGCTGGTAATTATAGCGGATTCACTCTCTGTGTTTATGCATATATGTTCGTAAGTTCGAATATTCTATTGAATTCAAGAAATAACATGACATTTAAAACTACCTACTTAAAACATTATCTCATATTTCGCTCTAAACTTTACCGCGTCTTATTCAAAGCCGAACTTCCTAATTTAACAATGTTTCACAGATCAATAAATGCAATAAATATGCATAGAATGTAGTTTAATCATTTAGTAAGTAATATTAGGTTTTCATTTAAGGCCGCCCTTTATCATAATTCGTCATTAGACTCCCATTAAATTCAGGGAGTGAAACAGCCGATAAATTTTGCTCACAGGCCAGTTTCTTCAAACTTGTAATAATTTACGATGTAATTTTTATAGCTCAGCGTCTTTGAAACATACCGTAAAATATTTTTTCTCAGGTATATCTTCAAAATGAAATCTACAAATTTAAACTTTTTGTGTGCAACGTCATCTTCTTGTTTTATGACTACATTTTAAAATGTTCTCGACTGTCCCATTGCCTTTCTTTCCGTTTAATAATTCTTAATTTTTATAACTACTATTATCTTTATTTCGTGCAATGCTTAATGACTTTGTTCAGTTAATAATATGAAATATGAAAATTAAAATTTAAAAAGTTAAAATAGGTACATAATTAAGACAATGTTACATTGAGTTCTACTGAATGAGCAATGCTTGACGCAACTACCGGCCGGTAGCGCTATGTCGGCGGAGGCGGGGATTATATTTCTCGTCCGCTGCGCGGTCTTCAGTGCGAGTTAGAATCTTGCTTAAGTAGCACGTGTTTGTTAGGTGACACAACACAGTGTGTTGAGTGAAAGTGTATCAAATGAAATGGGGCAATACAAGTATTCTATTCCCCAAAGAGATTCTCATTAGGAAATTCATGACGTCTCCTTGCTTAATATACGTGAGTAATTTACTTTTATTTTTAAGTGTTTATGTTATCTTACGTGACAAACCGTACTACATGTACCGCGAACTTCCTGTCACATGTACCGCGAACTTCCTGTCACCTGCACCGCCGATACAGCAGCCAGCCTCGCTGGTGGCCGCACGCTGCGAAACCGGTTGCTTGAAGGATCGTTCACCCCGCATATTCCCTTACAGTGTAAGATTTATATGTAAACGAATTCACTGTTTTAATTCATGCCTTTTTTCATTACTTTGTTTTATAGATATGAGATTATTCAGTTCCTGTTAGTTCTGTTCCGGGGAGTGTGCTACTGAAAGATGTATAAAAATAAGGTTACAGCACAGTGCATTTACATGGAAAGATGTAACAAAACCAACATGTATACAAAAAAAATGAACTATTCAAATCTTGCTGATAAAAAATACGATATTCCAGATTACTTGACATTCTTCTTCATAGGCGATCAGAGTGACATCTACCCAAATAGAATTAAATACTCAGATCATTTTTTTTTTAAATAGCCGTCACTTACTCGTCTTTGAGGGCAGATATTTTTGTTTTATCTGGTAGCTTTAATTTTACTTGGTTTTGCAAACTAATTATAAAAATATACACATTCATTCAGAAACTACAATCTAGTTGGTATCCACTTGAGTCAATAATCCTACGCCATGTATCGTCTATCTTATTCTGGCTTTTAGTATTTGTTAAGTTTACGTTTTTTTTGGTTTCTCTTTTCTTCCACTTCTTCAGCATTTTCTCGGGGATTTCCAACTATATCTGTTTTTCTTTATTTTACCATTATTCTTTTATGTCTTCATTAGGTGTAAAACGCTTTTAAATCTTATTTCGTTTAATGTAGTTAATTCGTCCATCTGCATTCATTATTCTTCTAATTTTTAATTGATCAAGACTTGAAATTCTTGCCCTTTCTTTGCTTTCACATTCATATATTTTTCATTTATAATCGACATTTCGCTTCCATATCTTAGTACAAATAGTTCTAAACCTGTCACAGTCTTTTCTGTATCTTTCCATGTATACATATCCTACAATATTGAAATAAGGTTGATTCAGTTTTGTTGCTCTGTTCAATTGTTTTGTTTTGATTATGCTTTTTTTTTCCCCCTCTCTCATAATCTTAGTTTTCAAGTATTTAGCTTGATTTACTCGGTTAATTGTTATTCAATATTAATATATCTTTTGTTTTTCTGTTAATTGTCAAATATTTGGTTCTCTTATCATTTATTATAAGCCCACATAACTTACAGTGCTTCCTTAATCTTGTCACCATAAATTCTAAATTAAAATTATCTTGGGAAATAATTCCTTGATTATCCGAAAATTTTAAAGTAAATTAAATTTAATTAACTTTCCACTTCCATTCTGTGACAGATTTCGTTCCATTTCCACAAAACTTCTTCATTTTTATAAACAATTTCATTATAATGTTTTATTTTCTTATTAATAGTTCTTACATTTCATGTAGATATTCGTGGTCATTTTCCCTTTCTTAGTTCTTTTATGGTTAAATTCATCCTCCTCTGTTACCTTTATGTTTATCAGTGTCTTTACATTAAGCGGGGAGCTGGCGCCCTGTATCAACACCCAACCTCTAGGACCAGCTAGCAGTGCCTGTTGTTCCTCGAAAGGTATTTTATTTCCTTCTTATCACTTCTATCCGGGAAACTTCCCTGACGAAATTTTCTTTAGAAGTTTTAATTATGCATATACATAATGCATAATATTTCCAGTTTCTAAGTTTACTCTTTTAATTACAGGAAAGTGATGATTAACTCTTTAGAATAAAATTTGAAAAATGTCTGTACGTATTAGTAGGAACCAAACAATGTTTTGCGGTTGAAAAGGTTTTGATAAAACAAGTATTTCATCTGTTAGGACTTCTTTAATGTTTTTCTCAAAATCCTAATATTAAAAATTGATACTGGAGCAGCATTTATACAGTAAAATTAATTTTCTGGAGTAAAGATCAAGTATCATACATGAAGGTTACTTGCGTTATGAACATTATGCATATATTCTCCTATACACATGCGTGCTTGCATGTTTGCTTAAACCGAAGCAGTGTTTTGTTACGGCAATCCGATGTAACCCCGGTACATGTGTGGCGTAACAAGACAAACATTCCTCTGTTTAACTAAGGAGGAAGCTCTGGCAGTGGCGTTATCATTACCAAGCATAGGCAATATATCGCGAAGAAAGTCGCCCTTTTATCGCATTCCACTTTAAAACGATAAATATACAATGGGATCGTTATTTATTTTTATTTATTATTTTCATAATGATAAACGTGTATCAGTATGTTAAAAAAATCTTTGTGCACCGTATTTCCTGCAGAATCTCTCCCGCTGCCTGGTGCTATGAGCAGTTATACTCTTCGCAGTGAAAAATAAGATATACATAAAATATATCTACAATAAATTCCTTAATGTGTATCATTCTTTTAATTATTATATACAAATTTCTAACATTTTATCCTTATTAAACGATTAAAAATCACATTTTGTAAAATATTTAATGTCTGTTTTCATGAAACTGTTTTAGAATATTCTATCTGAAGCTCATATAGTCTATGATCCCGTTTTAGCGTTAGATAAGTCATAAAATGTGCATAGCCCGATTCAATTGCTAAAATTAAAATTCACTCAAAAGCAAAGCGTAAAAACTGGCTACACTGTAGTCAATACTTGAAAAAATAAGTGCATAGCGTAAAATATTAAACTTAATTTTTATTTATTTTTTATTTTTCTGGTTAACATATATGCTTACTATTTTGTATGGTATAGTATCATTTAACATATATGATATTCTCAATTTAAAGTAAAGTAATAAGGAAATTATTAAAAACACAAGATCATTGGCAGTTTTTGTTATAGAGATATTATTTTTTTTAATGAAAATATGTGTTATCGATGTGGCTGCTTAAATCAGAGTCGACCATGGGGTCTACTGGTAATATATTCACTTCGTATATCCAAGATCGCGGAGTCAAATTAATTTTTAGGGTGTATAATCATAAGTATGGGGCATTCTTCGGAAAGAAAATAAAGTCCTTGGTTCCGTGTCGTAGACTTACGGCACATAAAAGAACCTACAGCCTGAAAGAAGACACCTATGAGCAAAATGTATAGGCCGTTTCATGCCCTAAATTGAATAGAAAGCTAATGACTAGAATCGTTAAATATCGTCTTTATATTAAACAAACAAATAAATAAATAAAATCTACCTAAGTCAGTTATTTGCAAATTAAATTTAATACAGCAACGAAACGTTTAATGTAAAAAATCAACAAGGTATGAGAAAATAAATTGTTCATAATGTTATGATTCATTCAATATTATTTTATCAAACGATCCAACTCAATTACACATATTAACGTGTTCAGTATCATATTGTTAACTTTCTGACACATGCATAGTTAACTCATTAGGCGATGTGTTACTGAGTATATCAAGCGATTCTATTTTCATGAAATGCTATTATTCTGAGGAAGCTATATATTTTCTTGTTTCCTTATAGTTTTCTTCTTATAGGGTCACTGGTGCCAGCATCTGAAAACCGCCACAGGTGGCCGAGGTCGTTAAGGCGCGGACTCGTGAGCGGGAGGTCTGGGGTTTGAATCCCTCCAGGACAATCCTCCCCGACTGAATTTTTTCCAGGTTTTCCTCAGTCCTCATATCTGGCAAATGCCGGGGAGGTACCCTAAACCCTAAACTTAGGCCTGGAAGTTTCCATCCTTAAAAAAACAATCCTTTCCCAATATATCATTTCATCTCATGTATCACCAGTATTCACCGTCTGTGGTGCGTTAAACACCATTCAAACAAAATATGAAAAACTGACGCAGGTGGCCGAGGTCTTTAAGGCGTGGGCTCGTTGATTTGGTTTATTTACGAATACTCTTTAACATCTCAGGCCATCAGCGTTCCATTCAATTCAGGTCGTGAAACGGCCGATAAATTTTGCTCAGAGGTCTCTTCTTTCAGGCTTCAGGTTCTTTTACATGCAGTAAGTCGACTCACGGCTTATGGACTCGTTAGCGAGATGTGTGATCTTCGATACCCGCAAGGACCATCCTACCTGACATGTTTTCCAGGTTTTCCTCATTCCTCATAAATGGCAAATACCAGGGAGGTACCCTATGTCTGAAACGCTTCCTTCTTTCGCAGTTCATCAACTTTTATTTCATGTATCATCAGTACCCACCACATGTGATGCCTCAGAAGTGAAAAGCAGACATAAAACAGTATTTAAAAAATCTGAAAAAGAAGTTTACTCCTATATTTAAATGTTACAGAAGCATCAGCAATATTTAAAAGGTACGAGTTTGATGTTAATTCACGCTAAACACGACCCCTCGTCCTTCTACGTATTTGATTCTGTGGCCCCGATAGGTATTGAAGTTTGTTGAGCTTTATTGCTCTCTATTCCTGTAAGATAAACACGGTGAAATTTCCTCTGCCTTTTTCATTTTTAACGTGGTAACAAATTTTGCGCATGCACAGTTGTTCGGAATGACTTAAATCTTTATATTTCAACTGATTGATTGATTCGGTTTATTTACGGACGCTCTTTAACATATCAAGTCATCAGCGTCCCATTCAATTCATGGTGTGAAACGGCCGACAAATTTTGCTCAGAGGCCTCTTCTTTCAGGCTTGAGGTTCTTTTTCGTGTCGTAAATGTACGACACGGGACTCACGGCTTCCCTTCAGAAGGAAGTCATACTTTGGATTTTTACGCCCGAAAAAAATCCATCGATCCTGGCCGGGTTTGAACCCGCGATCTTGGGTTTAGAAGGCAAGTATGGTTACCACTACACTACCAGGACCGACAATATTTCAACTGAAATTTCCATATAAAGGTGGAGTAAGCATTTTAAGAGGGTTTGCGAATGGGTAGACTTAAGGCTATGAAACCGTTCGTATCTTATTCTAAATGTGTTATTTTATTGTTTTTTTCCCCCTTTATTTGACTCATATTGATGACTCTTTCAATCGAATAATTACATAATTTTTAAAACAGTGTGAAAACATTTATTCGGGTAAATAAACCATGTACGGACTAAAAAAAAAAAAATAATGTTCCTTTTTATGACAGCTTCAGGTAGTTAAACTACAAGGGCATGTCTCATTTGTTGCATTGTATGCTCTCAAAAAGTGGAATTATCTTAGTATCTAAATATAGTTTTATCAAGAATAATATTAACATTTTTCTCCTAAAATTATGATCTAGAACCTGTGAATTAGCATATTAAGTTTCAATTCATCCTATGTTTATTTACGCAATGAACAAAAAAGTGTCTACCACAGGCTATTCATATTATGCCATCGGTTAGCCATAGCACTTTCAACAGAACTGCTTAAAATCTCACCCGTAGGCTAGGCTTAAGTATAACTATAAAATATATATTTTAGGTTTACGAATAGCTATTTGAGTTATATTCTGTTACATTCTTGTTCTTTTCTGTATCATCATATGTGAAATTTCTTTTAGTTACTAATTTGTTCATGTGCTTTAATGAGTGCATTTAGAAAGGTGGCGTGTACACCCAGAGTGTCAGTGATTCCTTTTCTAAAGTTTACATTTTAATCTCTTGCTATTTCAGAGGAAAAATGCTTTAAACTTTTGCTAACTCGTGTTTTATGTTCAAGAAAAATTATTCTAAGGCACAGGACAAGAGTAGAAGATAGTTATTCGTAGTGTTCCAACTTTAATTCAGATATATTCCAGGCTTGTAACAAGGGCTCTCTGGAAAAATTATAAACATGAAAGTTGGAAGTAACAAGTTTTCACCACTTTACAGTGTATCATGTTTATACTTTTATCAACATGTGGCCGCATACACAGCACGTGTAATCCATATAGCGTAGGGAACAAATTGTATAGCGGTAGACTAACGTAACATTTTGAATTTTTGTGGCACTAATTTGTACAAGAGTTTGGTCTATTTATTTGCTTTTTTTTAAAAAGACACTGCTTCTACATTTTCTACTTTTAGTAACGTCATTCACTACGGATTGACCTCGCCAGGGAAGATTTCGGTATTTCAAATTCCATTCGACTCATTAACAGAAAAGTATCTCATAAAAACAAGTGTGCAAGGTACGGTCCATAAATTCCCGGCCTGAACTTATGGACATACTTGTTTGTTCGTTGTTGCGGTGTTCATTGCTACCTTATATTTAATGTTTCAGGAGTGTTGTATTTTCTTTAGCTATGTCACTGATTTGCTTGGAGAGGCTCATTTAAGTCAGACGTGTTGCATAATACAACGTGATGTTCAACATTTAAAAGAACAGAATGTTCTTTCACTCTGTGATATTAAAAAAAAAAATATTGAATTTTTGTATGGGAAACTTCCTCTTTATATTCCACTGTGAAGAGGTTTGTGCAGAGAGTCTTGAAGTTGACTCACGGAATACGTCGGTGAACGTTTTACATCTCCATTGTCGAGGAGGAAGTCCTGAGTGAACAGGCTCTGAAGACACAAGAAATGACTGCAAATGGCTTCGCAACCTTCATAAACTTCGGCATATGCATAACTTCAGTGCTCCGATTTCTTTCACGGTTAAACGCAATTTGAGGGAGTGCAGAGAAACTCTGGTAGTAGACTTCAAAGATAGGAGCGCACGTTAACTGGGAAGTACAGAATGTTGCATAATGAACACAATTTTTATTTTAGTAATAAAGCATGTCATTTATTTGAAAAGTGTCAATATTATTAAGCCAATATGAACCATGAACACTGCCATTAAACATGAAACAAAACATCTGACAAATGTCCTCCGCGGTTCGTTGGCACACCTTCACTATTTTGGCAAAATTTTCAACAACATTAGAGCAAATTTCCGACTGAATTTCACCCATGGTACATCTAATTTCTGCCTTGAGTTGAGGAATAGTTCGCATAAACAAACAATTTTATATACTCTCACAAAAAATAGTCACATGGTGTCAAATCATACAACCATGGTGGTCAATTTTGATCGTCGTTTGCGTTGGAGATAAATGTTTGGAACGTTGGCTTCAGTTCTTGTGTTAGTTCCATCTTAAGGATGCATATGAAAGTATTTTGTTAAAATCCGTTGCAAACTGTTTCTCGGAGTGGTTGAGAATGGCTTTACTGAGCTCGTAGCAACGCTCTGTCTGATGAGGGCAATATTCTGTACCCATCGACGAGAACGTCAAGGTAATTTGATATTCTATGTCGATCCTGTATCTCCAAATTTCCTTATCAGTGTCTATTGTTGGCACGTTAGGCGCATTTCGTGTACCAAAAATTACACGAAGTCTTCGAACGTTTTCTGAATAACTTCATCGCATTTAAAATACACTTTCAGAATCAAAATGTGTTCGTGTTTCGCTCCATTTTAGCTGACAACAACATACACAAATTACAATAGCTAATCGTAAAACAAACCGATGACAGTTCGTTAAATTTTAGTTCCAGCAACCTAACAAATTGCGTTCATTATGGACACCCTATATTATGTTGAGCTAACTCCATTAATTGCGCAGTACCATCAAAGAAAAGAGCCATGGAATCCATTCCTCAGTAAAATAAAGCAATATATGCTGGCTACACGAAAATGTACCAGCTGCTGTTGCCAAGGCTGTTGTTAGTACGTGTAGCTTCCAAGAGCTGTGTCGTTCACCTTACAGCCGAGACTTTGTCCCTGGCAACTATTACCGGTTTTCAAAACTGAATTCTGATCTTCGAGGACGAAAAATCACTAATGATAATGAATTGAACCCTACTTTCCAGTACTTTAAATACAAGTTTATCTATTTTTATGAGGATTGAAATGTTAATACAGAGACAATCATTAATTGAAGTAAAGGGAGATTATGTTGCAAAATGATATATTTATTGATACTTATCGACAGAACTTCATAAGTGAGTCTACCGAAGTTCAATCGTAAACTGATGATTCCACTTAAGAAACAGTTTACCCTGCAAATAAATAAAAAATAAATAAAATCGTAGCAAGTTCTATTGAAACTTTGGTTTTTAAAATATTAGTTGTGGTACTAAAAACCCATTTGCATGCTAAGACGTGGTAATTAGATTCCGATAATGTACTTACAAGGAATTAACTTACGTCGCAAATATGAATGCTAATTATAAGGTCTAAAAGTTTTTCACAAGATGTAGCACTGAAGAATGCCGAATAACTAGTTGCAAAAAATTGGAAACGAAAACCCTGCTGCGTGATATTTTGCATAAACTATCACGCAGGCCAAACATCACATTTTAAAATGAATGCAAAAGTCTAAATACCGATTCCTGCATTTTTTGCATATGATAATGAATTCTACAGCACGTTTCTTTTGATTTTATGTTATTGTAACAACATGTTCTATTCCAATTTTATGGAGAATGAGTTATAACTCAAAGACCCAAAGCTCAAACGCTACTTTAGAATTCCTCCTATGCATTGAAGTAAAACTCAGGATAAAAGCTATAACCAGGTATTTAGACCTAAACAGATTAGAAATCGCGCTCTCCACTATTATCAGTTGGACTCGCATCCATGCTTGTCCTACAATTCTGGAGATGTCCTGTTCGCTATGGCATACCTAGAGCA
This sequence comes from Metallyticus violacea, assembly GCA_030762175.1. Taxonomy (NCBI): domain Eukaryota; kingdom Metazoa; phylum Arthropoda; class Insecta; order Mantodea; family Metallyticidae; genus Metallyticus; species Metallyticus violacea. The sequence continues at coordinate 131,030,697 of CM060833.1, read as the reverse complement.
TTTCCAGCTCTCTGGTGCAGAAAGATTGAATACTTCTCTGTAGAGCGAATCAGCTTTAATATCTTATTAACATATATATTATTTTTATTGCAAAATGCGAAAAATATTTCTTCTGGCCTTTTAGGGACCAGTTACAATGGTATTCTGTACCTAATTGCAAATAAAACATTCTCTTTTTTTTTCAAAAATAAGTACATAGTAGGATATTTCTGTTAACGTGCTAAATGAATTTTCTATTTACAGAAATCCGCTAGTGATATGCTAAGGAAATGTGGAAGTAATATCCTTCAACTAGCAAACAAATAGACACTGCTTTTGAATGGAAGGGCGCGTTATCCAAATGTTATCTTTCTCTACTTTTCTGCACTTTTGTTCCTCCACTTTACATAACCCTACATACGTTCCAGTGTCGTATGCACACATTAAATTTGGATAAACAAAATCTGCTTCAACTTCTAACTGTTCATGTTTATAACCATTCCAGAAATGCGTTTGCGCAGCAGAATCCTTTGCTACGTGCTTGGAAATAGTCTGAATTCAAGTTGTAACACAGCGATTAGATTTTTCAGTAAAATCAAATTCCCTTCTCCTCATAATTCTTCTTACTATGATTTCGTCAATATGAACGAGCCAACCATATCATTTCCTCAAAGTAATTTTTCGATACATGGCCTGAGGTGGAGAAGAATACCTTCGATATTCGTGCCTACTTCCCCAATTGGGGTACCTTCAAGAGGAAGAGATGAGAGGATCTACGGGCGTTGACTGCGCAGACGCGGTTGCTGATATGCTTCTAGATAGAGCTCCTCCTCGAGTTGTACGAGCCGCTCGGGAAATTCCGCTTCCATTCCAGACGCCGGAGCCATAACCAACGAAATAAATAATATGAAACGGGAAAAGGAAAACTTCTTGTAATTTAAATAAACATCCTAGCATTCTCTTAAGTGATCAGTGGAAACCACGAAAAAATGCAAGGTCAGGATGATCGGCTCAACAGAATTGACTCTAGAATGGAAGTCCCAAGCGTTAACACCTGCTGCAGCCTGTGTGCAATTGTGCTTAGAATAGAAATCAGCAAGATTTGGAAAAGCTTAACACGCTTTTCCTGTTGTTGCTAATGTCAAAAGGCAGAAATTTGTCTATGCCATTGTTCTTCTAGCTTCCCAGTACAGAGGTGACAAACTTCTGTCTTCTGTGTTTCTCGCTTTAGCTTCCCGTAGTAACGATGGTCTTTATTCTTTGTTGTATTATCTCTGCAAATGGTACATGTTCTACTGGATGAAATTTCCAATCTATATAAGTGATCATTCAAACAATCATGTCTGGTTTCTAGTCTAAAGAATGCTGTGCTTTTTTCTGTTTTCGTCTTTCAGATTTCTCCAGTATTTTCAATGTCACTTTCATATTTAAGTTCTTTGAGTCTTCTTTCTATTGTTACAAATTGTATAGTTTTGTTTTATTGTAGTTTTTTTTCCTAAATAGTCAGCTTTTCATTGTCATATACGTATATCAACATGCAAAGGGGTCCATTGTAGGAGTATTTCCTTCTTTTGTTAATGATGTGTACATGTATCTAATTTCATATAAGGTGTTCCAAAAATACTTCACTATTATTAATGCCTGAACATGTATTTTCTCTGGAGTCTTTTTAATGAATGGCTGCATGAATTCGGAATCTTTTGACTTGAGGGTATGTAAAAGTTGATGCGATATATCATGTTCATTGAGGACTTCTTAATCAATGAACTATTACTTTTCACATCTATGTAGTCTGTAGGGTTGATAGATGGCAATTTTGAGTTAATCTTATGGTTTTTTTCTGTTAGTTTATGTTGTCTTTGTTTGTAAACAAAATTTGGGTCTTCAGTTTATTGTCCTGCAAGTTAATTAAACCAAGGATTTGTTTATGTTTATCAAGGGAAATTTTTCATAAATTCAATTGTTTGGAGATGATTGGCTTCAATGGGGGAAACGTTTGTTGCTCAAGGAATGCATTTTGTTTACACAAGGTTCTGCGTTGCTTGTGGTTGATATAACGAGAACATCACTTTGGAACTTTAGAATTAGTCTGACATAAGATTTAAGTATATCCGTGTTGCTCCCACACTTATTGCTAGCTAGTATTTTTATGATGCAGGTTTTGTGTGTTTGTGTGTGCGCGCGTGTGTGTTTCAATACGAGGGTCATATTGAAAGTAGTGAGCAACAATTTTTAAACTTCTTAATATTTATTTTTAGATAAACCAAGTACTTCGTAATCTACAGACTTTTCTCTCACTTTTCAACTTAATTTGCATTTCTTTGCACACATTGTTCCCATCATTACGATAGAAATCCGTTCCAGCTGCACGAAGACACTGACGCACTCTTTTCGAATATCCTTCACCGTCTCGTAGTGTTCGCATCTGTTCCTTAAAGAACCAAAAATATGGTAGTTGGAGAGTGCCAAGTCGGGACTGTAGGGAGGATGTGGAAGAGTTTCCCACCCAAATGCTCTGATGTTCTTCATTGTGACACGGACAGCGTGAGGACGCGCATTATCCTGTTGCAGGATGATCTTCTTTCCAGGGCGCTTATCGCGTCATGCATGACGTAGTTTTCAAAGTGTCTGGATATAGCGGGCAGCATTTATGGCTTGTCCAGGTTCAAGAAAATCAACCAGAATGCTGCCTGTGCATCCCAGTAGATGCTACCCGTAACTTTCCCAGCAGATGGCACTGTTTTCGCTTTCTTCTTCGATGGCGAATCCAAATGGTGCCACTCCATACTCTGGCGTTTTGTTTCAGGCTCGTAATGATGGAGCCAACTATCATCGTATATCACAATACTCATCAAAAATCACCACCTTCATTTTGAAATCTCTGAAGATGGTTTTAGCTGATGGTTATTCTCTGAAATTTGTCGTCTTCGATCAATAAACGTGGGACCCAACGGGCACAAACTTTTCGATAACCTAAGCCTTTTATCATTTCTTGCACTGCACAATGTCTTACTGCAATTTTTGCAGCGATTTCATCCACAGTGTTAGCCTATCTTTTCTGAGTTGGTTCCATGGAGGCAGTTCGCGGGCGACCGCTAAGAGGCTCATCTTGGATACTCGTTTTCACAACTTTGAAATGTTTCACCCTTATCCTAACACTGCTAGAAACCATGCAGATAACTCTATAGGTAAGTTGAAGTCTGAGGTGAATTTCAGCAGCAGATTTTCCCTCTTTAACAAGGAATTCAATGACAATACTCTGTCGCAACAAAACAAAGATGTCTACCATTTTGGAAATACTGCCTGTGTTTACATGATAGATGTTAATGACGTCACAACTGGCAACATGTGGTGTAAAGTTTGTAGATTACGATCCTGCAGTCCTTTTTGTTACATTGTTAGAATTTTAATTTTAACAATGAGTTGCTCACGACTTTCAATAGGACCCTCGTAGCTTGTTTATATATTGGTTGATTGATATTTTATTATTTAAATCTTTTGCCACCATATTAAGTACAATAATTTATGTTTATATAATTTTCACTTATCTTTATACATAAATATTGTTTTTTTTTAGTAAAATATTTGATAAGCCGCTTTGCTAATGTTTACGATCATTGCATTTTCACGAGCCTATTACCAAGTTGTTTTATCACCAGGTTCTTTTTTGTTCCATTTTTATTTTTATTTTTTTATTTTCTATATGGGTTTAAATTACATCATCTGAATGCCATTTTCTCTTTGGTATCTTTTATAACTGAGCTGTTGATTGTGAGTCGTTCATATAAATGTCATAGAATATTGCATTGGTATTGTTCCTTGAGATAGATCTGCATGTGTCTAGTTTCCACGTTCAGGTTTTTCCATTCCATTATATATTTGCACACACAGATATATATATATATATATATATATATATATATATATATAAGTAGGTCTATTGTCTGGTATTCAATAGGTGGGCTGTAAACTGCGAAGAAGGATATTTAGCTATTCGAAATATTGTGTGCCTATTTTCGTTGTTACTGCTTTTATACGTACTTCTTCATTTTAACGAATCTTATATATATATATATATATATATATATATATATATATATATATATACACACACACACACAGATTACCAAGCCAAGTACGTGGGTTGCTGAAACTTTAGAAGCACCTTTACCATTCTATTTTTATCTACCTGTGTCCCATTATCTCCATAGCAGCATTGAGGCATAGGCCATCTTACGTTCTCGTTTCCAGGCAACCAGGTAAGCGCGCTCACACACACATACACACGTAAACATGTTGGTGTCGTTTCAACACCCGTATCCAGCCCTAGGCTCATTAACCGTATCACCTTCGCGCGCCCCCATTAAATAGGTTTAGCTTAATGTTTTTCCTTTGAAGCGTTCCTTGAGGCTATAACACAAGATTGGAAAGGCAATCGAGCGCCCTGGCAAGTTAAAGATCGGGTGACTGTGGACTGGAACTTATAGCCTTAAGTGTTGGCTGTAAAACTGAAAATGTAACATTCATTACGTCAGCTACCTTTAGCGTTAGCTTAATAAAATGAATAGGCTATTGAATGTACAGTACCCTCATGCTATTAATGTGCAATAAAATGTAAAATGTTAACGTGTTATTTATCTTAATAGAATAAAGAAAATGCTCTGTATCAAATGAAAGAATGCGTACCAGTAAGCTAAAATAAATAAATAAATAGGCTTTAGAAAAGCTAAATATTTGGCAAATATTTTGTATTATCAATTATTCTTACATCGTTTAATATAACAAATTTGTGAAATACGAATGATATAAATCTTATTTTAAATGTTTTATATACAACTTACGAGACTTGAAAATGTCAAACAGCTCAAGGTTACATTAATTTGCCATTTCACTGCAACTGCAGTACACTGTTAAAAAGAAATAAAAAAACGTACATAATATTTGAAATCCTGTGTATTTCTTAAGGCAACTAGGAGTTTTATTTTCTCCAAAAATATTGAGGTTCATTGATACTTAAATACGTTTTATAATTTAAATAATGCACCAATTCATCTTTAAAATTATATGTATACACGATGTTAAGAAATATGAAATAGCCTTAATAGGAAATATAAAAGTTCAATGAACTAGATTTTTTAGGCAAGATATACGCAGTTCGCAGTACTAATTAAAAGTACGATTTTCAGTTTCACGTGCCGCGGCACTCACCTGTTTCCAATTCGCCAACTGTATTCAAGTAATCAAATTTATCACACGCAAAATACCAGAGGACGCGAAAGATGTTGGACACAATTAAAACTATTGTATATTACGTCGCATCTCATGCTTATTCAAACTATTGAAATCCCCTACGAGTCCTGTTCAATCCCAATCAACAAAATAGCCGAATTCACCCTGAGAAATTGTTGTCCTTGAAGCGCGGACAACAAAACCGAAGTGACTTATAATCAATCTACCAAAACACTTCAAAATTATCATCACAATTGAGGCCACTCGACGCTTCAAGATTGGTCCCAACCTGAGTCATGCAGCCGGAGCCGACAAACCATCCCATAATTTGGCTTACCAAAGTGGCTGCCACACAATAGTAGCTACATAGAAGTGCTCAAAAATGCCCTCTAAGAGGCTAATAACAGAATGTTCTCTTTCTCTCACTCATCCAAGCCATTCATCTCATGACAAAAATAAACAATGACATTTAATGGTGCCATTTGTAGAATTCTAATGAATTGAGGTCAAGAGAACGAGTAGGCTAGGATGTTGGTCTCCCATTGCCTATCCATTTATTTGCAAATCTCTAGCATAGAATCGCTCTAGCAGCATAAGATAAATATGCGGTAATTCATCATGCATGAAACACATGTGGCAAATTAAGTGGAACTTCTTACAACAAAACAATTAAAAGTTTCGCTACAATATGTGTCATTATCACCAGTAACATAAAAGGATCGATTAATATGTCGCCAATTATTCCAGCTCACACGTTAATGATGTTGGTCTTTTTCCAGTAAACATAGGGATTTTTTATCAGTCTCTACATCAATATTGAGAAAGTTTTCCACTCCATCCCGTGATAACTTTATTACAATTGTCGTAGATGACAAATGATTTGACTACAAGCTAAATCCCATCACTACTTTGTAAATGTTAAAAAAATATATGACGATTTAAAAATGCAGCACAAATGTGACTTTTAGTGAAAAACTTAACGAAATTGACCATATGTTTAAAATATTTCGCCAATATTTTAATCCTCTATTAACTAGCTATGTATAATTAAAATAAGAATGAATGCAAAATTAAGGAATCTAAAATCTACTGTTCTGCCAGATGTTATAGCAGTCGCAAATCACGGAAGACAGAATAATACATACCCTTCTCCAAAAGTATTATGAGCTTGCTATAAGAAGAATACGAAAAGTACCATTGCAAAAATGTACAATGCCACTTGTACAATAACTTTTTATAAACTGCCATAAAATGTTCTGCATGACTTTTGTTACAAAGGTGAATATTCGTGGTGTGAATATCACAGTAAAAAGTGACAGTTGAAATTCCAGAGCAAGTTTTTCTTTCTTGCAATAAAGCCCATATTGAGAACAATTTCTAGTAAAACGCTAATATGATCTTACTACTATCCTAAAGAAAAAGTCACATAATATGGGTATGAATATCAAAAGTTATATATTGGAGCTACTTTTTTGAAAATGGATATGTATATTAATCTAGTTCGTTATAATGATGCATGTAATAAAGAATGAAAAATAGATTTACTAGAGGCAATGGGTTTAAAATGATATGTGTTGATTCTATTTGGGCAAAAAAGTGGGAGTCAGAAGAAGAAACAGTAAAGAATAAAATCAAAATGGGAATCTGAAGCTGAAATGTTCAGCTAAGGGCCGCGTTAAAAAATACAGCACTTTTTATTTAACGTCCCTTTTTGATACTTTATTTTTAACATTTCAGATTTTTCCGTGGATATTACTGCCCAATTTTCCCTGGATTTTCTTAAGCACTTTCTTAATTTTTTATTTAATTTTTAATATATATGTGAATATATTTCAGTTTATTTAAAACATTGTTATTTGTAAAAAAAGTTATGTTTTTTATAAATAAGATCACATTTTATTCTCAGCAAATGAAAGCTGTTTAAGAAAAATTAAATATAAGCTCTTTAATGTTATCCTTTATATATCTTAAGAAAAATAAATTGTCACTTTACTATCAAATTCATAAAGGAAAAGGTACCACAAGTATCAAAACTATAAGATGTAAAGTAAATAAATATAATGCATTTATTTTACATTTGCACAAATGATTATATTTTTTATTTTCATTAAGTGCAATAATATTCCTTCAAATTAAATGTTTATAAACTGTATTTAGATACAATTATAAACCAACATCTCACCATTTAAATACCTTCCTGATCATTTAATGTCTTTATTGGATACAGAAGTAATTGGCAGGATAGAGCCGAAAAACACGTAAATGAAAACCATTGTTTTTATAAAAGGCTAAGCATCCATGTTCGCATCTATTCGATAAGGTTAGTGCAATCACTCATATTTCTCGTGGCTGTACATGGCAACCCCAGGCATTTTTCCGTGAGAACTGTTAATTTTACGCATGACTACTGCTAGTTTTATTGAACTTCCATCTTGGAGTGTTGCTGCCAAAATACATTCGGTGGTGGCATTTCAAACGTTTACGTTACAATGCTGTGATTCAGCATGTTCTTCAAAATAATAAATGCAATAACTCTCAGATAACCTTAAGTCTGAAGAATTTGAAAACCGATCTCTCGGTTTCTAATATTATGAACAATGTTTCTCTTTAGAGTAATTTGGAGTGCTGCACAGTCTTCTTAAGTTAGCTGAAGTCTTCAGGGTTATTTAAGGTCAAGACGCCAACCTTAGCTACAGTTGTATTAGCACCGAATATTTTTCACGACAGCGCATTTTAAACAACTGCAATGAAAAATCTATAATATTTAGTGTTACATATTCAAATGACTAAATGTTACCCATATTCAATCATTAATGAACATTGCATTATTTAGCTTATGTGAGGTTACTTTTGGGAAGTTGCCTTCCTCTTCCTTTACTGTAATCTCCCAGCAATCTATTTATTTCTGAATTTTGAGTGAGTGAAAAGGAATCTGGAGCTTCTTGTAGAATGACAGTTCAATGCACTAAATTTAATCAACATGCAATAAGGTCACATGCACATTGAGAGAAGTTATTAAAGAGTTTCAAACCAAATACCAACTGATTCTTTGACAGAGATGACTTGGGGCATGTAATATAACGTTTAGGAGTCGATAAAGACGAGGATTTGGTCGATCAGCCTGCTTGCCATTGTGCCATGCCCGCTGAATCGCAGATGGCTCACTGGGACGTGTGGTGCATTAGTATTGCTCACAATTTTTTACTAATTTTTATTTCGTTATAAACACACAATTAAAAACCATAAATATGTATTTAAACATATCAACACCTATTACTAACAAGGGAATTGTCGGGGTGCTCATCTTGTGAAACCTTATCTCAACTTTTAAACATAGATAGGTAGCAATAGGAGATATCTAACTGCAGAGTATTAGCTGCTCATTAGAGTAAATAGTATACGAAATTAAATATTGAACAAAGATGTGCAAAAGTTAGTAGCACCTCTCACTACCCCGCCACTCTATTCACAATGTCATATCCAGTGGGTGCGCATAGCTGGTAAAGGGCGTAGGATGGAAGAGGAAACTGTTCAACTGCTGTCTTTAGATATTTGTCGTGCTGTCTAAATTAAACATTCCAAGTAAGCTTTCATATTTATTTATTTGTATGAGTAGCTGATATTTTGCACATATTACCTCTTACCTATCAATTTCCAGCGATGTAAAGTTTTAGATAGGGTTTTGAGCTCACTCCTTGATAGGTTTCTTCTAAGTTCTGAATTTCATACATTTGCAACATTACAATGTCTGAAAATTGATTTGAAATATTTTTACCTCTAGCACTAGGGCATCATGAAATATTATTCCCCTATTCATAACATGTATTATATTGCTTCTTGCTGTTTAGTAAATGTATATTAATTTCTACTATGGTAGATATTTAGCCCCTTAAATTGTTTTCAGGCTTGTTGAATGTAACAATTATGCATTTAAGTGCCTTCTATTTTTTTACGTGCATAGTGTTTCAATCACATATTTCAGATAGAGCAAACAACACTCTTTCACTGCATTCTTATATAATCGAACTACTCATATGAGTCTACACAAAAGCAGACTGTATCCAAGCATTTCACTCATTCATGCTTCCATGAGTGTGGTGCATACGTCAGGAAAAGGCAGAATGAAATTTGCAGGTACTTGGCGCGTTGAGGCAACCTGCATGTTGCCGAAACCAGGAAATCATAAATTCTGAAGTTGTAAATTATTTCCAAGCACTCCTGGACCGCATTGCAGAGGCAAAATAATAACATGACAGACAGATCCACTAAAACAGAGGGGCAATACCCACGGCAATGTTCGATTATTATTCCATGCGTTTTCTATACTAGCATACCCCTGGGAAAGGGGGTTCAAAGGCGAGGGGAGAAAAGGGAAGGTGGCTGTGAAAGGTCATTAGTTACAACTAAGCTAGTTGAAGCGTAGAACTCTGACAGCTTCTAAAGTCAAGTATCACGTTAACCGTTTAAAATCAGTCAAACAGTTCTCTCGATTTTACAACAGCAGTTTCAAGTGTTAATCTGCAGCATGTTGGTGGAGACGCAGGATAGTAATTTTGGATTCAAGCAGAAAAAAAAAAAAATCTTCTAAATGTTCACCAACCTCTCATCGCTGTCTGTTAAGGTTTAGCTATAGCTCAAATCATTAAGGCACTGCAGGTGGTAGTGTGCAGTTATTCGCTTACTCTATTAACACACATTTTCACATTTATAAGACATTTTAGACACATTTCGTGGAATTGATCTTGTAATTACTGTAAGTCGCAGACACAAAAATCATACACAAATTACGTATAAATGGGGTACGAAAAGTAGGTTGTTCATGTTGCTCTCGGTAACTATTTCTCAAAATTTGCAAACTAACAGCCATAATTAAATACCCTTTGAGAGGACAGACTTTGAGGTATGGGAAACAAATTAAATGTTGCAAGCGATTGTCATTTGAATCAATGCATGCCTGCGTTGCCTCTCTGTTACAGTAGGTTTTATTTATTTATTTATTTATTTATTTCCTTCTTTCGTTTTCTCTCTCTCTCTCTCTCCCTCTCTCTCACACACACACACACATATCAGTACTCACAGGCTCAATGTTTTATTGCAGTTCTACGAATGTTTGCAACTTATTGCAATGCATTTACTCCTTCAGCATCTTCCTTAGGAAACAGTCTATTAGGGTAAGGTCATGCAATTTCGGTAACCTAATTCCTATAGAAAAGACACGATAAACCAAAGAAGAGAACGATTTCAGCTAGGCTGATATTGTAGATACGTCCTGCTGAAAATAAAGTATTGGGTTTCATGTGATCCAACCGGTTCATCAATTCACGGAAAATCCGCGTGTACACTAGCTGTGGTATTCACCTTTATGTGAAGGAAGGGCGAGTGATACTGCGCTGAGACAAAGTACACCAGGCACAATTTTTTTGTCATGAAGAGATGTCATATGCACATTAGGTGGACTCTTGCATTAACCCAAATATCTATTTTGGTAATTGAAATGAATCATGCTTTGTTGGAGAACCATCTTCTGTTACAGTTTACACAAGGACTTCTGTTAAGAGGACTTTGTCGGTCTTTCATCTTTTGCACCGTTGCTTCTGGTAGTTTCAGACATCCTCATTCGTGAACGTGCAACAGTGTCATTGTATTTTCCAGTTTCTTCTCTAGGTTAACTGGATATTTTGCAGTGGTTAATGAACTGCAAACCTAGCAATAATACTTGTTTTTGATACTCCTTTAAACACACAGGTTTCTGATTCTACATGTAGTAAACTCTCATATGGGTCATACTGTACTTTACATACTGTAATGACCATAACACAAAGATGCAATGATTGTTCATGATACTGTAGAAGATAGCGAATCCGCTATTGACCGATCCGGGTTTGGGCAACACACGGGCTAGAGAGTAACCCCGCCACTTATGTTCCTCAATAACTATACTCTTCACATATTTGTGATTATTTATAATTATAAATTGTAGTAAAATATAGAAAAATCAAAAAGAATTACTGGAAATAATGTCATGGAAAAACTGTATCCACATTATATATTAGAACTTTAGCATAATAGAAATGTTGTTCATGTACACAATTGTACATGAAACCGGAAATAAGGCTGCCTATATTAATTTTATAACTTAAGGCTGCAGAGTTATATTTCTAAAGACATTAGATTTGATAAGGATAATTATTATGTATATGTATAATGAAATCATTTAGAGATAGGTATAACAGGAATTGAAATAACTCGTAACTTGTACTTATGTGTATGTCATTTGACAGGTGACTGTATCTTACAAAAGGGTTTTGAATACATTTTGTAGTAAAAGATGTGAGAAAGAGACAGGGATGTGTACCTGACGCCTCGTCCGATGACCACTCCTTAGACAAGGCTGAGGAAAGGGTAAACTATCTTTTGTTAGGTCACGAAACTTCTGCCCAAGGAATACTTAGGAGTTCACAGTAAGAAAACATGTGGCCGTAACGGGACAGTATTTGAACAAAGTCAGACAGAGCAATAATTTAAGAGAAAATGAAAATGTCAGAACGGAGACGAAAATTATATGCAAGCCGGGGTTACAAGGTATTGAAAAGCACCCATAACTACGTGAGTTATCTCTGAGAACATTTGGAAATCTACAAACTAAGGAAGGCAAAAAGATGTTTCAATAGAAATCAGTAAGGAAAGGTCTAGTCTAGTATTGATACTAGGGGAATTGAAAGCACTTCTCCAATAGACAGTGAATTCCCACCCACTGCTCCACTCCGTTTTCACCAAACACGCTATTAAAATACGCAAGCCACTTTCCGGGTTCGATGTTTATTTACCCCTTTTTTCATTCTTTAATTTTTCAGCCAAATTCCACAACATTATCGTATCCCTCCGATCGGTTGCGTTCTTAGATCCCCAACCATTTTGTTTTGCCATTTCAATTTCGCACTTTACAATTTGATTTTATATCCCTCTCTTAGTTGGAAATAAATATACGTTTTTCTCAACTTCCTTCCTTCAGTAAGCCTTGAGGGCTGGCTCAGTTTTTTTTTTCTTCGCTTGTTTACATTTTATGTTGTACCAGAATACTTTTGCAAGACATTTACTTGTATTATTCTTGATTTTCACATGTCTGCCTGATAATTGTATATTTTCTGTCAGTTTTTAACAATACCTGCAGCGCTTCTTTCCCCCTCCCCCATTTAATTAACTCAAAAGCGATGCTGATAATTGAATATGATTTCCTAAGTGTGGTGTTCTTTGGAGCACTTCCTTAGCACCAGATTGTAAACGCAGAGAATTATAGCAGCTTTTTTAAATTGATATTCCCTTCGTCTAGCTCATTACCTTGTAATGGCATGAGTACCACTGAATTTTATTTCTTCATAGATTTATTAGAGAAAAGCTTTTCATATAAGAGACGACATCCCTCTAGTGTTAGGGTTACTCCAAATTCGAAATGAGAAATTTCCCCCCTTAATTTTAACTATTTGTAGTTTAAATATAACTTTTTTTTTCAAAGTAGATTGATTGCAGCTTTATTTTTAATTTTTGGATGAGGAATATCAACAGATGCGTTTGCAAGCAAAAGCACTCTTACTGACATCCAATGTCGTTCGAAAGTAAGCCAAGTATTTTGAATATATTGTGAATACTACATTTTCAACACCCGTGGATCGTTAACCATACTTACCTCGTAGACCCAAGTTCGCGGGTTCAAACCTGGCCAGATGATTATGACTTAAGGGCGCAAAACAGCTATGGTCATTAGCGCCCAAACCTGGCCAGGACCGATGAATTTTTAAGGATGTAAATATATAAAGTATGGGTTCCTTCAGGAGGTCCCGTATCCTAAATTAGCGGCACGTAAAAGAACCTCAAGTGTGAAAGAGGGCATCTGAGCAAAATTTATCAGATGTTTCACGCCCTGTATTGAATGGGACGGTAGTGGCCATAGACATTAAATAGCGTTCTTAAATACATCAAATAAATAAACATATCAACACTTGTTTGCATATTATAACATCCCGTAGTGCACGCGAGTAGGCTTGGGTACTTTTGAATCTTACTGGCTCTGTCTGTGGTGAAGACTCGTTTGGATAGCATATTTCATATAAAATAACTAAAGGTGAACTTATTATGAAATACCGTTATTAACAAACTTCATAATGAATTCAATTATTGAGAAAAAAAATAATAAAGGAACAACTTTTATTTTCCAATCATTTTAACTTATATTCTCAATATAAGTGCATTTAAACTAAAAACAAAATAAATAAAAATTAAATTTTAAAGTAAATTTTAATAATTTGCGGTTTTGGAAATTGTTTAATCCCTCTAATACTTAGAAGCCCAGACACAGCTTTCCCACAAATAAATAACGTAAGATTTTGATTACTTCCCCCTTCTTTAATTTTACTACTAACAAGAAGAACTATTGTCTTTCTTAGTCGCGAAGATTGTCAAATTTAATTCCATTTTTACTTCGCACCATAAGCTATAAAGGAAATGAAAACGAAATAGATGGTACAGGAAGACAACCACAGAACCAAAGTCATTTGTCTGATGGAAACTCAAGCCAAACTCAAATTGGAGATTTAGGCAAAGGTTGTTTGCTCAATGCAAATTTTTAGATATTTTCCTGTTAGCAAGCGACCAGTTAAATTTTTTACCGCATGGGGTTGCTCAGGAGGAAATGCTTAAGACTGGGGTTCTGGAGGTTCATTTCCCCTTATGCCGCTCATCCTGACTTAAGGTTTGCTCATGGGGTCCCCTGGCCACTTAAGCGAATGCTGGGATGCATATTTACATTCCACGAAATTTCCGCTCTCTCTTTTTGTGTCATTTCTTCCATAGCCCCTTTTACAGGTTGGAAGTGTCAGGTGAGGTGGTTTGGTGCGGCCTGTTATGTCGGTGGCTTGCGTTTATAAAACATTCTGTCGAGCGTCTGTTGAGTCCATCTTTGGAGTCTCAGGAGGCCTTGGAACAGTACGTTGGTCGAACAATGTGTGGTTTCGCGGGCCATTCTAGATTGTCTGGGACATACTGTCTGTGGTAACATTAGGGACCTGTTGGTGTATCGCCGTCCGGTGTATCTTTTTCTTCAGAAGGTGCCCTCTTGGAGGTGTAGGAACAAAAGACTCCGTTAGAGTTACCGAGACGCCAAAGAAATCTCCTCCTCAACACTACCTTTAATCTAACAGATATAAATGAAGATCTCAAATTTCTAACACTCGCTTTTACTACCGAAGTACCACAGGTGGTGGGTTGATGGTGCACGAAATGAAGTAATGCGTGTGGAAAGGACTTTTATCGGAAGGAGGAGTTCCAGTCCTAAGGTTAGTGGACCTCTCCGGCAATTGAGGAATCAGATTGGCGGATCGCTTCTGCGACTCGAATCGCAGACCTGTTCACGACCTGGGACACCCATGAGATTTCAAGGAAATGTAGAGGCAATTCAGATTATATCCCAAAACGATGCAATAAAAGTTTTTAAATGACATGCCCTTTTTGCGCAGATCTTTAGCTTAATTTCTGGCTTTGAAAGCCCTGGAACGCTTCCTTCCTAAAATAAATACTTTTCTAATGCATTACTTCATTTTCTGCACCCCTTGTGTAAGATTTTTTTTGCAATACTGTTTCACTCCCGTACTACTGAGATACCACAGGCGGTGGACACTGATGATACATGAAAGTATATATTAGGAAAGGGTTTTTTAAGGAAGGGAACGTTTTAGGCCTAAATTTAGGGTACCTACCACAATATGTCATTTGTGAGAACTGAGGGAAACCTGTAAAAAACCTCGGTCAGGGAGGATAATCCAGGTGGGATTCGAACTCCAGACCTCTCGCTCTCGAGTACGCGTCTTAATGATCTTAGCCACCCGTGGCGGTTTGTGTAAGATGTGCTTCATCAATCCCATTACATATTTCAGAGCATAGGATCGGTATCATTGCGAATAATGAACAATATTTAACAAGTGCTATAATTTTCTGTTATATAACTAAGTAGATCGGTGATTCTCAATTTCTGAACGCAAGAACTTTTACGCTGGCATTGAAATAACGACTCCCAATTTTCAAGATAAATCGAAGACCCTTCCCAAGAAGTTTAAAATGTGAATAAACATAAAATTATTTTACAGGGAGTGAAAACTATTATGCATCAATGTTTGAAAAAAGCATGAATTGCAACCTAAAACTTCTGTGCTAAAGAAGAGGTAAGTTTAGATCTTCCTCCCAGTTGTCCGAGTATCTGTCAAAACATCTTTACAATTAAGAACTGTTTTTAAGTTTTAGCTACAGACGACAGGGTATACAGGACTATCATCAATAGCTTTACGAGCACTCACCCCTTCGCACTTCATACCTCAACGAGCCGTGAGTTTCTTAATTGGTGAATATAAAAACCAAATAATAAAGTACACTATCTCTTGAAAATTGTTATTTTAATTTCGTGATTTGTAACATATATTATAAAACTAATTATAATAAAATAATGTAAAGCGTTGTTGCTACAACATAAGGATTATTTATTGCATTTCCAAATATTCTTAAAAGTTCGTAAAATAAGAGATTGCTATATGTTTTATTCTATATTTATTTTTCAATTAATAATGATACATTTTATTTAAACCCCGAGAAACTGACCGACACACTATCTATAAGACCCCATTCACAATGAAAAACGTAAACATAATTAATTAAGACGTAACACGTTAACTTAGTAGTATGTAGGCACAATGAAAGACGGAAACGTACTTATTAGTCAATCAAAATAAGAACAAGCGAAGATCAACTAACAACTGATTGAAAATGGCTGTTTCTGAGCAGACGGCGGTACCGTTTATGCATATGCAAAGTGCAAAAATTCATTTCCTTGGAGTAATATGAACAAGGATAACTTTGTTATAATGCAACTAATATTTTGTCCATTGTCGCTATTCTGACTACAGAGACAGTGCTCTTGAGCTCTCTCTACTATAACTTGCCCTTACACGGAGCACGGAAAACAGTGCAACTTCTGCTGCTAGCAGCTGCAAGTCCCGAGCGACAGCGGAGAGAGCCGAACTACTGTGATGGGCCGCAGTGTAATTGTTGGATGTATTATTTTACTGTGAAATATAATGTAACCTATACATTTCTTCCGTAACTTTTAAATATAAATTGATAAGGGAATGTTAGGCGAGTAAAATATTGTAACGGTGGCAAATCAGCTCTTATTGGGATTCGCAATTAATTCATATATATATATATATATATATATATATATATATATATATACTAACGCTAACCTCGGGTAAATCCTAGAAATCGGTGAACCCAGTAGTTTTTCGTAAATATAAATTGACACGGGCGGTAGTGGTGGCAAATCTCCTTTGATTGCAACAAAAAGAAACTATTTAAGGACATTTAAGGACACTATTCGCTTGAAATCCCTATTATCTAGCTCTGTCTGTGGAGGTCAATACCTTCGGCTCTCCTCGCCGTTGCTCGGGACTTGCAGCCGTAAGCAGCAAGAATTGTATTTGATTTTCGTGCTCTGTGTAAGGGTAAATTCTACCATAGAGCTGTACAAACAGAGCATCCACTTTCTGATTTCTTAAGTTTAAATTTGATGTAGATTTCTTAAGTTTGAGTTAGATGCAAAACCTTGGACTTTGCAAGGTTCTAAGTTTGCTTCTAATTATACGTTTATTTTTATGTTTACATCATTCATTGTGATTGGTTCCATTACAATACATAGCACGTAGCTTTCACGTTTAGGTTTACCTTTAATTTTCATTGTGAATGGGGCCTAACTCCTTAGGAGGCCGCGAATCACCTGATAAGAAATATAGATAAAAATAATTATTGTGCATTTGGAGTGTTCTAAATGCTTTGCGCAATAATAAATGAATGCATACTAATAATATGTTTTGATTAAAATTCATTGTAGAATTTGATTCTTGTATATCATGGAGGCGGGAAAAAGAAAAGGACGAAAGTGTTATGATAAAACATTTCGAAAGAGGTCACTACCGAAGCTGCCGGATCCCCTAGTCCAGAATTAAGTTAGCGTAGCTTCCAAAGTTTGTTTTGCTGCTGATAATTGGATAAGGTGTATCCTTAACGCAAGGAATCACGCGATATCGAGCCAGCCTTAAGGGAGCTAACTCTTGCACCTTGTGCCCATATAACCTGGGGAGACAAATTAATTTGCGAGAGGCCGCGTGTCGCATGCTGGCCCAGTTAGTCATGATAACGAGCAACGCTACGGTCTCGAGATTAATGAAATAACGAGCTCTAGCGTCCCATTAAGTACGAAAACTAGGAAGTAGTGCCTCGTGCTGGAATACACAATTTATTGTATATTCCTAACATTAAACTCCATGGCTGTGCGCATGCTACACGCCTTTTTATAGCTTTTAGTTTTAAAGGCACCTACTCGTGAAAAAGATAAAATGCGCTGTGTGTGTGTTTTGTGACATCATGGCGACATATTGGTAATTTACTGGGTGGGCAGATTATTTATGAAACTTGAGCGAGGCGGAGAATTCATGGGCCGCGAAGCGTATGCTTCCAGTCAGCCAACAAGAGTTCGCGGTTAAACTCACACTAGAGCGACTATATAATAAAATACTGTTTATATATACAAATAATTCATTCACATTAGTCGTGTGTAATACATAGTTGGAAAGGAAGAATCATACTTGAAAACTTCCGTTCACGGCCGGGATTCGAACCATATATCTTCAGCCTTCCGTGCTGACACTCTAACCAACTGAGCTACCACAGTGATTGATTGATCTGGTTTATTTACGGACGCTGTTTAACATCTCAGGTCATCAGCGTGCCATTCAAATCAGTGACCGACAAATTTTGCTCAGAGGTCTCTTCTTTCAGGCTTGAGGTCCTTTATCGTACCGTAAATGTACGAAAAAACCCATCGGTACTGGCCGGGATCGAACCCGCTATCTTGAGTTTAGGAGGACTGAGTTACCACGGAACCAAGAACCTCTCTCATCTGATTCGTGCTTGGAGGAGAAAACGCCACTCATTTGGTTAGAGAGAACGTCAGCATGAAAGTCTGAATATCCGTGGTTCGAATCCTGGTCTTGGTCCGATTTTTTTTCAAATGCAATTTATTAATTTTATGTTCTAATTCATGTTACGCACATTTTATCTTTTAATCCTTTTCTGTAATAATAATCTACCTGATTAAGTTCGGGGAAATGAGAAGGCCCATAGAATGTTAACCACCTGCTTCACCCGAAATGTCGGCCAAGGCCAAGCTAACTTCCCGCTGGAGGTTCTCCTGCTCACATTTTATAGATTATCGGAACATCTGTATTTTAATGATAAATCGGTAAGAGGGGCCAAAAGTGCTTAAAATTTTTAAAATTTTAATTTTAATTTCCAAATAAAATATTGCACTATGCAGGCCATTTTTTGATCCAAAGTAGTGGAGAAATGGTGCTTATGATAATGGTGGTGATAATAGTAACATGTTGTTAAGAATTATCATATCGATATATTATTGAAATACATTTTGTAATCTGCGATTATTACAATGTTATTTTAAATGACATACTTATCCGATATTGAGATGTTGTTATGACATTCAATCTGAAGATCATATTTAATTAATAAATAAAATTTCTAAAGGTTGACGATTTTTCTTATACAGTTTCTAAATAATTTCACATCTTTTAAATAGCAATTTATCTGACATTTCTTTATCAAACACAGTTTTTAAGGTACAGTTATTCAGTAAAATGTCACATATTTATTTATCAAAACAGAGGTCTTATCTTTGCAGCAATTCTCATTCTTTCACACTCACATTTAATCTAAATCTAAATTATATCTATATACATATTCAAACGAACATTGATCTTGATTTCAACTATTGCATTTAGGTATTTGCTACATTTCAGTAATTTTAATAGCATAAAAATATTATTTTATTTCCAAGATCAACATAATTTGAATTGATGCAAATGTCGGTTTGGCAAACATGTAAAATGAACTCGAATGGCCCAAGACAGACCATCTCTAGCTGTCGGTACATATTTATTGCATTCCAGTTACTATTGTGATTTGATATTCTTTGTGTCATGAAGTAACTGTGGGAGAGAGATCTGAAGAAACTGTTAATGAATCGTAGTAAACTTATTTTAAAATGAAAAATCATTCAGTCAGGTAATTAAAACAATCGAAACACCACAATAATATTAAAATAATTGCATACAGGTTTAAAGATCCGTAGTATTAAGGATAACAATGAAATGTATTATTATTATTATTATTATTATTATTATTATTATTATTATTATTATTTTATGAGCCGTCCCTCAATCCCTCTCCCATAGACAAACTGTAAATTGTTTGAAAACTTGTTAGAGACCCCAAACTTATTTTGATTTATTTATGGACGCTATTAAACATCTCAGGTCATCAGTGTCCCATTCATTTAGGGCGTGAAACGGCCGACAAATTTTGATCAGAGGCCACTTTTTTCAGGCTTGAGGTTCTTTATCGTACCGTAAATGTACGACACGGGACCCACGGCTTTACTTCCCTTCCGAAGGAAACCATACTTAGGATTTTTACGCCCGAAAAAATCCATCGGTCCTGGCCGGGTTCGAACCCGCGATCTTGGGTTTAGAAAGACAAAACAAATGTTCGTACATTATAAGCTAATCAATGTATGTTTTGTAATAAATGATCACAGGATAAAGCAAATGTATGCAGATTCATATTGAATGTATTAATAGTAAATAATATAATTTATTATACAATGGTTGCGTTCTAAGCACAGGAGAATATTTATATGCATCAGTATTAATCCTTGGAATAAAAGAATATTACGAAATCGATTAGGTGTGTTATTTGGAACATAAAAGTATATTGATTGTCTTATGTTTGAACCATCAACCTTATTGTGTAATAGTTTATAAAGGAAAAGTAACAAGTGACGATTCCTTCTGTGAGATAAACCTTGGTACTGAAATAATTGAAGTAAAGTGTCATAAGAAAATAAATTAGGGAAATTTTTTTTTTTAAAAAAATGCATAATTTAGAAAATTTGCGTCGAATTATTTCATATTTTGTCCTGCGCGCGTTGCCACACCAATTAAACAGTTGGCATCTTCAAAATGAGTTGCAAACAAAGCATCTTTAAGAGACCCAAAGAGTTCGGAGTGCGCCAATCTGCACGGTTTAGATATGTAGTGTGTTGGCGTCCAACACAAGGCAGAGCATGGAGATCTGCCAGTGATAGAGGCGAAAGTAGCCATCACTCTTAGTCTGCAGAAATCCTCTGTTGTGCATATTGTGCATATTGTGAAATGGAAGTATCTCGTACCGTGCTACAAAGAATCCTACACAAAGGGCAAACCAACCAACAAATCAAACCGACATAAAAGTTTAATTAAAATTCTAGAGCATGTCAACGATTCGAAATATTTTGAGAATGTTTTCTGGCGAGGTAACGTTCCAAATGTTTGTAAAGTAGCTGGTACAATGTTAGAATATAACATACTGATGGAACATTCAAGAGAATGCACTAAATCAAATATATGGCGTGGTCACATATAAAGTATGTGATAATTTTCCTTTTTTTTTTTTTTTCCTTTTTTTTTTTTTTTTTTTTTTCCTATTTCACAAGACCACTGCCATATCAATTCCATACAAAGTAAAGCTAAAATAAAAGGTATTCATCATAGAGCATGCAGTGGAACAATATATTCCGCCAGCTCACTGAAACTGAGATTGTGCATATAATTCTTAATGCCTTTCCGGAGTATCTGATCCCAGCAATTTAGGTGCACACTTTGTAGAAACAATAGCAGAAAACATACCTGGTAGTTAGAGCAACAAGATCGAGAGAGGTAGTTGAATGTAGCTTGACATTCACATTCAAGAGGTGCAGATTCGTGGAACTGACCATCATGACCTTGGGCTTGCTTTGCGGTTTCCATATGTAACGTAGACAATCGCTGGGAATATTCTGCTCTCCCATTTCAAAAATTTTCTCCATATTCTTGTTAAAGGGTCGAAAGTGCCGGATAAGGTGCGGCTTTGGAGAGAGTTCTTGTCCTGGCCTCTAGCGGGTTCTGCTTGGAAGCCACCTCGGGGTCCACCGTTCATGACTGTCCCATGCCTACAGCTGGAACCTAACCACATTCATGAACCGCCTCCTTTGGCTCCTGACCGCCCGGATCTCATTGCATCCCTTCCTCTCGGAGGCGTCCCCATAAGCCTATCCTATCTCACGACGTTCTCACTTCGTATCTGTGAAAGGTGTTGCAAATTATAGTAAAAAGCTGGTAAACGTTGCTTTAAAAGTGTGTATCATTTACAACAAGGACTTCAAGTATTCAATAATGCTTTACGTTTCACTTAAATGCACAGAAGATAAAAATACCATCTTTGGTTGTTATACTTATAGATCAAATATCATATATTAATTAATGGTAAGATGTAATGGGCTATATGAATCACTGGCAAGGACACTGAAACATTATAATGCTCAATGATCTAATGCTTGCGATGTGTAATGCAACACGGAGTAATATTTAGGAGCGCCTAGCTGACTGCTCATAAATTATAACTCTTAGAATGATCCAAAGGAGAAAATATTATATTTATTAGACGGTTCTTTGAATGAGTTAAGTGGATGCAAACGAAAAATCAGATGAAGAGCAAACTGGAACATGGTACCGAATCTAGCGCGATATAATCTTCAAGATTATCAACAAAATTGCTGAAAGTAATGTCATACGTGGTTACAGTTGTTCATAAATCAGTTCCGTATAATTTCTTTTTTAATTTGTTGTTAAAAAACATTAATAATAGAGATATTTATCCCAGATCGGTTTAGTTTTCCGATAAAATCCTATGTCCGGAAACAAAAACTGTTGGCCTACCAGTATCTATAGGAGCTTCTACGGGGTTACCACGCACGTATTGTCACATATCCTTCAGTTCTGCGTTGCAGAGAAACACTTGCTCCTGGGAACACACTTGGGTATCTGATATGTAGTATACACATACTGCTGCAATGTTGTAAGTTGTCGAGGACTGCGGTATATACTAAGGTCTTAGTGTCTGCTCAGCCCAAGATCCAAAGAATTAAAATCAGATGATCGGGGAGACCATACTGTCAAGCCTTCTTGATTAATCCTGGTCTGGGTTAGGTGTAGTCACATGATGTGTAAAAAATGTGGTGGTACTCCATCGTGCTTAGACCAAATAATGTTACCTACAATCTAAACTGACCGGTGTACAAATGATTTACGCATCTACGTTTGCACGCTGTAGGGGCAAATACAAAGCGAAATTGTACGAAACAGAAAGAGAGCTCACAATAGAGCTGTTATATTGAAGTCATGTTAGTTAAATTATGGTTGCTTGTACAAAATGGGTCACATTTTAACAGATTTTTTATTTCCGGATACATGTACGTTGGTACTTTTTGTTAGTTTTGACCAACTCTGCCTTCTGTGAAATTATGACACACTTTTAACTAAACGTTCAGCAAAACCTAGATATTTTCCATAAATTTTACTTCAAAAATTCACGAGTGCCAAATAATATTATACCATTTTTAGATTGCGTATTTATCAAGCGATGCTAATGTATCATAACTCATTATAATATTATTTGTCATTTATGATACTGTTCGTGAAATGTGAAGCGGAAATGGTACACAGTTTTTTTTTTTTTTTTTTTGATTGGTTTATTTATGAACGCTCTTTAACGTCTCAGGTCATCAGCGTCCCATTCAACTCAGGACGTGAAACGGCCTACAAATTTTGCTCAGAGGCCTCTCTTTCAGGCTTGAGGTTCTTTTTCGTGCCGTAAATGTACGACACGGGACCCACGGCTTTACTTCCCTTCCGAAGGAAGCCATACTTAGGATTTTTACGCCCGAAAAAATCCATCAGTCCTGGACGGGTTCGAACCCGCAATCTTGGATTTAGGAGGCAAGTGTGGTAACCACTACACCACCAGGACCGACGTACGCAGTTCGGTATGCCATTAGCCCCGAGAATCGTGATTTCTACTGCAACCAAATTTGAAATGTACAATGAGGTTATTTGAGAAACCTGAGCGCTGTAGTCACCTCAGTAGGAAAAAAGAAAATAGATTCGTTGGGTGTTTATTTTAGTGTTTATGTTTTATTGAAAACAAAAAATAACACTGTATTTAAAATTATTATTATTATTATTATTATTATTATTATTATTATTATTATACTAAGCACTAATCTGTGTTATAAAACGAGATCTTGAACATATTGCCCCTCGGCGACAATACGTTGCAGCATCTGCATAGGAAGTTCCTGAATTTCATTTAACTTTTCTTCCTTAAGAAACACAGGTTCGAAACACATTTCTTGTCATAGAAATTCCGTCTCTCTTAAACTTTTATTAAGTTGGTGAAAAATGTATATTTCTAGAACACGATTATCAGGATATTTTCTTGGGATTGGCCTTACCGTTTCTCTCCAAGAAATCATTTTTACTTATGTATCGTGTATAGCAACCCCCTTTTCAAGGTTATAGTTATATTTGATTACTTAGGTTTGTTTTATTTTACGACGCTCTTTAAAATATTTTATTATTAGCATCCCATTCTACGCAGTACATGAAACGACGTTGCTCAGAGGCCTCTTCTGTCAAGCATGAATTTCTAATACGTGCAGTAAATCAACGACATGGGACCAAAGGCTTTACTTTCCTTTCGAAGGAAGCCATACTTAGGATTTTACGCCCTAAAAATCCATCGAACTTCACCCCTTTGAACATTGGGTTTATGAGGCAAGTACGGTTACCACTAAACCACAGGAGCTGACCTTTATTTATATAGTGTCGTAGCTAACAAAGAACAATTAGCACACACTTCACACATAAAATCAAAGCACAGAGTAACACGAATGCATAACACTCGCTGATAAAGTCTCCCTCAAATTAACTACAAGCTGCTACCTGCTCATGCATTATACGGCCTTGAAGACTGGGTTTTTCCTTTACGCAGCCGCATTCTGCCTCCCATTCAAATGATCTCATCATACTTGCCATCAGAGAAAAATTATGTTTGGATTCCCAATAGTTCCAACATAATATTTGATATGCTGTCATACATTTATTAAAAGTCTCTACTTCTGGCAGCCAAAACGTCTAAGTTTCAAAATTCTTCTTATTTTACTGTAGTAAAATTCTATGAATATAATTAATTTTAAGAGCTCAGTACTAAGCAATAAGCATTTATATACATATTTAACTAATTATATTTATATAAATATTTTATTTCTTATAAATGTTAGTTATTTTCTATAGCATTTCTTTCCTGTTTTGGAAATTGTTAGAAACATTATGAGTCTCACTTTGTATTTTTCTCCAAAAAAACTGTTCAGTTTTATTTATTGTTTTCCCTTGTGCTATCGATTGTTTCTTCTCCCATCTTTCCTATGGGTACTGCCTACTTTCGTTTCTTCTGCACAGGAGTGACGGGGTTGTAGGAGCGGGGCTTGACGCCTGGATTTGACTATGTTCGGGCCTTCTCTTGGATTTCCTGGTACTCTCTTCGCTTCTCTTTCGATGTGGTATCAAGGAGCCGGCAATATTAATGTTTCTGGCTCTACATTTTCTTATCATACCGTCAGGTAGAATTTGAATGCTATGTGTAGTTGAGGGTAGAAGAGCATAATTTTATAACCAGATGGTAAGCTTAGCATTTTTTTGTAAAAATTAAATATAACTATTACCACCAATAGCTTAAAAAGATTAAGCCTAAGACCTGTTCCGAATTCTACGAGACTATATGAATTAGTGAAAATTAATTCACTTAAGACCTACAGAGAGACAGACCCTCAGGTCATTGCCTCAAATTCCATCTGGTGTGATACAAAGGTATTGCTTAGATGTGAAATAAGCGGAAACTTGGTCCAGGGTTCTCTTTTTACCCCTACATATGGCCATAGATCTATGACAAGGAATCCACGGCTTAAAGTTCCTCTCAGTGATATTTACGTCTAGAAATATCTAATGACCTGGGCCGGGTATGAACCCGCGAACTTTGGGACCAGAAGAGACGTATTACATATTTGAGGAATAATTTAATTACACAAAGCTAGATATATAAGTAAATTAGAAACTATAGTGTTTTAATAACTCATTACATAATACGAGTATGTACATGCCACTTTACATAAAACGCATGAACTTTTATTTTTCCACAATAAACGTTTTTTCTACGCAATATAATAATAGCATAATTAGAAGTTCTGTCACCTTGTTTCTTTGGTATAACCGTACAGTTTATTATTTATACTCCGCAGGAAAGCAATTAAATAAATTAAATAAATATTTTTTCTGCGTGAAGATAAATTCCCGTAACTTAGTTTAAGACTACGAACGAGCAATCACCAGCGTAAATAAAAATTCTATTTCACATAAAAACACATTTTCAATAAAATAATGTAAATTCTTAATGAACACATAAATTCAGTTTAGTTTTATTTTTATATGACTTATGTCATTATGTTATTATATTTGGCTCTTTTAGAATAAAGCACGCTGTCGATGAGAAGTATTTTATATGAATCTACTGTTGAAAAATATGTTTGAAATATCTGTGCGTGTCCGTAAGAGAGTTCGGATTCAATTGAAGGTACAGAGAGAGAAGCAAACTCCCACAACCATTTTTGCATTAAACCATGCGTACTGAATAAATGCCGAAAGTGAGATAAAGTTTTAGATCAGGTCTTCTGGGATATGTAGATAAATTTGAAACTATATTTACGAAAGACAAAATAGTACTGTTTTTCCAAGCGTGTGGAAAAATAGTATGTAAATACATATTTATTTTGTATGTCGGTAAATAGGTTGTAATGAAAGAGGTTACGTATTTACAAATTCTTTGATTTGGCATAATACTACAAATTTTACATTTAATCATAAAAATTAAATATTTTCAGCCCTTTGATAAATGTTTTCCCGTTTTAATTAAAATATTTATATGTTTTCGCCTCATAGAAAATTTCTCCTTAGTTATAAACATGACATTATATTCCAGCTCTCAGCAAAATACAAATGTCCCATTTCTCAGGATGTGAAATACTATGTGTGCGCATGCGTGTGTGTATATATAAGCAACGATTTGAGCTACTTGCAGCAATTTCCTACAAACGTCATACATTTCATCCTTGTATGTTTCATGTAATTATATAATGATTGTCTAATGCCTAGTAGTGACATTCCCAATATAACTGGAAATATCACCGTTCACAATCACTTGCTAAGTTTTCTCTGTCCATAATTTCTATGAACAAGTTTTAAACAAATCTAATTTTATATATATCTACACTATCATAAAAATATATTCACAAAAAAGGTTATAAAATATACCTCTGCTTAGTTGTGGTATAATTTAAATAGGTTATCTGGTAGAACTTTTAGAAGGCACAGTAACCTTTAAACTTTATTTTATCCCGGTTAGCGGAGAATGGCAACAGTGAACTTTTGCCTCACGATGATAGCAGGTTTTAATTGCAATTTAGCTTTTGTATAGTATCATAAACGTCCATTAAACTCTCAGAGTGAAAGATGTGGTGCGTTTGGATCTGTCGCGAGGAAGAATCATGGACCACACACCGAGAAATTTGTGCTGGAAACATGAGGCAGATAGGATCCAGATGTGACTGTTGTGAAGAGAACGGCAACGAATGGAAGGGAACATAGTATCGTAATTAGCCAGAACTTGTCAGCGAGAATATTGCCAGCCCCTTCCATTTTTTCATTCTCATCCACATGGGAGTTCTTGTCATCATAACTGGACATGTGGAGCAGGACGGCAGATGCCTCCCAGCCATCTCTTTCCCGTCCCATGCACTTTTCTCATTTCAGCCCTGCATTTATATACACGCGCATATTCTCCGGGAAATATTTTTCTGTTAAATTTATTTTCTTCCTTTTGGGATGGCAGCAGATGTTCCTTCCTATTTGCACACTTTGATCAAGTATAGTTTATCGTTATTGCTCCGAGAGTTTATTCCAGGCATTGATCCATATTTAGGATGGAAGGGAACTATGCTGTAATAGCCTAATGGGAAATACAATGCGGAGAGGTATGCAGTCACTTGCGACAGTGGACACTAAATGCGTGGTTTGTGATGCAGTCTGCAGGAAAGATCAACGGGAAAATAATCGTATCAGTGATTCTGTTGTTCGAAGAATGTTCATTTATAAGTTTGAACAGAATCAGTTCGTGTAATGAAGAAATTACTGTATTTTAACAGAAATTTATAGGGTGGCCTAGATCAATAATGGGGAGGTCTGCAATTCTGTTCTCTCTAACGAAGTTTTCTATGTTTTTTTCTCAGTTTTAATAATTTGCAATTGTTGGAGGGAGAGGAATTTATGCTAAACTTAGGCCTGGAATACTTCGTTCCGAAATTCCTTTCTCAGTCACTTCGTCTATATCATCAGATTTCAACGCTTATGATATCACAATAGTAAAAATTGCTGTTAAGCATGAAGTTTATTATGATTAATAGCTTGGTTATTAACTTCAGAAGAGTTAAAGATAAGGCATGAAAAAGATTATGTACAATTTTCACAGAAAAATCTCTGGATGGACATGTGATGCCGCTAGAAGAAGTATCCTAAAAGAAGTTTCTAAACAGATTTTTTTATGTTTATACATTACTACCAAGGTACACAAGTTAAAACTGTATAACATCGTTGTGGTACAAGAATTATGATCTTATAGTAGAAGTGTATTTTGTGAATGGATTGTAATTAAAATGCATGATAGAGAAATTAATATTAATCTCACTCTGTTTGCCGACGAAGTTCACTAATGATTCCGCTTACTTTGATATGTTAATTTGTAAGAACTGTCGATACCGAAGTTTTGAAAAAACTTAATCTACTACTAGAGGAACTTAATAAATAAATAAAAATAGGAGTTTGGTGCCAAGATAGCGTTGACAATAATATACAGAAGTTGTTTTGTTGCATTTAAAAACTATTTTGTTAAATTATCAGTAAGGGACTATAATTTTGCGCTTTTGCAACCGGACTCTGTGACGTAACGGCACATACAGGCAAAGTTCTACAGAGGGTTATCAATTGTTCGATGATAGAGCTACCGGTAACAACATTTTGGTTTAACTGGTTGATTATTTGCTCTGAGCAACAATTAAAGATAAAGTGTACAGAACAAATGGGCACATCTTAGACGAGCTGAAGAATAACATGAGTCAAGATATTTATTCAGTTTTTGAAACAAAACTAAGAATACATTACTTTATTAGTGCAAAGAAATAGACACATTTTTATTAGTCAATTCTACAATTGCGAGTTTAACCGTGAAGTACTTTTTGCCCGTTTATCAAGAATATAGGCTATGTGCACCATAAACTCCTCGCCCCACTTAAGTTTCACAGAATGTCACTGTTAAATTAACAGTGACACCTATATAAAAATACTAAATTGTGAATAGAAGGGTTTAAAAGCTAGAAAAGCTAATTTTAATATGAAACAAAATCGAACCCTTTCTTAGTCCCTCATATCGCGTCTATTAACTACATTTGGAAACATTAAATACATTTGTTTTATTAACGTTTTGAGCTTGCAGCGTTGCAGGATCCACTTGTTGCTTAATCTTCCAAATCTATAATGTTGATAATATATGTAGTTATGTATAAGAAAGAGCGAAATTTTTATTTACAATCAAATCTATATATGGACAAAATAAGTAAAAACTATTATGCAATTATAACGGGATTTGAATGCATTAGTAACTACAACCCTGTTACCAAATTCAGTTGACCCATTGGTAAAAATATCTCCAATAAAAACGGAAAAATTTTAAGGGAATCTTTTAAAATGGATTGATCACTAATACATTTCTAAAACATAAGGAAATAATTGGAAAGCAAGATACATAAATTCAATTATAGACTTTATCATGGCAAATTAAAGATATAGCTCTATATTAAAAATACGAGGACGTGTAAAAGTGTATAACGCCCACTCATTACAAAAATTAGAATCGCCCAAAATATTAAAAACAAAATAAATGAAATTGAAATACAAAAATAAATTTAAAATTCAGTTATTAACACATTCAAGTATTAAAAATATGAAATCTTTAACAAAGGGAGAGAAATGAAGAAGTAAATACAGATTGAGGAAAACTAAAGACAGTAATTAACAGTGTAGCACACAGAATTGCTAGGAATACAGCAGAAAACCAAGAATTTTAAGTTTGTATTAAGAATTTGCAGAAGAAAATGGACAAAGGAATAATATAATTAATGGAAGGAAAAAAAAGGGAAATAGAAGTTTATATAGAATATAAAAAATATCGAAAATAATTATGAAATGCAAAATAAAAAGTTGAGGGAAATTTTTGAGGATATTTACTCGTAATTGCTCCAAAAAGCATTTTCCAAAAAATTAGGAAAACAATAAGGGTAGAATAAATATTGCCCAGAACAAGAATACGGAAAATGTATATCGAACTGTTCACCTTATAAACTAGAAATGGCTGCCATTTTGAACAATAGCAAAATAAATATTAAGCAAATAACAAAATGGTTTTAACATAATGCAGTAGATGTAACATTTTAAGAAATAAGAAAAGAATACAATTTAAAATATTATTATTTATAGATTATGAGAAAGCCTACAACATAGACAATACGAAGAAGTTAAAAATGTTACAACACAATAAAATTGCTTACTATTTATAGATTATGAGAATGCCTACAACAAGATATTATGATGACGTTAAAACATTACAGCATTATAAAATTGATTATTATTTATATATTATAAGAAAGTCCACAACATAGAAAATATTCTGTTAAAACATTAGAAGAGTATAAACTGATTATTGTTTATAGATTATGAGAAAACCTGCAATATAGACAATATTATGATGTTAAAAATATATGAACAGTATAACATTTATTATTGTTTATAGGTTATGAGAAATCCTACCACATAGATAATAAGGTGACGTTAAAATATTAGAACATTATAAAATTGATTATTGTATATAGATTATGGGAAAGCCTACAACATAGAAAATATGATGACGTTAAAATATTACAACATTATAGCATGCCTTATTATTTATAGATAACGAAAAAACTACAACATAGGTAATATAATAACGTTAAAAACATTACAACACTATAAAATTGATTATTGTTTATAGATTATGAATGAGCCCACAACGTAGATAATTTGATGATGTTACAAATATTACAACTTTATAAAGATTCTATTTTAATTAAACAAAAATTATACTTCCAAATGATCAAGAAAGGGACAAAGTAGGAGTAGTAATTAGTAAAGGACTAATGCAAAGATGTAGATTGCCTCCATTTATAATTTGATTTACACAAACAAAGCGATAGTGGTCTAGAATAAATAAGCAACCCACAAGAAATATAAATATAGCTGTTTTCAGGATGATAAAATCTTAAAGGCAAAAATGAAAATTGCATACAATAATCAATCATACATTTAGCCATGAAACTCAAACACGTGATATTACTATACTAAAAATGAAGCTATGTCCACAGTTTTTAAGCATAAGGAATAAAAATAGTAATTGATGGAAAAATACTAGAACAAGTTTCCCCATGAAATATTTGGGACGTAAGATATAAATAATATAAGAAAATGAAGACATGGTAAGGAAATAAACGAAAATTTAGCAAAGTAAATGGGCACATTAAAGTTTCGTAAAACCATGAGAAAATAAATATTAAAAAGATGCAAATATAAAGCATGAAATGAAACATGTGAGCTGATCAATGACACCTTTTAGGTATAAGAAGAAGGGACAAAATAAAACATGAAAATATAGGAAAATAATTAAAATATATATTCCAAACAAGTAGATAAGAATGGTACCCTCCAATTATCCCCCGCCAAGCATTATTTCATGTACCAAACGGAAGAAGAAGAAGAGAGTGGCCGATAAAAGGAAAAAGGAATAACGATCAACTACGGAATGGACTAAGTTGCGGAATAGGTTCCTAGTACTGCGGGCGTTATTGCTTGTTACCGTCTCTTTTCAGCGCATCTTTACAGGGAGCCGTCGTGTGGTAAACGGTAGCAGGACTTGGAGCAAGTTAACCGGACCAGCGTGAGTCAAATACCAAACATTGCCCTCGCTCAGACATAAGAAAGCGATCCGGCCTGTGTAAACGTTTCTACCAATATTGCAATTGAATCAGCAGTTTTCGCAAGTAGACCAAACATTTTTGTATCGATTGTTGCTCCTTTTTTAATATATTCAGAGATTCTAAACTCTCTTCATGTTTTGTTATTAATTTTTTATCTTCGGTAAATAATACTATTTATACATCTAGGATAATTGAAATATTTCTTCTCTCATACATTTCAGTTTCCTATTTCACACATATTTTTTTTTTTTATTGTTTCCGTCTTTCTAAAGAAGCAAATTAAGGTATTTCATTTATTTTGCTTCAGATTTTTGTTAATTTTTATATTCAATAACTTTTTCTAGGTCATGTATGTTGAAGACGGAATTTTCTGCCATAGTTTAACTCCAATTATTTTACATTGAAATACTGTTTTAATACTTCTTGTTTTCATCCCATTAATTTTGTTTTATTTCAAATCAAAAAATTAATATAAAACACAGAAGATTATCAAACAAAAGAATAATATTAAGTAAACAATAAAATGAACTGCATAAAACATGATTCTAGGATATAAAGCATTTTTACATAACAAAATCCGTCATTGTCATTTTCCTGACACCATTCGTTGAACCTACCAAGATTAAGCAAATGTGAAAACAGTGTCCTTCAACAAGCAAATAAACGGATTTAATGAACATAATTATGAATATGATTTCCTTTAAAATGCTCCACAGCTACCAACTCTTCATGTTTGCAATTTTTAATAGTGTTTAACCCCCGTTTTTACTACAGAGGCACTACAGGCGAACACTGATTATACATGAGATGAAATGATATACTAGAAAAGAAACGTTCCAGGCCTGAGTTTATGGTACCTCCTCGGCATTTCCATTTATGAGGACTTGAGAAAAACCTGGAAAATCCTCAGTCAGGAAGGACAGTCCGTGGGCTTTGAACCCCAGACCTCCCGCTTACAATTCCGCGCTTAAACGACCTCGGCCACACTTGGCGGGATGTTTACAATGACATTACATCAAAAACGAATTCCTCTTGACACCCCATCAATACTCTCAGTTTATTCAAGAAGCAAAATTGATAGGCATAGCATGTCCTATAGAACAGTTCTTCTAGAGCAGAAAACGCCATAATTTTGAAAAAGTTTAACTCTTTTTTTTCCCTCTAAGCTAGGAAAAGAAGAAAGTGTATACCGCTCCTTTAGAAAAGGAATCTGTTTACGCTGAGCCAATTGGATATCAACAGAAGCTTGTGGTACAAACTACGTAAATGGTGACGTCACAGCAGCCAAGCCAATTAGAAACCAAAAGAGTGATATCGTATATTAACACGTATTTATGAAGGAAAGGTACAAAGCAATGCATTAAAGAGTTATCACTTCTGTACTTAAAAATAATACTATGCTTACTTCTTGTCTAAACATAACTAAAACAATGAAATAGAGAATACATAGAATACAAAGCTGCTTGAACGAAATCCAAGAAAACTTTAAAATAATACAAGTCTTCAGTGTTTTAAAAACATTTTCTTTCATTCAATATTATTTCCAGTCATACGTTTTCTGAAGATTACAATGGAATATTTTATGGCAGTTCTTGTATCATCTTGGATAGTGTTGCTAATGTTTCCTTTTTCCTCTAAGTGAAAAGTAAAGTATGAATACCGCCAGAAGTAGGCCAGTGACTGTAATATAACAAATATTATATTTATTTTCAACACATAGGATTGTCAGCTCATATTGTCGCAACCACGACAAGGCTGAACATGAGGTAATAGCTACTAAATCTAATCCAGCTCAATAACTGAGAGTACTGGTAAAATATAACACAAATAACAAACTGATAGTTCCACAGTTGCCAATGCAGCTTTATATTAAGTCACTATAGAGAAATTACAAAAGATGAATTTACTAACTGGGCGCCGTTGCGATGGCTGAAGGGTCGTATATCCTGCCTCTTCACTACTCCGGGGTGACTGCATCATCGCGTGAATAAGGTTTGCCCAATTCTGTCACTGCGCACGCACAGTGTCTACTTCCCTTCCCGTCAAACATTTTCAAAGCCCGCTCGCAATTGTTAAACACTTGACTATTATAACATCGTTGTTACAAATGTGCCTTAGTATAACTCAATTGTTACACTCATTATTATTTATTTAAATAATAATGAGTGTCACAATATATATTCGGTATCAACTTCAACATTTTGAAATATAAAGCACTATGGAATCAATCATTTCTGCTTTATCTCTTTTTCTAACTATGGCGATAATGTCTATTTTGTGATTACTGCCTGATGTAGAATTGCAGTGTATCTCTTAATGGAACTTTGATCCGAAGGGCGTTAGTAAGGATGGTTCTGATGGAATTATGTCGTAATTCTTAATAATTCATTATGAGGACAACATTCAAGTATTTGCAGGAAGAACTTTAATCTATCTCGTTTTGGGGAACCAAATTACGAAGTCACATCTACTTTCACGAACTGCAGCGGAGGGCAGCGGAAAAAACCGAGGCGAACTATACTAATATATCTAGTCGTCCTGGTGGCTCAGTTGGTTAGAGTAAAGCTCACTATTAACAAGTATGGACACGCTTTGCTGCGGAATTTGCCGACAACCGAGCTTCGTGATTGGTTAGCCAGCATCAGCCACCAATTTGGGCCTGATGTCTGTGTGTTGTGGCATAGGCTTATATGGAGGACATTTTTTAAATTTTATTTTAATTGAGTTAATATGCCTGGGTGCTGTGCATTTGTACAACTCAAGGAAATAAAGGCGATACGTTAAATCGCATTCATTCAGGAAAATACGAAGTTGAAACACGACATTTTTTGATTAACAAAATTGGAAGAAAGAACTGGATTCCACGAAGAACTCTCGACCATGCTATGTAAGATTTTTTCTTAGTATTTGATGTTGAATAGAATACGCTACCTTAAATTTAACGCTTATGTTTTGGTGATTTCATACGTGAAAGTACATAAGAGGAATGCCGAAAACAGCTGCACTCGAAGCCTAAAGCAAGGTTATAGTGTTATAAATAGTTTTAAAACTTGATGCAGGCTTATTTCATTTCATTGTTGAAGAAGATTGTGAGGTTTAGCAATACTTTTTTGTTTTAAATTGATTTTGGTAGGAAGCCCTCTAAGTCCTATAATCATTCTTAATTGCCAGGTTAACTGTATGCCTTATACAGTTTATGTTAACACTTATTTAATAAATGCATTACAACAAATAATTTAAATAGTGAATAGCAAAATAAAATGAGAAATTCTTATTTTAAGTTTCACGTGTTAAAAAGATCTAATTATTAAGCCCTGCGTTTAATATTGTGATTTCTATTTTAACGGATGACAGCCTTTACCTCTGCTGACGACTGACCCGTCATTGGCCGCTGAATTCGGATGCGGTACTACGCGAAAGTATCATAACTACAATTGACATAGTCTCAAACGTATTCATTTTCTGTGTGACCTTGGTCTTCTAATGCAAAGAGAGGAACATGAGCAAACGCAGAAGGCATCATTCAACAGTATAACACAAATACTTTAGGAATTAACTCTATGACAATCGAGTAAAACGACAGAAACCTAACACGTAGTCTTATGGGAGTTAGAGACGGTTAGGCCCAAAATGCAGCATGTCCATTTTTGTATAATAGAGGGCTTTGGGTTAGACCGCAGTTAGAGCGATCTTCGTGCCACTAACGTGAAGATAGTGGGTTTATAAAGAATTTTTATTTTTTATCTTCATAATTGGTTTTCACTGTTCTTACTATAATAAATGTTTCCTTTTGGGGGGAGGACAGTGCATAGAGAAGTTGTATTGTTAACACATACGTTGCAAATTTATTTTGGTTTGGTTAGGTTAGCTTAAGTTAAAAAAATTTACTATTCCTAAACTAATATTGTTTAAAGTCTATATCTTCTCCCGTATAAATTATTTCCTTTGCGTTTTGCAATGCTACATTTGATTTCGCTTTATATTGAATGTGAATAACTATTGACATGCATCCTAAAAAGTTACTTTTTTGTATTCCATTTCTGTGCGTTACAACTGTTATATATGACTGTATTTATTGAAGTCACAGTACAGCCTCTGCAAGTCATTCCTCGACTCGGTTTTCCCTGCTGTTCTTCGTGAAAGTAGACGTAACTTGGTTCTAACAACACGGCAGGACGCATACGCAAGTTGGAACGGTTTCTATGTCACTGCAGAGAATGTAGTAGTTTGTGCTTAGGAGGAGAGAACGAACTGGTGCCACCATTGCCGTTATTTTAAGCATGTCAGGCCACTCAGATCTTCACAATCCTTCGCTTTTTAAAATCTATTAATTATTTAGTAGAATTTTAGGAAGTACAGAAGTACTTTTTCCTTTATGAGAATATGCACGCCAGTGTTCGCATTCTCTTTGTCGAAGGGCTTCCTTTAACAGACCCTGCTTCTTCTTCACTGTCTATTTGCAAGTTATTAAAGCAAAATGCCCTTATAAAATGATACTCTCGCACTACATCAATATGTGAATCTTCCAAATTTTCCACTTTGATATCCTTCTCTTTAAAATTAATTAATTTGATTATAACAAACTATTTGGCATATCGTTGGCGAGTTGAAGAATTTCTATGATATGCGTTCCTTATTTTGTCAGTTTTCATTAGATATGACCTCGGAATTTTATTTAGATACACTGATATGGATATATCGCAGGAGGAACAATGAATTGTTTGAAATAGTTTATCTTTCTCGTAAATTTAGTACAAGTACGAGCGTTTTTGTGAGATTGCCTAAATTTGTTCTTAATTTTCCTTCAATT
The DNA here is from genome assembly GCA_030762175.1 of Metallyticus violacea. Classification (NCBI taxonomy): domain Eukaryota; kingdom Metazoa; phylum Arthropoda; class Insecta; order Mantodea; family Metallyticidae; genus Metallyticus; species Metallyticus violacea. The sequence goes on along the minus strand of CM060833.1, from coordinate 130,994,488 downwards.
GACATTCATTAAATATTAACATTTGTTTTAAAGTCATCTCAAGAATTTATTTTTATCATCTTGTACTTGTAATTGATCTGGTTATCTTTTCGTATGAGATCTTGATGATGTCGTCCATTGCCAATTAAAATTACATTACTTATTTTTTGTTGACAGTAAGATCACTTTCTTGAAGTTACTATGTATGCATCTTAGGTACCAATAAATCTTTACTGGCAGAACTTTGACAAAAAATTGGTACGTGATCATCTAAATTAAAAAACCATATTAATCATGTTGTATTTCAAATGTTCAATTACTTATGTATATCTTGTGGAGAAAGTATGTACTTTATTAAACTGAAATGTACGTCTGCATGGGGTAATAATAAATACAAAGTTAGAGAATGACACTGAACATACTATACCTATCTCTCGTATCTGTCCACAGCTTATTTAATCTGAAAACATTGTAGGATCCTTCATAGAATTATTTCTAAGCTTGCTCAGTCAGTAACTATATTATGTGTTCTGTTGCTATCACTCTGAGGCTTCAAAATCATTCTTACTGCAAAAGTTCAAAATAAAAGTGCATATTCTGTGTGCATATATCTACGTTTCTGTGCTATAATGTATGGGAACTATATGTTCAATAGCTTATCAATAATTTTTAAAATCGGGTTGAAAAATAAAATACTACCAACACATTTAACACATTACACACCCATTGTTGCTATTGTAAGACTTGCAGACGAACGCGAACAAAGATGTGCACCTCGTAAAGATGTGCTTTCTAAGTCTGAACAACAATCATGGACCAAAACTAAGTTGTCGCGGGTCAGAAATGCTAAAGAATGACATGGGGGTCTATGGAGTCACTGTGACAATGTCGTCTCCTCATTTCGGACGGTGATACATTGGTTGTCAGTGTTTCGACAAAGACAAGATAATGTGGAGGATGCGTCGCGTGCAGATCGCCTTGACACTGCAGTACATAATGCGGGGTAGATGTATAGACGATGGACAGTGAGGAAGACGTTGCAGAGATTGGAGTAGCACATTCTTTTAGCTCTCCGAAAATGGTGTTATTACGCTCTTGCAGGTTACTATTTGACACGTTACATCGGAAAAGGTCGCGCATTTATTGAAGAGATCATCGCACAGATTGTAATGTGGGACGATCTTATAGCCAGAACTAAAACGTCAGTCTAGTGATTGGTGCCACCCATCATCTCCCCTCCCCCGAAATTACGCCAAGAGTCCCGGAATGTGAAAGTGAGGCTGATAGTGGCATGTGATGCCCATGGTGTAATATTCAACCATGCTGTTCCTCAAAGGCAAACTATAAATGTCGCGTACCTGCATCGTTTTCATCTTACTCAGTGCAATAAACAACATTTTAAAAACCTATAAGTTTTTTAAATTTCATTATAATTCCCGATGTCGCACTGCTACTAGTTGAAGCGGTTTTTATTAGGGAGTGTCTACGATGTTGATATAGACGTTGTTGTAACCACAATTTTCTTTCGGGCTGTTTTGCCGTGAGAATTCCAGACGTTTCGTCCGCAACTATGGTGGCATGGACGAAGTCTCCTCGGAGAAGGTATCACTGCGTCTGAAGTGTTGGCTGTCAGAGTCGCTATACTGTCCGTGCTCTCCGCTGGTCCAGGGCGGGCCGGTGGTCGGTCGGCTGGTGGAAAACGTTTGGAATGCTCTTCTCCAGCAGACCTCGGCACAGCAGCCTGGAAGAAAATTTTAGTTACGTCTATGACTCCGGCCATGAAAGCCTGCGTTCTCTCTTAGTTGTTGTTAATGGATATTTACCCGGTGGTCCCGCTTCGTACCTCGGGTTTTTCAGGGACCCGAAGTCGCCTTTTGTGCCCTTGTAGGAGGGAGATGAAAAGGAAGGGTTCAAATCACATGACATTTTGTTTCATTAAAAGCCTGGAAGTGTTTATTCACACAATAATTTGTTGTCGGCCACCTGATCCGTTACCTCTTTGACATTAACATGACGAATTGCAAACGTTGCTTCAAAGTACATCTACCACCGTAAAACTACATTACCTTTCACTTTCCTACTGTATCTGGAACTGTTTCCTGGTAATTACTGCACTGTCTTCCACTGTATTCTGGAAATTCGTGTACGGTCTCTCGGACTGCGTTCTGGGAATTACTTCACTATACTGACTATAGGACTGCGTCGTCTTCCACTTATACACTAATCCCAAGATTTCCCTATGTGTTCGTGAGAGCTCATGGGGTTCACAGACTAGCGCCCAAGGTTGCTGAGCCTTCAAAATATTTAAATATTATTGGTGAGCTCTTGTAATCCCAAATGCACTCGCTTTAATTTCATCAACTCTTGGACTCCTTATTGGGGAGTTCATGATCATTCGGTGTAAAGACGTCATCTCCAACACCTGTTTCTTTTTCTGTCTTTAACGAATTTAGGAGCATCTCCAGCAACTACTGATCCAAATATTGTTCGACTCGTGCCGGACACCTGCATGCATTTAGCTTTTTCACAATAGAGGGACTTACTGCTCAGTAAGTGAGAGCACAAGAGATTGCAATAGGCAGCCTTTTCCCTCTCGTCAAGGGGGTATGCGTCCAGATAGCCAAATACATTTTTCTAATACATGAAATGTTTTTTTTTGTTACTATAGTCTATATAATATATTTAATAATTATTACTATTTAAATTAAATAAATACATTCATACTGTGAGGCATTTAGGCATGGTGCTGATGGGGGGTTCTGGATTATCCTTCATATTCACCAGACCAGCCATGGCTATTTTGATATCTTTCATCAATTAAAGGAACCCCTCAGAGAAAACATTTCTATCAAGAGCTGCATTGGATAAATAGCAATCTCCTTCGTCCACATCAAAACAGCAATTTGGCTCCCTGTGACTATGACTTTTGCCATTAAAAGTGTGAGGATAAATGAATTAAAAACAGTATAACGATGTTGCTTATGGCCATGATACTGAAAAAACGTTGTTTTTTGTAAAAATGAAAGAGATGCTAACCTACATCTGTTGTACTTCAAAATTAACAAAGGTATTATTGTGTCGGGTAAACTAAATGTTTAATATGAAACAGGTGAAATTTCATTTCTTAGAAAACTCCGATATTATCAGAAAATATAAATGATTTGTTTGTTTCCCAGTGTAGGAAAAATCAGTAAATGTTATTCAGGAAAGCAGTGGTCGTTATTCTCCAAAACAGAGTCCATGTTAAATATTTAGAAAATACTTTAGACAAACAATGTAAATCGCGATAACATCACAGCAAAATGTATCTTTTCAGTGTGTTAAATAGAATACATTAATGCTTTCGTTTATTTTTGCTGTAAACTGGATGGAAGTACACGATTTTATCGACTTTCGTCGAGATGGTGACACTTAAAAGAGAATGCTCTTACGAGCGATGTAAACGACACAAGCAGTTTTATTAAATGCATCTCTGAAGGCCTCATCTACGCTTTTTAAACTAGTCTAAAATGAGAGATCTCGTCGCTGTAAGGCGCTTCGCAAGTGGGCACTTGACCCATATTCCTACATTCAGAACGAAAGACATTCAACATAGTATCACGTGATCCTTTTTTCTCAAGACAGGAGAAAGAAAAATAATGATAGTCCGTTTAGTTTGTATGTATTCCGTATTTTATACTTCTTCTCTTATTAATGGTATTACTAATAATAATTCAATAATATTTATCATGTGTATATATATGTACATTGCAATATCTTTAAATGATCATTAAATATTTGAGAGCTAGAAAATCACTAAAATTGTGTAAATAAATTGCATTATGGAGTTTCCCGCTCACATTTCTTTTTGAATGACTTTTGGACATTAGAAAATATTCCGAAGAATGACAGTAATTAGAGCCTGGTGTTCATCTATGTTAAGCCATTCTCGACAGTTGAAGTTCCAAAATAGTATATGTGGTTATTGTTTATTTCCATATTTACAATGAAAATATAACTTGACAATTAAAAACATAGTTCTCTATTGGTTCATTTTTTTTTTCTGAGTTCATTAGTGGGCATTCAGCATAGAGCGAAGAATGCACACATTTTCCATTTTACAATACTTTTTATCAGCCATGCATTAGATGTAGCTTAATATACTTTTAGGGAATAAAAACTCTTTATCCACTATCAGCACCTAAACTAATCCTTATTTCGTCGTCCTTGCTACCTAAACAATGGTTTTATTATCATTTTTAATTCACCGGAGATATGTTAATTCCCTCCTTGAATTATATTTTAAATTAAATAAAATTGGAGAAAAATAAATTTACTTTCGGAGTAATATGTGTATATTAAGAGCTAAAACGAAATGAAATAGACAATAATTAGTTAACACAGCATTCAAATTAAGATTTCTATCAACTTTGCTATACTTACATTTTCGTTTACTTTTCACAGCAGTGGTAAAATTAACAATTAATATACTGAACACTCTAGGCATATTATCATTTCTACCAACATGCTTTAACTTTTCTAAGAGATAAACTAATATAACTTATTTCACATGCCTACTGTTTTGACAAAACAAATTATATTAATTTTCTTATAACGAAGCACAATTCTTTGGATTCAGTAAAGAGATAGCAGATTTGTCGTCACTTTAAACACCTTACGATATAAAGATATAATTCACAGTTTCGGAATATTTCGAGTTATTTTATTTCTACATATCCATAACAATCAGCATTATTTCTTTTGACAACAATAGACTCATATTTTAGCAATGGTTAATATCATGATATTCAATTGACATTAAATATTATTATCGTGGTAGTAGTGAAAAATACTGTATGCAACACCAATGTAAACAGCTTTTATTCGAAGACGTTCCCGAAATTAACTTTCCACTCGTGAACAACATCCTATTTTCCTGCTAATTTCTTAAACAACTATTAAAAATTTCTGCTGAATTTATTAAAATTTAGAGACAAGCAAACAAGTAGCGATTTGTAGTACTACCAATAATATTCGAAACATGAATCTTCCGCTTACATTGTCTATACCTTAACTATATGAGATATTAATCATAGAATTCAAGGAGAGCTTTGTCTCTTCGGTACTTGGGAGGTTCAACCTGACGCTGACTTTCGAGAGCAGGTATTGGTGTAGATTTTGCTGCGCCACAACATATTCCCGGGGTTGTATTGGGCAGTGTTCATCTTTCTCATTGTGGTTTCGCTGGGTGTGTTGAAAGCCTCACTTTCATATTCATTGTTGAACGAATGTATATCTTATTCGTGTTTGCCGAGACATCCTAGGTTGCTCTCCATTCAGATCCTGTCAACTTTTCTAGGATGCATAGTCCTTTGATTGCCTTTGGAAATCGAATGTAATGTTTCCAGTTAAGTTTGCTATTTTTGTGAAAACCATACATAGAACAAGTACTTTATTTGTATTATTTTGAGAAGTACATAAGGACGTAACAATTTTACTGTCTTTGTTAATTAAAGTTCTGCACAGTTGGATAAAACAGAAAAACAAATTTATATATAATTTATGCATATAATATGCAAAATATTTTTGGAATTCGTACTTTATTGCAATTATAAAACATTCCTTTTCAATCAACATCTCACTGAAATTTCTAGAAGAAAGTTAATACTATTAGATCATTCTTCCTAGTGTACAACACTATTGTAAGAATCTCTGTGTGTGTGTGTGTGAGTGAGTGAGTGAGTGAGTGAGTGAGTGAGTGAATGAGAGAGAGCTTAGGAATGTTACTGTTAAGGGTTTTCTTACACAAATGCGCAAATAAAAGCTTTCTGAAAGAATTTCTCTGATGATGGTTTACCTTGGACTTCAATTTTAAAAAAATTAAATGCATTATGTATTTTTTGCAAAGTAACATTTTTATAATACGGAAAAGATGCTAGTGCAAAACCTAATTTATTATTTTAAAGCTAGTTTTCATTTTTTAACATTACGAACACGTAAAAAATAAGAAGATACACATCTCAGACTCTACAAAAACTAAATACATTGCTAATATAATCACTGAGAAGTTAGATATTTTGAATTCTAAAAGTCTTTATTTGATTTTTTCAAAGGCACCAGAAGTAACGAAGTGACTCTTGTATGAGGTACTTTGCATAATACACGTGCTTGTGTTACTTTCACCCCCGATATAAAACTCTTGAAATTTTTGTTTTGTACTTTCAGAATTACTGAGACCTATTGCAAACCATGACTAAATGTTTTAGTTTTAGTCACGGCCCACATGCACAAAGATGATTCATATCTAAAGAAAGCATGTGCTAAGCTTCATCACGAGCAGTAATCTTTAATTGTTATGACAACCAGCACGTGGTTGCAGTCTTGTGACAGACAACATGATAAAGATATTGCAACTGACCTGGTCAATTGCGCATGTTTCTCAAATGAAACTTTACAGAAGTAAATAGTTCTTAATTACTTTTATCAAACAGAGATAAGTACATTGTAATTACATTATTATAATAATGTTAAAGCATATTTTAATTGTTATATAAAATATTTTACTACTTACCTCACCGTCTATAAGGTGCATACTTATATGAATACTAATTTTATAGCGCCTATAGCGCCTATTTGTGCACTCTAGTCATTATCGTCCCTTACAGAGTCTGTATATACACAGGGTGCCAAAAAATGTGTACACACTTCAAGCAAAGAAAAAAAAAACTGTGCTAACATAACAAAACTGAATTCACACAAACAGAAAATGATGAACACTAATCATCTTAAACTTTTACAGTTACAATACTTGCTCAAAATGCCTACCATCGGCGTCGATACACTTCTGAGTACGTTGAACTGCTGATTGAGCAACGTTTGCGAAAGTGTCCTCAGCGATTGCAGCATATGCCGTTTCAGTTTCTTCCCGAAGTGCTGCTAGTGTAGCTGGTTTTCTACGGTATACAGCATCCTTAAGAGCTCCCCAAAGGTAGAAGTTCAACAGAGATAGATCTGGAGAACGCGATGGAAACTCAATTGGACCTCTTCGTCCTATTTAGTGCCTTGGAAGATTATCATCAACATGTGCACGTACATCTCGGTGGTAATGTGTTGGTACACCATCCTGTTGGGAGTAAACTTTCCTTGAAGTGTACGAATGACTAATGCGCGTATCATGTTCAGGTACACTGGGCTAGTTAATGTTCCTTAGAAAAAAGAATGGTCCAATTAGACCCCAAATGTCAACCCACATCAAACATTAATTGCAGGTAAATTAACAGCGTTTTCCAAAATAACATGTGAATTGCTTGCACATCAGCAGACACAGTTATGCCGGTTAAGGTTTTCGTTCAACTTTAATTGTGCCTCATCGGACGAAACAACTTTCCTTACGAAGGCCTCATCCTCTTGCACCGTGTTCCGAAACCACTCACAGTACCGCATTCTCAGATCAGGGTCATCTTTAATTAATGCAAAAGTTTTGGGATGAAGTCTCAACTTTGCTGTTTTAATAATACGACGTAGACCGTTCTGCTAACCCCAGTCTCACGTGCACATTGCTTTGTGCATTTTTGCGGTGAGTGCTTAAAACGTTCCAAAATCATAGCCGAGGACGCGGGGCTTGTTACTGTGCGAGGTCTCCCAGATCTGCACTTGGGAAGATCGCATACGGTACCATGAGCCTCAAACTTATCTCGAATGTGTGCAATTGTTATTCACGTTGGCGAATCTGTTCTGTACACACGTCCCCATTGCCTTTGAACTTCAACAACATTTTCGGTTTTCCAATACCACTTCAAAATTGCTTTCCACTGTTCAAACAATAATTTTAGTTCCATTTTATTGCAGCAACGCTATCATAATGTAGGTGAGTCACATCTGCTTACATAACAACATACTACACATTACTGTGGTTTTTCGGTCCATCTTAGAAATATTTAAATAGATATCTACTGTAAAAGTGTGTATACATTTTTTGGCATACTCAGTATAGGTAATCCCACCGCCGATGGTGGCTGCGGTCATTAAGGCTCGGACTTCTGAGCGGGAAGTCTGGAATTCGATTTCCAATAGGACCGTCCTCCCTGATTGAGGATTTTCCAGATTTTCTTCAGTCCTCATAAATGACAAAGGCTGGGAGATATCCTAAACTTAGGCCTGGAATGATTTCTTCCTTAAAAAAAATTCTTTCCCAATATATCATTTCATCTCATGTATCATCAGTGTCGCTGCCTGTGAAGCCTCAGCAGCAAAAACGGGCGTTAAACACTATTCAAAAGAAAGAAAAAAAAAATGAAAAAGTTAACTCCGGCTACAGTTCATGGAGTTAGCCGCGGGCCTGGCTAGCAGCAATCAGCATTGTTAGAGCAGGTACATTTGTTCCCTTTTATTTTCTTCCTTTTTAGTGGTCACGGCATGAAAATGAATACTTTTTGGATAGTTCGCCAAAGGATAAAATGTATTTCGTGGTTCTTTGTAATGCATATGCATTCATTGACTGTGTCGGAAAACTCATGAGGGCATTTGAAATTGCAAATATTCATAATCCCTCGAGAGAACAGGTTTCACTCAGATTTAGAAGACTGTAAATTGCAATGGAAGAAATAGTTTAACAAAAAGGGGGCTGTGGGTTGCTGCTTTTCGTATAGAAAAGTTAACCAAAAGGTTACACAGTACATATTAGTGATTCTCTTACATTTTCAAGTCCGAACCCCATCATGCAGGACCCTTAAGTCGAATTAATACATTTATATAAAAAGTGTGTTATTCAAAAAACTAAACTAAATTAGCCTAAAAAAAAGTTTAAAATATTTTTCACTCCCCAAACTGGTGTTGCAGTTTAGCCTAAAGTTTCTGCATGTTCGGTCTTGAGTCAAGTAGGTTTATGTACTTCTTTTTCACTTGAACCAAAGATGAAAATCCATTTTTATGCAGATTTGAAGTAGATATCGATATGAGCAGCTTTAATGCTCCGTTCGAAAGTTTGTGGTATTCACCTCTTAATAATATCCAATACGTTGCTATATATGGGAGTGAAAAAATAATTTTAATGCCAGAATCACAACATTTTCATTGATAGAATGTCTGAAATCATAGGAAAGTTTTTCGAATCCAATTGAATTTATTTCTGGAAAGCAACAATCACGAACGCAAGGACGGACCATTCTTACTTAGAAAAGATTTAAGGCACAAAAGTTATTTCTTTTAATATACTCTTATCAGAGACAGATGTTTTTATCTAATATGCCTTGGATTTATCATTAAAAGGACACCGTGACGGTTCAACCTTGAAGGGATAAATTGTGTTCCTTTAGTTCGGAAAATATGGTTGCTATATAAGCATTGTGATCAACCGGTTCCATCTAAAACCAAAACCAAGCATTCATTCCTACGATCATTTAATAACAGTAAAACTTCCTGTCTAAGCTGGAAAAGTGTTATATGTGTATTCTGTGTGAAGCAGGTACTATTTAGTTGATGACCAATTTAGTCGCAAAGCACAGAAAAAAGTCTCGCATTTAATGGGACTTTGCGACTTTAACTGTCTTGATATCATCGGTACAGTTTTAATATTCATTGCCTCTTTGTGAATAAAGCTATATACATAAATCACATTTGGTGATTTCAAGAACACTTCAAGAACTATGCATAAACTATGTTGCCCCTGGTGGTCTATGGGGAACCATACTTGCCTCGTAAATCCAAGATCTCGTGTTCAATCCCGGCCAGGATCGATGAATTTTTCGGGTGTAAAACACTAACCTTGGCTTTCTTCGGAAGGGAAGTAAAGCCATGGGTTCCGTATCGTAGATTTACGGCATGTAAAAGAACCTCAAGCCTGAAAGCAGAGACCTCTGAGCAAAATTTGTCGGCCATTTCGCGCCATTAATTGAATGGGATGCTGATGACCTGAGATGTTAAAGAGCGGCCGTATATTAAACCAAATCAAACAACAAGCAACACGTACAAACAGCATTTGCTTGATACCCATTAGTAATTAATCCAAAATATGTTTATTTCAAACCTATTCTGTGATTAGTCACTTGTGAATAAGAATTTTGAAAATGTATTCTACTGTTGTATACTTGCTTAGTTTTTCACATAATAAGACAATTTCACTAATGGTGTACCTAATGAAACAAATACTCAGGTATCCATCATATTCATCAACCTGTAAGGCAAGAAATCAAATATATTTTATTATATGTAATTAACCGTTTCATAACGATGTTCATGGGAATTAAATATAATTGTTTTATATTGAATATAAGCTAAGATAAGTACTTTAATTTAGCCACAGAAATAATAAATTCCTCAACTCTGTACAACTCCAAACTCTTTGCATTCAGTTCCTGCTTTATACAGGGCAGATTTTTTCGCTTAAAACTCTTTACTACCGAAGCGAAAATTCTTTACTTTATTTTTAAAATTTGAATGTTTCGCTTCTAAGTATCTTTGTAATTTACTTGATTTTATGGAAACATTTGACAAAACTTTGTAATAACACGCGCAATGTTATTCGGGATATTGGCTTTAACATCACGTTCTCAACTTCATATATCTCATATGTTACGTTAACATTTTTCTTTCCGCGTCTATCACAAAACTAATTATGTTTATGTCAAAAGATAGAGCAGTAACATTAAATTCGCCTCATTTTCGGAATTATTAACTTCACTCACCTGCCCGTTTCTTTCATATGTTCTTGATTTAATCCACGTATTCATCGTTAAGGTAGAAATTCACTCAATATCGAATGAACTCTTAGTAAAGACTCAACATCAATAATTGGGAAATGTTTGCGTTTAACTTTTGTTTTGTTGCGTGAAGTGGGAAATAAGGACCCGACCTTAATGTGTCGTATGTAGTGTTATTTTGAGATGAGAATTGTTACCACGTTGTAATTACAATGTATGACGCAGTAATTAGTAAGTATGCGAATTACTTCTCGATTTGTTAAGTTAAGTTAACACGACGATGAGAATAATGTGCAGTGCCATATTTTTTTTCTCACTTCACCTTCAACAGTTGCGTCGTCTTCCTGGTTCCCGGTAGATTCTGTTGTTATTTTGTTAACAGGATATTTTCAGATTTATTATTTGGAGTGAAAGGGTTGAAGATTTTTTTTTTTCACTGATTTATTTATGGACGCGCTTTAACATTTCAGGTCATCAGCGTCCCATTCAAATCAGGGCGTGAAACGACCAACAAATTTTGCTCAGTGACCTCTTTTTTCAGGCTTGAGGTTCTTTCACATGCCGTAAATATACGACACGGGACCCACAGCTTTACTTCCATTCCGAAGGAAGCCATACTTACGATTTTTACGCCCGAAAAAATCCATCAACCCTGGCCGGGTTCGAACCCGCGATCTTGGGTTTAGAGGGCAAGATAGTTACCATTACACCACCAGGACCGACGTTAAACGATAGTGAGCAAGTACAACCGAATGTTTTCATTCGCTTTCTTTATTGTTTCTTGGTGCATCATGGGTAATTTAATCTCTGAAATAAAGTGTCGTATATTTAAGTATTACCTACTTTTATTACGTGATTAATGGTTTATTCGGTTATAAGCGTGTGATATACTTATGCTATTAACAAATGTGAAATACATGTACTGTTGCTCTGATCTAACCTATATGGTTGATAAACGAAAGTGAAAGTAACCGAATATTTTCATTCACATTTAATATTGTTTCTTGTTACATCGTGGGTAATCTCACCTCTGGAATAAAGTTTCATATATTCAAACATTACCTTTTTTATTATACGTTTAGTATTTTATTCAGTTATAAGCGTAAAATAAGGTTGTATTATAAAATATGCGAGATACATATTCTGTTGCTTGAATCTGCCCGGTTTATCATTTACTAAGAAACAAATTGCATCAGTTTAAACTCTAATTCCAATGTCCTATATGTTATATTAAATTAGAGTTTATGTAAATAATTGTTTATATATACACACATTTGGATAAATAACAAATTTCCCCTACCATGATTCGATATATTAGTTTTTTAAGATGATATTCAAGGAATGTTGTGGCTTATTTCAAGAATTTTGTTAGGTTAAGTTTAGAGTTTATTTTGGAATATAATAACCAGTTAAATTGTATAATTTGCGAAGTTTCCTGTTCTTGCGATTTATCGGAAACAGCATTTTTGTCAAGATCATATATTTAAATTATTTAGGTTAGTGTTTCATTTTTTTTATTTCTAATATTTATAATTTTAATTACTTAAAGTTTTATACCGTTGTTTTCATTTTTCATTGGCTTATGTGGTCCATCTCGACTCAGCCTTAGGCCTAAACTTTGCTAATCGACGATGACGCTTTCATTTTCATTGATATAGGTATTGCATTTTTTTATATTTTCACATGCTGTTATTTTGTAATAATTGTCAGGTTTATTTCGGTTTCATAAGACACTCCTTTCATTTTGTACTACATCACTCTATGGATGTTATTCCTATTCAGCAGTTAAATTAATAAATTCGTAAATAATTCAACAAGAAAACCAAAATGCTCGATTAATGATGATTTTGTTATGAGCTTATATCATTTCCTACACACCAAGGGCTTTCTACTATAACCGAGTTGGCCGAATATCATTAAGTACTTGAAAATACATTTAAAAAGATGCTGGTATACTTTCAAGCTATAAAGATGCAAGGACACCTAATTTAATTCTCTACTCTTAAAAGAAAAAACCGAAAATTATAATGATTATAGTCTAGCTGCTAGCCACAATTTTGCTGCAAAATGTGCATCCGCACTGTTCCCTTATCTCAAACGACAGCAGACAGAGCAGATCTCCTAGTCCCGAACGAAAGAGAGAGATATGACATTTTGCAGCAAAAATCTGGCTAGCATGTTTTTAGCTGCTGTTACAATTTGTTCTCGTTAGGGACCGAGGAGTTCGGCTCTATCCGCTGTCGCTCGGGACTGGCCAGCCACTCGGGCGCTAGCAGCAAGAATTGCACCAGCAGTACGGGTAAGGGTAAGGATATAGGTATGTTGCTCTAGTAGCACGAAGATAGGCACTTACCTTTATCAATTTTCTTAACTTTATGTTGGTTCTATTTATGATTGGTCTGTTCATAATCTTTAGGGTTGTGTATGTGTCCTGAAAGATAATTGTTACGTTTAAATGTGTGTGTATGTACATACACGCCAACAAACAAGTTTTAAGTACACATTGTAGGAACGCGTATGATTTACGAACATTTACGAAAACAAGCCTATGAATCCAATATAAATAAAATGAATATTAATAATGGGCTCTTGGGATTTGAATCGTGAATTTTCCGTTTCAAATGTTCCTACTTTTTTCGAATGGAAATTAAAAATATTGGGATGTATATCTCGTGAAATTTGAAAGTTTTCTTTTAACTTTTAAATTTTACATTCATCAATCGCATCTTTAAAACATGAGCCTCTTTAACTTCTGATCATATCAGTCTTTGGTACTTTTGCTTAATCTAATAATATTTTGTTCGTAAAATATACACTGTGTAGCACGTATGTATAATATTTACATTCTTATATCTATAATTTATATACTAGTTAGTTTTCAATTTTGTGCCTCTTTAATTTTTTGGTGTTCTCTGTCTCTCTCTCTCTCTTTTAAATCTTATACATTAATCATTATTTTAACAATATACATAAAAGATAGCAAATTAAACATTTATTTAAATTAACCTATGTGCATGGTACTGTTTGTGAATTTACTTTCCGTGTTAATCTATTCACCTTGCTATAGCAAAACACTCATTATTGTTGATATTATTTAGTGTTTCTATAAATAAGTATTTTAAACAAATTTTACTTTCTATTGGAATTTTTTCAAAAGAAACCATTTCATTGGGTTTTTATAATACATGGTTATCGCGCTATATTTTTAAACGATTTTAAATTATGTACGGAAGGTGCCAAGTACATCTTTAATATAATAGCAACGCATTGCATCTAGCTGTTATATCTATGAATTGCTACACACTCTTCCTATGTTCTTGTAAATTATATTAATAGAAGGGATGAACGTGACAGATTTCTGACATTCTCTCCATTCTGTTAATGTATCTCCAATTTTAATTGGAATTAGAAACATTTCGTAAATGTCATATTGTTAATTGTTATTTGTTTATTTTAATTTGAAAAATCCCGTGTTCCAAGTGTTTTATTAAATTTCTAAATTTAAATATAAACATTTTGTATGTCAATTATTAGCTTATTCCTTTGAAGTTATGTTTCTTCTTACCTCCTTTTTAAAAGGTGGGAATAACGACTAATATAACAGCGTAAGCTTTCACGCCGGCATCTTGAAGATAAAATAAACGAGTTTTCGTGTTTAAAGACCGTGGTCTAATGGGTTGTAACATCCAGACCTTTCGCCGAAAATTACACTGTCTAGACTCTTAGAGTTTGATCCCTGCTCTTTTCTTCTCGTTTTCACAGAGTTCAGGATTGAAGTGGAGCTTCATTTCTCTCATATTTATATCGTTCTTAATATTGTCAACTACGTCAAACCACGTTGGGCAACAAAAAGAAGCAATTGAGATTTTTAAGAAAAATAACAATTTTAAGATTGAAAAGGAAGAGGCAGAACATCATTCTTAAAAATACCAAAATTAAAAAGTTGAGTCTGATCAGTGGCCAGACTACATCCGAGATTTATAATAGACTTGAGATTGCTAATGCAATAAACCAAGAGGTCATAAAATGATTTGTATTGTTTATTAGCCAACCAACCACCATCATTCATTCACTCCTACTTCCTTCCTCTGGAAAGAACGATAAAAATATGACACAAATGAAATACTGTTTCAGTCTTTTATTGCCTCATCGAAGATCCACAGGGTGGAAAATTTAATATAAAACAATCCCTAAAACATAAAACAATGTGCGCGGTTTTTTCTTTGTTCTTTTTGTTCTTGAAAAAATCGGAATGTTGACAATCATGGCTTTCAAGTACTAAAATGCTACTACTTAAGTACTGAAAGTGAATTTCGTCTCATCGCGCTATAACGACGCTATATCCATCTCAAGGAATGCAATAATTAATAGCAAAATATGGAGCTGTAAAGTGGGAATTCCAACACTCGTGATGGTTTCTACTGACCTATTGATGGGAAATAAATAGCATGAAAATATCTCCTGCTATAAAATCATAGCGTTTCTTTGGTTAATTTGTGCCTACAGTTTTCGGCAAGAACATGCCTTGATTGAGTTGGCTCTTGTCAATCATAAATAAAAAGACTGTAATATATGTTGAGTATATGCATATTAACATAACTTTATTAGGTAAATATGTATATACCACAACAGTTAAATGGATTCAGTACCTTTAAAAGTTTCAAATACACCGCCATCACAGGAACCATCAGACCCACCTCGTCAGATATCCGGAATGCACGCCACTCCTAGTCCTTCCACCTATTTCTATGTAACACCGGGAATTTCTTTAACTCACTTCACATTCCAAATTTACAATAAGACAATACGATAGTGCTATAGTATAATATTAGATTTTTTTTTATTGATTTATTTATGAACGCTCTTTAACATCTCAGGTCATCAGCGTCCCATTCAACTCAGGGCGTGAAACGGCCGACAAATTTTGCTCAGAGGCCTCTCTTTCAGGCTTGAAATTCTTTTTCGTGCCGTAAATGTACGACACGGGACCCACGGCTTTACTTCCCTTCCGAAGGAAGCCATACTTAGGATTTTTACGCCCGAAAAAATCCATCGGTCCTGGCCGGGTTCAAATATTAGGTACACATTTAAAAAACAACTATTTAACATAACATCCTTAATGAAAAAATACAATACAATAAATGCCACTCTCCTAATATGGTTAACCTAACTTCTGCTACTGTTTTTTCTTCACTGAATAAAAATTGGCATAAACCCGTAATTTGTTGGTGATCCTTAACGTTTCTAATTTTTAGCTATTTTTCTTATGTCTTTCATGTTCTTTATTCAATTTCAAGTTCCTTGAACACACATAGGAAAGAAATAGCATTCTGTTCAACACCACAAATCGTTCTCCTTTCTCTATGTCACATATTCTCCAAACCCTAATCGATACTAAATCAATGCTGGTCTTCAACTTTTATTACATTTTAAATATATGTGTTTCTCAACGTCAATTTTTAACTGAATAACATTCTCCTCCAATAATATCCAATATAATTTGCTTAATTATAACTTCAAATCTTACTATAATTATCTTTTTGAACCATACTTCTCCTTTCTCATTTTTATTAACTGTTTTTAATTATTGCTTAACCATCGCTCATTATCCATACATTTTTTATACTTCAAACAATGATCTAAAATATGCCCATCTGGAAGCTGATCCGGTCTAAACTAATACTTTACCACCACGGGTGGCCGAGGTCGTTATGGCGCGGACTCGTGAGCGGGAGGCCTGGGGTTCGAATTCAACTAGAGCCGTCCTCCCTGACTGGGTTTTTTGTCCAGGTTTTCCTCAGTCCTCATAACTGGAAAAATACCGGGGAGGTACCATAAACTTAGGCCTGGAACGCTTCCTTCCTTAAAAAAATATCCTTTCCCAATGTATAATTTCATCTCATGTATCATCAGTGTTCACCGCCTGTAGTGCCTCAGTAGTAAAAACGGGCGTTAAACACTACTCAAAAAAAAAATAATAATAAACCAATACTTTGGCTCTTATGCTGGTAGTTTAATGGAAGCATCTAATACTGCCTTACTACCTTACAAATTATATTATTATAGTGTTCATTTTTCCAAATTTTCCTCGATTTCCCATAGTCAATTCCATAATTGTCTCAATTTCACGGCTAGTTCTGCTACCAAATTCTTGATTATAATCAATTCGACGCTGATGCGTGAACAAGAGTTATATTAGGAAATATACTGGAAGGAAAAAAACGCCCAGTATGTGGCGGGAAAAGGGTTATTTTCTAATATAGGAGAAAATAATTTATAGGTATCATGATTTGCTTGATACTAAGCAAAAGTAGGATTAACATTAGCATCGGCTTATATAAAATAATGCACTCAGAAATATAACATGCAAAAAATTAAAATTTAAAGCAGTTTCAATATAGAATGCAATATTTAAGCGTAAATCTCAAATCAATTATCAGGCGAATATTCTTTGTAAAATCTCCATTTAAATCATTGTAAAATATATTTAGTTTTATCTTAATTTACATCAATTTTCAAAATGATTATATGACACAAACGTTTGTTAAAAATAATAATGCAAGAAACTAAAACAAACGTTAAAACATTTACAATACTACAAATGAACATCACCAAACGTTGATAATATCTGGGTCATTGGATAGGGTCAACGGAGATAGCTTCGATCCTATAAATTTAGAACAAAGACCCCCGTAAAACAGAAGCGACCTCTGAACAATTATTCTCAAAACTCCTTCGCATAACACACCAATAGCAACAAGGCGCGGGTAACAAGCATTTCCATCATGGACAGAGTAATGAGAATGGAAAAGGGGGTGAATATTAAATTAGAAAATGGACATGTGTAAGAATGGTAATATATATTCTTTCTAGTCACATTAAATTCATTACATCTATTTGTTTTCCATTAAACAAACATTTTTTTAATTACCTACTGATCAGAAGGTATGCTTCTTCCTTTGTCTGAACACATTCATAGCTAGCTGGAAATATTCGCAATAACTCTAGAACCTGTTCAACTACAGTAACGCTGACAGATATAAAAAACTGCTCTGCTACATCATAAAACTTCCTTTCAGTGCGAAATCTTGAGCTAAATACAAAACGATTATACGACTATTACTATAGAACAAAGACTGCAGGCATTTATCTCAGTTTCATACTTCTATAACGCAGTTCCTCGTATTGAGATTTGAACCATTTCAATGAGACGTGACTATAGCCAGAGAACCGCTGAAGAGATAGCTAAAAGGGCTTTGGGAGACTGAATAGCAAATGGACGGAAGCAATGGCGCAAATGGAGCGTTGCTGAATGTGTTCCCTGATGCATGAAGAGAGCACTTAAAATCAGTGGTTCAAGAGTCACAAACAACATGTCTCAATCAGGCCTTAACCTTGGCAGTTTCCTCTATCCAAGCTAGCGCTGCTTGTTTTATGCCAATATTTGTTTTACGCATATGGCACGTTAAATAGATCATTTCAGATCATTAAATCATTACTTTCATTAAAAATGAAAGCTTCATCTCTGCGTTTGACGGAGAGCTTCACAGAAAATAAAAAAGAGTTGCGTAAACTAAAAGAATTTTTCAGCAATTTGAGTAACTTTAAAAATTAATATAAAATCCAAACGACGGCCTTTTTAATTAATGAAATGAAATGAGATATAGCATTACTGTATGGCATCAAGGAACAAAACTAGAATTCTTGCAACCTATAATTATCATAAAAGAGATCAGATAAAAAGAAATGTGTGACACTGATAGACAAAGCTATAGTGTGTGGGTATTTTTTTAACATTTTTAAATGTAACCATATTTATGAGCCCTTTATATCATCTTTACATTCACTAAAATAGAGATATAACACAAAATTTCGACTTACATTGTGTATTTAAGAAGGTATTCATATTTTTCAATAAAGCAAAAACATGTTACTATTTAAAAATAATTATAATATACTAAGCAAATATACACAATAAACAATATACAATCGAACGTTCCACCGATTTTCATTGGCTTAAATGAAAATGCTATTGTAGTAAAACCAAAGGAAAACAGTTTCTCAAGGTTATTACAGAGCACTCTTATATACAAATATAATTCCCAAACACATATTAGATTAATATCTCATTTGCTATCCTCACAACGTTATAAATACAGTTTTTATTCTGAACTAATTTGTACTTTTATTTTTAAACAATACAGAGAAAATTAAATGCAAGTGCGCCTTTAAATTTCAATTTTCCTTAAGGTTCGAATTACCTAATTTTCACAAACTATTTTCCTCACTTTATTTAAATGATATATACTAAATTTTGTTGTTCAGAAACAAACATTAGTGCAGCTAGAGCGATTTTCAAATCTTGGGTGTCAGGTAAACTCCCACTTGTAATGACTCAATTTCTCTGATTTTCAGGAACTAATTTATTTATTTTTAAATGGTATACATTGAGTTTCGTTGCAAAAAAAAAAAAAATAGAATTGGTACCTCTAGAGTAATTTTTAATTTTTGCGTTTAAATGAAACCCCGCTTATATTTTTGTTTCATTGATTTTCAAAAACTTTTATTCTTATTTTATTTCATTGGCTTAAAGCGAGTTTCGTTGGGTAAAAGCAAATGTTGGTGCTACAGCGATTTTTACATGTTGAGTTTCAGGTAAACACCCCCCTTTCAAATAATCTGATTTCAGAAACTATTTTTCCTATTTTATTTCAATTTCATATACCGAGGCTACTTTAAAAAAAAGTTATAAATTGCGCTCGCTAAATCGATTTTTTAATTTCCCGTTAACCCCCACTCCTAATGCCCAATTGTTCTGTTTTTCAGAAAATGTTTCATGTATTTTATTTATTAATTTATTTTAATGAAATATGTTGAGTTTCGTTCAGAAAAAAATAAAATTGCGGTCCCTAGAAAGATTTTATTTCAATCTTTGGGTTAGCCCTCACTCCCAATAGTCCAATTATGCTGATTAACGAACTCGATAGATCGTTTGTTAATTGATGGTTATATGTCGAGTTTCGTTGAGAAAAAGCAAAAATTGTGACTGCTAGAGCGTTAAGATATATTTGTGTATGTATATATAGATTTTTCATTGTCATTTTAGATAACTATTAGGTAGGATCGATGGAAATTTGGAGAATGTTTTCAAAAATCTTTTCATAGACATACGGAATTCGCTTAAAACTGTAAGAGCTAACACTTTTCTTTCTTTATGTAAGAACTATCATTTTGTGTTTTGTTGAGAAACTTTGTAGTTCATACTTTATGAAAATAGGGTAAATAGCGAAAAACTTAAAATACATTTGATAATAACAACTAAATGTTGTAATCGAAACACAACGATGTCCCAAAAGACAATCATTCACATTTACCCAATGCAGACAATATACTGCCTACTTCAGAAATACTTACTCAGTTTTTAGAAACTTAGATTTAAACTTTTAAGCATTATTCGTGGTGTTATATTCTTGGACACGCTGAATAGAAAAGCAATTAGAAATCTATTCACATTTTCGGTTACACATAAACAAAACTAAAACAACGGGAACGGTTAAGGCTCTAAGAAAAGAAGTACATTACACCAAGAATATTCTGCTTTTGAACTGAATTTAATCTTAGACTTTTTTGAGTTATCTATATTATCTAATTAAAATGTGCCTGATTCCCATTCTCTTCAAATAACCTTACTCTTTTTTGTATTCATTTCAAATACTTATTAGTTTACTATGTCTTGAGTTAATTTCAAAAGTATTTAACTATTTAAATTAACGCTCTCTAGGTTTTCGTTTACTCTTGTTTCTTCTCAGTTATATCGTTAGTTTATGTATTTAATCGAGAGCTGCAAACTTGATCCAGCAAGTTTTCAATTTTTTCTAAAAAACTAATTTTGCCAATATACACAAAATAACTAGCGATGGCGTCATGATGTCCTCAGTGGATCAAACTGTCTTTCCACCGAGCCAAAAATTTAATTTAGAGGCAGGAAGCAGTAGACTAGTATAGGAAATAGGATATAAAATAAATTTAAGTACTCTTGCCATAGCGATTATGGTATTTAGGATGGCGTATTGTCCAGCAGAAAGTGCTCTTCTTAGTATGCCAATCTCGGTAGTTTTTTTTTTTTTTAAATATAATCTTCAAACAGTTCAACAACTCCCTTCTAAATGTTTCATTCTTTTCAAAACTGTCTACAAGTATTAAACAATGACTCTCACCCTCTCAGATGACAAAGCGATATCTCCTCTTGACTCGCTTTCACCTGTCAATATCCAGTACTTGGACTTCCGCTTTGACTTGGAGATCTAATGCTTTCGTTCACGGTGAGGAATCTGAAGTTTCCCGTTAAACATTGCCGAACTCTACATTTAAATGTAGTGTATAGTTCACAGTCAACAAGCGCAAACATAGAGTTTTTCATACACAAATTTTCTCATGGGATATTTACACTCGTTCAGTTGAGACATAAAAACCTTGCTATTTCCCACAGTTTCATTCGGCGATGTTTCTTTTAAGATATCGTACAGTTATTTTTTTCAACTATAATTTGAATTGGGCGTTTTATCTTCAGTACTTGTACAGCCATTTTTAAACTCATTTATACAAAAATAGTCCTCAGTGCTAAGGCAGAGTTATGCTTCCCCAGGGTTAATTGTTTAAATATCGCTTTGAATCACTACATGGAATTCGCACTCTGTTTGTTGTGAATTTTCATTTTTATGGTAGATTAATTTAGATGGTTGTTAGACATAAGTTATTCATTGCATCTGCGTGAACCTTAGCCATAGACAATAAGAATAGCTATGCTAGTTAAAAACTATATTATTAAACGAATTATCGTCTAATTTCATGGAAATTGGTAGACTTTCAAAGCGATACTCTTTGTTTTGTATGCTTTTAGCTTTTATTTTTATGTATTATTGATCTGATATTTCCATATATCACCTATAGTTATTAATGTTATACATTTGTATCTAGTTAAACTGTCTTGAAACCAGTAATATTATTACAAACTTATTTCAGGCATTTATTTTCTAAAAAGTGAGTTTACCGAGTGCTTTATCTGGATCACTATGGTCTTAAGTTTAAGACCGAAATCTTTTTAATTGCATTATTTCAGTCTAATAAATGGATATAATACCTTCCGAAATTCACTTTTAAACGTCCTAAAATAACCAGTGGACAAATTAATACATCTATAATCGTTTAATTTATAATTAATTACAGAATCACGGAAACATCAAAATTTTATGGGTTATTCCTTTTATTTTGTAAGCATCAAATGTAATGAATTCAAAGTTATGCAAATCTAAAATCTAGTGAGAAGAGCTACTGAATCCTCATAGATATTAAACTATTATTGTAAAATTAGTTTTTAACAATTATGTAGCAAGAAAAAATGAAATTTAAAAAGCTAGACAAAGAAGTAAAACGCATTACTTTTTAATTGTCGATGTATCTGTTTCATATTAAAACCTACCTTAATAATAACGCACAAAATAAAAAGTTTGTTCTTTTTCAATATTTCTTAAAGAGGATCGCAAAAACGCATAAAATTAGCGCTGTATTGACTATATTTTCTGAGTAAACAGTAAACATTTGATATTGTATGTATTTTTCAGCAGTATTTGAAACATTTTTCTCCACAAAAAAGTTTTAAAAATAATATACATTTTTTATTGTATCTCCAAATAATAGAATCCCATTTTACCTCAGTGTACGCTAGGGTTATATTTTAAAGTAATTTACATGAGTTAATATTATGCTGTTTAATACAATAATATACTAACACCCTATATAATTATTTACAATATTAACATAAATGATATAAAGGTATTTAAACATTTGTTTTATACAGTTCTCGAAGGCTAAATTGCGGAAAATGTTACTAAAATTTTCATCTCAGTATTAGGTAATTCTACATTGCATAATTGCACTTGTAGATGCCGAAGAGAAATGCATATTTTCATCACAATGTGTATAATTACGTCAGTAAATGGTTTATGTACACGAAGTTATTCATAGCAAATGCTAGTTACTGTTCTTGTATATTATAACTTGTGTGTGTTAAACAGACGGTATTAGTATGTACGACCAGAAGGTCCATGCAACAATTATACTTATTTGTGTAAACTTGTCGCAATAAAAACCTATTATTGCTACTATTATATGACAAAAGGCTAATAATATAAAATGCTTAACTTTCCAATAGTTTAAGATGTTTCAAAATCTCATATTTAATGCAAAACATGCACATATCATTAGTATCTCGTTCTCTTAGAGCCGATCGAAGCTTTAATTTAAAGCGGCTAGCTGTTTCCTAAAAGTCATTAATTTATTGAGCATATGGATTCTAATGTAAAATATCTCTTGATATTTTGATAATTCAGAATACGGCGTTAAGGATTTAATCAGAGCTAATAAATAAAAAGAGAAAGTAATATATGTAGCATTCTCTTTCCTACCTAAATTTATATTTCCCTTCCGAAATTTTAGCAAAAACCTTTATGGCCAAGTTGTCATTAGCGAGCACTTCATTGTTCTGCGTTATACCTCGGTTGTCTTGGAAACAATAGTGTCCTGACGACAGAAACACATTTCCGCGTAATTACGCCCCGCCGTCGGGTAACACTGCCTCACGACGTCGGCTGAGAGTTTACGGTGAGTCGAAAAAGTAGCGCAAAAATAAAAAACAGCCCTGAGGGTTGAAACACATCCACCCTCCGTACATCCTTGTCAGCAGTAATTAAACAAGGGGAGTGGGTTGGCTTGTACCTTCATTACTTATAAGTAATGGCTTTCAATTAATACTTGTATCAAAGTCCTTAATCCAAAGCCGGCTTCATCCAAAGTTGAAACAAGCAGCTGACACTGCCAGAGACAATTTCAAAGGACGAGTAACCAAAGCTTCCCGTGAAGCCCTTTACTAATCTTGGTCCCTTAAATGATTTTGCTTCTCTAGGCAGGTATAAGGTTTGAAATCCGATAGGTGATGCATCACCATCGTATCACCATCACACTATAATATGCTTAAGAGCTTAGAACTATTTACATATCATGTAGAAAATTTAACTCTGCCTCCTTAGTAGCATTCCCTTAAACATTTCACTTCATAATCCTTCTTGTGTTTACATATAAACTGTTCATTGGGGTATATCACATTGTTTGTTGTATTTCATTATGTTTACTCTTAACGAAGTTTCTAGCTTGTGGCTTTAGAAATCTATTGTTCATAATAATTTTACACATTAATAATAACTTCTCATCAAAAATTATTTCTGAAATGCTTTATTTTCATAATAATCATTTTATTATCCAGTGGTCTATAGGAGTGGTGGTTATAATTGTTTAGGAATATTACTTCAATTAACTTTGTGAATATATTGTTGAAGCTAAGAATCAATGATGATTTTAGAATATACAAGAGCCTAATGTTTCATGAAATTTCACTTTAATGTTCTTTTTATATTTTTATAATTTATAGTAGTATAGGTGCATTTGTTACAGTGTCACTATTACAACACAAAACAGTATCAACAGGCGCACGGTCCAACATGTTTTATGATACACTTGGTATGTTTGATTTACCACAAGACATCACATTGGAAATTCACAATAAGTTATAAAACATATATTCAAAAATAAAAAATAAAAATAAACGAATAAAATAAGAAACATAAGAATATTTTAAATATATATAAAGAAATTCCACACAGATGAATTTAATCAATTTGCTTCTCCCAACCCCCTCCCCAGTTATCAACATTTTCACCTGAGCTATCTCACTTTCATCAGAAATTTAATTAATCTCTCCTCTCCTTCCTTCCTTGCCAGCAAAGCCCACATGACCATTTCCCTTTGTTCGTGAGCTTCTGAGCTTCTGTCTAGTGAGTTTAGTCTTTGTTTTGAAGTACTGCGCCATCCCCCATTACAATTTAAATAATCTCTTGCATTGCGCAATTGTCTGCGTTTACCCATATCCCCCAAGTGGTTCCTAACCCTCCTCCATGCGCTCTTTCCATTGCCCTTAATCGCTCTCCTTATGAACCCAGCCCTATCATTTCTAGCCCCTTTCTTAATTTGGATGACCACGATTTCTTCCCTCCCCTCCTCAGCTGTTTATGATACAAATATGCCCTAATTAAAGTTAGGTTTCCATGAATTTCCATTCGCAGCCGGTACTTCTCTGGTTTTACACTCTGTGGTCTCACTGTAGGCCCCGAATTCCGTCTCAATTCCGCAGTTCGCTGTTCCCCACCCCAGGCCCAATGTTCCCTTCAGAAAAAATGTCCTCACCGAACCTAGATTCTCAGTTTGCTGCCATTCCCAAATTTCTACCCCATATGTCATTGTAGATCTGACTAGTGTCCCTTTGAGGTTAACTTGTTCTCTAGTGGTGCATACTCCAATAATTTCAGAACCATCGTAAATTAAATCGTAATGTTTTTTAAACTGACCATGTGACACTATTAATCACATTCACAAGCATATTAAGTGAATACTCAATTAAGATTAACTTTATTTCTTTGTGCCAGTTTTAAAGGAATGTTTAGAGAACGATAAAAAGAAAATCGGGATAAATAAACTGTTAATCATCATATTAATTATTAACATCCAAAAAGATGAAGCATATGTTGAAATACTTTGACCCTTACAACATTTAATGAGACCAAATGATAAATACTTTATTTTTCTGATAGATTTGACACAGGATTTTATTTATAAATCTTGTCCATTCACGCCATATTTTAAATCTCGGCTATTAATTTAACAGTAGCCAAGGACGCAAGTACTTAAACTTCGCTTTCTAAAACGTTGGAATTGTCGACTTTATTTATCGGGGAAATACATTCTCATTAACACGACCACCATACTATATTATATTATATCATCATTGCTGATGATTTTTATTATATTCCGAATCGTTTTCTTGGGTTAATTTCGGAAGTGATTAACAAGAGTTGTATAAATTTCTCTAGTTATCTTCCGTTAAAACTGCTTCTTTTTGCTCAGTTTTCCACTTTTCTCTGAACCAGTGGATTCAATATTGTAAATTGCAGTTTGAAACGGAAAATACCCTACTTAAGGCCCTAAACACTCATTAAGAGCAGTTGTTTAATAATATTATTTTAATAAGTTCATTTTCACATGTTTGTATATTACATAATGGCTATAATGCTCAATATAAAGCCACAAACATTTAATGGTAATAGCTATTAATGTTAATTTAAGAAGTTCCTTTACCTATGTTATTACGTAAGATAAAGTAAATAATATTCGATTTAAAACTCTAAACTTTCATTGATAATATGTTTTTATTCACAAAAATTTAATAGGTTCATTTGCACATGTTTTTATGCTAGGTAAGAACTTTAAATATCAATTCAAATAACAAACACTCGTTGGTAATACGTTTTAAATCGTATAAATCTAACAAACTCATTTGTATAGATTTCATATATCGGATACATATTATATTACAATGTATGCCTTAATGTTTGTTTGTTGACCTTTATGACAATATCTAATAATATAAATGTAAGGTACAAAGGACCAGATACATAGCCAAGAAATATGAAAAGATTAAACTACAGATAAGAAAATTTTAATATTAAGAGAATCAACCAATGGCAAGCTTAACAACATTAATGATGTGTACCAAGAATGAAACACGGGACAGACAGCTTTATGGCGATTAAATAGAAATTAACGAATTTCATTTGCATTGTAAAGTATAATATTATTACAATCCTAAATTATATCTCAAATTGTTAGTTATGTGCTGGATTCCGTGGAGAGAAGTTGTGTTTTTAAATTTCATTAGCAAAAATTGTGGTTCCTACTCCATAAAGTAAAGTTACATTTTAACACTAGGTAAAGATACGTGACGATTAATATTTCATCGAAGAAATTAGAATATTATTTATGTTGAATGATAGGAATTACGAGTTTGAATTAATATCCATATAGGAAAATAGTATATGAATTAGGACAGGATAAAAAGCACAGGTTTCTGCAGAGAAAAATAAATTATAGCACTTCTGTCTCGTATACAGTTCGCAATTGATAATATTCTCTTAATCAGAAAAATTTATTGTTGTGTGGTGATAGCAAAACATTAATAAATCCCTCAGATTTCTATTCATTGTGATTTTGTTATACTTATAATTTCACCCCTTTCACCCCAGAAGTATCAATCTGAAAAATCCAGCTTTAATACTAAATCGTGAACTAGCCGAGAATATTATGATAGTAGTTAGGAACGACATCAACATCTATGGCGGCGTCGCCCTATAAAATCCGCTACAAGTTCTGGAAGGAGGCAGCTGATCAGGAAAGTCTGAATAAATTTCGCACACACGACGGGCTAATTCTTATTTAAATTCATGTTTACATCAAATCCGTTGCTGTAGATCAGGGGTCTTCAATCCATCAGATTTTGCGGGACACACTGTCAATTTCAATAACGCTCGCGGGCCATAAAAATATACTGCGGTACCTAGAACTAAGATACTGCCATCTACTACCGCCAAGTGATATTAAAGAAGGTAATACACCTATCGCAGTTAGTATATGGAGACAAGATTGTGTCGAATTGTAGTTCGTTCCAGTTACTTCCAGATACATTTCGAAGGTTACTGAAATATTGTTATTTTCATATAAATACAACAGTATACATCCTCAATCAGCTAGTAAATTCACACCTATAGTCACAAGCCTTTTTGTCCTGCCCGCAGCAATGGTTGTTTTATATTTCCAGAGTCTTTGTTATCGATGTTAATTAATGTTAAACATACTCATATATATATATATATATACATAATTCATAATAACAGTGAGTTTATCATCACTATGACGTCTCCGAATAACAAACGGAAGTCTAAGGATTCATGCCGAATTTTTAATGAAAAGTGAACCACTTTGTAATTTTTGGGCTTATAACTGCTAAACTAGCCTATTCAATGTTGCCGAAATCAGTGTTATATCAAATGAATACAATATACAGCGATGCTATGTAGAAAATCATGCATCTAATTTTGATCACCTTCATGCATGGTTTCAAGTGAACAAAGTGAATAATCTGTTAAATGATTTAAAATAGTAGCAGGGTTTGTTACCAAGTCTGAAAACTGAGATCAAAGCGTGAGTCAAAGTTCCGCAATAATTGAAAAAGTTTCTAAAATAAATCAAAGGGCATTGGTGGAAGGCTGGTTCGTAAAAGACTTTCTCCTCGTTACTGGGGAAATTCTATACCCAAAATAATAAAGTGGAACAAAAATTTCTTCATCTAGGATAACTGCTATATGACGTGTCAAAGCAGTTGCAATGGACATTAAAGGAAATGTAAAAAGCAATCTTCCAAACTTAGGTCATACTCACTTGCATTAAATGAGAACAAGTGCCTAATATGCAATATAACTGGCTAGCTTTACTCTTGCCACTAACCGCCAACCCTATGTGGCAGAATGTAAGCACTCGTACCTATGAAGGTAAAAAAGAAAGGTACTGCTTTCTTAAAGGGGCATGAAAACATTCGGGCATTAAAGACTATTTTCTCTCCGTGATTGATATTTAATAAAAAGCGAATATTAGAAACAAAACAGCTGCTGAACTTTGAAAAAAAGAAGTTATTTTGCAAAAATGTTGAAATCTTTTAATTACTTTTAATTTATATAGCCTAGACATCTTAACTACTTTGTCAGTTCCGCTACTTTGCCTGCCGGTTTTTCTGATTTTAAACAAACTCACCCTATATTTGCCTGTTTAAGCAATGTTGCCTTATTTTCTCAATAGTTCTGGTTATTTTCATTAATAATAGCGTTTTTCACCGTTTTTTAAAGAAAGTCTGCCTATATTTGCAAATTTTAGCCCTTTTCACGGGCTTCCTAATAAATGTTTTATACATTTTAGTCCCTTCCCTCTGTTTCCTTGATTATTTTTGCTATTTCAACCTATTAACTTCTTTTTCATGTGTTTGCCAAATCATTTTACCTATCATAGCCATTTCCTGCTATTTACTTAAAAACTATGCATTCTTTGCCCGTTTTAGCATTTTCCGACTGTTTCTTTAGTAATTGTTTATTTTTTTGCTTAACCCTGCAATTGTGATAACCATAAAAAATATGTCAGATGTAATTAATATATTGTATATTCAATAAAATAGTTCCTTCCTATCCGACTTACCGACTTCTGTTACCACTACTACCTCCTCTCGCTTCTAACGGTTCTGGTCCTGTACCCTCTCCAAACACATACTCAACCCACTAGTGGTGCTAGTCGCGAAGGCCGGTAAGTGAAATGAGAAGGGATATTTACTATATTTTGTAGCATAGCTAAGAAAAGAATCGAAACTTGAAGGTAATTTCTTACATTATCGTTGTTTAATCTACAAAAATAACTTTGTCGATAAACTATTGGATTTTAGAATTTCATGCAATTTACTAATGACTCGCCAAATTTATTTGGGTAAAAATTCCAAGATTATTTATTAAGAGTACACACTTTTCACACCTCTGACAGACAGGAAACGAAACTGATGCCACATTACATGTTAAAGTAACAAAATATTGTAAAAAATACTTTTATCGCGAGAAATTGTGCATGTAAAAATCATCAATCTTTTTTGAACAGACTTCGTATACCCCCGAGTAGAGGGAAAAAGTATCTGGTTCTCATTTTTGAAATACTGGAAATCTTTCTACTTCCGCCTTTCACTTCACCTTGTACAAAATATCTGTTTACCACGTCTTTCCGTTGATGCAACCATATGACGTTAAGGCTTCAGTTAAATAATATAGTTTATTTGAGGAATTCGAGACTTCAGCTAACGGGAGCATTTTTGGTCCTGTGGTGGAATCAATTTGCGGTTATAAATTTTTATTATTTTATCTTGAGATTTTTTCCAAGTACATAAACGATAAGTATACGTTTTAAAAAAAAACTGTTTCTTAAAAAGTATCTGCTATTAAATTTTAACAGCCGCAATCAAAATAAAATGTTTACATTTTTTAATTTTCTAATTGTAGTACGAGAACTGATTACTTAGAAGCTTAAGGGAAGGTTTCAACTTGAGATGGTCAAAGAAAGGAAAGAAAAGGAAAGAATAAAAAATAAATATCGACAGTTGGGTTACAGCTTCTAAGGATGACACTCTTGCCAATCTCATGACGCTTTTAAAAATGTGATAATAACTGCATTCCAAATTAATTTATGGTAAGCAATACTACAACTTGATTTTTCAAATGTTAATCTAGAGGACGAAGTTTTTGAAACATTGTAATACCAGTACTACTATTTATATGGCTATCAAATTTTTACAACTGTTCCTACGGCACATCCCCTTTGAAATATAAATTTGATATGATATTACATACTTCATTATCACAATATTTCATGTATTGTAATTAGTAATGTATATATCATATATGTTTAATACTCATAATGTTAATATATCCATTGTGCGTCGATAAAAGAAAAAAAATGTGTTTTTCCATTAAGACTTGGAAGGCCAAGGGGGTCATAACTTTATTCAGAGGAAGTAACCGAGGGACACGTGTAATGCTACCTTTAAAAGGACAGTCCTTTTTTTTGGTTAATAAACTAAAGAGCTTTTAAATCCGTTTGGGGCTTTGACGCTGGCAGGCGTTGCACTGTTAGCCTTTTAACTAGCCAATCTCCAAAAAATGTTTTACACTTTCAAAAATAGCGAATGGCACCTGTGACAGGTGAACTTACAGCAGTCAACACAAAATATATGTTTGAACCTTTAAAGATAGGGTCTAAACTTACGCGTGCCTTTGTGACCCCTTTTGGCGTCGTTAAGGCAACGATTACTTGGTTTGAATTTAATATATAAGGAAGCGTTTACTCTGAGAGGGCAAGCAGTTCTCAGTACGCAATTTATGTCTACACGCTGCAAGATACATGCAGTTCGCAGAGACAGTTCCGACTATTGCGCATACTCAGTTGCACAGTTCACAGAAGCAGTTATAAGATTTACACGCGGCAAGACACAAGCAGTTCGCAGAAGTAGTTCTCATTCCTCAGTATGTAGCTATAGGATTTACACGCAGTTAGGCACAAGTAGTTCTCAGTTCTCAGACGCAGATAAGTTGAACCTCCGGACGAGGGCTCGCAGTTCAAGTTGATACTCAACTGGAATAGCAGTTATCAGTTATGCAGTTCCGATACAACAGTTAATCAGTTTTCAGTTTTATACGCTGCGGTACTCACCTATAAGTTTTACACGCGGCAGCTAAGTTTGTATTCAACGTAGTCAGGTCTACTTTGAATATGGTGATCTGAGATTTCCGTAATGACTCTGTACTGATGTTTCATGTAGCTTTGGCTACTCAACAGTGCTTTTCCATATGTACTGAATTGAGTATTTGTTGGGTTTTCCGGTATTTTCGAACAGTAAACAGGCGCTGATCCACTTTGTATTACATGGTATGACGCTACTAACACGGTTAGAATCTCACATTAATGCCAGGAAAATAAACATGAAATCGCGACTTCATTTCTTCATCAAAACATATCTGTGTTCAGTTACAATGAAATACTGTTACCAGTTTGTAACTTACAAAGAAATATTAAGTAATGAGAGTGAGTGAAGCACTTTATTTTATTCTATATGAATCTCGTAGCTCATTCATTTAAATGTTACATCTTTGATTCACATAAACGTTGAAATAATAACTGCTGCTGCATTATGCATGTAACGTTTGATAAGAGTTACATAGGTACACAACCAAAGACTCCTATTAAGAATTACCACAGTGGGAAGTAAAGCATAACAAGAATTATGAAAATCAAGGACTTCTCCCTATATTAGTAGATATACATTTTAATATGATGCACCTAATTTTATTCCATTAAAAATTATTTATTATATTATTTTCGTGGAACTTATTGTATAACCATCATTTTATTTAAATGCATTGCACAGTGATGAGAAAAAACAGCAAACAGAAAGTCAATAAAATATGAAGAATAACTTAAAAAAACACTTTTTAACACAACAGGAATTTTAATTCTTTTTACACATACTTGAGTGCTAAACGTCGGGGTATTATATACGACAAATAACCGTTATGCACACCTAAAAAGATTTCTTTTTTGTAATGTTATGCAAAGAGAATGTTTAAGCGTTGAACGCAAATTAAATCTTTCAGCTTCAGAAAAACGGGAAGAGCTCCACACACTACCTAATTGATATAGGTTATCGCCACGAATTTCCGAGATCTTTAAGGCGCGAATTCGTGAACGGGAGTTCAAGAATCCATTTTCCAGCACGACTGCCCTCCCTGACTGAGTTTTTATTCCAAATTTTCTTCAGTCCTCATAAATGGCAAATGCTGGTGAGATACCCTAAAGTTAGGCCTGGAACGCTTTCTTCCTTAAAAATAAATCCTTTACCAGCTTATCATTTCATCTCATAAATCATTAGTGTCCACAGTCTGTAATACCTCAGTAGTTACAGCGAGCTTTAAACACTATTACAAACTGGATTATAGATGCCTCACGCCTTACGACGAATTCTTTTATTAAGTCAAGTTTATTTTACATTTTTTTTATATCTGCTCTGTACGAATATCCATTTCAATTTAAAAGCCTCTCCCCAAAAATAGAAAAATAAAGGGGGATTATTAAAGGTTAAATGTTAAAAAAAAAAAAACACAAATTTTCAAACATTTCATTATTATAGGCGCATTTTCACTGATGCATATTTGTAATATTTTACTATACTAATTTAGCTTAGGTGAAATTATAGTAAAACTTATGCTACTTAAAACTCGATTTTCAGATCTATATCGGTTCCTTATGACTAGGTACAAATACTCATTTTTCTTCAATTCTCAGAGGAACAATATGAAAATAAGAGGGCACTGAGCATGTGGAAGGAATAAAATGTACTTTGGAAGTGGCTTTTATGAACTTTGCCTTTAATTATAAGACCAGATTTGGAATAGCATTAAAGTATTAACAAGCCCAGACTGTAGCACGCAGATGCACGTTTGGACAGCCTCGGCATTCTGATAGTTCAGTATTCTACCTCGCTACATACATCTGTTCAAAAAGTATCGCGAATTGTGTGTTTTTTTCAAAAAGTATTTATTTATTCATTCACGAATATCTATTTTGTCCCATTCAAAGTAATCCCCACCAGATATTATACACTTGTGCCAACGTTTTTTCCAATCCTTGAAGCACTTTAAAAAATCGTTTTTTGTGATCTTGTTCAGCTCCTCTTTCGATGCGGTCTGTATCTCCTCAATCGTGGCGTAGCGTCGTCCTTTCATGGGCCTATTCAGTTTTGGGAACAAGAAAAGGTCACAGGGGGCCAGGTCGGGGGAGTACGGTGGCTGCGGCATCATAAGTGTGTTGTTTTTGCCCCAAAATTCGCGCACAAGTAACGATGTGTGAGCAGGGGCGTTATCATGGTGCAAAAGTCAATTTTTGTTCTTCCACAAATCCGGGCGTTTCTGGCGGATTGCTTCGCGCAAATTGCAGGTAATATTCCTTATTGACCGTTCTACCCTGTGGCAAGAACTCATGATGCGCCACGCCCTTGCAATCGAAGAAACTGTAAGCAAAACCTTCACATTCGACCGAACTTGGAGCGCTTTTTTCGGTCTTGGCTCGTGTGGCAGCATCCATTTGGGATGATTGAGCTTTAGTTTCCACGTCATAACCAGAAACCCATGATTCGTCACCAGTTATGACCCTCTGGAGCAAATTTGGGTCGTCGCGGACAGAGTTCAACAACTCCTTAGCAACGTTAATGCGATGGTGTTTTTGGTCGAAATTGAGCGACTTTGGTACGAATTTTGCGGCGACCCGTCTCATGCCAAATCATTGGTAAAATTTGAATGGCACAAGCCAATCGATATGTTTAGGTCCTCAGTATTCGACGATTGGTCAATACTATTTTCTTCATTTCTTCAATGTTTTCGTCTGTTGATGACGAGCTCGGGCGTCCGGTACGCTCTTCGTCGTTCAGATCTTCTCGACCCTCTGAGAACGTTTTGTACCACCGATAAACGTTGATTTGATCCAAGGTAGCTTCACTATATGCCACAGTCAACATTCGGAATGCATCCGCGCACTTCATTTTGTTTTTCACACAAAATTTGATACAGATTCTTTGTTCCATTTTTTGGAATAGGCAACAATGGAAGACGAGCCAAAGCCCGTCCACGCAAAATAGCTGTCAACAATTAACTAAACATTCAAAATGGCCGAGCTTGTTAACATAAGTGAGGGACATGAGTTCCAACATAACGCCACAAAACAATCGAAAATCGAATATACTTAGCCCTCGGAAATTCAAAATTCGCGATACTATTTGGAAAGACCTCGTAGCGGTATCTTGTTTAGATAATTTTGTTTCAGCATTGTTCGAAATAAAACGGATGTTTTTATTTCATTGTCTGCGAACCAAGTCTGTCAGTTACCATTTTGTTAAATATTGCGGAGCTTTAGCTCCCGTTAGTATTGTGAATCACAAACTATTGTAAATCGTATATACACAAAATTTCGTTTATTTGTTACTACAGTTAGACAGTAGTTGCTATTATACGTTCTACTTTCTGTTCCTAAATCCAAATCCAATATTAAAATTATTAATGTTGAAAATAATGTGAAATTATGCTTAGAACCCCAATTAGCTTATATGCAAAAGATTTCATTGCATATTTCAATTGAAGTTTTAAAGTACCTCTTTATTTAGAGACCTTATATTTATTTTTATAGTGAATATTATGTCAAGGAGTAAGGTTTTACGAAATATAGACCATGAATGCAAAAATAAGTAGTATGCAACGTTAAGATATTACCTTAAATAATGACGTCTTCTGCTATTTTATGGCGCAGGAGCTATAAAAAGCGTTTCTGTTGAGATAATCTACATTGCAGGGTCTACTTTGTTAGATGAATAAATAAAATGCATAAATAAAATGCATGAAGATGTAACCCATATACTTAAACAGAGCTCATTAAATTTCAGAACAATGTGTATCAGAGAAGACTGTAGGTCTAACGCAGTAGGTCAAATGTTGGCCAATGTCAGCAGCATAAATCACTGACAGAATCTAGTCGCGGCGACATCTTTCTGTCACTACTGATCGGTACACAGTAGATTTTGGCCCTTATGGACTACCAATCCATCAACGCCATGCAAAACGGTGGTCTCACCATTAAGGTTGGTAGTTTAGATGTCTAATCTGCTGTCGTCTACAGGTCTACTGCCTGCATAGTCATCGAGGAAATACTCCAGAGAGATGGCAGAATTAAGTGACATTCTGAACCCCTGGATATTTCGTGTTTACCAATTTACACATATGAGTGGCCTATGTGTATTCAGTTAACGTAAACAACGCACCTAGTGGTGTGGTTGTGCTTGTTTGTAAGCCTAATACCTCTTCTATATTTCGCTTTACTCAATGTTTCCGCATCGTCTGTCTGTAGAAACAAGTTCCAAAGCGAGAAACTGGTTTAATTTTTAACAGAAATTAAAAAGACAAGTGTTGTTCTGCATCACTCTGGTTACTGTAACATTGCGAAAATATTACCATATATTCCTTTTAAGCAATACCCCCTTTAATTAAATCACAAAATCACCATACATTGGTGAACAAGCAGAAATCCAGTAATCTGTGAGGTTTAAGTTAACACTTTTTCTACTGTGCAGCAGCTATCTTTGTCATTCGCGCTTATTGTTACACTTTCTGTATTTAATACCGCCTTTCCTATTGTGACAGGTTTTGACAATGCGCTCTCTGCTTGGTGAGTACACTTTTCTCTGTCTAAAAGGAAAATGTTAACTAAGACCTCATACTCAGTACAGGTGCCATCCAGAGTTCGCATACACTCTGGCACATCTGACTAACACCTATGAGGATATGGGTTCCAAGTGCCGATTCTATCATCGCCACCACTAATACCTTTATTATTTTATATTAATTTTAATTTCAATAGTGCTAACATAATGAAAAAAACATAAAAAGTACCACTAACTTTTTTAATATAATTATATTTAGTTACATTTACTACCTACAATCTTGCATACTTAATAAGAAATTGTGTTTCCTGAAAGTTCAGAAAAATCTGGTGTTTGTGTGGAATAGGCTGCTCTTAATGTTAATATCTAAGGTGCGAGTTAGGCAGGGTCTGCATTTATTTTTATAGTGCTCATGGATCTCGCAAAGACATATGCACCCTAAACACTACTAAAAATTTGTTATTATCGAAAATTTATGTTCCACAATACTTTTCTAAAAATAGTCGCATTATCATTAAGCAATAAATAATCAGGATTTTCTTTGTATTCAATAGAAAAATATTGCTTCTCCCACTCCTATTAAATCCATAAGTTCTTTACCTTTTAACTACACCATATTAAGCACAATTTATGAAATATAGTATCGCTTAGTAAGTCATTAATTTGAAGAAAAATAGTTTAACTACACTTATTATTTATTACTGATTTACAATTGAAATTAAAATATACTGAAAAACTGACTCACAACTGATAACTCGCATGCTAATTGAGTGTTTGACTGAAGACTGCAAGCTTTTAAATAACTACTGCAGTTTCTTTTGAGCCTTACATAAATTTTTTATTGTTTTCCACATCGCTTTGTTAGGATTTAAGTACCAGGGCTGTTCAGTAAAGAACAATCATAGTATAATACTAGTTCATTGCTGTCACTTATGATTCCCGCCTGTGAAAAGTTTGCAAGTTGAGACATGTTCCGCCTATAGCAAAAGGGGGGGGGGTAACATGCGACGAACAATATGTTGCTCTAAAATTCTGCTAATGTCTCAGCACATCTTCAGCTGAAGCCTATGCAATGCTACAGCAGATGTACATAGATTTTGTTCTTCTCTATGACACAGCTCCAAGATGTTGACAGATTTTAAAGAGCGGAGGCAATCAATTTCACAGGAAGTTGGAACCAGGGCCCCAGTTTGTGCTCTAACGGAAGAAAGCATTAATACCGCTGCTGCCATTGTGAGAGAGTGTCGTCGAATAACATTAAGAACTGAGTGACACCCAGTGACACCTGAAAAGTTGCACAGTGTACATGTTTGTGCACGATGGGTTCCAAGACTGCTGATTCCCAGACAAAAGGACGTTAGCGTGCAGGTTAAAGGTGATGTCACAAGAATATGTGGAGTTCCTTTCAAAAGTAATCACTGCTGATTAAACTCCATTACATCAGTTCGATCCTTAGAGTAAACAGCAAAGCTCTTTATGGTCACCAATACTATTAAAAATGGTTACTTCTGTTATGTCACAAGAATATGTGGAGTTCCTTTCAAAAGTAATCACTGCTGATTAAACTCCATTACATCAGTTCGATCCTTAGAGTAAACAGCAAAGCTCTTTATGGTCACCAATACTATTAAAAATGGTTACTTCTGTTGGGAAAATTATGTTCATCTCATTTTTGGACATTCAAGGAATGATTTAGTAGCATGTCATACGTGCACACAGAATTGTAACAGGGCAATACTACAAAGATGTCCTGAAAAATTTACCAGGACATATCACACGCAAAAGGTCATATTTCCATGCAACAAGCTGGATGCTGCAGCACTATAATATATGATCACATATATTATTGCTGAATATCTCTCAAAAAAATGGGAAATGTGTCCCTGACCTTCCTATAGTTCAGATTTATCCCCATATGACTTTTACCTTTTCCCCAAATTGAAGGAAGCATTTTCCATCAGAAACGCTTATTAAGGCTGCGGAGGCCATTCTGAAGAACCTGTCAAAAAATATTTTCCAGCATGTCTTTGAAGACTGCCAGAAATGATGGGAGGGGAAATTTGCTTCCAACGGGAACTACTTTGAGAAAAAACATCAAAATTAAAGGTGTGTCATAAAAATAGTATGGTCATTCATTATTAAACAGTTCCGTTAATTTATTTGCCCTGTCCATTGTATAAAGTTGTACAGCAACACAGCTGTTTGAAGAAATAAAAATATCGCTAGAATAAGTGGCCTAATTTTTAGAGGACAATTTTTTCTCCAGTGTCTTTAAGGATGCCGCGTGTCTCTTCACAACTTCACCTTCTGTTGTGGAAATTCCCTTAATGGCATCCAAAACCTCGCAAGCAAAATTGTTCTGATAGGAACACAGAACTATTGAAATTTTCTTGTTTGCTCGCTTGGGCTAGTATTTCATTCTTTCCATTGGGGACAGGAACATCTTCAATGTATATTAGTACCTTCATTAATATCATCATTATTATTATCTATCGGGTGTTCATAGCGGACCTGAAATTGACGTATATTGTGTACGTGTTTACACATATTACATTTAATACTGGAATCAACGCACGTATAAGAGTATCTGTGCATGCATGTATTGCATTCACTGCAGATTAATTTGCATTTACAGTGCGGATCATTATCCTGCACAAAATATATCAAGCTTGCTATATGCCTACGACGAAATAATCTCGCTGATGGCATTTGAAATTGAATGCATAATTGAAATTCTTGTTGTACATTTCACAGTGATAGGCGAACAGTTGCTGCTTTTTTATAAGAGGTGGGAAAACATCCAACTTTTCTGTGCGTACTTTAGAGATGTGCTTTCTCAGAGTTTTATTGTACTGATGTCTCCTCCCATAATCCACTCTTTATTAACAAAATAAATAAATAAATGATAGACGGAACGCGATAACATTCACAATTCCAAACTAACACTAAGGGTAAGTTTCGGTACTGAGGCGTTCGGTGTTCTCCGCTGCCCTCCGCTGCCGTTCGTGAAAGGAGGCGTGACTTCATAGCAGGATGATTCTCAGTGTAACTTCAAGTTATTAAATTCATCTATAAAAGTCTTAATGTGGTGGGTTAAGGCCCTACTTCGGTGAAATTAATTAGTTTTGTAACCGTCCATATAATATTTGTTGTACTTACCCCATTAGCTTCGACGTTTATGTTTATCAGCTCTGCCCAAAGATTACCTACAGATAGCAAACTCAATGGTGAAAAATGGTGACCATATCCATACTCATATTTCATGTGAGGTCGGTAATCCAAGTATATCGTCTATCTAGCTTTGTTTATTATTTAGTTTTTTTAATTCCTCCTGTTTTGTTCGTAGTTTTCCGTCTTTCTCGGACAAAACTAAGTAATTCACAAAACAGCAGTAAATACAAAGGTATAAATATTAGAGATAGCCCTGTCAAGCAGCCACAGACATGATTCAAACTTCCTTGTGCTATTCATTCATTTTATGATGTTGCACCAGAAGTTCATTTTCAAAATCTGAAAGTAACCGTCCTATTCGTCCGCTTCTAAGCAGACAGGAAATTAGAAATGATATGTCAATGATATACGTTATTATTTGCACGAAGTCTTTACATAACTTAAACTTTAAACTTCCTTGCTTTTTAAAGAAAAGAATGCAATATTGTAAGCAAATAAAATTCTCAATGTCGATATACTACTATATTCAACAAATAACATTACATGCAAGTATATTTAAAGCATGTTGTAAAATACAGTATTATATTGAAGGCAATAGTATGCAAAAATAACATCCCATTCTCCAGATAGTAAATTTACCTGGGTATATTGCAAAGACTGGACTTTTTCTACCGTTTTACAAGAAAGGCACTTGAAAGTCAGCTGTGTCACAATAGATTTAAAGCTCACATACACCGCTGTTTCTGTACAGCTAAAAGTACTGGGTCTAAGATTAAGTTTAACCACAGTACATTATGTTTGTGTATAGTCGGGCACTTTCAGAAATATTTTTTTTTTTTTTTTTTTTTTAAGATTTACAAGGTGATTTTATATTAAGTATACCAGATGTAGTTTTTGACAAACCAATGGCCATCACCATGACACATTTGACTAGAATATTTTTCCTAGGGAGCTGCAAAATAAACATCACAAGATTGAATCCTGCCTGATCAAGTTGCATGAACGTAATATATGATTTTCAATCATTCCATTCATTGTCTTTTTATTTGATTAATTTAGTTACGGACGCTCTTTAACATCTCAGGTCATAAGCGTCCCATTCATTCAGGGCGTGAAACGGCCGACAAATTTTGCTCAGAGCCTCTCTTTCAGGCTTGAGGTTCTTTTTCGTGCCGTAAATGTACGACACGGGACCCACGACTTTACTTCCCTTCCGAAGGAAGCCATACTTAGGATTTTTACGCTCATCATACATATCATCATACATATTTTTAAAAAAATTGCGTTGGGAAAACAGAAAACAAGTGCTGAAAACTGAAAAAAAATTGCAAACAATTTTTTCCGTAGACTCGTTGTGCAGCACTGTGTCACTTGGAAAAAATTGCACAGTTTATTCATTAGATTTTAAGTGATTAGGTATGCTAATTTGAATGTATAATGGTCACTGTAAAAGTTCCAGAATAAGCAACCACAAACTTTATTGCATTTTTTCGAAGGAATCTTCGGAACATCTTAAGCGATGCTTGTTTTCTCTCCTGAATTTTTCAGAGCACTTATCTGTAGTCCCAAGTTGGTATTATATGTTTTCTTCCTTTCCCCATATCTGAAGCATTGGTTACAGTGTATAAACTACGCTATGAGTGCTTTGAAACATTTAGTAATATGGTGATTTTCTTTACTATTCTTCACTATGTGACAACTGTCCTCTGCAAAGGCAGTGATCGCATGAGCCAAATCAACAGCTGACGCTTAATTTAAAGATAAAAAACAATGTCCGAAAACTAGTGAGAATCTCCATTTCTAAATATTTCTAGCTTTCCCGTGTACTGCCTCCCCTTAGTCTACTCTTGGTGTATTAAGAGTTGATTTCCTTAAATTTTAAATGGCTATGGAGGAAAAAAAATTGGAAAATTTATCCTAATATTTTCTCAACACCTTATAAGTCAACTTTGCATCTTTCTTTCTTAGCTTCTTAAAATAATTGTGGCATGTGAAGAAGAAAGTCAAATATCTCAACCAAAAACTCAGTAACTGCCACGAATTTTAAATATTTAAAGTCATTTCATACAATGTTCTCCTTCAAGCTTCATTGTCCACGTACTGATATCGAACACCCAAACTACTTCAACAGCCCACTGCTGAATCCTGACTGAACCGAATCACCTGCGTTTGTCATCGTTGTGACTTGCAATATATGTAGTTTTGATATGGTATGTGTATTAAAACATTAAAACATTTCTAGTGACCATTAAATGATAAAATAATATCTCTATAACGAAATACATCTTTCAAATGCAGAACATAGTCTCTTCTGATGTTGTAGATGCATCATTTCATTGTAGCGCATTGCCTTTTCTGCTTCAGTAACCCATAAGAGAACAAGTACTTTAAAACCGTGTTTTTCATGATCATTAATTTAATAAAAACTTAACAGTTTTCTGAAAAATGTGTTTATTTTTTCTTTAGTAATTTGTCATTTATTTCCTTTTATCTTTTGGTACCAGCTTATTCTCCTTGAGCAATTAAAAGTTTGCAGTAGCTGTACAGAAACAAGTTCAGTAATTTCTGTATTTATTTCTGAATTTTCTGATCGCTTTTTTCTTTTAAATGATTTTCAATACTATATATATTATATATATTATATATACATTATATATAATGTAACTAAAATAACATTAACTAGAAAAGCA
The DNA here is from genome assembly GCA_030762175.1 of Metallyticus violacea. Classification (NCBI taxonomy): domain Eukaryota; kingdom Metazoa; phylum Arthropoda; class Insecta; order Mantodea; family Metallyticidae; genus Metallyticus; species Metallyticus violacea. Next base: position 130,953,191 of record CM060833.1, on the reverse strand, counting down.
AAACAGGATAAAAACATTAAGAAAAAAATCACAGATTTATAATCGCTATATTTCGAACTGCTAGAGCTCTTCTATGGCAAGAAGACAAGTGACGGCGGTAAAAGTAAATATTGAACATCGAAGTTATGCATGGAAACAAATGAACAAGCAATAAGAGTGTGTGTGAGAGGGAGGAAAATAAAATAATGTGTAAGATTTAAACCAGGTGGTATACGCGCTTTATCTAAAAATATAGCTGCCATTTCTCTATCTCTGAGTATACTTTCAGAGCTATGTGTAGGTAACGCATCAATATGAGTTAAATGAAATATATCATCAAAATCCTTACAGTGAGATAAGGTATGTTGGGCAACCGGCAAGGGAGACTTGGTTTTAACAGAACGTCTATGATTGTTCATGCGTAGCGAAACAACAGTATATATATATATATATATATATATATATATATATATATATATATATATTAAAACGAACTTATTTTAATTGAACTTTTCTGAGATGCATTGTCAAAAGATGCACGGGAGAAAGATAAGTTGCATTAACGACAACAGAAGAGAAGAAGGAGGAGCGTTCAGGTAGTGTAGCCAAAATATATGAAACAAATTCAAAACAGTCGCATAATCAGAGGGCTCAAACAGCTTGCCAACACAGAAGGTCTAGAACTAGAATCGGAAACTGAACGAACTGGAGGAGTTCACGCGGCAATGGGAGTGGAAGAAGATGAAATGACAGCCTTATGTTCAGTACCTTTCGTCGGTCCTGGTGGTGTAGTGGTTACGATACTTGCCTCCTAAACCCAAGATCGCGGGTTTGAACCCGGCCAGGACCGATGGGTTTTTTCGGGCGTAAAAATTCTAAGTATGGCTTCCTTCGGAAGGGAAGTAAAGCCGTGGGTTCCGTGTCGTACATTTACGGCACTAAAAAGAACCTCAAGCCTGAAAGAGAGGCCTCTGAGGAAAATTTGTCGGCCGTTTTACGCCCTGAGTTGAATGGGACGCTGATGACCTGAGATGTTAAAGAGCGTCCATAAACAAATCAATCAAAAAAAAAAAAAAATCAATCAGTACCTTTCACATGACCTTCTACAGTTGAGTCTGGCCCACAGAAGGTTTGGCTTGGATTTTTTGAAGACACAGCATTAGATTTCAGAATTTGAAGCATTTAATCTTGGAACTGCATTCTGCCAAAATGATAAGCCCATATGTAAGCAGTTTTTGTCATTGCTAGAGTAATTATTTATATAAAATTGGCCCCCAGATTATGCCTGAAATAAAACATGAATACTTAGATGCATATAACATTCATGAAACTACAGTGGCATTAAATTCTTATTTTTTTTAAGATATTCCACATTGAAACTAAATTGCTTATACTATTACCAGCGTTGACAAATAGATTTTAATAGTAATTATTAATCGGCAAAAATTAACAACATAATTTATTTTTAACTACAGTCATTATTCTGCAAATATTTAGCTTACCAATCCATTATTAACAAACAGATGGTATTAATTACAGCAATAAAAAAAGAGGAAAGAGTAAACAGAAGAAAAATGGTATTTAGCTATGGATTAAGTATGAATTTGTCATGAGTTAATTAATTGTTTATTGGAAACACATCCAATATGTATATTTTATTATGACATCGAAAAACAAATTGGTTTTTGGAAGGCTACGGAAATTAATTTTTAACCTACCTATTTGTGAACTTAATGCAGCATGAAATACGCATTTGGGTTTAAAAATATACCTGAACTCTTTAAAATTAACTGAATAATATTAAGCATGCATATTTCAACAGAGCTCTTGCAACTCAAGTAGCCATCTATAAAATGCTGAAATGCTACTTAACCGGAGCAGGATTTTGCGGGAATTGAAAACAGTTTCCCCATCGCTTCCTATAACATTGCAGCACGTATAACGCAACAAATATCTAAAGTTCCCCGTATCTTCCACGCAGTTTAGGTCAGCATTTCTCTGCGAAGGAAATGTGCAATAATTGCAACTTTCCGACATTGCAAACAATCCCTTTGAACGTAAGAAACCTTATTTGGTGAACAAACGTTTCCTTGTACATAGTAAACATCTCTAAGTTAAATTGTAATATAACAAATCGGGAAGGTTTATTTTTCGTTTGACGACTTAGCTTTAAAATTTCCGTTAAGTTATTTGTTGTGTTGTTACCGTGTTTTTATTGGTCCCTATCCTAATTGAAAGATGTCTATCAACTGTTCCATAACTGCTGCGCTCGCAGCGCCAATTTCTGATCTTTCTTAGCGGCAAGTCTGGAACGAAACGAGGCTTCAAGGTTGCCTATTCAGTTGCATCTCGCTGGCTCTGCCATTCCGTGTTAACTCCCGCCTTACTGGGTCCACTGTCTTTAATTACATTGCATAATCTTTCTCATTTAAAGTCGATACTATCCACAACTTTCATAACTTCATCAAAAAAGACGGTACCTTTTGTATTTTCATGCAGACTTCTCATCTCCTTTTAAGTTTTTCTGTAATTGTGAAGTCATGTCCACACTCTCAAAAAGACCAATTATGCAGTGTCCATCACAGCATTGCTGTAGTCACACTCAAACATTTACCTTTCTCAATTGGCCGAACATTACTCGCTAGTTCTTCCACACACCTGCTGACAAATAAACAGAGTTGAACAAATCTGCTTTTTCCGAACACAAAGTTTCAGCAAACGCCACAAAACACATTTTTACAAATTCTCCTTCTGCAAATGATTCTCCATTCTCAGACACAAGTTTTAAACCTCGTAACTTGTTTTCGTAAAACTTTTTTGCTTCAAATTTCCACCCTGGATTAAATATTGTTGTTGATAATTCATTTTATTACACAGTTCTTTTGCCTTCACAAAACGCTTATCACTATTAAATTGATCAAATGCGGAAGAATTTCTTATATGGTAGTATCTCTAAATTAATTCCTTTCATTGTTGTTATTAATCATGCACATCTTTTGTCCACGTGTTAATTTACAAAATAATTTCGAGTGAGGACCCATTGTATTTCATGCACTCGCTATCGATGTTGTACCTTTTCAAAGTATTTTACACTCTTTGCAATATTACTTACTGCACAAGTAAACTCTCTGAGGACCAAACCAACACTAATGGAAAGTTTAGAGTAGGTGTAAAGCAATGAAACATGCCTATGGATAACGAACATAAGGAATGAACGATCTACTACTGATGTCCTCGACTACTGGCCGATGGACTTGAAACATTAATATTGAACCCTTTTTCTCGCTACCCTCTTAGGTACAAAACTACCCGATATTCCTCATACACTCTCTGTCTTTACGTTTTTAGGGAAAACGTTTGCATAAACTTGTTTTTTTTCTTTGTTGAAACCATTTATTATAATCACTAGATTCCAACTAAAGCCTAATCCTAAAAATTACTCATTTCAGGCGGGTGACAGAAAACGTCTTGGTGGGTCCAATTTGGCCCGCGGGCCGTTGTTTGGCGACCCTAAGGGAACATCATTCGTGTACCATTGAGTTTTTTTATTTTGTTGTTTATTCATGGATGATAAAAAAAAGTTTAGGTTTTTAATTTTGTGTATGAAGTTGTTTGCAAAATGCAGAGTTTTTAATTACTGCAAACCTCTATTCAAGCAACACAAATTGTAAGAAGGGAGAACACTTATTTCAGTCAGTATTTATATTTATTTATTCGAGGAAGGAGAAGTTTGTTTCCTTTTGTATGATTTACACACTTTGAGCATTAATAATTGTGCAAAAAGAATATTATTACTGCATCAAGCTTTTTTTATAAACAAAAGATAAATATAAGTAGTAATATGATAAGAACCCATAGCTTAATAAAAGTTCATTCAATCTCTGGACGGAAGTGTCGTATTATTGTAGAAAACCTTAGAATTCATACATTATTAGTTTTTCACGCAATTGAATCTTTTGGATTTAAAAAGAAATAGCAGAATTATAATTATCTGAAATAAAGTTGTTGAATAATTAATATGGGAATACGTAACAGTTACAAAGTACATTTTATCAACGATCTTCCTTTTCACATCTAGGCTGAAGACAGCTTTTGTTACACTGCAACACGCCTGTACGTCCTTGCTATCTCAGTAATGAACATTGTAGAGCCGTTAGAAGCTTATTTCATAACACTTAAACTGCAGGCACAGATAGCTTTATACAATGTGGTAGTAATGTGTTCAATTTAGCTAAAGAGGCAATATCAATAAACAGTTTGGGTGCCAGATTGCGCGCTTCGCATTAGTGGGGTACTCCGGTAGGTATGGCGCGCAGAAACCACATTGCAGTCTGACCTCTTACTGAAACTTGCTAAATAGAGCACACTCAGGCAGCGGTGGATTGGTTCGCTAACAATGTCTGTTTAAACGGCGGATCATTTGGTCAGTCACTGTATTGTGAAGGGCCTAGTTTGTGCTGCAAGGTATTTATTGTTAGGCAATGTGACGTAACATAAGCTATCGAGTTTAATATTATTAAGCGTGTTTTAATTCTATGTCCCTAATCCTCTAACATTTCAAATTATATTTATCTACAAAAGGCAAGTTCTTTTGACTGTCATTGGAAAACATTGAACTGTAATATAATAGATATGCAATGTGGTAGGTCATGCTATTTTCATTGAACTGCTTAAGCTTAAAGAGATTTGTAGCATCATTTAGATGTTACAATTTTCTAACGAACGCACCTACGTAATTGGCTTGCTTGGAATTCTAATAGCATACCTTTCTCAGCGTTTTACTGCAGCAATAACCTTATCTGTTTGTTTACTTGCAAGAATGTAGCTGTATCCGGTGACCCGGTAAGCCCACTCTCGTAACATACTGTTGATGTCACTAGAGTATTATTTTACCTTGTATATTTCCACAATTGCTTTGCAAGCGTTCATTCTTCCGATATGAACGTCAGCAAGAGCTGCGATCTACGAAACCTCTCCATGCATCCGTTCTCTTTTATCAGCACTGATTATGTGGCCATATGTTCTCTCGTCTTTAACTGACCAATCCACGCTGTCAGTAGCTTGTTAATTCACAGGAAACAGTGGAAGAATGTGGGTGAATATACATAAAAAAAAAAAAAAACGAATCGGGGGAGATGGCCTTGAGGTCCCTACTATGGTGCACGCTTAAAAACACCGAGAAACAGTTGATCATCGGCAAGAGGAATAGTAAACGAGCTGCCTGTTCCGTGATATACACAAAAACTTTACTGAATATGATATAACTTTGCAAAATATTGCATAACAAAGTAAACATTAAAGAAAAGTTCAAAGACAGCTCAAAAACTATATTTTATTGTCAGTGAATGAGCAAACTGCTGAGAAATTAGTTACTTTTCCATATATCTAATAAAATAATAAATAGTTTGCATTTTAACTGTGTAAAAAAACGAAAGTCCTTTTCTTATATCATCCTTAAACAACTTAGAAAACGTCCTCTCATTTCTGCATACTAATGTCGAACTAACATGTGCTTTGCTATGGGGTGCATGTCCATCAATTTTCAGTAGTTTTGAAATTTAACTTAAATGTTGTTATACTAAAAACAAGTAATGCAAACGTTTTCTGAATGTTACAGAGCGCTCTTACATTCAAATATAATTTTCACACATAATTGATTAATATTTCACATTTTCTATCTTTACGACAGTGTTTTTGTCAAATATAAAACCTATGCATCGTTATAAATACAGCTTATATGAGGAGTTAATTTTTGCTTTTATTTTGAAGCAATAGAGACAAAATTAAACGCTAGATTCCTTTTTAAATTTCGGTTTACAGGTATATCCATGCTCTTAATGATCCGATTTCCCTTATTTTCAGAGAAACTATTTTTATTTTATTTAAATGATATATGTCGAGTTTTGTTGCAAAATATACAAATATAGATACCACTAGAGCGATTTTTAAATTTTAGGTTTCAGGTAAACCCCCCCTCCTAATAGTCTGATTTCACTAGTTTTTAGAAACTGTTTTTCTTGTCTTATTTCATTGGAATATACTGAATTTCCTGTAATTGTTTTTAAATTGTGGCCCTACAGCAAATTTTAAAATTCTCTTTAAACACCTCCTTCCTTGTCTAATCACCAATTCAATTACGAATCAGCTTATCGTGTGAATGGGGAGCTTATTTAGAACTGGCTTTTTTCAATATTGTTTAGCGCCATTTTTACTACTGTGGCATCGCAGGCGGTGGACACTGATGATACATGAGATGAAATGATATAAATTGGGAAAGGATGTTTTTTTTTTTTTTTAAGGAAGGAAGCGTTCCAAGCCTACGTTTAGGGTACCTGCCCGGCATTTGCCATTTATGAGGAAAACCTAAAAAAACCTCAGTCAGGGAGGATGGTCCTGGTGGGAATCAAACCACAGACCTCTCACTCACGAGTCCGCGCCTTGACGATCTCTGCGACCTATTGCGGTAGAGAATTGGCGTGATCAATTGTCTTCTTTCGCAACTGCAATGCAAGTTATTATGCACAAAGCTGATCCTACTGGTTCAAAGCAAAACAGGAAAATACCGGATAGAAAATGTATACTTTTAACAAATGAAAAACTAGCAAATCTGACATTTTCGCAAGAAAATCAGTGCCGTCAATAGCACAAGAAGTAGTGATTTCGGAAAACATTAGTAATGAAATAGAAAATTGCTTGGTGAACGAACTTAATTGTGTTAATCACAACGTGTTTTCCAGATTTAGCAGATTGTATATGCGTTTTAGAAAACAAAGTTGAGCTGCCGAGTGTGAAACATTTAATAACGGATACGCAAAGCATGGAGTGGTATATACAATTACATTAAATGAAAATGATGAATTCTTCCTGATCAAGAGAAAGAAATTTGTAGCTTTTATAATTTAATTTAATTTTATATTGCATTTTTGAACACTAACCTATATTACAAACTTAACTTGATTACTTAAAATCGATTTGTTGCCATTATAATAGGACTTGGGCTATATTAATGCACACTTAAACGTATTAACATTATGCTTGTAATATTAGTTTCCTCAGGTTAAAAAATAAAATAATTTGAAATTAAAAGTATAGTTGTAAAAGAAATATTTTTGAAAATAGGTAATTTTTTTTTTTTTTCCCCCAAATAGTGGGTTAAGCTTTATTCAAAACCATCATTCAAGCAAGCATTACTTTTGAGTTTATATCTTGTGTTACTTACATTTATTATTTCAAATCGCAAATATTACTTCACAGGTTCTACGCTGATATTAAGTTAGTAAATGCATTTTTATTTAAAATTAAATGGAACGGATGCAAGTGTTACACAACAGTAAAAAGGAAAGAAAATTTCGTCGACAGCCCATTCCGTCCCTGGCTCACAAGGGGCGAGGAGTAGAAAAGCCAACAACATGAGCTCTGTTGACAAGTGAGTGCAGCTGTTTCCTGAGATAAGGCCAGGAACATACTGTTTAATGGAACAGAGGTCGAGTATGTTACCCATCCTCCCAAAACAGAAACACCACCAATTCAGACAAAATGGTGGCCTAAGGAGTAATTAAAAAAAATTGAAATACCATGTTCTTATTACATTCTTTTGATGATTTTTTTTATTTTTTTATTTTTTTTTTTTTTTTATTTTTTTTTTTTTTTTTTTTTTTCCCCTCTTCGTATGTTGGGCGCTAATGACCATAGCAGTTTTGCGCCCTTAAGCAATAATCATCACTCTTCGTATGTAATAGCCCAACACTATGCGTTCCAGTCGGTCCTGGTGGTCTAGTGGTTACCACACTTGCCTTCTAAAACTCAAGATCGCGGGTTCAAACCCGGCCAGGATCAATGGATTTTTTCGGGCGTAAGTATGGCTTCCTTCGGAAGGGAAGTAAAGCCGTGGGTCCCGTGTCGTATATTTACGGCACGAAAAAGAACCTCAAACCTGAAAGAAGAGGCCTCTGAGCAAAATTTGTCGGCCATTTCACGCCCTGAATTGAATGGGACGCTGATGACCTGAGATGTAGGGAGCGTCCGTAATAAAATAAATCAATTACTATACTGCTCCGCACTTGCATTTTTCTGGCACATTCTGAGCAGATCCTGTTTCCTTCGAATATTTTTGTTAGGCGAATAAAATAAATAAATAACGTATTTTACTGCTAATATACTTATTCAATCATTTATTACTAAGTTTATTTAAACTACTTATATGACCAATAAGTTTCAATGTGCTAAGAATGAGCACCACAAGCGTTAAAGCTGCCGAAATGTTTAAGAAAACTTGATACAAAAACACGCACACTTGCATTGGTTTACCAGACGCGTCACTTAGTGTTGTAAGTAATAAAAATAAAATAAAGAGATTAATCTATCCTTCCACAATCGATTTTGTGTGTACAGAAAACGAAAGTACGAAAAATTGGAAGCCAGTTAGCTAGAACTCGAAAAACAATTAGTTCACTGTGTCAATACTATACAACTGAACTGACGACTCTGCCTGAAATAATACTTGAATTTCTTCCTGCCGAATGATATGCCGGAAAGCTCAAAGGTGTGCTTCAGTGAAGCAGGTTTTTGGCTTTAGGAAACTTGCTGAAGGTTAAATTGCTGCTCGTGCGTTGTCAGCACTGGTTCAGTTACAGTTTAGGTTTAGTTAAACTACTAGAAGTTAATTCATATTTGAAAATTACTATTCAGAACTAAGCAGTGTGTAGGCAGAGGCTTAACAACATTTCTGTTAAAGCGCCGAACGGAATATGTATCTATCGAAATCCGCCATCTCTCGCCGTCACTATGAATCTGTAATAATTGACTTAGACAACCCCATAATAAATTAATTATCATCAAGTAATATGCATATACCAATCATAGTTGTAAGGTTAAAGTTGTCTCATATACCATAATTGTAAGATTATTGTTGTTTCATGTACTCTAATTGCAACTTTATGTGTGTTTCCTATAATAAAATTACAGTATAATATTGGTTCTAGGAAAATGTGTTTGAATATTATGAGGCACAGATTACCTCTTTGCACGCGGGCGACCAGACCCAACAGGCCTTTAAGCTGACCTGAACTATGATTGCAGAACCTGTTTTGTAAACAAATCCACCCTCGGATACTTCCTAAAGGAATGAAGACTGTGTCCTTGACAAGGGGGATTCCTTTTGTATGCTACAGAATTTGCTTCTGTTATATTAAGTAAGGACAGATGTAATAAACACGTTATGTCGATATGAGGGTGAAGAGACAGATCGATAACCTTTCAAGGAAGGTGAAAGTTGTTGCGCGGACGTTCAGAAAGTCACGTAGACCCTTGATCCAATAAGTAATCTAGAAGATCTCATAAAGTTATACCCACCAATAGAAGCTCGTATATTGGGAAAGCTACTGGAGGTGATTCTGGACGCTTAGGTTTAAACCGGAAGATAGCATAGGCAGACCGAGGTAACACACAGTTTATTAAAGTTTGTGATTTTGCGGCCTAGCATCAGTGCTCAGAGAGATCAGTATTGGTGGTCAGTGGCGTCAGTATTCAGTTCATTGTTCAGGAAGAGATCAGCGTTAGCATCAGTCTAGCCCCAGTTCATCAGTTTTTCAGTTCAGTTTAGTTATTGCATCAACTCTGAGTTATCAGTGACCAATCCAGTTCATTTTTCAGGAGGAGTTCTCAGTCAGCGATCTTTAGTTATTCATTTAGGGTACGTTGCGTCAGTTGTGACAGTTTTAGAGAGTTAAAAGTAGGCAATGACAGAAGTATTTCCAATAGTGAACATTAATACTCTCTGAAGACTAGTATTGAGCATCAAGAAGTGGCACACATAGCACAAGAAATTCTCCAAGAAGTAACGGTGCCTCTTTAAGTAGAACAAACTTTATCAATAAATAGTGTTTTATTCCACGACATCACCAATCTAATTATTCTCTTCTGAAGTTCCTTGTAAGCTCTTTTCCCTGTGATTTCCTAATCACAAAAATTTCATCAAAAAAGACAACAGCTAATCGGAGCAACGTGAGTCAGCGGAAAATCGTCGGAGAGGGGAAGAAAAAAAGTATCCCTGAGAATTCAATTAATGAAATAATAAAATAATTAAAATCCTTCCAAAACTTCTCTCCATTCTTACATATTATTTTTTCTCATTGCATAATTTTCGCTGCATTTATTGTGCCTAACAATACTTAACTGAAATAAATGTAAAAATAATGTCCTTTGAGCAAAATGAAGCAAAGTATAAGTTAAATAACTATCAAAATGCTACCTTACTATACCTTTTCATACCTTATTTCCCCAAATACCCCTACAAGCGTTCTGCACGTCGGAAATTTATTTCGTAAAAATTATCATTCAAACCATTTTTTAAAATCCTCCAATTTATAACCGTTGAAGCAATGTTTAAGGAAACAGAGTCCTTCGTTACGTGTTGGGAAATTACGTGATTTAAGTTGCAAAATAGCATTTAACCAATTTCAACAAAAACTAATTTAATTTTATCCCATTTAACACCATAATTTTGCAAAAATTTAGTGCTTCCTTCCTCCGAAATAGGAAGAGACCAATGTGGAAACCGGTTCAGTTGCAAATCTAGCCATAAAACTGAACCAAAAAAGAAAAGAAAAAGGCCTTCACTTTCAAAATTACATAAGTGATATCACAACATATAATGATTAGGTGACCTTGATGGAGGAAGGTGAAAGCAATGTTTTTTTTCAATACTTAAAACCAAAACTAAAGTCGACCACCACCTAAACCTGGCCTAGTCACTTTTGGTAAACCCCTCTCTATAGGTTAACCTGGCTTACGACGTAGATTTTTCAAGCAGTTAAATGGAAAGTACCGGGATGTTCAAAATTACTCAACCGATGACATCGCGACAATAGGTTCCGTTCGGCACTGTAACAGAAAATAATTTAAAACTATAACGCATTTGTATATAAATTTCTTTTGGCAATTACCGTTGACACTAATCTAAATTATTTTAATATTAATGTAACAATGAGTAAATAATCTAATTTGCACCGCAAATATTTCTGAAATGGGAAATGCTATAGATGTGTTACTTTAACAGAATTGAAGCTTAGAGAGGGGCTCATAATTGCGGCCCATGCACAGATGTTAATAATTAATTGTTCCAACATGCATTTATTGAATAAAGCCATATTTCTCAAATAAAATAATACCTATTGATTTCAACAAAGTAAAACTAGAGGAAATTAGAATGTCAGCGGTGTTTTTGCACGATTCCATTATAAATAGTTTACGATTTCTAGTAATATGAACATTTTAAATATCTACGAGGTCTGTTCAAAAAGTATCGCGAATTTTGTGTTTTTTCAAAAAGTATTTATTTATTCATGAATATCTATTTTGTCGCCTTCAAAATAGTCCCCACCAGATATTATACACTTGTGCCAACGTTTTTTCCAATCCTCGAAGCACTAAAATAATCGTGTTTTGTAATCTTGTTCAGCTCCTCCTTCGATGCTGCCTTTATCTCCTCAATCATGGCGTAGCGTCGTCCTTTCATGGGCCTCTTCAGTTTTGGGAACAAAAAAGTCACGGGGCCAGGTCTGGGGAGTACGGTGGCTGCGGCATCATAAGTGTGTTGTTTTTGCCCAAAAATTCGCGCACAGGCAACGATGTGTGAGCAGGGGCGTTATCATGGTGCAAAAGTCAATTTTTGTTCTTCCACAAATCCGGGCGTTTCTGGCGGATTGCTTCGCGCAAATTGCGCATAACTTGCAGGTAATATTCCTTAATGGCCGTTCTATCCTATGGCAAGAACTCATGATGCACCACGCCCCTGCAATCCAAGAAAACTGTAAGCAAAACCTTCACATTCAACCGAACTTGGCGCGCTTTTTTCGGTCTTGGCTCGTGTGGCAGTATCCATTGGGATGATTGAGCTTTAGTTTCCACGTCATAACCATAAACCCATGATTCGTCACCAGTTATGACCCTCTGGAGCAAATTTGGGTCGTCGGGACAGAGTTCAACAGCTCCTTAGCAATATTAATGCCATGGTGTTTTTGGTCGAAATTGAGCAACTTTGGTACGAATTTTGCGGCGACCCGTCTCATGCCCAAATCATTGGTAAAAATCGAATGGCACGAGCCAATCGATATGTTTAGGTCCTCAGCAACTTCTCTAACGGTGATTCGACGATTGGCCAATACTATTTTCTTCACTTCTTCAATGTTTTCATCTATTGTTGACGAGCTCGGGCGTCCGGGACGCTCTTCGTCGTTCACATCTTCTTGACCCTCTGAGAACATTTTGTACCACCGATAAACGTTGCTTTGGTCCAAGGTAGCTTCACCATATGCCACAGTCAACATTCGGAATGCATCCGCACTTAATTTTGTTTTTCACACAAAATTTGATACAGATTCTTTGTTCCATTTTTCGGAATAGGCAACAATGGAAGACGAGCCAAAACACGTCCAAGCAAAATAACTGTCAACAATTAACTGAACATTCAAAATGGCCGAGCTTGTCAACATAAGTGAGGGACATGAGTACGAACATAATGTCACAAAACAATCGAAAATCGAATATACGTAGCCCTCGGAAATTCAAAATTCGCGATACTTTTTGAAGAGACCTCGTATAGTTGTCTACCCTATTTCATTGCTTAGTTACTAGTCTATGATGTTAGTTAGTTTAAATTTTGTTTCCTTTAAGCTGATTTCGGAAGTATTGAAGTAGGACGTGATGGAAAATGGCGTTTACTAATGCTGAAAAATTCGACATGGATACGTGATGTATTGTGTAAACTGAAAGATATCCCAATAGACGTATGAAAACAGCTAAAAGACACTGCCCACAAGAACATAAAGACTACACCAGAAGATATGAAACGAAATGCTACAACACGTGTAGCAATCTTTACATTACAGGCTGGAAGCTTTTATTATAGGGTGGTGCTCATCGTTTTGAACACAAACTGTGAAAACCAGTTCTTCAATTTCATAACAGAGTGCTGACACACTGCAGTGAAAACGTTTTAGTATAAAATGAAACATGTGTTTTCTTAGAAATCAGAAAGAAAAAACCACACATAACAAATAAGAAAAGTATACATAACAACATCGTGACCAAGTAAGCTAGACAACTATAGATATTCAAAATATTCATATTACAATAGCTCGTAAACTACTTGCATTTTAATCCTGCAAAAAACATCAATGACATTCCAACTTCCTCTAGTTTTATTTTGTTGAAATCAATAGACATTAGTCTATTTAAAAGTAAAGCTTTTTCAAGAAATACACATTCTAATGATTATTAATATCTCTATTGGTAGCAATTATAAGCGTTGTCTAAACTTCAATTCTATGAAACCAGCATATCAATAGCACCTTCCATTTCAGAAATATTTGCGGTTCAAATTTTAGGTAGTTCAATTTGTATATAAACAACATGAGTTGCTCGAAATATAGCGAAAATTGTATGACCATTTAAGCGTTTAATCTAGTTCTGCTTCTCTAGTTATTGTTACTTTAGTTCCATTGCTCCAAGAGTTAGTTTAGTTTTCATTTCATTATATACAATTATATTTGCCAGTTGTTTATTGTAAATTACTAAGTAAATGTTTAAACCAATAAGAGGTTCCGGAATGCCCTATTTCTCCAGTTTGAAAATAATGCATATAAAGTACAATTTTTCTTAGAATCTATGAGGAGTTAGGTACTGAAAGGTTTGAATAGTATTTACGAAAGCTTGGAAACTGACGTATAACAGGGATTTTTATTTAATAGTGTTTAACTCCCGTTTTTACTGCTGAGGCATCACAGACAGTGGACACTGGTGAACACGAAACAAAATGATAAAATGGGAAAGGATTTTTTTAAGCAAGGAAGTGTTCCAGACCTTTCCGACATTTACCATTTATGAAAACTGAGGAAAATATGAAAAAAAAATCAGGAAGGGAAAACGGTCCTGCCGGGAATCGAACCCCAAACCTCCCGGTCACAAATTCGCGCCTTAATAACATCGACCACTTATGACAGTTTACAGGTAACGAATTTTTACTACACTATTGGGCTATTTTCTACTAAATTCGATAAAATACTTTATTAAAAATGCCGTATTTGTTAGACGTATTTTGAAAAGTTAAAGCGGAGTTGGTGTATTAGATTCTGGGAAACCACGCATTTTATGAGATACAGTCAACAATTTTGGAAATCAAGCGATAAAGCTTACAATACCTTTCAAAGCAATTCAGCTCCATAAGTTGGTGCTTGTTCTTCTTCCACAAACTTCTAACGAGAATAACTAGTGTACATGTTTATGTACATGTATATGTTTATAAAGTTACTGCATGCATTTCGAAATTTACCTCATAATTATTTAGTACAATAAAACGATTAAAATGTATATCTGGATCTTGAAGTTTAATTAAAGGCCTATGTCAGTAGCAGGATAGTTCCTATTCGAGGCAAGTCCACGCAGAACATGTTTTCTCAATGTTTCTCAGTTAGACAACTGCTTAAACTATAATTCATTAAATAGAGCGGATTCTATAGATTTCAATACGTAAAATAATTTAAATTAGAATTTTCATCTTCTTTACCTTTTCTGGAGCCCCTTGGTATGTAAACCGTTTAACAAAAAGCATAAAACACAGTTTCAAACGATTAATGATGAGAATTATGAATAATATAAAATGTTTTAAATCACAAATCTCATAAAAGTTTTATTACATTTTTGAATTCCACTATTTCCAATGGCTGTTGCTGGCTTTTCAATTCATTTCACTGTCTTTCCTGTAATCTATTCAAGCTACGATCTAACGCGTTCTCCTACATTTGATTCCAAGGCGTCCTCTTACTCTCCCGCTGGGCAATGGCCATTTCACAATTACATGAACATAATTAGACAAACATCCGTAGGTGCAAAGTGGTGTATGTAGTCCGTGAGGACCCGGAACAGACCTTAGTCCTGAAACTTGTAAGTTTAAGATGATGATAATGATTATGTATAACGTTTTGTTATTTGAACACAGTACCTTGGCTCCATGTGTTAGCGTATTTGCTATTGATTGAAAAAAAAAACTTTTTGACGCAATCAATGATCAGGTGCTCAGGTTCTATTTTAGCTTTCCACAGTTCTTCTTTTTGCAATACATGAGATGTCAAAAACGCATTATGGGGAACATTTCAAAATCATCACGGCAATTAGTTTATTAAGGTGCTAATGATGAATTATATTCTTCTTGTCCTTGAACTCTTTGAAACTTTTTTAAACTTCAGGAACATTCGAAATCTGTCATTTTTTGACAAAGACAGTATTTACGTCATAACAAATGAAAAATGACTCCAAAATAATTATTAATCCAATTGAGTTTTGACTTTCTTCAGAATGCTGACTAACCAGGAATTTGAAATCCGAATAAGAATTTTTAAGTACGCTTTTCAAATCGTTGGAGAAAATGTTCAAAACCATTTGGAGCTGCGATATAAATCTAATCTGATTCTGCGCATCTCTTTCTGAACCGGCTACAGCAAGTGCGAAACATAAATCACTTTATCTTATTCAAGAAGCCTGCTGTAAAGCAGCATGGGTGTTATTGATTCTAGAGAAACATGTCTGGGTATAATGAAGTGGGTTATTATTTTTGAAGTGTGTAAAACCCGACTGCGGCGCAGAATCGACGAGTTTTGGCCTAGAGGAACAAGAGACATAAAGTTCTGGAAATAATAAGCTGAACTAATATATTTTCAGGAGCTTAAAGAAACCAATTAATAACATACAGGTTTTGATATTTAATCGTTTGTTTATCCACTAATGTTAACTGGAAGCATTTTTATCAATTATTTTTTAAGAGGATGAAAATCTTAGTTCACGCCCTGCAAAAACTGTCTCTGGGCAAAGTCACTTCTATGGCTATGCTCGCAAGAGCGACGGTTTGCTGTTAGTTGCAAAAGTGGAAGGCGCAGGTTCGGATTTGATTAAGTTGTCAAGGTGTTATTTTTCGAAATTTTTCATCACTCTTAAAATGCGACTTTCGAGCAACTTTCAAGTTTTAATTGATCCTGAGAACATTGCATCACCGTAATGCACCCGTTGTCTTAGAATATTTGGTAGAGATGGTTATAAAACAAAGTGAAACACGAGCTTGGTGTGAATATTTTGCCGTTAATGATAGTGAAGAAAAAATTTCGTCGTTATTTTGGTGATTATTACACATATCAACTTGTGTGAATTTCGATATATAAGCATGTAAAAAAACTCGTCTCATCATGGATATCTTCCTCTCGCCCTCTTGTTGAAGCTGTGGCGGTAAAACTGTCAATCGACTTTCAGCACTAATACGCATTATGTTAAAGTCACCGAAAATCTATCCATTCTCTTCTTATAGGAAAACCTCTCATGTTCAATGTTATCAAACGTTTGTTATACGCCTTTATTTATTTCTAAACTTAATGGCGAAATTCGTTTTTCTGTAAAACGTCGCAGTTTCTCACCAAGTGGCTCCGTTTAGTCGTCCTTAGCTTGCATTTTGTTATGCCAATCGAGTTCAAGTGCGTGTCGCATGCTTCGAAATGGAAATTATCTTTACAGACCTGTACTGGTTAACTCCGGAGTTTTGTAGATATGTGAATATCACTATGAATTTGGAGGTATGTAGGCAGCCTATACCCGAATGTCGGTGGGTTTAGCTGTTGAAATTTAAGAGTTTTCCTTGTATTTTCATTTTAATCTTTAAGCAGTTTCTTCGTATTGATTATTACGTTTTGCTTTACTAGATATTGGAAAAGAATTCAATTTTAATAATTCGCATTCAACAAAAGCAACTATATCATTCATAATGTACTAAATTATTAAAATAAATGTTAATAAAGTTTTAAATTTTATTATATTTGTTATGCAACACCAATGTTTATTTAAACTATTAAAACGTATATTAATATATATTTGTATTTCTTATAGTATAATGCTTACATGAATTATGTGTTCACATCTCGTTGCATGAAATTTTGCTAATCTTTTGCTTATGTTCGTGCAATATTTTTAACTTTTATACTGGGTGTTTCCGTGATGATACAAACTTTCAGGAATGATGGACAAGGGCAAATGTATGTTTGAGATAGGAAACTTCGGTCCAAAAACGCCTCAGTCACAAATTATAAGCCAAATATGTTTGTTTTCCTTAGATTGTAAGAGATACAATAATAGTATCAGGAAAATATGTAGATGACATCATGGGATTGGAAAAGAAATTCCATTAATACAATGCAGATGGCTTGAGTTTTAA
Source organism: Metallyticus violacea (assembly GCA_030762175.1). NCBI lineage: Eukaryota > Metazoa > Arthropoda > Insecta > Mantodea > Metallyticidae > Metallyticus > Metallyticus violacea. The sequence goes on along the minus strand of CM060833.1, from coordinate 130,935,964 downwards.
ACTTTATTGGAACATATTCTACTTGTGCATCAAGACATATGAATTCAACATGAGAATACAGCCCACTTTTCGCATGGTACTTGTGAACGCCTTATTAATGTGGATATGAAGAGGAAATCCTGTTTCGTGTCCCTTTGTTCACCTGTCCTGACCTAAAATTCTTCTTATGGATCCATGTGAAATGTCTTGCGTATTAGACATCCGTAGAGAATGAAGAGGATCTCTATCAAGAATCCTAGCTGCTTATGACTTCATTAAAATGACTTCACAGTTGTTGATCAGATAATACAGAACTTACTGTGAAGTTGTCATGGCCGTGTCGAAACTGGAGAACGGCATTTTGAACAACTATTGTAATTGTCTTGTGAAATTAGTGTAGTGTAAGTATCATAAAATTATTACACATATAAAGATTGGCAAGTTTTTTTTTTTTTTTTTTTTTTAATTTCACGTTCATAGGTATCCCAGATCTTGCGATGAGGCATTTCCAGACCGGAATTCCGTAATGCATATTGATAAGTTTACCCTTCATCATCCCCGAAAGCTTGTAGCATCAATACAAAAACACCTGGTATATACCTTTAGTGCTAACAGAAAATTTAAGTTAAAAAAGCTATAAAAGTATTCTCGTGATCCAATAAAATAAAATTCAGAAATGATTTTGGAATGATTGGCACATGAATTTGAATTAACGATAACACTACTTGAAGAAAATTGTTTGTAGTTGTTAGTAGGTGTACCGGCGGTATCTTTGAATTTCATACAATATCTTGAAATCCAAACCAAATTGAGACTAACTTTCTTCTAATACCTGAATCTGTTGGGACACGAGGGTGATGCAATAGAAAAACGTTCTGTTATATTTTATTCTTTGTGGTCATATTCCTCAAATCAACAGTTTGTGTTATATTCATAAACATATAGTGTTTATAATATAACACATACAGTGCATCAATTTATTAATGTGTTGCTAAATTTATAAAATCCAATTCTTTTTTATTTTTTATCTCTACATTCTGCAAAAAGAATATAGAGTTATTTTTGATCTGCATCTGCACCTGGACGCAAGTTGTAGGGGGCCAAGGTAGCACCAGTCAGTTTCCGTCGATGTTTAGGTTCGGGAGTTGGCATCTGTTTGATTCAATACAAGCTGTAGCAGGGAATTTTTCTTGTGAAGAATCTCAAATTCGATTAAAGCTATACTAAGAGCACACCATAGGAATGGCTTCAATCTCCCCAACAGCAACATTTGGAAGCAACTGGATCTCTTGTGAGTGAAACCTTCAAGCACGGTTCGTCTGTCACTGCCGACGCGACGGTTGCTGAAAACATCAAGGCTAGACTAAAGACAGTCATCCTGTAAGTTATTAAGGCGTCTGTTGTAAGATACCGGCTACTTGCACTCAATGTATCAACTGCGAAGAAAGCTCACTTAAAGGGTTATGTTTGTGCAACAGTTCGTTGAGATTAAATAAGTGAACTATTGTCGTTTGTTTAATCTCATCTGGTAACTAGTGGGTTCAATATGCAAAATGATGGTATACTGTTCATCAATTTAGTCCACAGATGAGGCACGGTGAGGCAAGATCCATTCGCTATTCAGTAAGCATCTATGCATTTAAGTTGGAGTTTGGTGCGGAGCACTGGCAGAGAAAATAATGGGTACAATTTCTCTGATCTTATCTTTTCTTCTCTTTTCCTCTCCTCCCTCTCTTCCCTCTCTTCTCTTCTCTTCTCTTCTCTTCTCTTCTCTTCTCGTCTCTTCTCTTCTCTTCTCTTCTCTTCTCTTCTCTTCTCTTCTCTTCTCTTCTCTTCTCTTCGATAAGGATGTGAACTTGTTGAGCAGCTGCGTGATCATTTTCAAGTAATCCATGATGCTAAAAGGCTTCAAGGACATTAAAGGAAATAATTTCTAGAGATGCCCAAATAGACTTTAATTCAGTGATAGGTATGCATTAAAGATATTTTCAACAAGTACATAAACTGATTCTAATCTTTTTTTCTTTGACGACCGAATAGTTTCCAAGAATTTGTGGCTACTGAGATCCCCACATTTTACAACACGAGCTTTATTTTTCTCTTGTGTCACTTGAAAGTCAGTATTGCCACATGTCTTCGGTTTTTTTTTTTTGATTGATTTATTAATGGACGCTCTTTAACAGCTCAGATCATCAGCGTCCCATTCAACTCAGAGCGTGAAACGGCCGACAAATTTTGCTCAAAGGCCTCTCCTTCAGGCTTGAGGTTATTTTTCGTGCCGTAAATGTACGACACGGGACCCATGGCTTTACTTCCCTTCCGAAGGAAGCCATACTTAGGATTTTTACGCCCGGAAAAATCCATCGGTCCTGGCCGGGTTCGAACCCGCGATCTTGGGTTTAGGAGGCAAGTATGGTAACCACTACACCACCAGGACCGACACATATCTTCGGACATTGGACGATATAAACCAGAACATTCTACACGATCAATAGTATTGACAGTAGAATCCTCCAACAAATGGCCAGGAGTAAGGGATGACATGTTCAGTTGTGCCTTCAGGAGGAGAGAGAGCAGCTTCAATATTTACATCTATAGTTATCGTCCAGAAATAATCTACACTTGATGTACATTATTCTTGTTGAAATAAACAGAGAAGGAACTGTAAGTTTAATATCAATCATTATGAAGTACGTATACAATATTATTTCTATTTCATATTGAACACTAATCTAAATTATAGGAGTTCTCTAAAGTAGCTTACATCTGCAGTCATGCATTTATTACGTTATTTAAATGAAATTTACATTCTCTCTCAAAACCTCTGCTTCCACAACTTCTCTAACACATTATAATTAAGAACACTGAGAATCTAATAGTCTGTAATAGCATGAATTCACTAATATCTTAACCGCAAAATGATTTATAATAATACAAAGACAGAAACAATGCTTGTGCTCGTAAAACTACAATTGATTACTTACAATTATCAGTATGATAGCCGCTATTATTACGAAAGCCATAAACTTAGCCAGAGCACACTGCGATCAGCTGCGTAAGCAGGTCAATAATAACTCTCAATACATTTGTTAAAGCATTTAGAGGTCGTTATTGCTTCAGTAACGTTGAACTTTTGTTTTATAAATGATAGATGCATATGTTAAATTTGCTAAACAAACACTCCTTCAGTAATACTATCACACAAAGATGCATGCTAAACATCTTCCATTTATAAAATAATAATAATAATAATAATAATAATAATAATAATAATAATAATAATAAAGAGAAAATAAAATCACATAGGGGGACTTATGAAATATAAGTTACGGGGTCGTAGAGCACGACTGCGTGCTGAAAGAAGCCAATCGTTAAAGCCGTATAGTACATGTGCAGGTAGCAGCTTTCACTTAGCTTGAGGGAGGCTTTGAGCTAGTGGATATGCGTTCGTGTGTTACTCGGCACTGCATTATGTGCCTATTGTTCTTTGTTAGTTACGCCACTACATAAATATAGGTCTAAATGGTGGGTTTTGTGTGAGATACGAATTTGAAAACGGAGAAACGCGATAAAAAAATGTTAGAGAGACAGGACCCCTCCAAACTACCGAGTTCTTGTGGAAGAAGAGTTATATGAAATAGATGAACGACTTTAGCATAGTTCATAAAAATTCCTTCGTCGTCTTACTCGGGAAACCGGTATTTCAAAATACGCAGCACGAACTACCACTAAATTACTTACTTAAATTAAAACTTTATAAAAGTGCTGTGTTTCACGAATTGCAACCGCGCGATCGCACAACCAGAGTTCGATTGTGTAACTGAGAGCATTCCTAAATTTATCTAATTTTAGACGGAGCTTGGTTCGAATTGCATCCGCGTCATCTACTAAAACATTGATATTGCATTCTTTCAGCAGGACTGTGCTACTGCTCATCTTGCTTACAAAGTTTTTGAATTGCGAGGATTTTTAATGACAAAATTATCAGTAGCGCGTGGATATCAGCTGGAAGCGCACATCTGACTGCTTAATAATGAGGGAACTGAAAAAACAAAGTGTATTAAAATTACCTATAGAGACCTAAAGGAAAATAAAATCACATAGGAGGATTTATGAAATGTAATAGAAATTTGCTAACCAGATACAGGCAATGTCAGCTTTGAGAGCATTATTTACAATCTATACCGGTTGCACTGTTTGCACTTTCCGAGTAAGCAGTTAGAACGCTCTGTATTTGAATTTTAGACGACATTGCAACACAGAGGTGACTGGGCAATGATGTGTTCAGTTTTATAATTGTAAAAATGTTAAGGCGTTAGCCGAATGAAAGAGGTATTAAGAAGTATATTTGGTATAAAAATAAATAAACGTTGCTTCCATAAGAACAACAAGAAAACGCTTATTTTAAAGTTAAATTTATGTCTTTCAACAGTAATTGTAGTCTAAATTATTTTAAGATTTTTTTTCTCTGCTTACTTGCAAAATTTCTTTCCACCAAACTACGAAACTAGGATACGGAAACATCCAGAGGGACACAGAAATGAAGATAAGTTAACTTTATCACATGTGCATGTATTATGGAGCGGCTACGTCCATCTGTCACCAAGGTTTACCTCTCCAGGGAGACACGGGCTAATGATTAATTCTCGCTGCGTCCTACCGTATAGAGGGGGACGGTAGGGGAGGTGTATACTTTGGTTGTTAGACTCGCTGCCGAGCTTATACAAGCTACTGCATTACCCTCCTGAACTTCCTCGGCAAACTACTCGCACGAATTCACTGGGTCGATCATTCTTAGCGAACCAAACTCACGAGATAAACGCGGCGCAGTTAGCTAAGCTAACCTGGAGTTTCGGGAACCGGAAGCAAACAGAGCATGCAAATGAGTGACTCTTATCGATTGGATGAACTTTTGAATATGTAAAAGTTCAGTCATCTGCGAAGTTGCTCAACTGTTAGCAAATTTGGTTATTGCCTCCTAAAATAGTACACTGCAAATGAATATAGATTAGGATATCGGGGTCTTGTAACCCAAAATATTTTAATTTTTTACATTGTATCTATTATTTGAAAAGTCTAGTATCTTAATAATTTCAATACTTTTACAGAGGAAGATACACTTTTTGCAGGTATTAGCATTATTTTAATATAATTATTTACTGGTGTTAATCAAGCAACTAAAACGTTGAAAAACCAATGTAAAAATCATATGAGAGGAACAAAAAAAAAAAAAAAAAAAAAAAAGACCATCAATTTAGTATTACCTTTAGACCTTCACACATCGTTCCATTATTTGACGACAAATGCATGCATTTTTACTACAAATTCCTTAAAATTAGGCAGAGGTTCTTGATAAACTTCTCTCTTGAAATGACACTGTATGAAAAGGTTTAGTGCCTTTAAATTTGTGATCTTATAGGCCATTCCATGACTCCCCCACGCCCTGGAAAACTATTATTTAATGGTACCCTTGGAAGGCGGGATTATAGCCCAGTTGTTTGACTGCTAGGATTCTACCAAGGCCACCTAGCGGTCTTAAGTGGAAGTAATGACAAACGAAGTGGCGCCTGAACAATTTTTCTCCAGGTACCCCAGTTTTCCCTGTTATTCATTTCTTCATCTTTATTATCTTAGTTTTTTGGTGCCTCATGGTAAATGGAATACTTCAACGGTTCTAAAACTGTAGTCCGCGGACCCTGGGAGAACGCGAGGCATTCCCACGGGGTCCACGAAGCATTAGAGTTCTGTTAACAGGCTTTAATTTTGAATATATAGATACGAAACATGAATTAAGAGCAAACCAAAGGTAATACAAAGTTATGATGTGCATTTATTATGGTACAGTAAATTGAAATGAAATTTAATAAGACTGTTTGCTTTCAAAAACGTGGAAATGCAGAATATTCATATGTGCAGTTATATTTTTCTCGGCAACAGCACCCATCTTTGAGCAACGAACTGACTTTTTTCTGGACAAACGAAGGCCATGAACATATTAATGCTTTTCGTTCATCTTTAAATTTTGGAATCCAGTGCTTAACAACTTTAGAAAATATATGGAATAGAAATTTTGGAATTTAAACTTTCAGTTAAGTATTGGACCGCGAGAGATCTTTAAAGGGTATCGGCGGTCAAGGAAAGTTTGAGAACCTCTACACTATCACCCTCTGCCAGTCATGTGCTGATCTTCTATGAGCAACAAGTAAGTGACTTGGCATTGAGCTCATTTACTCATGTTGCCCTTGGTTTGGGAGCATAATGAGCGGGAGCACCATCTTGCTGGTATAACATCCTTTTATGACACTGCTGCATCTGAGAGTACATCCATAAAAATCTTATATGCATACTATCTTAACTTGTAAAGCAAATATGGTTTAACAATGTGGTTATGACTACTATTGCCTAATTATTCATATTTAAGGGTTAGTTTTGTTTTGTTCTTGTTTTAAAAGTGTTTAATGCCCGTTTTTACTACTCAGGCACCATAAGCGATGGACGCTGATGATATATGAGATGAAATGATATATTGAGAAAGGATTTTTTTTCAGGAAGGAAACGTTCTAGGCCTAAATTTGGGGTACTTCTCCGGCATTTGTCATTTATGAGGACTGAAGAAAGCCTGGAAAAACAGTTAGGGAGGACAATCTTGGCGGAATTCGAACCCCAAACCTCCTGCTCATGAGTCGCGCCTTAACGATCTCGGCCACCCTTGGCGGTATCAACCATAATATGTCTCAGACTTGGATTCATTCTATTCCATAATGTTTATTTTATCTGCTAATGTGTTCCAACCATGTATCAAATATCCACATTTTAAATACTCTGGGAGTCTTTGCTTTAATTACCTATAAAAAAAAGTTAATTCCATGTCCTTCCTTAGATACAGTTCACATGCAGCCGCTGTTGCATCACTTTGACATACCTAAAATATATCTACATGCTGATAAGGTATATTCTATTCATTCACCTGTCTCTCTAACCAGAAAATGTGATATTTAAATATAAGTCATACAGATTCTGCATAAATAAATACGATCGATTTAGGATAATAGAAAAGCATTATAAAAATTATGGTATAAGGAAAAGGTTGGGACAGATGAAGTTGTAATAGAATATACGAAACAAGTCAGAAACACAAATTGCGTTTATTGACTTTGAAAGAGATTTTGAATGTGTAAATAGAAGCAAACACTGGGAAGCCATGAAGTCACCACAACTTATTGAAACAATTAAATGTTTATTAAGGCACATAAATAGTACAAACACAGACGCTGTAAAATCGGGAGAGGTAACAGAGAATAAGGGGCTGAGATAGGGATGTAGTGTATCAGCTATTACATATTTTCACGTACTACGACTTCCTAGAATCAGAACGTAGCACTACTGGGTTTAACCAATTGAATGAATATTATAATCAACTGGCATGCGAGGAATGTTCTTAAAAATATCTGTAGTTCACTAAATCACAATGTAAACGTATTATATTATCACAGGTTACCAAAAAAGTTACAATTACTCTTACTTGATGTAAAACTTTCGCATGTTTTTCCTCAAAGCAAAAGATAAGAAAAGAGTGACACCAATAGGTCCGATCTGCTTCCGAGCCTGCTTCGAACTGTCCTGTCCTTACGCTTTGTCCACGTTCACTTTACTTACTACATAGAAGGGAGATCCCCAAACCACCAATCAGGTTAAAGCGCAGGACCGTTTGTTTCTAGACTTTTCTATGTCACGCTTACAACGGATGTTTTCACTTAACGAGCGACTTTCTCCCAATAATGCTAAGACCAACATACACAATGACTAAATACATATGCCACAATATACGTATATGGTATATCATTAAAATGGAAGGAGAATAATTCAGGAATATAACTTAATAAATATAATTACATGAATATATTGACATGTGAAGATGTAGCGATAATACAAAATAGCGAGTATTGTTTACAAAGATCAATTTGTAAACTACACACTTAAAGAAGTTATATGTATAACTTAATATTTAAAAAAGAATAGGAGACAATTACAGAAATATCCATGAACTTTCAAAAATAATTATAGAAAATGAAACAGTAGGTCAAATATATAATTCTCTTTCATGTTTGACGTACACAGAGATGCAGAAAATAAAGTAAACAAAATTAAATACACATGTTTCACAGTAAATATAAAACTGCAAAATAAAAACCCAAAGGGACACAAAAATGAAGTTCTTTAAAATGAAGGCAGAGCTGTTGTTTGGAAGCGAATGGTGAATAACACGTAAAAAAGAGCAAAAAATAAAATACTATTTTCAAACATGAAGTTCCTTCGTAGAGTCAAAAGTTTTACTGAGCAAGATAAAACAAGAAATGAAAACACACGAGAAGAATTTAGTAAATGCAATGAAAATGGGGGGAAAGGAGAACTGGAGAAGTTGTTTAAATCATATGAACAGCGAAACAATAGCAGCAGCAATAACAAGTAAATAAAAAAAAAACATCACCCTTAATGTAAGAGAAACATTCAGCACTAGAAAAGGATATTAATGAAATATTTTGCAACGAGGGAACAGCCTCATTAATTCTCAATTCCTATAGTGAAGGACAAGAAAATGTTAATATGTTTAGTGCTTTATTATTGATAGTAAAAACATCTTTTTGTTCTAGTACAAACATTAAGAGCTGTCAAATGTTAATTGCTTGATAGTACAAATAATTTCTACACACACTTTTGTATTACATTCCTGTTAATAAACGTTTGATATAGTAAATTAAAATAAGTGTTATACTATTCAACGTCACTTTAAACTTTGTCCTAAAGAACAACAGAAAATTTTGCATTTAGAGTAAACAGCTCATTTCAAAATGTTATTAACGTGTTGAATATGGCTTTATTTTTTTTTTTTTTTTTTTTTTTTTTTTTTTTTTTTACAGCTCCTGCATATTTTTAATTAGCGCATTTAGCACTTGATTGAAATTTTATGTTTAATGATTTGGAAATAATCATCTCCATCATCATTAATAAACACTGGCCAATCATCAATGGCTTGCTGTCAAGTTTACGTAGTTGTTACTTCATCCCTTTGCTCCCCCCTAGGAGCCAGAAGTTCATCAAGGTGCACATAATCTCGAAATTAACACTCTCTGTTTGATCTAACTGAGCAAGTTGCATTGATTTTCCTCTAACATGATTTTCCTCAGGTACCGGTATAATTAAACTCCATAGCCTCAAGAATGCCAAGCAGTCAGAGCGAATGAATGCTACAGCAATATGTAATTACTCCTCATAATAAAATATCTTCTGATGAAATCCCCATTAAATTCATTCATTCGCTGCTTTTTTCTAAGGCTAGATGTCTTCTTGTTCATTTCAATGTCCAGTTTTTACGACCATAATTTGATAAATGCCGTTGTCATATATTACAATGCGTTTCACACATATGTGGGCTTTGAACTTTTCTGTCACCAGCGGAAGATGTTCTTCCAAAGTTTATTTAACCAGAAGAAAAGCTATGTTGATATAAGTTGTTCCCTTTATGCCTATGACCTACCAAGAAGGCCCATATTCTCCTGGAGGGAAAATTTTTAAAAAAGAATGATTTCCTCACATCTGTTAACTTTGTGATTACTTATACGATATCTTTAAACCAATATTGTCAATAAATTCTTTCATACATTTTGATTAACTCTCCCTGTGCTTCCGTGACGATTTGTAGCCTTATAATTCCTTAAGATCTTAATTTGGATTTCGTTCTCAACATATCGTCACTACCCAAGGTGGTTAGAACAGAAACTTGGTACAGACGCTTTATTTGATATCCATAGATGCGTACTCGCAAGAGTGAAATAAAAAAAAAAGCAAGAATGTTCTTTCACTAATCATCAATTTAACTTACCACTGCCTCCATAAACTAACTATCCCGTTTTTGTTTCAATACATTGCAGTTCACATTCACCATATCTTCGCTTTTAATGTTCTCAGTTGTTTAAATGTTTGAAATACGTTAATTTGTTATTCTTATAAATGACCTCAGTTATAGTGGTTATTGTGAATTTATGCCAAGAACATTAATTATTAATATTAATTTGTCCTAACGCTAGAGCAGACATTTAAAATAAGGCATAATTTCTCCCTTACAAACCTTTCGTGTTAGTGCTGTTATCCGAATTTTCTCAAAGATACGAGGACAAATTATGTTAGTTACAAAAATAAAACAGCACATTTTAACACACCAATTGTTCCATCATCTAAGATCTTGACATCTACTTCATGAAATATATTAAGTTAACGTTGATAATATACTATTGGATGTAATAAAAATGAATAAGGACACATATTTATTGAGCCGACCAGCCACCACTCTTGGTATTTTACGAATGGAAGCAACAATTGTGAAAGTAATTTCGGCTTCTACAGATGTTTAATGTGCCCACCTTCGGTCAAACGGCTGACGTCAATGCGAAACTCGAGTTCCTCCCACACTCTAACACAGCACCACCAGTGGCGTGCATTAGGTTGCACAGATTATTAGGTCTAAAGGCAAGGGTAGTACAAAGATAACCGTCTTTAATATACACTTCTCAATGAAAGAATGGCCGCATTCTTGAATGGAAAAATATGAGTATGTCCCCTTCGTATTAAGAATCTTTGACAGGTTTTCATACCCACGCATGCTCAAGAGAGAATGCATTTAGATAATTTAAATAGTAATAATTATTAAATATGCAGTTTCTAGTAACAAACAGGAACATTTCATGTATTACGAAAATGTGTTCATGGCTAACTGAACGTATAACCTTATGACAATAGGGAAAGGTTGCCTTTTGTAATCTTTTGTACCTTCTTCTGCTGATAATAACTAGAGCGATGGGTCTCTCTATTGTGACAAAGCTAAGTGCATGCAGATGCCAATAGATGCCAATAGATAGTATTTTAGTTGCTGAAGATTCTTCAAAATTCGTTAAAGGTAGAAGGGAACAGGTGTCGGCGATAATGTCATTGCATCGTATGATCAGGAGCTCATGCTCCAATAAGGAGTCAAATAGGCGATGAATTTAAAGTAAGCGCGTTTGGGAGCTCAAGAACTCACTAATAGTATTTAAATATTTTAAAGGCTCAGAAAGCCGTGAGCGCTATGCTGTGAACCCCGTGAGCTTTTTGTGACCACGTGGCGACGTTTGGAATTTCATATATAAGAGGAAACAACTTAGCAAAAGCATAATCGTTTTATGATGATCAGCATCGCTTTACCAGAGGCAGTAGACCAGAGGCACATAGATGCAATATCAAGCAGTATATGTAGCTCGCATCATTAAAGTCATAGAGGAAACGAATCTGATGGCCGATAACTAAGTGTCGTGTGATTCAACATCTCAATGCGTTCAGTGAAGCAAGGTTGTGTGATTTGAACTACCTCCTTCCTTCTCCCTCCTTCCGTGACCACTAAGACACGAAAGACGACTTTGTGCCCCTGAACGACCCGGGGTCGAAGTGGGACCCTCGGGTACATCCAACGATAGCATCAACATCTGCATATAAAAATCGCATCAAATGTAGACTGCAGCTGTGGCCGAGGGACTTAGATGACTCAAATAGAAAGTGATGTTGGAAACCATGTAAGTTCCAATCTTCTTCTTAAGATCGAATCTCTCTTGTCATTTATTAAATATTCATGTCTCATATACAATAAACTTATTCGGTATACTAATATAATTTCTATCACAGTATTTAAAGAACGAGAATGTTAGGTTTGGATCAGTACTACTTGTATTAGTATTATTATTTTTTTCTACTCTGGAACGAGCTACTCAGCTCATACGCTACTGCACTGCTTCCCTTTTTAGCGACTAGCCGAAACTAAAGGTTACTATTTTGACCCTTAGGGCTGCTTATTGTTGACATGTTTTCTTTCAATTGAGGCATGTGTAACATGTCGTCACACCCATGCGTGCCCAAGCGTGAATGTATTTATATAATTTAAATGGTAATAATTATTAAATATTTTATATATCCTGCGGTAGCAAGTAAGGGAATTTCATGTATCAGAAAAACGCGCGTAGGCTACCTGGACGCATACCTTTTTGCCCCGAGCGAAAGGGCTGTCCTATTTTAATCGTTTCTATTCTGACTTGCTGAAAATGGCCCGAGCAACAAGTCTATAGTAACAAAACTAACAAAGCTAAGTACATTCAGGCAAAAAAAAAAAAAAAAAAAAAAAAAAACGATCTTTTGTATTCTCACTTGTTGGAGATGCTCGGAAGTCCGTTAAAGATACATACCATAGGAACAGTGCTGGTGACGCTGGTTCATTCGTCATTATATCGAATGTTCATGAACTCCCAATGAGAAATCAAAGAGTTGAAGAGCTTAAAGTGAGTGCGTTTGGGAGCACAAGAACTCACCAATAATATTTTGAATATTTTGAAGGCTCAGTAACCCATAGGTGGTATTCTGTGAACCCCGTGAACTCTCAGGGCCAGTGGGGACACTTTGAAATCGTAATAGGAAAAACTCCCTTGCTAATAGGACACACAAAGTATTTTTAAATGCAATGTCAGTTCTTGGGGCAACTGAGACGCTTTTTAATAACTGCAGTGCAGATACAACTTAAGTCAGTTCTTGTGGCAGCGACGCACGTAGTGATGTGAGGCATTTCCAGATCTCAGTTCAGGCAGCTTGTATAGGTCGCGGTGTTAATGTCAAAGAGGTAACAAACCAGGTGGCCGTCAACAAATTATCATGTGAATAAACACTTACAGACGTTTAATGAAGCATTATCGTGTGATTGAACCCTACCCTTTCAGCTCCCTTCTCCCGCGACTACGAGGGAACTAAAGGCGACTTCGGGGCACCTGAAAGATCCGCGGTACGAAGTGGGAACCTCTGTTAGATATTCTATAGCCACATCGTCGACCTATCGTATTAAAACTACTTCAAATAGTCTTGGTTGGCAGATGTGTCGCTGTATTAGCTAAGTTCTTTACAGGTTGTAAGGAATAGCGGTAGAGAGTGTGATTTAGGAAACCACTTACCTGCACCTGTATGATGCACGCTAAGAACATCGAAAGGCGGAGAGATATTTGTTGACAAAGTTGCAGTGTCGTCGTATAATTGGCCATTTCGCGTGTAATTATCACATGATAACTAATATGATAGACCTTATGTGGCTAATCGTGCTCACAGTAGACATGAAGCGTCTTGTGTTGGGGCTGGGTTTCGTTCGAAGGTCCAGGACACCTTTAACGAATACGTGGAAGGTTAAGCAATTTGACCTACCTTGACCTTTTGGAAATTGTTTTAGTCCCTTCTCTCAGAGAACAGCAACCCCATTCTTGAAGAATAATCATAGTGTTCAAATCAAAGATAGTTCAGCGTTGGTTTGATAGGCAAGAGGATATCTCATTGATTCCCTACCACCACTACACTGATTTCTAACACCTGAAATCTGGGGAAAATGGAAGAAATTGCTGCGCAATGTGTTTATGTGAAGGTTGTGCCAACAGTTAAAAGTACACTAGAAACGGGAATATAAGGAATAACGGTGAATAAGAGAAAATTTCATAATCTATGTAAAAAGTTACCTCAAATAAAAAATTGAGTGCAGACATTATTATTAGATAAACAATTCTTTTCCAAAGTATAAAATACACGTAGAATAATGGGCAAATTGTATACAGCAAGCTTCCCGCTCTTAGATTTGCGTTATTAACATACAAAAATTACACACGTTAAAATATAGTGACACCAGAAAACAAATGACTGATGTATTTATGCTAAATTACAACAATCGAAAAATACAATTAGTAATGAACTCATATACATAAACACATAGAAAGTTCCTCCTTCCCTAGGTTTCAGGTGTTAGAAATTCCGGAAGTGGGCGGAATAATCACATGGGCGCCGAACTAAGTTAGCCTATAGAGTAATGTAAACTCCATGAAAGACTCTCCTCTCCTCTCCCTGAGAATGGCGGGTGGCTAAGAGATACTATGTCTATTATTGCTGATCGGCAGTTGCTAATAAAACACATACAAGTCAGCACACTAATTTGGATATGACCAGCTTTACAGGTTGGCGCCGTTTTTCAGAGCCCTTCTGTTTGATAGTGGTTCGTCCTATTGAGTTAGCAAATCCTGCCTCTCATCTTCCGCTTTTACAATTGCTTTCAGCGATCTTCTAGCCTACTACCGGGTGGCTAAGAAATACTGATGTCTGTGTTTGTTGGTCTGCTGAGAGAGACAGGCAAAATAAACCAGAAAAACATTCATATAGGTACAAATAAATAACTATAAGTTAGAATCTGAGGTGCATTGCATTATTTAGTGCAAGTTAATATTCAATTTTAAAAAGTTTACACTTTAAAAATAAATCGCCTTGTAGGACAAATTTGAAAATAAATTTAAACTCAGCATAAAAATATTTATTTCAGTTCTTTTAACGAACAAAGCAGTTATTTTTTAAATGTACCCCTTACTTTATTTATACCAATAGTATACCTATTTTAAGTACAAGATTCTAAGAGATTTTATACTCACATTGGTAAAAAATGTTTCTTTATTGAATATTTTGTATTATTTTACCAGGCTATGATATTAAAATGGTTCCTTTATATTCCATTAAGGCTCGTGTGACTTTTACCAATGTAATTATATTTCACAATTGATTTGGAACAAACTCAGAAAGTGGGTAATTGTTATAGGAAATGTGTTTTTCAGCTCTTCAGGAATATTGCAGATAAATGCACAGCTGAGAGATGTTTGTCTAATGGCAATGTGCGGTTGCAGTTTTTTTAGTGGAACACATTTTTCTAGACCGGTGAAATATTCTAGATTACATTAGAATTCTAACCTCGATCCTGATTTTACCATTCTAGATAACTCACTATGGATTATCATCAAAAGACGAGCGTTAGCTCGCAACTGTTACGATAGGGATAGGCAAAGCTTTGAATACCATTGCCCAGCAAATGCAACAGAATGATATCACGAGGAACATATCACACATTAATTTCATGTGTAAGGTACATAACTGCATGGTTAAGTCTGTGGTAGCTTCTCCTCTACATTAGTTCAAATGTATCATTGTTTCATGCTTGCTTTTGTGGAACTATATACATATCTTCCTATGTAAGTAAGATTTTATCAGTTTATAAGCATAGTTTCTTTCTGAGTCTCTCCCAGCAGTGTTTATTAATTTCTTATTTAGTTCTATATCTAGGCGTGATTCTTTTGTATGCCATGCATTTTCACTTTCTTTGCTAAATTTGGTAACTACTTTTCAAGTTCATTCTACCATATTCGGACTCTTTGTTGATTATCTTGGAGATTAACGGATTTTATAAATGTTATTTTGTGTGAATCTTTGTTTAACATCAGGACTATTGGCTGGATTGAATAAAACATTTATTTATAAGGAGTGAATACTAATATAAGTTTATGTTTCATAAAGCGCACTTAGACATGACGTATGGAAACCTGAAAACACGTATATAATTGTGTTTCCTCAGTGTATATTACTGGTTTGTGTTTCTGCTTCGTGACACGGACTAGAATTATTGCAGCGATATTTCGTTTTTTCTAGAGCAATATTGTTTTTGTTAAGCGTTTTATATACATGCCCGAACAAAGAATGATTTATTATTCTGTGACACGTGAGCTAAAAAATAAAATGCGGTATAAGAGACGCTAGGCGCATATAAGGTGTCGAGAAAAATGAAAAAAAAAAAAAAAAAAAAATTCCTATTGCCAGAATTTGTGATATTTTATGATGCTTTGACGACAAAACTTTACAGTGGCTTTAATATTAAAGCCATAATTAAATTAAGCTACCGATTTCTTGATATTTAGTAATTAAAATTATATATGTCGCATTTTGAAAGCAAAATTAATGAAAAATATTGATCGGAAATAAAGTTTTTGGACATTTTGAGTTTGGGAACCATGTTGTGAGTTTGGTGAAGAATATGTACATTATAGAATTTTTTACCAAATATTTTAATTTATTGAAAATTATTAAACACAAATACTTATTCATTCTGCAAAATTAAAGAACATTATTAATATAATTTAAAGAATTAACCATAAGAAACTAAGCTTCTTTGATATAGAAATTAAATTCTCAGATCGCCTTTGTGATTCACAAAGGTTGCATGATGAGCTTTCTTCATTTCCTTTTTCAAGCATTGTGTCTTTGTAATACTGAATATTATGACTTTGTGACTTTTAAATAACTTGTCATTGTCTTTTAGATTTTGTTTCTGTTTCACTATAACACAAAGTGACCACTGGATTTTAATAAAATAAATGTTTTCCCCTTCTTATTTATTCCTCTACACTCAATTCTGCCCTCCACGAAGAAGAATCGGCACATTACTTTTTAAAAAATAATTCTTTTGCACGATTTAAGTTTGAAGTAGGTACCATGACCCTGATATTTTGGAAGTGGACGGAAAGTTTTTTTTTTTCAGTAATGTATAGGAGAATCTAATTTCAATGTAATCAGTGTCAACATTTAAAACATATATATATATATTTTTTTTGTGTGTGTTCTGTATTGGCGATGGTTTTTCAAACGTTTATTTCCTTCTCAGCCGTTCCAGTGACGCTTTCAGAGGGAATGAAAGAACAGGGAACACAATTTCCACTTATTTAATGAGTTTTTGGGAATCATTATGTAATAAATATGAAACCATTTCATTCAGGGAAATGTTTTTATTCTGACGCCTGCAACCATTGAAAATGAAATTAATTTTGTCACATCTACAAACCCAATAAGATTAGGTCTGTGAGAAGATGCTACGCACTTAACTGACTCTATACAGAGGACATGTAATTTCGAGCGTAGTAAAATTTTCTGGTAGTAATTTAAGATCAGTTCCTTATTTGGGTGTAAGCATGTGTGAGTATGTGTGTTCTGCGTCCTTGATCTCATTTATTATGATGTCAATTTGCTTCACATGAATATTTGTTTTTATGAAATGAAAAGCATACTATGCTTTTGGACTTTTTGCAAATTACATCAGCCGAAATATTAAAATTGTCGGATTCTGGAAATAGCTCAATAAAATACCGAGGGTGACAAAAATGTATACACACTTTTACAGTGGATATCTATTTAATATATTTTAAAGTTGAACCGAAAAACAACAGTAATGTGTAGTATGATGTTCTGTAAACAGATGTGACTCATATACATTGTGATAGCGTCACTATGTGACAGGTAAATCAACAATAAACAAATGTAACCAACATTATCGTAAAACAACAATGAACAAATGAAGCCAAGAGTATCGCATGATGTTTTGTAAACAGACGTGACTCACGTTACGCTATCCTAGCGTTGCTACAACTAAATGGAGCTTTGTCGTTTGAACAGCGGAAAGCAATTTTGAAGTGGTTTTGAAAACCGAGAATGTTGTTGAGGTTCAAAGGCAATGGAGACATGTGTGCAGAACAGAACCGCCAGCGCGAGTAACAATTGCACGCATTCGAGACAAATTTGAGACTCGTGGTACCGTATGCAACAGGATGGTGCACCATCACATTACAACCAAGATGCACTCACATGATTTCGGTGGTTGTCTTACCGGTAAAGCCGGAACAACTTTCTGCTTATTAGTACTACAGTCTAGAAGCCCTTGACTTGTACTTGTTGTAATAGTGTCTTGAAATCTGAGGAAAATATATCTTTTAAAATACCTTTATTTATTTTTCCTATTTATACCATCCACTATATTGGCATTGATCAACTCAAGCGCTATTCTGAAGCACCATGTGCATTCACGAGTTAGTAGTAGTAGTAGTAGTAGTAGTAGTAGTAGTAGTAGTGGTAGTGGTAGTGGTAGTGGTAGTGGTAGTGGTAGTGGTAGTAGTAGTGGTAGTAGTAGTGGTAGTGGTAGTAGTAGTAGTAGTGGTAGTAGTAGCGGTAGTGGTAGCAGTAGTGGTAGTGGTAGCAGTAGTAGTAGTAGCAGTAGTAGTGGTAGTGGTAGTGTAGTGGTAGTGGTAGTGTAGTAGTAGTAGTGGTAGTAGTAGTAGTAATAGTAGCAGTAGTGTAGTAGTGGTAGTAGTAGTAGTGGTAGTAATAGTAGTAGTAGTAGTAGCAGTAGTGTAGTAGTGGTAGTAGTAGTGGTAGTGGTAGTAGTAGTAGTAGTGGTAGTAGTAGTAGTATCTTTATTGTTATAAAGTTCAGTTCAGTACACACATTAGAAAAAGGAACAAATAATTTACTAATAAAACAATATTAACAATAATAAATAAACATTAAAATGGGAAGAACGACACTTAATTATCATATGAATGGAAACAAATTTCATTATTTGTAATTAAATTAGTTATTGCGTTCTAACCAGAAAATAAATTGCTTCTAGTTTCGCGCACTTTACTAGGAAAATGCGTATATTCAACCAATTAGCATGGTTTGCAAATAGGTCCCAGCATGCCAATCGTGCTTTAATTACCTTAAAAAGTTTCTCAGGTGTCCTCCGAAGGTACAGTCTGCCTATTCCTCACTCTCCACAAAATGGGAAGATTCTTCTACCAGAACTATCCATTATTTTTTTCGCCTTCCCCAACTTTTTTTGTCTATCCATGCCATTTTTGGTCTCGCCTTTCTCCCTAGAAAAAGCATGAACCCCTTTAATCCCAGGTTAATTTCATTTCATTGGATAAGCTCAAGGAGACTTTCGTGTTATATTATGCCTCGATTTCCTGCCTGCTGATATCCTTTAGCAATGTTCTAACCTTCTTGCATACATTTTTATTATTTGCATTGTCTCATTGCCATTGAATCTAGACTAATTCTTTGAGTCTTCTTTCCACCACTGTAACCCGAAACGTTGGTGTTATCTTTTGCATCTGGTGTCTATAGCATTTAGCATTAGTCTAAGCCACTGTTTCACTGTCCTTGTTTTAGTATTAACCGTACCTTCAAAACACCCTCCCTCCCCCCCCCCCCAGAACAATCTGGCGGTGCAGCAAGTCATATGTAGCAATCCACGCAGAGCCTGCTAGTCACTGCTGCTAAATATCGACTTTTGGTAGTTTTCGGGGCTTCGTTTTATGAATTTTACTACTTTATAATAAATTGCTATTGAATGCATGAAATTAGCTTCGGTTTGAACAGCGTTTCTACTGGTTTTAACGATATATTATCATATGACAATATATTACCATGGTAATACAAAGAAGTGTATGCCTAATATATATTACATTATATTAAAACATTGTTAAATACTCAGATATTCCACCCAGATGTTGTGTTTATTTTAGGTAACAAGAGTTGCCAGCAATAGCACCAATGCTAGCTAGTGTCACTAATACAAATATATATAGAATTATGGGTTTTAAATAACATATTATAATATATACAATCTCTTACCCACATTTATTGATCGGCGATTCTACCATTGGTGTTGTTAAATTTCTGGCAACCCTTTTTAAAATAAACTTTTGCTTGCTTTTTAAAATAAACACAATATCTGACTGAAATAACTGAGCACTGAGCAGATTTTCAATTCATATCACCAACTCGATTTATTTCTGTTTTCTTGCTTCTGTTCTTTGCAAAAAAGTTATGTTCAAAGACATAAGTTGAGCTTCACATAGAATTCTAGCAGCTTGTCTACGAGGAGGAACAGAGCAACGTGACAGAAAATTTCCGATAAAGTTCAAGAATATATTCCTGCCATACAAATTCCTAACTGAGATCATATTGACATGGTTCTCTCTGGGAAAAAACGACAATGATAATCAAAGTAACAATAGACTGAGTAATAACGCACTGTTGAAACACATACATTAAACTCAGCATTTCGTTCTCTGCTGCACGGTCTAAATTCCTATTGCATGCATTATCCTTTCTGTAGTAAATATACTAACCAATGTCTTTGAATTTTTGACATTCTCACACATGTTAGAATTTTGTGAGATAATGACAGCAGAATGTCAATAGTTTACACTGCATGCGAGTAACGAAGAGCACATTCGAGCATGAAATATCTTGTTGTCATTTATTTTCCAAGTTTGTTAGAAAAAAACCATGCATGCATTACCGATTCAAAATTCACATCGTCTGGGCACCGATTCACTGTTTGAATTCCGGACGATTGCTCGATGAACTTTTGTGATTCTAATCACCTGGTTTCTTAGGGGGAAAAAAATCATCCTTCATGATATTCTAAAGAAGGAAATCACATGATGTGAGGCCAAGGCTGTTAACCTAGTTACCTTGTTTAAGAAATTCTTCACTTCTAAGCTATAATGAAGCGGTGTCCGTTTTAACTTGCCATATCAATTGCATTTCAGCAAAACAGCGCTCATTTCAAGTTCTGAAATAACCATCTCTTGCAACATCTCAAGATATCCTTAGCTGGTAACAGTTTCCAAAAAAAAATGTTCTGTGACCACTCTATTCCAAAATATTCAAGCCAGTAATGACAAATTTCATGTGAGTTTTCACTAGCCCAGTAAACACAATTGTGACAATTTGCATGGCCGTTTACTTTAAATGAGGATTCATAAAATTGTTTTTCAAAAACCAGTTTCAGCTTCGTGTCTTACCAGAAAACCGTTCACAGAACAACAATACGAATAATTATCCTGTAGGGCTGGCAAAACTTTTTGGTGAATATGTTCTCAGTTTCAGATAATGTGAAAGGCTCTTAAAGGTTCTTAATAAATCCCCAGTTCGAGAGAACCTTTAACTGATGTGGATTAATGATATCACTTTGAGCAAAAACCGCCACGGGTGGCCGAGGTCGTTAAGGCACGGACTCGTGAGCGGGAGGTCTGCGGTTCGAATCCCGCCAGGACCGTCCTCCCTGACTGGGGTTTTTTCCAGGTTTTCCTCAGTCTTCATAACTGGCAAATGCCGGGGAGGTACCTAAACTTAGGCCTGGAACGCTCCCTTCCTTAAAAAAAATATCCTTACCCAATTTATCATTTCATTTCATGTATCATCAGTGTCCACCGCCTGTGGTGCCTCAGTAGTAAAAACGGGCGTTAAACACTACTCAAAAAAAAAAAAAACTTTGAGCAACAAGATGTGCATTTTTTCATTCTAACAGTTCCGAATTGATTCTGTTTGCTAAAATATTTTTCTTAAATTTTCCATTGCTGGATTGTTGGCGGTTTAACCCCAGGAAATTTCTATTTAAAATGTATCACCGATTCGCTGTTATGATGAAATTTCATGAACGTTTTAATACAAAAGCATGCTGCTCTGTGGCTAATTTTTTATTTATTTTAGTGCGCAATTTGCAAGGAGCATATGTGACTACTGATAACAAAAAATCAATAACGATAATCGAGCATCGCAACACAAGTAACATCGCAACGAGGTTTTTTGCCAAGTTCATCACTGACACATAGTGTCTGTGTTGTTACTTGGTACATGGTAGCTAGTTTTTTTTTTTTCAAGTGAAGTTATAATAGATATATGTGCACGGTATGTAAAACTTTTGGGGAAATATTCCTTGCACATAGAGAGTGTATGTTAGGTATGTGGACATAGGTCCGGAAATGTTTTGTTTCCTTGTTAAGGCTCTTTGTCTATAACTCCGCTTAGAGTGTGACATGAAAGCTAGAATGCCAGCATAGTAATAACTCCACAACAGAACAGTTGCTTAATACGTACAGGAGGTAAAATGTTTACTTTTATCTCTGGTTAAATGAGTTGGTTAATGCGTAGATTCACCGTTATTGTGATCGTTCCGTATCACATACTTCACTTGTTAACTTGACGTTACAGGCCGAGACGATCCTGCTTTCGCAGTTTCGAAAGGCAGCGGAGAAAGCCAACTTAGCAAGCGTTAGTGTGGAGTTCTATAATTTTTTCTAGCCTAAAGTAAAATTGTAACCTATGCATTACTCTCCCTAAAAGTAACATCTCTAACAATCTAGTGGAATGAAACAATAACGTGGAGCTTATGTAGTCATGAAGTAACAACGAAATTTCTTTTATTTGAGCATTTAGAAAAAGTTACACTTGTTCTATTAAGAATAGTATAGAGAAAGTGTTAACATTATAAGGGAGAAAAAATGCCCTTGGGGATTCGAACCCATGACCTTTGCGATATAAGCACGAGACGTTCTAACCAACTGAGTCAACATACTTACATTGACATCTAGGAATTATCCGCATGCAGTATTCCGCTGAATTTCGGCTTCATCCGCTGCTGTTCGGTATGAGGAATTCGGCTTTCTCCGCTACCGCAGCAGCAGAACCGTTCCTGCCTGTAAGGGTAATTCACTTATTATGCTACTAATTTCATTGCTTGACGTAGCACCGAGCACGTAGTGTCAGTTCTGTGTATTTATGGACTTCGTTCCAGATACAGCAGTAAAATAAGGTATTCAAATACGAAGTTGGCAGATGCCCATGTGATTAGCGGAAAGTGTAAAGAGTTTTCGTGCTGGCTGCCAGACAATATGAGATATTCCAGGGTTACATCAGCGCATCAGGGAGTCAATACGATGGTGTGTTGATGGATGTATTCGTGCTAACTGAGGATATTTTGAATATTTTATATGATTTTTCTGTTTCCACAGTCGTGTTTTTGAGTATACTGCTATGAGGTACAGGTGTAATAAAAGGGCTCTAATAAGGAAATAAAGCAATTCCAGATCTATGTTCATATTGTATTTTTTATCCTGTATATGTAAGGAATGCTTCCCCATTTTTTGACAAACGTTTTTGTTACCTTCTCTATATAACATGCATTCATGTTTATGCTTGAACTCTGAAACAAGTATGAAAACTGAAAAACAATTTTGGAGGAAAGCGACTTTTATCTCACCCTATACTTTACACGTTATCTTGCACCCTTCGATTGACGTGCGAACTGCTTTTGAAATATATATATATATGTGTGTGTGTGTGTTTTATTTTATAAATCTTTATGTATCAATAGGAAAATAACGCTGTTTACTGCTTTTGTCTAATCCTGTCTCTACATAGAGTTTTGTCTCCCAAGGCAATTTTTCGGTAAGCACGGGAATTAATAAGTTTTTTTTACTGTATTTTGTGTTCTATAAACTGTAATTAGCCAGTAGTGTATTATTTAGCAACTCGTTCTTTCTCGTTGGAGCAGTTTGAGTTAAAAAAACCTGGAACTATTTTATATGTTAATTGTTTTCATTGTTCTTTTGTGAATTTCACACTTTGATTGTCTTCTATACGATGCTGTGATAAATATATATGCTACATTTACGCGAATAAAACACACATTCTGGATTTAACTAAAATAACCTAATAAATACGAGAGTACCTGGTTGTTTTTCATTTATCTTAAAATAATTCTGCACCCATTGCCCCAGGCTTTTTTCGATTTTTTAGAAAATACAAGATACCATAACTCCATTTTGTGAATGTGTATACTTATTCAAACATGTTTATTATAAAATAAGTACAATTGATGTTATACAAACCCATTCTCTTCATGATAATCATAGCTCGAGTGGGTGCTTACATCCCTAATAGTACCATGTGCAATCAAACTGCGCGAGCAAAAGTAACCAGACATTCTTGCACAGTGCTAACATAAATAACAGAAGGAAACTGAAGACACTAACTGCATTCTTGAGCTGTTAAAGGCGATACAAACGGAAATAACAGACTCAAATTCTGAAGCGGCATAGAACCATTCCGTTCAGGATCCTGCAAGTACGAACAATAAAAACATTAGGTCCTATATAATAGAAGTAAAAATGCTATGAACAAGGGAAATTATTCATTAAAGGAGGCATTTGTCAATTTGCAAACTCTCGTTCCATTTCCGTAGGGGTAAGCTGCATTGGATTTGCTCTCTCTCTCTCTCCTCCCCCTCTTTCTACTTGAAGAGGTGACTGCTAACGGATTTTGTACTTTTATGTACTTATTACTTCATTTGTTCCACCTATCGAATACCTTCACCTTGATGTGGGATCTTTATAAATAAATAGCATGCAAGCCAATTTCCAGATTTTTATACGGTGCCCCTTTTTATGTATATTTTTCTTTTTGTTCTGACCTCATCTCACCCCATGCACGTTATTGACTAGATATCATCAATTTTTATTTCCTCCTCCACTTACTACCTGCATTCGCAGCTTTATTTCATTGATTTTTCTCCACTAACTGGCCCAATCCATAGGCGCTGGTGAATCCCGGTCAGGAGTATCGACATTCAAATTTGTCACCACAGCAGAGGGCTGGCGAAATATCAGAGGACCCTTTACTAGCGCAGGTGGGGGAAATATATGAACCAATTTTCAAACACTACACCTCGACACGCACGTACATCGCTCATAATTGGTCATTCAGTTGATGTAGGTGGTATGGCCTGGCGGGAGACACTTTTTACCAGGCGCACGGGAAATTAAACCGCGACACGGAATTGGAGTATGTTTCCATCATGTGATATTAAATTCTGGTATCTGTATTATTTATTTAAAGCTAATAACTGTCACTTGAATCATGTTTCCATTATTCTCTGACATATGTGTGTTAATGCAAACTAATTTGAGTTCTTTTACTGCTTGTTCGCTGCAAGTATAAAACCAAGCATTGCATTGCAAAATTTAATGTCAGCTGAAATAAATTAATTTTCGTACACATGCTTGTTCTATTTCTATAAATGTGTACAATGTATAAAGTAAACGCATCACAATATTTTTTTTGTAACATACATATTGTGCCTTTCAAAAAGTATATGCAAGACACATCTTTATACGGGCATGTTTTGTATTGCTGAAGTTCGACTTTGACCTATAAACGAGACGATGTCAAACATGAAGAAGAACTTATATACAAATTATTTTATTGTTTGGAATCAAGTCGGTAAAACTACTAGTAATTGTTCCTAAATCTAAATCCGTTTAATATGCTTGAAAAAGTGGACTAAAAACATCATCACACGAGTTCCTCAGAGCACAGAGACTGTCTGTTGAACCACTCATAAAATTGCTCGTGTTGCTTGTGTGAAATGTAAGCAAAAGCATAACAGTAAATGTTATACATCTTATTTAATAAATATAATAGCATAGCATTTTAATTTGCACCCGTTATCACCTTTTATGTATTTCCAAGCACTTTCGTTTACCTTGTGAAATCGTTTTAGTTCATGTTTGGGTTAAAATGAATTAGGCTTTAAATATGTGACTTTATTACAATAACTTGATATGTTAGCTTACCAATACACGTTTCTTACCGAACAACAGTAGAACCGTGAGCCAATAGAATAATATATTACAATAAAACATTTTAAAATGCGTTCTACCTGGGTCACTGGGTATAAGTTACAAGGAGATTCCGGGCTTAAAAATTTAGAATACTTGAGGTCCGAAAGTTTCTGCAGAGGACAGGGTTCTCCTTGCTGTGTGTCGAGGAAGGGAAGTGAAGTTGTCTCCAGCATGAGTTTCATGAACATATGATCTGTCTGAGCCAATGGCCAACGAATCTGCTCGTCACACCATTAATAATAATTGTAATTATTATTGCTATTATTATTTATTTATTTATTTATTTATTGTCAATCATTTATACTCGATACAAGTTTCTTATATTGCCGTTTTATATTTACAATAAATTTAAAATTCATTTACATGTAAATGAAATTATCAATTATATAGATCTTCAGAATAAGCTTGAAACTAGTACCCATATATTTTTTCATATATAAGGACAAGGATAATTTGTTATATAATATTATGATATTTTAAGATCCTTGTCTGTTGATTTCAAGTTTAACACTATTCTATGGTAAATTATCCTTTCCTATCATACTGTAAGAATATAGATGACTATTGGTTAGGCTGTTTTCATCTTTTGAAATTGCATATTATTATATATTAGTTATATTAGTATAACTCTCTCTCTATATAAAGTTATACTAATTGTTATATATACAATTCAACAACTGTAAATACCCTGTTAATTATAAAAACACCCCTACAGGAGTCTCTCGGTTTAACCCACATATACACCTTAAATACCTCTTTTGTATTGCCAATAGTGGAATAAAGTATAACATAACAAATTATTTATGAGGAAACCACTAAAATTTAGCTAATTTTGTTATTTATACAACAGCTTCTCCATAGTTCCATACCATAAAATAAAACTGGATACACAGTTCCATAATATACAGTTTTTAGAATCCCACGGTCTAAATACAATGCAATATGCCTTAAAGTGTATACAGAGTGCATCAAAATTAATTGAAACGGTCGAAAGTATACGAAAATAGAAGGAAAAAATCCAGTAAACATGGGTCCACAAACAAGTTATGTGCGAGATAATTGCAAACGCATGGTTACAAATAACCACTGACTTCATTAACAATCATTGTCCTAGTTAATACAAATGCATTTTAAAAGTAGACTCTTGGTTTAATTTTCATTCTAAGTTCCCTCAAAATTCACTCATAACTTAACAAGGAATACAATTCTACTTTAGTACTCGTATGTTACATGTTACGTGCTGTATACTCTTATCTGTTAAAGGAGGTGTTCAAAGTGTTGTCCTTGCATTTGGATGCAATACTGCACTCGTCTCTGCAGTGAGTTTCAAATTCACCCCCGGATCATCTAATTCTTGACTAGCATGTGCAATTCTCTGCTCCAGTACTTCGACCGTATCAACGGAAGTGCTGTAACTACACTTTGTGGTGACCCAGATAGTAAAATCCAAAGGAATGAGATCAGGTGATCGTGGAGGTCAAGGTGCAGTCCCTCCTCGACATATTCATCTTGGACCATGTCTACGCGTTAGATGTCTTCTTACAGTAGCAGTAAAATGTGCCGACACTTCTTTATGCATGTACCACAAACTCCTAAGGTGCTCAAGGCGAACATCCTCAAGCAAATTTGGAAGATTCCGCGGGAGAAACCTAAAGTACCTCCGTCCATTGAGTTTTCTTGGAAGAATCAGATCACCCAGCATCCCTAACCACACATTCCATGAGAAACGTTGCTGATGTAGTGACTCATGATGTTGGTTTACTTCGCACCAAAAATCTGTATTATGATAATTAAAAATACCATCCCTTGTGAACCCTACTTTGTCCTTAAATAAAATGTTACCTTTAAAACGAGGGTTGACTAAAGCCTGTTGTTGCATTCACCGACAAAAAGTTCACTCTAGGACCAAAGTCCAGATCACTGAGACATTGAACTCTTTGGATGTGGTAAGTGTACAGTGAATTGCAATGTAAAATTCTCCATTCACAACTGTGGCTACAGGCACTTGTGCGGCATTCTTCTCGTTGAAGTTCCTGGAAGGACTTTACACCTTATCCTCAACTTCAGGCATAATGCGTGCAGGCCTTCCTGCTCCCCCGCCACATACAAAGCCACTCTGTTCTCTGAAGCACTGATGGATCTTTGTAAATATGTCAGGGTGTCTTCGATCAGGGTATACTTGACGGTGCAACCTTCCGTGCATTGCCGTTAACCCTACCAAAGATGAAATGCTTGTCCGCATACTGTGTGTTGCTGTACAGCCCAATTTGCTTACGAACAGTTCAGCACACCTGACACTGTTCAGACAAGTGATCTGACTGCTACGACTGTGTATTATATCCATTTTCTATTGTGTATGGTTTGATAACACCACCACCTGTTGCCAATGTTCAGTTTTGTAAAAGTAATATTCTATTAATAATATAATAAGGACCTATTTTATTGAAATTAATGAGTACAATATAATAGATTTTTATTAAATTAATTTTAAATATTAATCATAAGTTAATATAAATGCTCCTTATTGATTCCATCTTATATATTAATATAGTTATACACATTATTAGGTATTTATTATAACGAGCACATCGCGGGCCGCTTCTAAGTGCGCGACGGGTGACGTATGTGGTGTGTACAACGAATGATATCAGTGGTGGCTTATAACCGCACATTCGCAGTAATTAATCTCGCAAACAGCTTGTTTGCGAACCCATGTTTACTGGAACATTTTTTCTTCTATTATCTTATACTTTCAACCGTTTCAGTTTGCGCTATTAATGTTGGTACACCCTGTATATAAAACTAATCTTTTTACATATAAAGCCTAAATGTAGATTCCAGAACAAATTACACTCTACATATAGTCCTAAAGTAACAATGTACCAATAAAATTTTTGTATAAATAATTAACGTAATTACATAACGCTCCCTATTTACACAATGATCAAGTACCACTAGCTTACTTTTGGTAGGATTAAACTTTAAATTCATATCATATAAATAAACAGATATTGGTTTTAAAGATGATGTAATGATAATTCTTGCCTAGTGACATAAGAACGAGGTTAAAGGGAGACTACTGTAATGCTCTCTCCTAAGTTCATATCAATTCTAGTTTCACAGTATACATGACATTATTTTATCTAAAAAGAGTTTATTTTTGTGCTATTTTAGAGGGCATTGCTACTTAGTGTTTTACATGCATCTTAATGTCGTTTTTATTTTCATTCTTCCTTTAGTAATTCAGAAGGATGCCTTTGTCATTGAGTGAATTTGAAACAAAATTAAATATTGTTCTTATAATTACGAGTACGTTATACATGGTCACGTTTAATTGGAAAAATGAAGAGCTTAATTATCCTTATATAAATATAAAGTTAGTCATGTTCTCTTCCAATCATATCTTGAGTTTATTTAAGTTTTTATCGATTCTTTTCCCTCTCCTCGTTCCCACAATTGCACTTTTTTCCGTTACTGCACTAGTTCTCCATTGCTATATGTTGTTCCCCCTCAGACCCAAAACGCGAAAATAATTGTTCGTTTTGTTTTATGGTTCCAATGAAAAGGTTTACGAAAAGTGTAAAAAAAACAAGGCATCTATTTAATCTTCTCATAGATCTTCGTTATTACAGAGGTATACAAGACAAAAGTTTTAATATTGGTCACTAGCCTGCAGATATTCCGAAATATACAGTATTAGTTTTGCATGTTTCTTACAAATCTCCACATCATTGAAACGTATTTTCTTTTCTACAAGCAAACTAAAAATAATGTTGTAATCATAAAAAAGAAAAAGAAACAGAGTGATAGCTACTAATATATAATATATATAAAACATCTCTGCTAATGTTAAAAATGTAGCATGTTATGGTTTCTTCCTTTTGTAAGATACAATTTTCTAAGCGTTTATCTTAACTTACATATTTGACATGTTTTTCTGAGGGGGAAAGCATTACGTTTTAATGAACATGCCAAAACACTTAACCGACACGGAGGACTGAGATCATTAACATATGGCCTCCTGAGCGGAAGATTTGGGGCTCGATTCCCACCAGGGCTGGTTTTTTGGGCGTAAAATCCTAAGTATGGCTTCCTTCGAAAGGGTAGTAAAGCAGTGAGTCCCTTGTTGTAAATTTATGATAAATAAAAGAACCTCAAGCCTGAAAGAGAAGGCGTTTGAGCAAAATTTATCGTCCGTTTCACAACCTCAGTGGGACTCTGATGACCTGAGGTGTTAAAGAGCTCCCGTAAATAAGCCAAATCAATAATTGCTGAGGCACACAGCACTGGTGATATATGAAGTTAAAATGATAAATTGGTAAAGAAAAGTGTTAATTAAAGGAAGCAAGGAAGGAAGAGTTCCAGAACTCATTTTAGAGACTGAGAATAAATTCTTTCCTAGTTTATCATTTTATCGGTATCATTAAAGGATTCAAGCCTAAGTTTAGGGTGCTTCCCCGGCATTTGCCATATGTGAGGACTGAACAAAAATTTAAATAAAACTCAGTCAATGAAGGTTATTCTGGCATTAATATTCACTAATAGCTCACAAAATATACACTCATTATTTAACCTGATTCATGGCATTACAGACCGACACGGATGACTGAGTTCATTAAGGTATGGACTTGTGAGCGGAAGGTTTGGGGTTCGATTCCCACCAGGGTCGTCTCCTTTACTGAGATTTTTCTCAGTCCCTAAAATTAGTTCTTAGATATGTTTTCTTCCTTCCTTTAATTAACAATTTTATTTTCTAATTTATCATTTTAACTTCATGTATCACCAGCACTGTGATTCCTTTGTTGATTTATTAATTTGTTTTATTTATGGACGCTCTTTAACATCTTAGGTCATCAGCATCCCATTCAATTCAGGTCGTGAAACGGCCGACAAAATTTTCTCAGAGTTTCTTTTATATGATATAAATCTACCATTTACTTCCCTTCCGAAGTAAGCCATACTTAGAATTTTACGCCATAAAAATTCATCTACCCTGACCGGGATTAAACTAGCGATCTTGGGTTTACGAGGCAAGTATAGTTACCACTATATCACCAAGAACGATGTCTCAACAGTAAAAACTGGCGTTAAATACTGTTAAAAACAGCAATACAATACAAAGATACTGAAAATAAACTATCAATGCTTAGTAGCATTTAGTATTTTGTTAACCTGATTGCTAATCGGGCGCTGATTAAAAGTTTCCTTTAAATGAAAACATCGAAATTAGTGAAAAGTTTACAAACAATGCCAGAGTATCACTGCTATTCATCCTTTTGTCCCTGAAATGTAAATCAGAGGAAGAAGGTGTAAAAATAATGAATTACTCGCTTGGTCTCTCATTGCTTCTATAACTTTCAAAGTAATTTACGTAATTTAGTGTCATTTAACATTCAATATTGTGAACAAGAAAGCAATACGCTTCCACAGTTAAAACCCCAACTTCTGGTAGCATCAGTGGCACACGGTAAAGTTGGATAAACATATGGTAAATATTTTCGCCACTTCGTTTCCAGTAAATGTCATGTGCGTCACCAGTACGTCTAGCACACTACATCCGATTATACGAGTGGCTAAAGAGGAGAGTTTAATGTTTTCGAGCCTATGACCTCTCGCACCACTGGTTCCTACGATACGCATTAATGCTTTATGATTTTTTCAGTAGTATTTAACACCCGTTTATTTACCGCTGAGGCATCGCAGGCGGTGAACACTGATGACACGTGAGATGAAATAATAAATTGGGAAAGGATGTGCTTTGTGATGAAAGCATGTAACGTAACTCTAGCTTATTGGACATAAAACGGTTGGTAGTTTTCTTATGTGAACAAGACGTTGTACCTAAGTGGATTTATTCAGGATTTAAGGATCATACTTCGATGTATGAAGTTGCATGTGCTAAAGTAGTTGTCAATAGTGTCAAGACTTGCCTGCACACACTTGCTCTTGTTATGAAAGGGATTAATCAACACAAGGGAATCTCAAAACAATCTTGATGATTCTAAGTCCTTTAAAATTTACACGAGCTTCAAAAAGAGAATAAAGTTCGACCCGTACGAAATTCACAAATTAATAAAAGATTTCGTAGCCTATGGTGCACAACATTGTGTTGTAGGAAATATTGTCAAATCTCACCATTTTTTCGTCATAAAAAGTATCTCTTAAACGGTATAAGGAATATGATAGCCAAATGGCGAATTCTGGGAATTGGCATCTTCTATTGGTTGGAGATCTAATTTAAAGTTTTAATGTCCAAACTGAGACAGCCGAAGTTATAGACATAAATATCTGTCTTATAAGGACAAGAGTTTAGAGAATACTAGAGACGTCTGTAAATCTATGGTGAAAACAAAAATATTTCAATTAGTATATTTGTATTTTTAAGCACAAAATACCTATAGTATTAATAAATCAGTTATCTCAGACAACAGACATCGCACAAATAGCTACCAGAAGCAAATGGCATTGGGGCGGTCTCGTCGCAAGAATGCAGGACCTACAAACCTCCATGTGGGAGGGACCCCCGAATAGGAAAAACAACACAAGGCAGACCCAGAAGAAGATGAACGACCTCTTCAAGGAACATACAGGTCCAGGTTGGTCCAGAGTAGCAAGAGGAAGAAAATATGGAAAGCTCTCTAGAAGCAACTAGTGCATTGAGAAATGGAGTAACCAAAGAACAATTCAGACAGTGTCTTAAACTGCATACGAATAACTAGCATGGAATAGCTCACCACGTTAAGAAAAAGCGAGTTTTCCCTGCTTGTTAGGAGACCTTTGCCCTTAAGGGACACAATAGGCTCTCTTTATCTTTTTATCTTTATATTTGTATTTAAAGAAACTCTGACAGCTTCAGGGATCCTTAAATGTACGTACGTATTTCTTTTTGTATCTCTCTATCACAATTTTCAATGTTTTCAAGTTTATCACATAACTAATTGGCAAGTACACTTGAAATGTAAATAAAAGTGTTTAGAATGTACACCATCTTTTATTTAACAGCTGTCACATTGATTTCAGTACATTTGATAACGCGCAATTAATCTTCTTATGTATATAGGACTTGAACTCAGGTAACCCTTATTTGATTGCTTTTGTAAGATGGAGAATACATAATCTATTCAATATTACCAGAAATATCTAACTTATTTTGTGGAGAATGATGATTTCCTCCATCAGCTGTAACCTCTTAGTTAGCAAGAATTAAGTACAGTCTGAAAGTTTTAAGAAACATTTACTTCTATACTAGTATATATGACTAGTATCTATGAAATGTTCAAATATTTTATATTTAGGAATCTAATTAGGTATTCTTAAATTATTATTGTTTACATCTTAAAGAGTATATAAGGATAGAAAATAGTTTCCCTTTTTTCCGGAGGTACATTTTGAAATCTCTTGTATAAACGTTTACAATCTATGTTGAGTAACAAAGTTGCTTAGTTTTGCCTGTCAATTTATATCTTCTTACTCTGAATTTATTCCTCTTCTAATTTTTTGACCTCTACTTCTTTTTATACTCAAATTTTTGTTTTAAAATATTCCTATTTCCTTAGCGTTTTGCTGTTAAATGAACCCTCTTTCTTTCTGTATTCCTATTATTGATATTCCTGATGCCAAATTATTTTCAATAATACGTGTATCAGCAATGATATAAAACTAATTCAAATACATTTCTTTAAGCATATGCTAATTTGAAATGCTGAATATTATTTTATGAAATTTGAAAAAAACAAATCTAAATTAAAGAAAATTTATTTTTAATCCGAAGGTATATACATTCCTTTATCGCTGCTATCCAGCTTTAATAATTCTGGTTGATTTCTAATACTCAATTGTCAAAGTTTACTAGGGGAGGTTTCAGCGAACGCTCCTCCCTTACTTCGAATGTCCACTGAAATTCTATTTGTATATATTTCTCTCAGTTGCCTGGGTATCTGCTCTTCTCTCCTGCTTAAAATCATACAGCTGACTTACTTGTATGTTTCTGAAAAAGTGTATAATAGTTAATCTAGTAACATATATAAGGTAAGGTCAGGTTCTCGAAACTATTACATAAAAATGTAAATGTTTTAATCTATTATCTCTTTCTTAAAATAATAACAAAATTTAAAATAACAATATATATTAATCAATAATAATATTTTATTTATTTAATAAAATTTTGGAATTCATTACTAGTTTTTCCGTATTTCATCTTAAAATATGTTCTCTAAAGCTTGAAGGCTTGTGATTTACAGGCTTTTAATTTCTGCAGTTCTGCAAATAGTATTAAGAACTAGGGTTTATTTTTAAATAATATCAGAGTACGTATGACGGACATGTACATGAAATTGTGTTCGATAATCATCATAACATACTACTAGCACAATAAAAGCACACAACTACTTTGGTAGTCAATTTTTTTCATTCTATAGAGTGCCAGTTGTTTTCTATGAATATTTGGAATTTAACTTCCTAATATAAACATTCTATTGAACATTAAAATTATCACGTTCATATCAGAATGTATATGAAAATTGTTCTAAACTCAAAATATGTTTGCATTAACATTGCAACAATGCATTTAAATAAGCATTACCATGAGTACAAGTAATTGAAACCAAAGGTTACCCAGGGATTCCTCAAACCATTAAAGAAGACAGTGGCAAAAGGAATGTAAATAAAGGTACGATAATGAAAATAATTAAACATGAATGGAGGAAGACGAATTGCTCTCTACAGGTCGACGCGTCTCAGGCTAAAAGAATGCCACATGAATACTTAAGTGCAAAAGAGGTACAGCTTTTTCAGTTCGGAAAAAAAAGAAGGGCTCGAAGAAAGAAGGCAATAAGGACAACATACTTCCTCTATCTAGCTTAAAAAAACGTTTCAAGTTCCCTAGCTTGTTAAGCAGTCGTAATATTTATGCCCCCCTAAATAAGAAAGATATACTGCGAATAATCCTGTACAAATTCAATTTAGCCCATTTTCATTTCCTCAGCCTTTGTCGTAATATATGCAAATAGAGGTAGTGAGAATACAAGGCAGAGAAGCGGAAGACAAATGATGATTACAAAGAACAGGGCTGTCTAATTGTAGCACAATTCTTAACATTCAGAATAAAACATGAGTCTGAAATGGATATACCTTATGCCCTTTGGGATTAGAAATGGGATAAAAGGAACTGGGAGAGGTCAAAGAAGAATAAAGAGAAGGAAGCTGAAAAAGAGATAAAGAGACAAGAATGAAATATTTGACTTCCTTGTGATGTAAGACAGAGGTTGGCGGTAAATGATGCAAAATAAATGTGATACTAGAGAGGGTAAAATTTTATCCCAGGCGATAATAGAGTATCATACGAGAGAAGGTCCATAAGTTTCCGGCCTAATCATTTTCTAGGTATCATAAAGACAAAAACTATATTTCACTTTTCAATACAGTTACCCTTTATTACAACACACTTCTCACATCTTTGAATTAACATTTCAACCCTTCCCCCTAGTCAGAAGCCTTGTCTGTTGCCTCCTGCGCATGCATTGTACAACTACTGTAGGCTGGCACTTTAATCTAAAGAAAAAATGAACATTTAAAATATCGAAAAGTTAATCACAAGGCAGCGAAGTTGAATTGATAAGCCATCCATTGTAAATAATTACTGGAGCTGCCATTTAGAGAACCTAAGTTCCTGGAGATATTCAGGTTATTAACGAATCAGAATATTACAAATTTTAAAAGAGCTAAAGCAGATTTTGGAATAAATATGAAAACAAAAAGCTATAGAGTAATGCATTAATATAACTAAATATATTAAGAAAAAGCATAACTTTCAGATTGATGCATAAGTTCGTAACATTTTTCTGACTGTGATTATTTTTTTTTTTTATTGAGATTAATAGCATACAGAAATTTAAGTAATATATTTTCGTCCATTATCTGGGACTCTCTCGCAACGCTGGGGTAAGTTCTTTAATTCCACGTCTAAAGAAATCTGCTGGTTTAAAGCTCGTGCTGCTTTTTTGTTAGGATTCGACTATTTCTCTCTTTTTTTTTAATATAAATGTAGATTCACAATTTTTCGTTACCAGTAATAATCTAGGATAAGAATGGTTGGTGTTGTTTACGAGATAACAGAATACGAGCAAGCAGAGATGCACAAATGGCCAACCGTTGATTTTTGTTGTTTTCGCTTAAAGAGTGCGGTACCCATACAAGGCATTTTTAACACCTTACCCATGGATTGCAAATGTCGCACAATTATTGACTAATCTCAATTCATCACATATGTTAATTATTTGGTTTACTTATAAGGATAACCATGGATTAAAGATTTTAGAAATTCTTCCTGAACGTGGCGAATCGCTCACGCCAAAGTGACCCTATTTCAAACTACAGGATAATTTTCTTGTCGCGCGTTCTCCAATTGCATTTTCCCGTAGACGGCACAAATGTTTCGAGCTGCTTTCGCCGCCTTTGCTCCTCTATTAAGTTCAAAAATTAATTGTCAGAAGTGACACTCCATCTTCTTTAGCTCACAAAGAGCACAGATTTTCTTCAAATCTGCAAAATTTAAGGTATGCTTACAAGCGCAAGTAATGCTCCAAATAACGAATGCCAAATGACAAACAGTAAACAATGCCCTTCCAAAGCACAGTTGTGATGACGAACAACTTATGCACCAACCTTGAGTATGTAAATATATCGTTAACATTTGTATTGGCATTTAAGCAAATTAATGAATGGGATATTATATACCAAATATAGCGTATTCATTTAAATACACGTCATAAAAATCACGGAAATTGCTAAAAGTATTTGAAAAATCGAAAACGTGTATAATTTTAAATTTATTAGTGCGTTGAGTTTTGATTATTACTAAAATAATCTCAATTTTCAACTATTAAAATTATCCCAATAAATGTCAAAGCTGCATAAATGCATTTGGGATTACGTACACTGCCATAACCCTACCGCTTTCAGTCTTATCTCGTAATAACATTGAGAGCAATACTATTGGTTCTATACATTCCTACAACATATGTCGTTAGTCTTTAAAAAAAAAAAAAATCTGTGAATGCATATATTTTATCAGCCTTATTTTCAATTACAGCGTAGCTCAGTTGATAAAATAAAATAATTAAAACATTTTAACAACACAAATATATCTTTCTAATATCAAATAGTAGGACAAAATAAGTAAATTGTGGGATTTACTCGCACTCTTAAAGTTTTAACGCCCAATTCTTCAATGATGTATTTGGTTTGAAAAAGATTTTTGCCATTGACATTAACTTTTTTGTAGAAGGAAATATTTAATATTTTAAAATTAAAAAAAAATATTTCATTAGTTAAACTCCGCAATGAAGTATTTGCATTATGCAGTACTGAGTTTAAAAAAAACGCACAAATGTATACTTTAATAATGTTATATTTTTAGTAAATCCGGAACTTTAAATAAGACACAAATCCTTGGTAAATTTGACGGTGGATTTTTGCTCTTCTTAAAGTTAAAACTTCAGTTATTTCTTTAATGGGTGAAAGTTACAGCATCAAGCAATGTAATTAGCGAGTGGTCCCAAGAAGAACATGTGAGTGTTAAATGAAGAATTCATGGAAGTTCTCTGTTGATTTATGAGGAATTCTAAAAGCGATAATTTCAAAACTGAAGAAACAATAAATGAGATAGCTTGGGTAACAATGAACCTGGCTAAAGTGAACGGTCGGAGCTGAGTGTGGACCACATAGGTTCAATCATACTGCTGCTTTTCAAATGGGTATCTCTGCGGGACGAAAGCGGTCATGCCATAGACCTAACCACACTATCTGAATTATTACCGGGACCTCCACATTCAATTTCACGAATGGATGCCCATACGCTACTGCCTAATATCTGCGCACACATTTTACGTACATATGTTAAAGATAGGAAACGAGACACTACAATGGATTGAGTGTCATTGGTGTTTTTATAATGTAAATTAACTAAAGATTTAAATATAAGCATACAAAAATTGAATAGAATAAAACGCTTTTAGAGCATGAATAATTCGCTCAGAACTCATGAATGTCGTCATGCTTCTTCAAGCAAAGAAAAAACTGTGTTAACATAACAAAACTGAACTCTCACAAACAGAAAATGATGAAAACTAATCATCTTAGACCTTTACAGTTACAACAGTTGCTCAAAATGCTCACCATCGGCGTCGATATACTTCTGAGTACGTTGATTGATAGAGAATCGTTTGCTTAAAGTGCCCTCAGCGATTGCAGCACATGCCATTTCAATTTCTTCCCGAAGTGCTGCCAGTGTACTGGTTTTCTACGGTATACAACGTCCTTAAGAGTTCTCCATAGGTGGAAGTCCAACGGAGTTAGATCCAGAGAACGCGGTGGAAATTCAATTGGACCTCTTCGTCCTATCTAGTGACTAGGATAGTGCGCAGGATAGTGCCTTGGATACAGTGCGCGGGGCTTGTTGCTGTGCGAGGTCTCGCAGATCTGCCCTTGTGAAGATCGCATACAGTACCACGAGTCTCAAATTTGTCTTGAATGTGTGCAATTGTTACTCGCGTTGATGGTTCTGTTCTGTACACACGTCTCCATTGCCTATGAACTTCAATAACATTCTCGGTTTTCCAAAACGCCTTCAAAATTGCTTTCAGCTGTTCAAACGATAATCTTCACTCCATTTTGTTGCAGCAACGCTAGCATAACGTAATGTGAGTCATGTCTGTTTACAGAACATCATATTTCGCATTACTGTTGTCTTTCGGTCCAACTTTGAAACATATTAAATAGATATCTACTGTGAAAGAGTGTATACATTTTTGGCACCCTCGGTATATCATTAAAACCTGATTTTTGTTGAATGGAGCAGTATTGTAGCCTTGAACAGTGTATTAATTAGTATATGTATTTTGGAGAAATGAAAGCATATTTTAGCAGAATGGGAATAGAAATTAATGTTTATTTAATTTACAATTCGCAGATTATCAAGTAGTAAAGTTCCGATTAAAATGTACATTGTTATTTCAAATACTAATTTGATTATGTGTTTGATATTTTAAATTTTCATTTTGAATGTGCGAATACTACGCTAAAATTACTTTTTTCCCTTAAAAGTTGATAAATGCAAAAGGAAAGTCAAAATATTTACAAGTGTTTACTTTCAAAGAGTTATTTTCTTTTTCCTTTTTTTTTATTTTGTTTTTATCAAGTTATTATTTATAAGAAAGTCACATTTATTGTTTTCGCTGCACAAGAATTAAATTTTATTCATTTATTGTTGCATAAGAGTTAAAGGCATTAACTATAAAGTAATTAAACCTAAAAGTAATAGTTCTTTATCAAAGTTAATTTACTTATCTTTACTGATTATGTTCTTTTTTGCGAAAATAGCTGCTTTGTTTACTTATTCCACGCAGTTATTAGACTTCAATATCTCAAGATCGACAAAAATTCCAGTATAAGTGTCTAATACTGAGAAAAGCATGTACTTTAATTTTAGATCTTTCATATAACTATAACTTGTTGGACGATTGTTTTGAAAGGCATCTTAGATGACAAGTCCATTTGTGTGCTGCATTTTAAGTGCTTTACTTTCCTATTTATTTAGCACTTTTTAAAGGTATTTGTTATTCAGTGCTTAGTAGTATTCAAATATAAATCAATGAATTCCTGTTTATTAGTCTTTTTCTACTATATCAAAGACTTTGACAGGAACAATATAACTTAACAGCAGGATGGCAAATAATGCACTAGCTTGAAACTTTTTTTTTTTTTTTGTTTTTTGTTTTTTGTTTGTTTTTTTTTTTTTTGCTTTTCAACCCCCCCTCCCCCTCCCAAAAGCCATTACAATGTTTTTATCTTGGAATTTATTGGCTGGGAAGTCTCGAGGTTTCCAAAAAATCTTGACACACCAGAGGCAACTTGATTGCATCCTTTAGGCCCAAATTTCCAGCAAAGAGTTTTAAAAACTGTTTAGCTTGTATATATTATGCAGTTAGCGTTTATCGACTTTTGCTTTCACATTAAGAGCATATGTCTAGTTGTACAAAAATTCACGCTTTTATCGCCTTGTAGTTCGGCAAATATCAGCCTTTGACTAAATTATTTTTAGATCATGTGGGACAACAAGGATTAAATGTAACTACAAAAATCGGAATTTTAAAATATATGCATTTATCGATTTTTGAAAAACACTCCTCAATATCAATAACAAAGAAGTTATAAGGGAATAAGGAAAAAAGAACAGAAGAATTGTATCGTGTTTAGATTTAATATGCTGCGATAATAATATATAGTGAAGTATGGGTTAATTTTTTATAAAATTTAGAGAAATAATATTGACATTAAAAATGGAATATTTTAAAGGAAGCGCAAGAGTTTAAAGGTCTGAATAATTTTAAATTGAACTGTCTACTGCCTGAATAATCTCTGGAAATGTTTTAAAATGAATTCCAGGCATCATTTATGTGGATATTGCAGAAAGTGTCACGTTTTTTTTCCCTCTAAGTTTGGTTTATACTGTGATTAAAAAATGAACAGTAATGACGGTCCGTGGGAATAAGGCATACGTAAGAATAACAGTCGCACATAACTTTCACACTGGTGCAGTTGTGGCGAATTATTAATCATTGTGGTGGTCTATAAATGACGCCACTTGTTCTAACATTATATACAATATTTGTGAGGAAAGAAAGAAAAAAAACATTAGCAGGTAATCCACACATTAGTAAGGACTATCAATAAGTTTTGGAAACTGAATAAAACAATTATATATTTGAGTAAATGTTATTGACAACAGTGTACCTTAATCTGTAGGTGTGTACGTGGATCCAATTTATACATTCACTATAGGCAAGTCTGATCTATGACTCATTCAGCATAATGATAGGGCGCAAGAAAGTCTTTGAATCCCGTAGGGCTCCGAGAGGGTGCGAGCAAGTTGCCATTTCTGCAATTCCACACGCCAAACCTATTTTGATGCAATTTTTGCATTGTCAGGCGTTTCTTCTGCGTGAAACATAGAGGACTAACTCATGAATCGTGTGGCACCGATCGTTTCATTTCTTTCACTTGCACAAGAACGACACGTCCCAGCCACTCTGGCGTCTCTCGTTGAAGGGTTTTATTCATCTTGCTACTGTTCCACATACTGTCCTGTTGTACAACCTCTAGCACATTCAAACCTTTATCCAGCCCCGCTGCCCCTGTCTTGAAAACACTGAGACATAATTAACAGTTCGTCTCGTCACTGTGGAGTCTTATGGAGTGGTAAAGCAGGTTCATTTGCTCTGAAGTACCTACAGCATAGAGGTATATCTGATTTTTTGGTTTGATTAGATTTATTTACGGACGCTCTTTAACATCTCAGGTCATCAACGTCCTATTCAAATCAGGTCGGAAAACGACCGACAAATTTTGAGGCCTCTTCTTTCAGGCTTGAGGTTCTTTTTCGTGCCGTAAATACGACATGGGACCCACGGCTTTACTTCCCTTCCGAAGGAAGCCATACTTAGGATTTTTACGCGCGAAAAAAATCCATCGATCCTGGCCGGGTTTGAACCCCGATATCTTGGGTTTAGAAGGCCTACCACTAGACCACCAGGACCGACGAAGCATTATCTGGTTCCTTATCTGGTCCGCTGCTTTACCTCTTAACAGTATTGCCGTTAATCCTCGTAAATATAATACATTAATATTATTCATACAGATTTACCAATGGGAATTAAAATTAACGTGTACGGTGAACGATCAAGCACGTGACTTTTTCATCCTGCAATACCGTCACATTGCCATTTGCTTGGAAAATAGATGGTGTGTCATGAAAAACAGTAAATCTGGCTCAGCTTTTGGATGATATCGCTCCACTTCAGGGAAAGATATCTAGAGCATTGTCGAACATACAGACCCAAAATTACTCATTGCAAATTCCTCTGGTAAGCAATCGACTTAAGGAGCAGTGTGCTTTCAAAGCTTAAAAATATAGTAAAATATTCGTTTTCATGTGCATAATATCTTGCTGAAGAGCAGTTGGTTTCGGATCAACTTCACTCAACCAAATGCTATCGTTAAGAAACGGACTCATGAGCGGGAAGTCTGGGATTATATTCCCGCCAGGTCAACCCTTTCTGACTTCTCCCCCCCCCCCAAGTTTTCCTCAGGCCTCATAAATGTCGAGGCGGTTCCCTAACTCAGTCCTGGATGTTTCGATAAAAAAGTCCTTTCCCAATTTATAATTTCCTCTCAAATATCATCAGTGTTCACGCCTATGGTGCCTCAGTAACAAAACCGGCGTTAAACACTATGAAATAAAAAAGAAAGAATCTAGATTACGTGTAGCGGTGAAACCAAAGTGACTATCTCTACAAGTATATTGTGTGGTTTGCATTCAATATGTTTCATCTTTTCTTATGGCATGTTCGTGAGTCGTGATGAGGGGCCCACCTCATAAACTAATCATTTTCTTTCGGTTGATGCGCCTCTCGATTAACTACACGCGAAGCAGCTGACTTTCTACATGCTGACTTGAGAGATTAACTTTCCTTTTGAAAAAACGGCTGTCAAGATGTTCCGGGGTTGAGGGAATTATTTCTATCTTTTAATTAGATATTTTAAGGACGCTGTTGGGTGTATCCAGTGATCCAGGTACAAATTGTAAAGCCAGTAGTTTTAACAGTGTTTCTCTATAATTTTAATAGTTATGAGTAAGCATTTTTCTTT
The DNA here is from genome assembly GCA_030762175.1 of Metallyticus violacea. Classification (NCBI taxonomy): domain Eukaryota; kingdom Metazoa; phylum Arthropoda; class Insecta; order Mantodea; family Metallyticidae; genus Metallyticus; species Metallyticus violacea. Next base: position 130,894,082 of record CM060833.1, on the reverse strand, counting down.
TGATGTTATTTCTGTATGGTATTTAAGCTCTTGGGCGCTGTTTTATAGTCATGTTGTTTTAACTATTTTTGTATCTTCTTACCTTTTATATTTGATTTGAACTTTATATTTTGAGATACCTTTTTACCTAATTCTTTTTGTAGACCAGCTTATATATTTGTGGTTCAAGCTTTCATGTAAATTATTAGTTAAATTGTTCGAAATTTTTTTATAAAAGCTTGTGAGCGTAGCATTTTAAATATTTTAATGTTAGTCATTCATTAAATAATTATTGCTATTAATGCAGTACGCTTGCGTAGTTATTATTTCAACGTAAATACACTGCATTTAGTTTTGGAGGGATTTTCTTCTTATTATGTATAATAAATTTCAGTTTAAACTACCTAAATTAAGTTACCCTGGTCTTCCTTGTTAATAAGTCACCGTTCCAGGGTCTCGCAAGAGCTTAATTTGTCACAAAAGTGCCAAAAATGATCAATGAACCGTTACAAAAAATTAATTATTTACGATAGTTTTATTTATTGTTAAGGAAGTTAGTATGAAGTAATACTTTCATTTTCTGAAAATTGTACATAATATTAAGTAGTATGCTGGTACTTTAGCACTTACAAAAAGGTTAGCAGAGTCATGGCTCCCGCATTATATGTTACTCGTGTAGAATCAATTAGCTTTGCGCTACTTAAATGTAAAATATTCTATGTGGCTATAACTTGCTGTGAATCCACATACGCCTGTATAGTAAAACAGTCTTGAATGGTAAATTATTGACTTTTAATTTAGTTTAATTGCCGATAATATAGAGGCAATTTCAGATGAACATGGGAAAAGACTCCCACAGGAATAAAAACCAATGACTAAAGGATATAATGGCTAATGGAATGAAATTATGCTAGCATACTAATCCTGTACTCATATGAGAGACATCAAAGGAACAGTACAAGAGATAGATGGGAACAAGTCTATGCACTCTAGGAGAGATCACTAAAATTTCTCTACTCCACTCTATAATCTCAGATATTCTAATATTCATCTACTCAGCTCTCTAAAAGATGCAATAAGGGGAGCAGATTTGATGAGCACATAAAATGAAAGTTCTTACTAACTTCAAAAATATTTTACAGTAGGTATATAAAATTCCCATTCCATGGAAACATAAAGACATTTTTTACGAATACGAAGAGTACATTTTTTGCTATCTGTAGAGCAAAATATTAATAAGCACGCTGTATATAACTTAATATCTTTTTAAAAATCAAGAGACTTAGTTTGAGTACTGTTAATGAATTACTACTGGGGTTTAAGGAAGAAATAGGCAACAATTGTTAGTACAAACACAAAGACAAATTAAATTGGAATAAAGGGAAAATCTGCGTATAGAGAAAGTTCCTGTTTCCTTTACTCCAAAATAGCTGCACTTCTAACATAAGAGCCCAGAGAGCCACAAAGACGGATGATAAACTACCGTTCCGATCTGATGAGTCCTATTACTTAAAGCTTTGATAGATAGAGAATAGTGACTACACAGAGTTCGTTATGAACAAAGAAACTTGGCTCTACACAAGATCGAAAAGGTGCTAATTAGAACGTACAAGAGGATTATGTATAATGATACCACACAGAGCGCTTAGCCTTTGTGGGGCACATTGTGGTATTAACTTGACTCGCACGATAGCATTCTGATTACTTACAGACGGCTCAGAGAAATTAATATTCGCAAAATATTATGACTATTATTACATTCTTTTTTTTATCAATTAAACATCTATAATGCACTGAGGTTTTAAAGTTTCTGCAGTATTGCGTTAAAATATAGTAAATATTCGGCCTATTACAATTCAATTAAATTATACAGTGCGTCCGAAAAGCATTGTGGTGGTTCAGATTGCTACAATATTCGAACAAAACAAAATAAATTCATCGTCATCATCAGGTTTTGCAATGTCTCGAACATCTACCTGTTCATTTTCATCCTTCAATCCATGCTCCCTTTTTCTATTTTTTTCCAGGTCCCATCTTCCAAATCTGTTTCTGTCATTGTCTTCTCGCTGTATCAAATCATTCATACATCTTTTTTGGTAATGTATCCTGTCTTTCTTTTTATATGACCAAACCTTTGTAATTGCTATGTTTTGGTTGTCTACTAATTCTTTCATTTCATATTCTCTCGTATTATACTGTTTATAATTTCTTCTTTCCCTCCGAACGCCGCCAAAAGTCCATTTCTGTAGAACGTAATTTTGTTTAAATTTTTTGTTTCAAATACCAGGCTTCAGATGCATAGAATTTTATGCTCTTAGCAATGGTATTATATATGTTTGTAATACTTTTGTTCCATAATATGCAGTTTCATTTTGTTATTACTGGTCTTCCTTTGTTTATTCTGCCATTAACATAATCTTCGTGATTTCCATTATTATTTTAATCCCTAAATATGTGTGTTCATTACTGTGATTTATAATTCATTTTCATAATGAAATCCTTTGAGTCAGAATCCTATTATGCATTTTGTTTTATCATAGCTAATATTCAGTCCCATTTCTCATATTCTTCCAAAGATTTGTTTTTCATAAATCTCATATCCTCATACTGATCATCAGCAAATAATGGGACGTATATAATTTCCTTGTTAGTAACATTTTTTTTCCAAACTGTAAAAGAATTTTGCAGCTTTTGTTAAATAACATAGGTGATAAGAACATTGTCCTACTCCTTTGATGACATAAAATCCAGGTGACATTTTGTTTTGTCCTTTAATTTTTGTATAACGTTTAGCATATAGAACTTTCATTACATTTTAAATGTCCCTAATGTATTCCACAATTTTAATTATACCATACTGTCATGTGCATTTTATAAGTTCAAAAACAAGGGATGCAAACTTTGTTATAAAGCAATTTTTTTATTTCAATGAGTTGCTGAAACAGTTGATTGTTCTACTCTAAAACATGCTTGATCTAATACTAAATATACTCGTTACAGCGGGGCCTCCTAAACCCAAGATCGCGGGTTCGATCCCGGCCAGGGCCGTTGGATTTTTCCGGGTGTAAAAATCTTAAGTATGGCTTCCTTCGGAAGGGAAGTAAAGTCGTGAGTCCCATGTCGTACATTTACGACACGATAAAGAACCTCAAGCCTGAAAAAGGAGCAAAATTCGTCGGCCGTTTCACGCCCGGATTTGAATGGACGCTGATGACCTGAGATGTTAAAGAGCGTCCGTAAATAAACCTAATAAAAAAACTGAATTTCTCTAATATTTGACTAACAGTTTTTCCATCATTCTCAACTCGAATCAAATCCAGCCCTCTTATACTTTATTGCTTCAAAAAGCTTAACACAATCCCACGAATGATTATTTTCCTCCTATCAAAAACATGAGAAAAGTGTAGCTGAGTAAACGCTAAAGAAATACAAAAGTACAATATTTGTTTGGGGGCAATCGAAAGCTTCCAGAAGGTAAAGAAATGTCATGGAAAGCATAACGTCATTTCAGGTTCCCTGTATTATAACTTAAGAGCATTTAAATTGTTTTTCATGAACCTGCTTCTTTACATTAAAAATTTAGCTTCGTTTATCTAATTTCCAAAAGCTTGTTCAAGTACAAGACAAAGAAGGTAAATTTAAAACTCTCTGATGTGGCACTTGAGTCCTTAAAATACTTCAAAGATAGGTTGGCTCTGATGGACTTTGCACAGTCCCTAAAACGTGAAGCGGTCCGGAACAAACTCGGGCTTTCCAATGAGCAGCCAAAGTTTAACGTACATACTCCCAAACACACACCTACACTTAAAAGCCTAATGCACATCTTGTCTCCTCTCTGGTACCCTCGTCTCGCTTCGATGAGCATTTGGAAATGAGTCGTGCTATACATAAACGCTACACTCTAGACTTGCTATATGTACATAATGTAATTTCTTTAAAAACTTTGTCTGACAGTATTTTCTCAGATGAAAAGGAACATTCTATAAATGAACACTAATAACTCTTGAATAGGTATGAAATGGAAACAACCACGTTGCCAGGTTTAATGTTTATACCATATGGGTGACAATACAAATAGTTTGAATTTCGTTTTTTAAATATTTCTTGTTGTTATAGAATCTGGCTTTAATGATGATACTGGAATCCTAATTTTATGGGTTTTCCAAACTAATTCACAAAACCAGTTTAGAAAGTAACGCTATTGAAGAGTGTAACCTTAAATTGCTAAACCGAGCTCAAGACTCAAACCAAGAATTCTAAAATAAATATTGCATATGTTGTCAACAGAGTCCTGCCTTTGCTCACGTTAACTGTTCTTCAATCAAGGAACCTTCCAAGCTATAGAAAAGCCGACCCCCCTCTATTGCTTCTACTGGTGGGTTGTTGCCAAGCAATACTCCATGCACTTTACTCTTGCGGAGTGCTTGGAGTTTCTCAGTGTCCAAAAAGGGGTATATTCATAACACACATACATGCTTATTCTCTGCTGGGAAGTTCGGATTACTGTCGCATTTAGGCCCGATCTCACTGAGCCTGAGCCTGATTCCTATTTAATTCTCTTTTAATTGGGGCGTTGCATCTCACCATCAACAATTCGATAATGATCCGTCATCAAACTCCAATTACGTTAATGGGAATATATTTGGCCATTTAACGAGTTAATTTTTAATTAACTTTTTATCATGACAAGGCAAATGTTTAATTGATATTTTAAGACCACATAATTACAAGGATAATTTCCGAAAGACAAGATTTCTTTAATAGTATGGATGAAAAAGATTTCCAAATGCGATTCAGCTAAGTGAATTCGGCATTAGCAATGTTAAGTTCTATAGAAGTTGATCTGACAGGTGAAAGTTTTATATTATTTAAAAATGCTGAAAGTCTTCTTATTATTTCACTATAAATATACATAAAAGAGGGATATTTAAGTTGTAGGTTACGTCAAGCTGCATTAATGAGGTCATGTCTTACCATATTTCGAAAGTTGGTTATCTGAATGGTCAAACCTCAGTATACAATGAAATGTAGTTGAAAGTAGCGTTTTCTGTTCGTTTAACGAATTAAGTGATTCTTCAAACGAATGCACACCACGAGTAAACCCTACAGGGAGTACATCATAGCAGCAGGAGATTTCGGTGAATTTATTACAGCAACGGTCCAACGAAGTGCGTAACAAGTGAGCGTTGCTATACCTCGTCTTCACCCTTACACATTAAATTCTCTTCTTTCCCTCTATTTCTGATGTGTAATTGTTATGAAAAACGAATGAATAACGATCTCCGATATTTTACAAATGGGGTATATAGTATTCTTTGCTGTCTCCATGGCCTTTTAAATCAGGATTTCCTACAATTCAGAAGGCCGTGATGACTTAAATCAGAATTGCTAATTGAATGTCTATTTGGTTTCGTGAGGTGCAAGAGATGTAATTGGGAATTAACTTCCTCAATTAAATTAGATCTTAATTTTCATTGTGTAAGAAATTCGCGAGATCGAATCTTAATTGAAACAAATTTGAAGAAATGTTATGAATTTTACTTTTACTGCTCTTAACATTAATTGAATTTCGTTTTACAACAATATTACAATATATGTTGCACTGATATTTGCTTGTGTTCCTATTTACATATTTGACTTTTCCTTTCTTTTTCTCCTTCCCCAACACTAGTTACTAGTCACTAGTCACTAATTGATAAAGCCGTTTGTTGACCCGCACTGTGTCTTGGAAACGAGAGTCCCATGTTATTGACCTTCTTTGCCTTTCACTGTAAACTTGATTTGGTTTTGAAACTGCCGGGAAGGTGACCCAACTTGGCGGTGACTTCATCAGACGGGAGCCACCATAGCCGAGTTCGTACTATAATTTAACAATCTTCCTGAGATTACTTCAAAATTTGTTACCTGGGGTCTAATCTAATTCATCCGGTGATCCAGGTATTAGGTCAATTTTATGTTATGTGAACCTTACACTTTTATGAATGTTATTATATTGCAGTCGTAACAGTTTCACCATTATAAACGGAAATATTTTTCTTTGTTTCTTAAGACATTTGGTGCTGCGGAATTCTGTCTTCAAAAGAATTTTATGAGAATTCCTAATTAGCTGTTCCACTTACCTATATTTGCCATGACTTCTTTAAAATTGTTTTAGTTAATTGGTAATTTAGCAGGAACGTTTAATTATTGTGTTACACTGTATTTATATCTACATATTATTATTCAAAATGCTAAAATAAAGCAAAATTAAATTTTAAACTTTTCTTGCTACCGTTCAAAGGGAAACTTACCTTCCCTAGGCCAAATTCCGTGAGTTTCCAAACGTATGGCATAAATGGGAAAATGCCATATTAAAATTGCACTAAATTGAGCTTGTTTGTTAATAGCAACATTAACTGAATCTGAGCTTAATTGAAGATTGCAGCACTATATTTTTGCATTTAAATATGTAAATTTCTCAGGATAGTCAAAGGCTCAAAACCAGTATAACAAGTTTAAAACCAATTGGTTCATTCTCAGTGAGCTTTTGTTACCCTTTTCTCCTTTTATTAATTTTTAAATCCAAACCCAGATACTTCCAGAAACGTTCAGTTCATTAATGCGAACTGGAAATGCTTGTTAGTGAAATGTTCAAGAACAGTGTTCCAGAATATTACACAGCATTACACCTCTTGTAGTTGGTAGTAAGGAAGTGTTACAAGATGTTCAGTCCAGCAGTGTACTAACATAGTCGGCTCCATGCGGAGGCTGGAGGCAAGAAGTTGTTTAGCGAAAGGTTTCCGCACCGGCGCCTGCCCAGCCCACAAATTCTCCGACGCGCTGTTCTCAACCTAAAGATGACCTGGAGCGTGAGTTTAGCACATCACCAGCAAACAAGACCAGTGGTGGACGTTCATGAAGATAAAGTTTCCAACAGGCTTCGCGGTAATCCCCACTTAAGCTTCCTTTATAGAGCGATACAGAAGACTTAGATATCCCCAAGTTCATTGTATCCTTAAAGCGACCTGTTGGCATCCATGTCGGATGATGCTTGTTCAAGAACTTCACGGAGAGGATTATGAAAGTGCTGGAATGGAATGGGAGAAACGGGTAGACAAACCACACGACTACAACTGTTCAGAATGAAGCTTTGATGAAAGAAGGCGGGATAAAATATATCTAAGTAGATTTTAACTTCAATTTGCTTTTCCAAAAAATGTAGAAGTAATTCATATATCATAGGCCAATTCTTAAACAATGGGAGGGTATGCAATCCAGAAAATTAAAAAAGTAGCTTTTTCAACTCAAAGCTACATTATTTTATATAACGAAACTCTTATATATGATTCAAATTAAATAAAAAAAAATAGTCTCTGAAAATCAGGGAAATCTGGAAATGGGGGTTTACCTGAAACTCACAATTTAAAAATCGCTCTAGCAGCACCACATACCATTTATATCAAATAAGAACAATAGTTTCTGAAAATTAGAGAAGTTGGACCATTAGGAGTAAGGATATATTTGAAAACCGAAATTTAAAAAAGCTCTCTAACCTTTAATTTTCTCTGAATTGTTTTAAAATAAAACCACAAATTAATTCAATGTATAAACTGCATTTATAACGATACATGTATTTTACATTTAACAAAAACATCGTCGTGTAGCTAGCAAACGTGAAATATTAGTCTAATATGTGTGTAATAATTATATTTTTATGTAAGAGAGCTCTGTAATAACCTTCAGAAAAAGTTTACGTTGTATATTTTCACTACAATAACGTTTAAATTAAATTTCAAAGTCTATGAAAACTGATGCAAATCGATTATTTTTATTAGTGCTTCGTACTTGTAATTGCTTTTACACAGCAACATGTTTGTGTATTACTGAAAAATATGAACATCTTCTTAAATATACAATTTAACTTGAAAGTTTCTGTTATTTTGAATGTAAAGATGATACCAAAATCTGCATGGTTACATTTAAACTTGTTTAAAAATAAATCATACAGTATAGCTTTGTCTATCAGTGTTCATAGATTTTATTTAATTGATAGCATACCATTAATTTTTGAAGTTTAATCTCAATAATAATAATAATAATAATAATAATATAGTGTCTCTTTGTAATACTTATGGGTTGCAAGAATTATAGTTTTCTTTCTCTAATACAACATAGTAATGTAATAATTTATTTCATTTCAGTAATTAATAAAGCCTAATTTGGATTATACCTTTATTATGAATTATTCAACTCGGTGAGAAATTCGCTTAGTTATGTATACTTTCACCATTAAAGCAATGATTGCATTATGTCATGACCTCTATTGCTTAATGAATAAATTTTTCAGGGATTTTAACTAAATATTATATTATTGATTGTTTGTACTTTTATGTTGCAAATCTCGTGTAAGTTTGTTTCTCCTTATTTATTTACTGACATTTCACGTATGGCATTTTCAAAATTTAGAAGGAATATTTAAAAATCATTTGAGCAGTAATGGCATTTAAAGAACCTGGTGTTGACTGATAGGCTGCAAATATATAAGTAGATAAACAAATAAATAAATAAAAGACAGTCGTACATATACAAGATTGGTCGAATTACATCGCGTTTTCATAAAGAAGTTTGATTCAGAACATTAATTCAATGAAGATTTACTAAACGCTGCTATCGCATGCGCCTATTGAGAAAAGGAAACTTATAGTTTACAAGTTTGTTTAACAATTCGTCCCTTCGATAGTTGGAGTAAAATCAATGCATTTCATTTTCAATATGGGCACTTCTTACTATTTCTGGTTTTATATAGCACAGGAATTGTCACTTGTCCTCTCTTTTATTATTCATAACTCAAAGAAGTTATATTGGGTTGTCTGTATCCTATATGTTTCTTGTTGAAATTAGGGTTCAAGTTTTTCTAGGCTTATTCCTGCTCTAGATATTCGGATCATAAAGTGAATATCTTAAAACTGATACTAACAGGCATCAATACCGAGCAGGGTAACTCAGGCGATAACGCAGGAGAATGAAATTCGAAAGATCCTGGATGCAATTTCCGTTGGACTATCCACCCTGACCTTGCTCTCCCTGGTCACTTAAGGCTGGTTATTTGCATACATTCCACACCTTTTCCTTTCATTCCATAGCATCAGTTACAGGATCAGAAGCGTCAGGCAAGGCGACTTGCTCTCTGGAAAGCTTTCTTTCCTGGCGTCTGGTAGAATCCGTCTGTGAGCATCCTCGGGGGACATTTCGATGACACCTTGGTAAAACCGGAGATAGTTCCCGCAAGCCCACCGACATCTGGGACTTAGCATGTATAGAAATGTGTATCGCTTCCCCGTTTTCCTGACCTCTTTGTCCATCCTTCATCTCACCTAGTGAGTGCCTCCCCCGACGAGGGCATTTGCGGCAGCGGGCTAATATCCTTCTCAGTAGAAAACCCTATCCTATCCTACAAACCATCTGATCATTGAATTTTCAATTTATGTCCTCCATCTCAATTGGTTTTGCAGCAGCCCAATGGTTGAAATTTGCAAAATTTCATTCTACTCGTACAACACCTGCCATTTTATTCAGGATTTTCTTATTTACTAATATCCCGGTGTTCAAAAGCATCGTCATAAAGCTACCGAAGTTGGTGCAATTTATATGTACTTAAATTGTTTGCATGAAAGCTCTCCATGCCCCCAGCGCTGCGACTCTTCTGCATTCTAAATAGTACCGCCATGGGTGGCCGTGGTTGTTAGGGCGCGGATTGTGAGCGGGAGGTCTGGGGTTCTAATCCCGCCGAGACCTTCCTCCCGGACTGAGGTGTTTTCCAGGTTTTACTCAGTCCTCATAAATGGCAAATGCTGGGGACGGACCCTAAATTTAGGCTTGGAACGTTTCTTTGGTTAGAAACATCCTTTCCAAATATATCATTTCATCTCATATATCATCAATGTGCACCGTCAATGGTGCCTCAGCAGTAAAAACGGGCGTTAAATACCATTAAAAATGTAAAGAGTACAACGGCAATATTAAAAGTAATTATACATCTTCAGAATATCGTTTAGCTTATACCGTATCTATTAAAATGCACATTGTAGTTTGCCAAATATATTAATTAATTTAAAGTTCACAGCAGCCCCGCACTTAACCACACTCAAGCGATTCTAACTTCTGCAGAGTGAGCGATACATAGCTAGCTAATGTACTGCAGAGTGCTCTAACCCGCCACTTAATAAGACGCCAAAAATGGAGCCTTTCTGAAGATGATAAATTACGGCCTTTTCCATGCAAAATACTCTTTTTTCGAGATTACCTTGAAGAAAAGTATCTCATATTGTCATGATTTAGTATTATAAAGGTCAGAATCGAAACCATTACCCTTAAGAAACCGAACAGAGAGCCCGGCGCCTCCGAAAATATATTACGACCAATCTCGGTGGGCCTAGTTTGGGCATACTCAGTATCGAGTCTTGGAAAGAAACTTGAAAGTAGCTCCAAGAAATGGGGGTAGATTTATAAAAGTAAGTTTCTTCCCATGATATTATAACTATTTATTGACATAATGTTTAATACTGAGCGGTATATAAATAGTACTAATATTAATGACTCTTCCTTAACTTTGGGGGATGCAGTGCTGAGGCCAACTAGCTGATGGCAGCCGTTAATGTTTCACTGGCTAGGCTAGACTTTTGCTCTAGGATGAAAATGTTTATAAAAATGCTTTATGTGCCTAAATTTCCCCGGAATAAGATTAAAAACGGAATTTTGGAAACTGCACCCATTCCGTTGTCCGTATGTGACAAAAAGAACGTGGTTAGTTGCCTCATTGCCAAATAAGTCCGGTTTGTTACGAAAGATTGTGACTGTACGTTCTTTCGGGATGAATTTCATTTCTATTTGCAATCATTCGAAATAATATCAAATATTTCATTCATTTAACTAATTTCTCTAATTTGCGATTTTCTGGGATGGGCAAGTGGCTATAAGTGCTTAGGAAAAAACATAAGATGAAAATATAACTCATTTCACAGTGCAAGATACAGTTAAATCCATAAAGAGCTACCGGCCTTACTTCCGGAATAACGTTAGAAAGGCTAAAACCCATGTCCCCGGTTCAATCCAGCAACTCAGAGAGCCATTTAATTGGCACTGGGAATCTCAATAGCACATGAAGAGCATATCAAGTGGGATTTGAACCTAATAAAAGCAGTGCATTAGGATAGGGCTTCAAGCTATATGTCTGTTTTGGATGATGTGGAAAGAGAGATATGAGAATGCATTTCATTGAAGTAGTAATTGATGGCTTCACCTCCTTAATAATTATCCTTATCAGAATTATTAATTTCATGACTTATATAATTAATTCTACTTATCACGTTTGCTTTATTCTGTATTAAATTAAATATTTCTAATGAGATTATTGGACACTGACCAACAGAAATATGTTCATATTAAGTATGTTATGTGTAAATAATCAAAAAGAATGTGAAAATGCACTTACTCTCCATGTAAATCTAGTTAGCTAGAGTTGTAGGAAATGGCCGTGTGTATACACCTTTATGTTTTGGGGAAACTTTTAACAGTGAAGAGAAGGGTCGCTTCAAGGTCCTTCTTTTGTATATAAAAAGAAGCTTTACTTTGTTTGGTCGTTTAAATTGTAAAGAAACTGTCACGTGGATAGAAAACCCCGTAAAATTTAAAGAGTCAACAGACCGTCTGGGATTTAAAAAGCAGGGAATGGACAGACTTTTGGGTAAGGTACATTTCAAGAGCAAATTAGAAAGACTGTCTGTAAATTCCCATAGCCAATAAGAGTTTGGAATTACAAGAAAATTTCTCGAAACTTCTATTAGGAAATTTTGAAGGATTACTATGTCATTTCAACTACTAGAATTTAAAAATAGTAAAATAGTAAAATACTAGAATTTAAAAATAGTATAATTTGAGGCATCGGAGACATAGTGCAAGGTTAGAGTTAGATGAGGCAGGATGCAATTTTTGCTTAGATTCAGCGGAGCCAGAACCGCCACGGGTGGCCGAGGTCGTTAAGGCACGGACTCGTGAGCGGGAGGTCTGCGGTTCGAATCCCGCCAGGACCGTCCTCCCTGACTGGGGTTTTTTCCAGGTTTTCCTCAGTCTTCATAACTGGCAAATGCCGGGGAGGTACCTAAACTTAGGCCTGGAACGCTTCCTTCCTTAAAAAAAAAAAAAATATCCTTTCCCAATTTATCATTTCATCTCATGTATCACCAGTGTCCACCGCCTGTGGTGCCTCAGTAGTGAAAACGGGCGTTAAACACTACTCAAAAAAAAAAAAAAGCGGAGCCAGGATGCGCCATTTTCAACTATAAATTCCGAGCCTGTGTAAAGTACTACGTAAATAGTGACACCTTTCAGTGATTGTCAATGAGTGAACTTTCCTGTATAGAAAACAATGTTAATCAGAATATGTTTTAGACAAGAGCAGAGGATTCATGAACTCAAGTGAACTTCAATTTTGGGGTTACGAGTGTCTAACACAGTTGCAATATAGTCAACACGCTTGACTGTTGATATTGATGTGAACAATTCAGTTGCTACGATAAATTTGAGGTAACAATTAGACGTTCCCCTTCTAACTAACATGTGGTGATACACGTAGTCAGTGAGGAGTCAATCAAGAATAAGTTGTGGTTACAAATTAATTCATGAAGCATCTTCTATCATCCAGCTATCCACTCTGTTCTTTCCCTTGATATAAATACCAGGAAATCCAGCACATCTACATGAATGGTAGCTATTCCTACTTGTAACTAGGAGTAACTAGTACGAGCTAGAGCCGAAATATCTTCCAGACAATGATCGTCAGTGGAGGGAGACAACGCAGCAGCTATCCCATGCATTAGCGGCCTGCAATACTTAAATTAATCCATCACAACCAATCTCCCTTAAATCAACAAACCCCACACACTATCATTAGAAATTTGATACATCATTCATAACAACATGTTAAATCACACCGTGCATCATTAATGCATGTGCATTTGATGCCCTTGGAAGCAGAAGACCGCGAACTGTGACAGTCTCTTGAAAGTCTGTCAGAAAGAGTGGAATAAATTGGACATTGCTGTACTTCGCACCAGCTTGCTGCAATTAAATATGACAGCTCGTTCTCAAGATCGGTACATAGAGCTTCATCGCCGGTATGCTCGGTTTTCTATAAGTTAAGTCCCTTTGAATATATTAATATGATCGCTATCACCCCTATTCATTCTCGTTGGTTTTTTTTCCGTATAGCTTTCGTATAATTTAGTAATTTTATTCACTATTTCCAGCTTTGTAATAGGGGAGTAAATTGTGTGTGTGTGTGTATATATATTTGAACTACTACAAATGCGTCTTTCTGTAACACGTTTCTTTTTATCGCAAAACACATATGCCGGATGGGAAATGTTGCGATGCTCACTTTTTGTCAGTTGTATTTGACATATATCTTTTCAGGATATGCATCACTGAATTTTTAACTGCTAAATTTATGACCAGATTTCAATTTTACCATATATATATTGTGTGTATATTGTTATATGTATACCAGTTTTCATTGAAATAGATTAATAAATTATCTTGAAAAAATATTTCAATTAAAAGCCATAAATCAATAAGGAACTATATTTACTTGCTCAAAATGAAAGTTAACAAACATTTTTCTAATTCAATATGTAACCAGAATTCCGTTCTATGTAATTGTGATTTGGTTTCAGTAAAGTTTTAATGGTACAACTATAAAATAATTATTACAGTAAAATTAAAGCTTAATTTTTAAAAAATTATTTTCCAAATCTGCAGTTTAAAAATTTTAGGCTATTTTCTTAAACAGAATATAACCAGTGCACAATTCTACCCTTCTATATGCGCTGAGAGTGCAATTTCATTAAACTTTGTCAGAACCTTTTAAGGGAAAAATAATTCCCAATATCTAAAATTATATATATATAAATTAACAGTAATTATAATAGTAGAAAAGGATAAAACACAAAGAAAAAGTCACACTTAAGATCGCTATATTTCGAACTCGTGAAGTCCTTCTATGGCAAGAAGACAAGTGACAAGTCCTTGCCATAGAAGGACTCCACGTCTTAAGTGTGACTTTTTCTTAGTGTTTTATCCTTTTCTACTATTATAATTACTGTTAATTTGTTACTATGCTAATAGTGTTACTTTATTTTTCATTTTCTTTTATATATATTAGCGAATAATTGAAATGAAAGTTATTTAATGAGCTACTGTTGTGTATACGTTGAATGGAATGGACGATCTTTGACAGAGGAGGATACTTTCGGTACTTCAGCCTTACTTGTGGTTGAGCCTTTGTGTCTGCGCCCCTAATGGGAGTACCTCCGGGAGGAAGGAATGAGATAGGAGAGACATCGGGCGACTAGGGTCTACGGGCTGTAGCTGCGTGGGCACTATATCTTTACGGTTAGAGCACCCCCAATATCGGTGGAACTCCCCTCCGACCTCTTGGACTCAGACATCAGGGTTGAAATCTTTTTTCAAAGCACAAACCACCACCACATCCCACTAGCCCACCTCACCCTGGCACTTTCTACTCTATAATAGAAACCACGGAATAAAATGACGCGTATTAGCTAAGCGGAAAATTCTAGGAATGTAAATATCCATCCCAGCATTCGTTTAAGTACTAAAAAGACGAAGTTTACGATGGTCGGTCCAACAGGAATTGATTCAGGGACCTACTAAATGCAAACCTTAAACTTTATCACCTGAGCGAACTAGGTTTGTTTACCTTAGATATAATGATCCTAAAACCACCAGCTGCATCTTTCTGTAGTCTTCTGGTTTCTTCTCTCAACTTTGCCAGTTTCACTCCATTTTTGTATTTCTGATACTTAAGAAATGCTCTTGAAGGCTGTGAGCAACTCGCCTCTTGTCACGATTATCTCAAATTTTCTTCCCTTCTGACCCCAATGATGCCCCACATAGAATCTCCCTATGTTTAATTGCACCCTACATTGAATTCACTAACTGCTTCAAATGCAGCCAGCTGTACTCTTTTCTAACACACACACACACACACACACACATACAAACGTTGTATACACAGTAGATATCTATTTAATATATTTCAAAGTTGGACCGATGTGTAGTATGATATTCTGTAAACAAACGTAACTCACATTACGTTATGATAGCATTGCTGGAACAAAATGATGCCAAGATTATCGTTTGAACAGCGGAAAGCAATTTTGAAGTGGTATTGGAAAAAACGAGAATGTTGTTGAAGTTCAAAGACAATGCAGACGTGTGCACAGAACAGAACCGCCAACGCGAGTAACAATTGCACGCATTCAAGACATATTTGACACTCATGGTACCGCATGTAACAGGATGGTGCACCACTACATTATTATCGAGATGTACGTGCGTACCCTGATCACAATCTGCCAAGATACTGGATAGCACAAAGAGGTCCGATTGAGTTTCTACCGCATTCTCCGGATCTAACTCCGTTGGACTTCTACCTATGGGGAACTCTTAAGGATGTTGTATACCATAGAAAACCAGCTACACTGGCAGCACTTCGGGAAGAAATTGAAACAGCATGTGCTGCAATTGCTGAGGACACTTTCGTAAACGTTGCTCAATCAGTAATTCAACGTACTCAGAAAAGTATCGACGCCAATGGTGGGCTTTTTGAGTTATTGTTATAACTGTAAAAGTCTAAGATGATTAGTGCTCATCATTTTCTGTTTGTGTGAATTCAGTTTTGTTATGTTAACACAGTTTGTTCTTTGGATGAAGTATGTATACATTTTTTGGCATATATATTTCTTTGTCCATTTTTTCCATCTTATGAAGGTACTCGTTGAAATTATATGTCCTAACTAGCAAATATCTTTCAGCAAACTGGTTGAAACCTCCGATGTGGATAGGCACCGAAAAAATGCGGGTGTACACCAAGAAAAATTCATTTTAAATCTTATTGAATGATGTTATAACTTGAAAGTTAAAAGAAAGGATTAGGGGCCAAGAGTAAGTGAAACTGTTAAACGCCTTCAGGAAAAGCTGCCGTTTTTAAACTAGAGCGCACAACGTAGGGGTTTACATCATCGACTTATAGACGTGTACGAGGAAGAGAGAACGTGAGAGAGAGGAAATAGGCCGTCTCAGCAAGTCACGTGAGAAATGAAATATGGGTGTTTCATCGTGTTGCCACTGGTAACCAGTTATTATCCACACCCTCCGTGGTCGAAAGAAAGACACCCGAACTTGAACGATATTTGACTCCTGCCATGAAATACGATATGAAACCACGAGTAAACAAAAATGCTTCGATGAGAATCATTCAAAAGTGTAGTTGAAACACTTGAGCTATGAAGAAAATTATGGTTAAGGCGTGGGTTGTAGCGATTACATTATAAATTTGATCTTCTCCAATTAAAGATCCTGGTTGGCTAAGTTCAGTGCGGATGAGAATTCTTAACGAGGTGGCCATTAGTATTAGTGTTAAACTTTTAAGCAATGATAAACAAGCACCACACTTCATTTAGCAAGCACTCGCTTTATAATTGCTGCAACTGCAACAATGTTCCAAAGTAATATAATTATTATTGCACTTTTATTAAAATTCTATAATAATTTTAGGTACTCGACAGACTTTGAAAATTACTGGATTAGGAGCCATTGCCTAATTATCATTTAACGTATCAGTGTGATTATATATAATACATAAAAGAAAAAGAAAAATAAAGTAACGCTATTAACAATGTAACAAATTAACAGTAATTATAAAAGCAGAAAAGGATAAAACACAAAGAGAAAGTCACATTTATAGTCGCTATATTTCGAACTACTAGAGTTCTTCTGTGTTAAGAAGACAAGTCAAATTCAATATTAATAAATTATGTATATACATAATTTAAAATAAAGAATAAAGCAACTCTAGAAACAATGTGACTAAAATAATAATAACAACTAGACAATTAAAAATGAATAAAACACTTAACAGACACACATTTCGAACAATATGTGTACATCAAAGGCAGAAGACAAGTGAAAGTGGTAAACGCAAACATTGAATCTCGTAGGTAAAGTAATGGGTGGAAACAGATGCAACAAGAAACAATGGGTAAAGGAAGAGGAGAAAATATATGAAAGATAAATATTATTTGGAAACATTTTAATAAAATAAAAGCGGTAATAATAAAGTAGAAAGAGGAATACTAACGCGTAAGATTTAAACCCGGGGGTGTACACGTTTTATGGCAAAATTATTGCCACTATCTCTTTATTTCTGAGGTAACATTCACAGCCAAGAAACGCATAATTAGGTATTAAGTTAAATACATCATCGAAATCCTTACAGCGAGAGGGGCATGTCGGGCAGCCGGCAAGGAAGATCTTGGTTTTAACAGAACGTCTATGATTGTTCGCACGGAACGAAACAGAAGTAAAAGTGAAACCAATGTAAAATAAAGCTTTGCAAATTTTATAAGAAAACATATGCGACATTTAGAAAATGAAGTAACCTTAAATTCTTTCGATAAATTGGGAATGTGGAACGAATGATGATGCATAATTAACTGGTGGCAATGATATGGGTATGTGACCGGACGAAATAATAGGATGGAGATAGATTGTGGTGAAATATTCTTTTAAGATTAAGGGATGTTCTGATAAGTAAAACAGGGCACATATATAGAAAAATTGAAGAAATGCACAAGGGGTTCGACACATGGCTATATTTGTTTTTCTATTTAGGCATTTTATCTGTTTCTGTTTCTCTAGTATAAGTATATACATAAAAGTGCGTATGAGCTAAGATAAACTTATTTCAAACTATACGCCGGAATAAAATAAAATTCTAGATCTTGCATATATTATTGGTATCAAAGGTTTGAAAAAAAATATATATATTATGTAACAGTATAAACATATAGTCACACTTATGGCGTCAGCTGAAAGCGGGTTAGCGGTACGAGCACTTGCAGCTATAATTAAAAAGAAA
This sequence comes from Metallyticus violacea, assembly GCA_030762175.1. Lineage (NCBI taxonomy): Eukaryota > Metazoa > Arthropoda > Insecta > Mantodea > Metallyticidae > Metallyticus > Metallyticus violacea. Next base: position 130,876,126 of record CM060833.1, on the reverse strand, counting down.
GTTACTGTCATTGCTTCTTCATTTATTGAACACTGATAATAAAGTGCATACATTATCTCCCCTGACGCTGAAGGCTTACGTTAACACATAGTAGCTGAATAGCTATACATTAGGCCATTAAGGCCGAACGAGCCGTTACCTTAGGGGTGATGTCTCGCAGAGCCGAGGTTGCAGGGTGGCCCAGGCAACGAGTGGAGCAACAGACGTAGAACACACACTTCTTGAGACTTTGCTACCTCCTAATATAATTTCGCAGTCCCATAGAGGGGTCTTCACATTATGTTGTAATGTTCGCCAGTTATCGTATAACAATATATGGTATATAAGTAGTGGAAGTATCTAAGTGCACCATAATTCTACTGGTTACTAAGCAGACAATTGTGTCACGGTTAATTTCTTTAAGTCATTTGCGATAAACCAAATTAATGTAGCTGATTCCACTAGGCAATGTAAGAATATAAAATATTCAAGCAAATAAAATTGACTGTTCGCATAATAAGTCTGACCAATTACAAATTTGACACACACCTCGGGCGTACATGTGACAATATTATGTTTATACTTGTTCACAGCATTGATTTGAAAGAAAATGAAAGCTCAGTGTGATCTCTGGTTTAGAAGAGCATACTGTTTCATCATCTATCTGTGTTACCTGAATATTCAATGAAATGTCGTACTGCACTGTTAAAGGGTTCTAGGGTTGTAAATTGTTACGTGGTCTATAAAAATTTCCTTCTTCACTACATTTGACATATGAATAAAATTAGAAGCAAAATAGACAAATTTTAGTAGCAATGATTCGAACTTGTTATTATACCTTCATAATTGCTAGAATCTATTCAATTATTATGGTATCTCTATTGGCGATTTCTTAGGATTTTTTCAAAGAATAACGATGTAAAAATCTAGCTTAAAACAAAAATGAAAATTGCTGTTTATATGAGAATCCCATATTTTACAAAGTTACATATTGATGCGGAGTACTACATATCTGAATGAGGCGCCTGAAGCTATTGCCACTAGATGGCAGCATTAGTCCGGTAGAAAGTGGTGATATTCGACGTGAGACTATCGATGTTTTCAATAGCGAAATAGCAGTAGCAAGATGGCAAGATGATAAGAAAATGCTTCCCATTTAACGTGAAAAGCGCCTGTCACGTCAAGGTGTTTACAATTAGATGCAGAAGTTCTCTAAAGGGCGAACACGTATCGAAGACGAATATCGCGTTGTCCGGCCTTGAAGAGTTAAATCGAGCAGACAGAAGGGTAACTATAGAAAATATAACCAGTGCTATTGTTCACGCGGTAAGATCTACGTACATCATAATGAATGAATGACAGATGAGGTTTTCACTAAGTCTATGCATGTGGGTGCCGCGCATGATGTCCCCATGATGTCATGCAAGAATGGGTCTGGCATTACAGCATCTCAATATGAGGCTTAGGTTCATCATTACCAACCCGACACAAAGAATAGAACAATGCAATGGAAACTTCCTGCGTCGCCTACAAAAGAAACAAAAAGTTTAAAGTGTCACCATCCGCAGGAAAATTACGCTCACAGTCTCCTTGGACCAGTGAGGCCTACTGCTCACCACATTCCAGCCTCAAGGACAACGACTCCTACTGTAACATCCTCAGGAAACTTATTAAAGTCATTCAACGGAAGGGACCAAGACTCCTCACCTAAGCCATGTTGCTCTTGCATGACAAACGCGCCTCCTCATACTGCCAACAAACTGCAAAATTTCAAGTGGGAAGCCCTCGAGCATCCTCCGTATAGCTTTGTCTTTGCTGCTAGCCCTCTTAAACGCCATTTTTCGGGTGAACGTTTTTCTGACGATGAAGTTGTAGAAAGGAAGGTCACCGCTAATTCCGACAGCACCCAAAGAAATTTATGCCACTGGATTTCAGGGGCTCCTGAAACGATGGAACAAATGCCTCAATGTACAGGGAGACTATGCTAAAGAATAAAACTAGTTTTTTCTAATCGGTGTTCTTATTAAGTTGTATTTCCATTTTTAACTCACTTAATGACTTACTCTCGTTCATGTAGGCCAGTATTTCAGAAATAACACATTCCTTTTTCCCATTAATTAAAATTTAATTTTTGTCGAATGCATTGCTCCATATATATATAAATGAAAATAATGTAACACTATGAACAATGTAACTAAAATAGCAATATCTACACAGGCAGAAAAAGGATAACACAGAAAGTCATAGATTTTACATCGCTATACATAGCAAGTAGATTTTATATTATATAATATAACATAAAAATATGTTATCTGATTCGCAGAAACATTTTAAATTGACAGTTATTAAAATATACGTTCTAACTTGATAATAGACCGCAATTATATCCCCTTCAACCAACATAAGCTGTAACTAAAGGTGAATAAACAAACAAGAAAGCGTTGCCCTATAACCATGACAAATATTTGAGTACAAAACTTGGCATAGTGTGAACAAAACGCATCCCTTATGTTCATTGTTAACGCAGTTTTGCTATTGTCAAGAATTGTATGGTTTTGTTTTCCTGCACGATTACACCATACATCTAGGCTACCACAACACTCTCAAAAATGTTACCAACGCTCTTAACAAAATTGGTTTAAATTTATATTAACATTCACAATTATAATGTATTAAATTTATATTTCAAAACTAAATTAAATAAACAAGTCTTGCTGTAATACTCAATAAAAATATATACTCGCCTTTAGGCTCATACTTTGTTCTCTTGATACTCAAAATGGGTCTACTAGTCTCGGGAGTGTGACGTCATAGACCTCACTGTTAAACAGTGTTAAGTACTTTATACTGACTTTGGGTACAGTTTATTAGCATTAGAGAGGAAGGAAATGTAATTTTACTACTTGTCCTGTATCTGTATCAGGTGAAGCGTGTAGCAAGCATCTCTATTTTTCTGACACATCTTAGTCCACTTCAAATACACTTACGTCAATAGCAATGGACCCGAAGGCATAAAATTACAATTAACTTTCGTCTGCCCGTGAGTAAAATTAAACCAAAACCCTTATGAAACAAACAGAAGGCTATGAAGAGAAACCTCGGGTTTTCATTCACATTAGCAAAGATTGTCCTTCCCTTTGCAACAGCATTGCAATTATACGTTTTATCACATAGAATAATGCTTTCAAGTTATAAAATAAGGTGGACATAAAGTTTACAATTGGCTTTCATGAAATAATTCTTTTTCGTATATATAATGTATATGCCATATAGCTAGGTTATGTGCAAATACAGAGGGTGCCAAAAATGTATACACCCTTCAAGCAAAGAAAAAACTGTGTTAACATAACAAAACTGAATTCACATAAACAGAATATGATAAGCACTAATCATCTTAGAAATTTGCAGTTACAACAGTTGCTCAAAATGCCCACCATCGCCGACGATACACTTCTGAGTACGTTGAAATACTGATTGAGCAACGTTTGCGAAAGTGTCCACAGCGATTGCAACACATGCCGTTTTAATTTCTTCCCGAAATTGTTCGTTTTCTGCGATATCCTTAAGAGTTCCCCGTAGGTAGAAGTCCAACTTGCTAAAGTGCACAAAAAAGACCATTAAAAGCTTTAGATATAAGTCCCAGTCAACTTGAGAATGTTAGAAGAATTAATAACAGCAATGATATGATGGAAATGTTAAAGCATAGAGATTTGGAAAATATTTCTAATATAATTAGATGTCTAGCATACAGGCTGACCAAATACAGAGGTTCTGTTTATGATATACATTTCAGGATCACATCATAAATAAAATTATTGTTTGTGAATAGCTGCATTTTCCACAGGAAAATATGTCGGGCACTGCAGCATTGTAAATCTCGCAATCACTAAATACAACAAGAACACATAAGCAGAAATATTGTAGTAAAATGAAATATTTACTATGATTGCAATTTTTTGTTATAAAAATGAACATTTCCGCTGTTATTTACACATACACACACGCACGCACACCTGTACATTTTTCGAAACGATTTGGTTAAAAAGGAAAGAAATTACACAGATTTTATTTTTCGGTACCTTATGTTAAATATGCATATTTTTCTTTGTATCTATGAATAAAATTCACAAGTTTACACCAATATATACTACCTGAGAGGTGCCACATTTTGTTGTATTTTTCTTGTTATCTCTTTTCATTGTCTTTTAACATTTTTCATATGAGCAAACTTTTTCGCTTTAAAATATTGTATATTCCGTAACATAATTTTCATAAAAGTGAATAAAGAAGAAATGCCACTGCAGCGAAATAATTATTAAACTATCATTTAAATTTGGGTGAAATTTAATTACAATAGCTCTCTTAATCTCAGAGAAAAAGGTATATACAGTATGAACTTTAAAAAATATAGAAAATGAGAAAATAAGACATTAATTGTTATTTTATGCTTATAATTCCCTCAAAAGCCCCCATAACTGTATTCTGCATTTTTAATGATTTTAATTTTTGTTGCAGAGCAATAAAATGCTCCATAATTATTTGGATATATGCTCTATTTCTGTGATTTTTTAGAAATGACTTCATTCAAAAAGAAAGAAATTATGCTGATTTTTATGTTTCATACCTTATGATTAATGCTAGTATTCATATGTAGAAAATGCATAAGAGTGTACAAGTATATTCTACGAGATTCTACTACTTTTTTGCCAACATATCTTTATTATCTCTTTTCTTTGGTTTTTAACTAATTTTTTTATGCGAGCATAAACTTTTCTCTTAGCAGAATATTCTACTCTCTTTTCATTAATATTTTAACTAGTATTTCAAAAGTGTTCAAAATATTGGTTTATAAACTTAAAGGAAAAAATTCTAATATATTTCAATTAAAATGACTGCAAGAAAATAGTAAAAGAGCTGCAAACCAACGATATCAATTATTGTGTTAGGAGAGAAAATGGGCATGTCTGATAACATAGCCATGAATTTTAAATATAACGGCGCTAGAAATGGAATTGAAATATAAACATATGGAAATAACTCTTGAATGTATGAACTACAACATTTAAGTATATGTTAAACCTGGTTTTTCACGACATTTTTGCCTACATGCCACCTTAAACAGTAATCAAGGTTGCAAGGCAATGCTTGGAGGACATTATATAAGTTGTAGAAATTCGGTTCAAAGTCAACAGAAATCGCTTAATTTTCCTATGTTTGTACAAGAATAATTTATTCTACAATAGCATAAAGTGAAACAGGTAGATGTCTCAGAAGAAGTTCAAATTTGTCAAAATGGGGTCAAAATGAAGATCTTCTTAAAAATTTGGTTAGATGTTGGATTGATTGGCTGGCCGTTTGTGTCTACACCGGGAGAAACAGCCCCCCCCCCTCACCAAGGCGCTGTCCAAAGTGAAAACCATATCACGCCGCACCATCCCATCTTGCCTAGTAACAGAATTAACGAAATAAAATGATATAAAATGGAAGAAGGGGAAATTCGTGGAAATGAAAAATTCATCCCAGCATTTTTCTAAGCGACCAGTGGGGAATCACGAAAAATCCCAAGAGCTTGAACCCGGCACCTCCTGAATTCGAGTCCCCATGCGTTACAACCTGAACCATCCCACCCATTAGACTGGAGTTACTCGTGCTTGCAGTGACATTAAATATCAGTTAGAAAAACCTTCATATTTATATAGACAAAAATTAAAAAAAAAAAAAAAAAGGTAGTAAATAAAGAACAAATGTATAGAAATCGTTCTGTTTTAAATTATATAATATCAGAATGGAGCAAATTGCTTGCAGCAGTTTTTCAGTATTGTCATCTTAGTATTAAAAATATTTAACAGCAATGGAACATTTATTCACTGACTTTTGGTCTTAAAATACTCTCTAAAATATGTTTTGCTCTCCAGTGATTGTGAATGTTAGGGGTTATGCAGTTTTAGATTGTGAAACGAGAGTTATATACTCTCTGCACAGTCAATTGAGTATTCAAAGTAAAGCTTGCTTCATATGGTTTACCAGGTCAGTAAGGAGACAACAGAATACAATGGTGTACATCGTCATTAACTCTACGATTCCATCGCTCCATAGCAACAACGTTGCTCATTACTTAAACATTTTGTAACCGTATCTCATTCTACTCCTTTTGTGGGCCTTTTTCTCTTTGTATTGAATGACTAAGGAATGTAATAGGCATTTATACAACACATTCGTACTATTACATTACGAAAACCTTAGTTCAGGAGATGCACTGCGTGCCTCTGTGTAATTATAAAGATTTTAATTACGACGTTTCAAAGACGTCTGCGAATAAAGGCGTCCATTCCGTGCTGAAGATTCAGATGAACCTAAATGAGGTGCCAAAACAATGAAGCTGCTTTCTTTTGTTCAGATGGGCAGAAAGGGTATAGAAATTTGAAAAGGAGCTGTATTTCAGGAAGAAACACTTTTCCTCATAGCCTGCCATTACAGCTATTGCTATTGTTTCGATAGATATTAAGATGATTTGTACAATATAACCCTTGGAAATTCCTGGAGAGAAAGTTTTAGCTTTTTATATATTTATTTACGTACATTCATTGTAGTCACTTTAATGTGTTCATGAACCCTAGCTTCAACCAAATATTTCGGTCCATGTTAAATAAATAGCATTTTTCATGGATATATTGATTTATTATAAAAGCCTTTCCCTATTTCTTTCCGGCTACCCATGTAACAAGTTTAAGTTACAAATTAAACGTTTGTTATTAGAAATGTGCTTTATAAGGCTTTTTCGTTTAATTTAAGTTTCTCCTCGTTTTATTCATTTACCCCAATGTTTGTATTTGTGTTAATGTGTATATATTTTCAGTTTAAAGCCATGACATTTTATTGTTTCCAATGTTGAGCAATAACACACATTAAACCAGAGTTTATTGTAATCAATATCTTTGCAAGGCAATTTTGCTGGTTACTTTGTTAAATTCTACATAAAAATCGACAAAAATTTTGTGTTTTATGTAACTTTATAGTTTAATATAAATGTTACATTGAAATTAAAATGAGTTTATTATACAAATACGTACTCCAAAATGTGTTTTCAAATTAAACAAAATCATGAGCATACCATAAGCATTTTAGTTACAGAGAAAATTACAATTGTAATAAAAAGAAATATATTTAGTATGCTGTCATTCATTACAGCATTTGACATGTTATACAACTGAATACTATTTCATCATATCGATTTTATTCTTGAATGTGTTGAAGAAATAATGCCTTGTACTGCAAGAGTATTTTAAGAGAAAATTTGAATATTTTCTTATAATTTAATTAAAATAATTTGGGAAAATTAGGCTTGTAATATTATATTCTAATTCAATTGTATTGCATGCAATAAATTATATATATATATATATATATATATATATATATATATATATATTCACGAGGATGTGTAAAACATTTCCTTTTCTTAATATTACGTTATTTTCTATTATTGTACCAATATTCGTTTTGCTTAATTTTGTAATAAAAATTAAGTTAAATTTCCCCAGCATATAAAGTCATAGAAATATGTGTAGTAAGATGTTTCTAGGTTAACATCAGAATTAATATGTTGCAATGAGTGAAGCGCATAGGCTACTTTTAGTTTTGTTATATGTGAAATGTGTGTTAACTAAGGCCTACAAAGTTGATATCGTTCGTTGTATTAATCTAGCATATTATTATTTATAATTACAGGTCATGTAGGATTAGATGAGCTATATGCTATGAATTGCCTTGTGTTTGTTCTTTGTGCATTCAATGATAATTTGTTAGTCATGAACAACTTCATGTTTCTTTATTTTTTTAACAAGAAATGTAAACGTTTAGTGAAATTTGTTGGTACACATATGAAATGAAATTGTTATAACAATGAATGTAACAAGTGCATGTTAAATTATTTTCCTAAAATTGAAATAGCTTCTGATGCTGTTACTTTAAATATTAAACAATTAAAATTTATTGGTATACTATTTAGTTCCCGGGAAACACTAGGAAATGCTTTATTTTTAATTAATATTCTGAACAATACACAAGCGCTACGAAACGTTTGAAATATTTTTCTTTTACCTATATTTTAAAGAGCATAAGATGCCTTGGGAAACGCTTTACTATTAATTTCTAAAGACTTGTCCATTGTTAAGTGACTTTCTCCAAAGTACATTGCCTCCCAGGTCAGAGATGAATCGATCAAATACCTATAATAAGGAAATATCATTAAACAATATAATACTACTTTATTCATCACGCTGTTCTACATTAATTTAACCTTTGTAAAAAGGATGCGTCTTAGCCGTCATATTCGTACAGAAAGCTATCCACGACATACTCTGAAGTACTAAACGTGTCAAGGTTATTTCTAGGATGCGCTTACAGAAAAAAACGTAATGATGATGCCTAAGGTTTGGATATAAAAGGCCTTACTCCGGAAGACCCTGGAGATTGGCTCTTCATAGTGCTGGACGACCAGAGGTTCACTTCTGGTCATCAGCTTGAGTGAGTGAAGTATAGCTCTGTCGGTATTGCCAGATAGACAAAGATTCAGTAGGCAATAGAAAACCATCACTTAAGACTATTGTTATATATCATTAATTTACTTCAATACATACAGTGAGAGAGACAAATGTGTTTAGTTAGATATATGAGACGTTTTGTTCACTCATTTTAAATAATTTATTCTTTTTAAACCTAATTATATTTATAAATATTTACTTTAATTTATTGTGTCATTTAAGAGACTCCTTATTTACCTGATTCTCCTCCAATAAAGAGTATCTATAGATTGGTGGCGGCCTTGTGACATAAAAAGTTTAATTTTCTTAGGTATTCTAAGAAATATCCAAGCTCAAAGGAAAATTTTCTAGAATCTGTGTAGTTCGCTATATATTCAAGTGCAAAGGGAGATAATACCTGTTACATTTACTATTGTATTATTTCAGTTACCAGTGTTTTATCATCAATACATTCAGACGAATTTGCTTTTTCCTTAGTTTCCGACTTCTTTAAAAATACACCAAGTTTGCCTTGTTGCTTTTAGAGCGACATAGACATAAGTTCAAGGGTATTGTTACTGATTATAGAATGGAACATGAATTCAAAGGGAAACTGAAAGGTTTTGGCCAGTGCTTCTACAAAATTTATGCACACCATAATGGTTATAATACATTGATTTTTGACGTTGAAACTAGAATTTTAGAGCGACATATGGATCCAGGGTATTATTCCAATGTATTAGAAATTGAGAAAACAGATTTCCTATATGATCACGTCAGAATAAACTAATTTGGGAGGAGAGTGGCTGCTTATCCATCAAGTACTTCAATAGTTCCTCGGGAAGTAAAATAAATAAGCTGCATAGTAGCTGAACCATAAATAAATATATAACCATAAGATCATATATACACGCAAACCTCACTTATTTCCCAATTTCTTCGCGATCCCTTCGCTTCTCTTTTAAACCTCATCTTGTGAACTTTCTTCCATATTGCACACATTTCAACAACTTGTATAATTTTTGGGTCCTGGGTTGATCCACGGATACTTGCGTATCGGTTCGAGAAGGTTCTCTTCCACCCCTGAAATGGCTACAACTCCTTTCAGAAATACTCATGATTTTGTGTTGCTGGCTTGCTTCAGACTCCCACTGCGCAAACACAGTCACTGGTGAGTGACTAAAAACCCCTGGAGGAACGAGCTATCGGCCTTTTTGACCCGCCATCATTTCACTAGCTTACCACCTTCCTTCCATCCCACCTCCAAAGATGGGATTGTTGCCTGCCGTACTCCTTTTACTTTCCGGCTTCTCCATGCTCCATATCTCGTCGACAATGGAATCACTCACGCCCTTCACTGTAGACACTTGATCTACTTCAATTTTGCCCATGGCTTCTCCCTTGACATCGTAGCGCTATTAGAAGAAAACTTTACATCCCGCTTTCATCTCATTAACATTGCAAATGGTATACTTTTACTTTTCATGAACTCACCATGTTCTTTCCTTCTTCCTATTTTCACTACTTTGGCCAGATATGTACCGTGTATATCTAAATGTAACACTTTCATAGTACAATATATTTAACGTTTTTAATACTCGCTGTATCTTCGGAATTTCCTACACCGATATACTCCTAGTGCTTCTGTCACACTTTCTCTACTTATTTAGCTATGAAAGTTATCATTTCATAGTTAGCTCATCCTCTTCTAAACGATATAACTTTGACACTACCCTAGCTGCTTACGATCAATTTATCCCAACTTCTACACGCTCTTTATAAGTATATATATATATATATATATATATATATATACTTCGGAGGGGAAAGACTTCAACCTAACTTACTGCATGCGAATAAGCACTTGATTCTCTGACATGAGTGGCGATATAATGTTTTACTCTGATCCAATCTACTCCAGCTATTTCTGACTCCTCTTTCTCTTCGGTTCTAAGCACAAAGATACGAGTTGGTATCGGAATGATCTAGTCCGAGACAGGCCGTATCCTTAATTCTTAAGAGAACGTTCCAATATTAGTTATCAACCTACATTTATTAATGCCTTCCAATCTTTAACAAATTTACACCCTGTACAGCGTCGTGGTGTCCAAGGAGCATTAGAATAAACTTGTGATCAACAATTGTTTCATTGTCCCCAACTGAAAATTCCACAAATTGCGTTTTTCTAAGCTCAACTGTTTCTGCTAACATTCTAACAGCATTAATTCACGTTGGACTAATTTCTGTATCAACAATTCCCTCTCGATTGTAATAAACTGGCGCCCATACCGACTAACGTGCAATAAGTGTTTTCTTGTGTATCAACATACAGTTGCTTTCGGAAATTCATGGGGAAAAAGAAAAATGACTCTTAATTGTATATTTTTTATATTCAACGGTAAACTAACTTAATTGCCGCAAGCCGCATGAAAGCGATGAAATGTCCGCAGTAATGAGCGATTAGTGGCTTTATGAGATAGATACGGGAGCTTCTAAGCATATCAAATTATACTATACAGGGTGTCAGTTTCATTAAAAGGTGAATTAAAGCAAAAATGCAAGAGATGTGGTTACGAGAGTTATCGAACACACAAAATCAGATGGGCTAGTCCATGCTTATTTGTATCTAAGAAAGCAATTGACGGCATAATAAAATATATACTTTGTGTAGACTATAGGAGATTAAATGTAGTAACGAAAGTATCAATGTGGCAGATTTCAGATGTACGAGAAAATGCATCAGTGCTCTCTGGAAATATCAACTTTAATCCCGCATATCATGCTAATAAAATTAAAGAATCTGATAAACCAAAGACGGCATTCGTATGCCCAGAAGGGAGTTATCACCTTCGGATCTGTTGCAGTACCAATGAAGTGGTCCAGAGCAATTGACCTGATAATGAGAAATCTTAAGTGTATCGTTTGTCTAATATATACGAATGATATTTGAGCCCTCGGGAAAACAATTAAAGAGCACACTAAAAATCCAAGACGTATATTGATAAATTGCATGAAGTTAATCTGAAACCTAGTACAGAAAAGTGTCACTTTGCAAATTTGGACATTTTACTTCTGATCAAACGCGATGTAAGAAACGTAGAAACCATTAGAAAACTAGCAAGTCCGACTATTGTTAAACAGATTAGATCGGTTTTAGGATCTGTAGGATATTATAGAGCGTTTATTAATGAGTTCTTGACTATTAGCAGTTAATCAAGAATAATGTAAAATATGAATGAACACGGAATACTGAAAAAAGCGTTTAATATCTTAAAGAATGCACTAACAGAGACTTTATTACTCGCACATTCATATATCTCTAAGTTTTTAGCGAGTGAGCTTCAAATTATGGTATTTCTGCCGTACTTAGTCAAATACAGGACGAGCTTGACAGACCGATACGTTATGTTAGCAGATTGTTGACTGCTCTTAAAAGTAATTACACCACTACAAAGAAAGAGTTACTAAGTGTTGATTTTGGCTAAAGAAATTGCGAATATATCTGTTTGGACATATGTTTACCATTTACGCTGATCGCAAAGTATTAACATGGTTACTAACAGTAAAGAATAATTTAAAGCTGGATTTATATTAAAAGTAATTACACCACTACAAAGAAAGAGTTACTAAGTGTTGATTTTGGCTAAAGAAATTGCAAATATATCTGTTTGGACATATACTATGTTTACCATTTACGCTGATCGCAAAGTATTAACATGGTTACTAACAGTAAAGAATATTTTAAAGCTGGATTTATAAGATGTATGTTAGCTCTAAGAGAGTATGAATCTACGGTAAATCATAGACCAGGAAACCAGGGTAGTTGAGGTGGTAATCGGGAGGTGTGAAGTTCGACCCTCACTAAGACCATCTTCCCTGACTGAGTTTCTTTCCAGGTTTCCTTCAGTCCTCATAAATGGCACGTGTCAGAGAGGTACCCTAAACTTATGCCTGAAACGCTTTCTTCCTTTAAAGAATCCTTTCCCAGTTTATCATTTCATGTATCAGCAGTGTCCACCGCCTGTGATGGCCTCAGTAGTTAAAAAAGATGTTAAACACTATTTAAAAAAGTATACCGTAAAACCTAATGTGGTATCTGATGCTTTGTCACGGCTAATACTGGAGGATCATCCCCAACGGTTTGGCAGTTTCACTCGAGGATGTTTGCAGTGTCCAGCGGGCAGAACAATGGATCCACTACTAAAAGTGGCAACAGAGGTACCATACCCAAGAACAATGATCCCAGCACGACGCCCGAGCCAGGAGGAGGCCGGGAGATTTCCCCGAAGCTGCAGAAATCAGAGAGTAGCAAAAGGTTCTGGGGAAGGGGGCGCGTGAAGGAGCAACGCCTACCTGAACCGAGGGCTCTCAGGCGGTCCGCGACTGAACATTCACAATAGAGGCAGGTAACGAGAGGTGACGGTGGGACACAATAGGTCCCATTCCTTCCTCTGAGGATTGCAGCTCGGAATACTGAGAGCTCTAGGAACCAGATGGGTAGTGATACATTCCTCGCATTTTTTACTGGCCTGGATGTTGTTTGCCTGAGACTGGAAGAATGGTGAAAATGTAGAGTTAACAATTTTCTTAGTTTTAGCAAGGGGGCGGGGCAAGAGCTAGGAGAGGGAGGTTGCTGGGGGAGTATCCCTTTTACTCAAATCTGAGCTGAGAGGCATCGAAATTAGATATAAAATTACAAGTGATAATTGGATGCCTTTGGCAGTGGAAGGAAAGAATTTAGTTTTTATTGGAATATACAACCAGCCAGCGGAATCTACTTCTTTGATGATCTGACGGAAACAATGATACTGGTGCAGGAAAATACCCGAAGAGCCGACATTATAGTTTTGGGGGATTTTAAAGCGAGGATAAGAAGAGAGAATATTTCACAGTGTGGTGAAGTAGAACATGAGGTGGATCTTCGAGGCAATAAGCGAAATAGTTAGAAGGATAGAGTAATGAGTGCTGAGGGGGGTGGGGGGAGGCAGCTGCTTGCATTCTGCGACGCTTTCTCGTTAGAAGTCCTGAATGGAAAGCATGGCCATGAGCTATAGGGGGGATCTTACCTACATACACACAAATGGTGGGAGTGTGATAGATTTTATTTTGGTAAGCCAAAATTTGATAGGGAAAATTATAAATGCTTATGTAGGGGATTGAATCACATCACTGCCCTATCGTTTTGGAATTGAATACAGGGGAACATCTGAATATACCAGGAAAAGATGGTGTGGAAGGCAGAAGGGGAAGGTGTTCCAAAGATATGTATGGAAGCCGGAGCAGTGCGAAAACTTCCTTAATAATCTAAGGCATAACCTAAACGTAAGAGCCGTAGGAACCGCAGAACACCTGACGCGTTCATTGTGCAAAGCTGTCACTTTGAGAAACAAAGAACCAAGAGACAGGGTAAACAACCTGAGGGCTGGTATGACTATCAGCAAAGTAGGTAGCTGAAGAGGCGTTAAAGAAACTTAGAGGGAGTGAAGAGGGGGTAAATGGCAGAACAGACCAAAGATTGCCTCACCCAAGCCTATATTAGCTGACAAGAATGATTTTTACGTTGAAAACTATAATTAAGGGGTCTTTCTGCACAACTTGTACTTTTTCTGATAACTATTGAGCCAAATAGATAATTTTTAGAGTTTACATATCTATCAAATAGTAGCAAAAACTTTTTCACATGATGTAACTCTTAAACATTTTTCGTAAAAAATGACAAAGTTCACTTTTGTGATAATGTCTTCAAATATATTTCTACACAGATTTAAACTCAAATGAAAGTAAATCTCACGATATCATAGCAGATAAAAGTGTGCTAAAAATAATGTAACACCTGCCCTAGTAAACAATATTATTATTCCGTACAGTTCTGTAGTGAAGAATCTAGGGCTACATTTGGACTCTCATCTCGCAATAAAACATTTTTGCTAATGCAGGTACAAATTCTTATTATGCTTCTCTTCGGGTACTGTGATACGCTTGAGCAATAGGCTACAACATGCTCGCTATATTTGCATCATTCGTAATATGATCATGTGCTTTTGCAAGTTTTTCTTGGTTAAATCTATGCAAGCAATTAACTCTGCGCTTTCTTAATACCTGCACACAACTACTCCAATTTACTGGTACTATGCTTTTTGTTTACAAAATGTATCCGTGCATTATCATTTGTGTACCATATGTGAAAATAGTTTTTGAAAATCAGTCAAATCCAAAGGATTGTAGGATTTTAGGAGGGGTTTTTACCTGAAATCCTAAAGTTAAAAATCGCACTATTGGCATTAAAATGTGCTTTCTTTTGTAACGAAACTCCATATGTGTCATTTAAATGGAATAATAAAAATATTGAAAAGCAGGCAAATCGGACCATTAGGAACGGTGGGGGAACGGATTAATTGAAATCAAAAATTTAAAAATTGCTCTACCAGCACTAATAATTGTTTTTTCACAACAAAACTGGGCTTATACCATTTAAATCAAATAATAAAAATAGTTTTTGAAAAGTATCAGATTATTGGGAGTGGGGTATATCTGAAAAACTTTTGGGGGTTAAGCTCAAATTTAATAATTGCTCTAACATCCGCAATTTTCATTTTTTTAAGAAAAATCTATATGTGCCATTGAAATAAAACAATAAATATAGGTTTCTGAAAATCAGTGAATTTGGACTATTGCCAAAAATTTTAAAATCGCTCTAGCGGTCTTAATATTTGTTTCGCAAGGGAATCCGCATATACCATTTAAATAAAATAAGAAATAATAACAGGTCCTGAAAATGAGTTAAATTGAACTAGGGGAGCGCATTGCCTGCATCCCATAATTTAAAAATCGTTAAAGTGACATTAAACATTTTTTTTCACAATGAAAATCCATACATACCACTTTAATAGAATAACAAAAATAGATTCTGAAAATCAGGAGGTTACCCGAATCCCAAAATTTAAAAATCGCTCTATCAGCACCAATAATTTTTTGACAACAAAACTCGGCATATACCATTTAAATCAAATAAAGGAAATAGGTTTTGAAATTTTTAAGATTTTTGGAATTGGGAATATACTTGAGAAATTTTGGGTTAAATCATTCTATCCACACTAATATTCGTTTCTTTACAAAAAAAATTGTATACACAATTTAAATAAGTAAAATAGGCAGTTTATGATAATTATGGAAATCGGGCTATTAGGAATAAATAATATATAAATATTGGGAAACCGAATATTAAAAAGTTCTCTTGCGTTTAATTTTCTTTATGTAGTTTTAAAATAAAATGAGAAATTAATTCAGCATATAAACTGCATTTATAACTTGCACATGAATTATATTTAACAAAAGTAGAGTCGTGAAGATAGCAGCTGTGAAATATTAATCTAATTTGTGTTTCAGAATTGTATTTGTATGTAAGAGAGCTCTGTAATAACCTAAAGAAAACGTTTGCGTTATATTCTTTTCGTACAATAACATTTAAATTAAGTTTCAAACCAATGAAAATCGATTAAACTTTGGATTTTCTTTGTTGATTCTGTATATTATTTTCTTAGTACATCGAAATTGTTTTTAAACAGTGACCTGTTTTTGTTTTATTGAAACACGTGAACATCAGCCTCTTTAACACAGATGTAACTCGAAACATTCTGTTATTTTTCTCTATTTAAGTGAATGTCAAGATAACAATAGGTTAGTTCATGAACTTACATTCAAAAATACATTTGTCTATCACTGTGGATTAGTGTTCATATATTTATTGATTAATTTATTTATGGACGCTCTTTAACATCTCAGGTCATCAGCGTCCCATTCAACTCAGGGCGTGAAACGGCCGACAAATTTTGCTCAGAGGCCTCTCTTTCAGGCTTGATGTTCTTTTTCGTGCCGCAAATGTACGACACGGGACCCACGGCTTTACTTCCCTTCCGAAGGAAGCCATACTTTGGATTTTTACGCCAGAAAAAAATCTCTCGGTACTGGCCGGGTTCGAACCCGCGTTCTTGCGTGTAGGAGGCAAGTATGGTAACCACTACACCACCATGATCGACGATCATTTATTTAATGTAATTAGTAGTATGCCATTAATATTTGCGGTTTAATATAATTTTATTATTATTATTATTATTATTATTATTATTATTATTATAAAATGATTTCTCTTTTGTAATTCTTAAGGATTGCAATAATTTTATTTTTTTCCTCTAATACCACACAACAAAATCATAACTTATTTCATATCATTAATTAATAAGTCTTAGTTTGGATTTTATATTCATTTTTATTGAAAGTTATTCACTAGGTAAGGAATTCGCATAGTATATCAAAGGCTTTGTAAAGGCCTAAATGCGCTATTAGTGTAATCTCTGCTTTATCCTGTCGTGCCATTTTAAACAGTACAGCAATGTTCTTTTATGAAGCTTCATTGCTAATACTCGAGGGTGTTGAACATATTTCTGCACTGCTCAGGTTATATTTACAGTGCGTTCTAGTGATTTAGAAAGCATGGGGGGTTTATCACGCATTTCTATTTCTGAAAACTTAATTTTAGTTGGATGCGAACTAAATTTTTTTGTATTTTTATAAAATGTTTAAGTAGCTATATATATATAAAGAAGAAAATGATGAGCACGAATCCTCTTAGACTTTTAGTTACAACAGCTCCATAGGCGTCGATACACTTCTGAATACGTTGAACTACTGATTGAGCAACGTTTGCGAAAGTGTCCTCAGCGATTGCAGCACATGCCGTTTCAATTTCTTCCCGAAGTGCTGTCAGTGTAGCTGGTTTTCTACGGTACATAACATCCATAAAAAGTTCCCCATAGGTAGAAGTCCAACGGAATTAGATCCGGAGATCGCGGTGGAAACTCATCGGACCTCTTCGTCCTATCCAGTGCCTACGATACTGCCTAGGATAGTGCCTTGGAACCCAGTGCGCGGGGCTTGTTGTTGTGCGAGGTCTCCCAGATCTGTCCTTGTGAACATCTCAAATTTGTCTCGAATCGTGCAATTAGTGCTCACGTTGACTGTTCTATTCTGTACACACGTCTCCACGTAAAGTAATGTGAGTCACGTCTGTTTACAGAACATCATACGATAATCTTGGCTTCATTTGTTAATTGTTGATTTACCTGTCACGTAGCAACGCTATCATAATGTATGTGAGTCAAATCTATTTACAGAACGTCATACTACACATTACTGTTGTTTTTCGGTCCAACTTTGAAATACATTAAATAGATATCTGCTGTGAAAGTGTGTATGCACTCTCCGTACATATATATATATACTTTTTAACAATTCATGCATCCTAAAAATTCTCCGTTTTGTATTAGAATAATTAGAAGTCTATGCTGACATTTAGCCTTAATTCTGTAAGACATTATTCGTTATACATTTTACATAATTCCTTTTCTGCAAAAATAGTTATTCTTTGAAACCTCTTATTATTTTTTATTTTTATTTATTTACTTTTTGTTAAGTTTTTAACAGTTCTCCTAGTTACTGGCATATGATAGTTTGAATATATTTGAGATCAGCATTGCATCAGCATCATATTGCTCTCTGTACCTTGGTATCTTCACCTGGAAGGTATAGCACAGCTTACGTCAGTATACTGCCAGTGGGTATCAGCAGAATCTAAGTAGATCCCTGAGGTGCAGTTTAACTGAAAGCATGCGCGCGCGCACACATACACACGCTAGTACCTTTCTCTTTGTTTCGTATAGACTGACAAAAGCATAAGGTAAAGTTGAGAAGTACCAATAACGCTATACTAAACCGGTTTAATATCATAAATTTAGATTACTTCCCCTAATTAAATCGAAGCATATAGTAAATTTCTACAACCATACATTACGTGGCTCTGCAGCAGAAGTAAAGTTCATTTCTGTAGTTTTTTTTTTTTTTTAATGCATTACGACGAAAGACACAAATATTGAAAAGTTTTCAAAATAATTGCTTTGTACACTAGGTTTATAACTTTTTACAATCTCGAGTTCCTATACTGTAATGTGTTTTTTTCAAACTCAATACAGCCAACATTACTTAAATTATTTTATTTTTAAGTACCACTACTTGATATTCCTTTCCCTGAATTTGTTTCCCACCACACTGTAAGGACCATGTTTTGTATGTAAATTTTAATGATCATTTAATGATCTTAATTATCTCCTTAATCAACTCTTACTTTAACGTAATAACATCTGTGAATGTTGATTTGTAAATTGCAGCTTGACTTGGAGTTGGAATGTCAATACCATCTCGCGCAATTCACAACTTGACTATTGGATATTTTGTGTGAATGTCACCAAGTTGGTTGCTATCTTTACTTTGTTGTTCTTCCTATTGTTACAACAGCTCCTTTATCATCATTATAATCGCTGTTTGCACTTTACCGCTATCATTACCAATTAATTAATTCACTATATAGTTTTGGCCTTTTTCAAGGATGAATTGTCTCTTGTCTTGCAAATTTACCACATGAGTAGCCCAGTCCTCCTTTGCTTTATAGCTGCAGATGGTATAATTCGGTTGGTAATCACTGACCGTTTACTTTTGTAATGTAAAAACGTTCATGAAGTGTATTATATTTACCCCTTTTAATACGTTCATCACAAGTTTTCAGACCTTTGTGAAGTTTTGTTTGTATTGCTTGATTTGATGCATGAGAAAAACTCAATTTATTTTCCCACCGTTTTGTTACTTCATGGAAATTTCCATCACTCGCTCCTTTCTTCTTTATACCTCTGTTCCAAGAAACATGTTATGTCCAATAATCTGCATTTTTCTTTCCATGATTCTTTGAAAAGACAAACTTCCTCTTTTCTTATGTGATTGCTGATATTTCACTAGATCAGTTCCAGATTTCTTTATTTTTCTGTAGGTATTGCAACTTTTCTTGTGTGACATTATTTATATTTTCTGTAAAAGGGGAATAAAGTGTAATATAAATACATGTCACATACTGTCACAAATGCTTAGGTAGCAGTATCTAAGAGTTCTCAACACTATCATGCACTATTGCAATATCCTAACTGAGGACATCCAGCAATACAGTAATGTTGCAGCTATTGTGATTAGCATTTTTGAGGGGGGTGAAGTTTTTTTAAAATTGACAGGATCTTCATTATGATCTTTACACAAAAGTTCACCGATTAATGATATAAGAAATATTTTATTTTCCAAAAAATCAAAAATGTAAACTTCACAATTATAATGTACATTCTTTTCTAAACATTATATTTATAAATATTAGTTTCGTACAGAACCGCTCGTACTGTCAGAAGGTACTACAGAGGAATTCCCGCTGTGCGAGTTCTAAAAATGCTACATGCATAACTTATTAATTTGTTAAAAGAGAATACGCGAAAAAGACGACAGAAGTCGCTGGCAGAAAAAACTTTGCATGGCCTGAAAACTTATAAAAATGTTTGCAGTCTTTCTCAGCAAAATTTTCAGCACTCACTTCCGAGTGACTACAAAGCTACTTAAGTTTTAAACCACATAAAATGAGATGCAAGACCTTAAACTGAGTGGTCCTGTAGCCAGGAGTAGACTATGTGAACAAAGTTTCACTCAAGCATATGACGGGTAAATTGATCCTAACCGATAAAGTTTGTTTCACCTACATGCTTATGTTAATTCGCCAAATAGCCAATACTACTTTCTCGCAAACAAGACCCTGTTCTAACTAAAAAATATGCTTCGTTAGCGGAGATATAGAATCACATAAAAAGATTTATTCAATTCTAAAAGAGAATTAAGAGAGGCAATTTGTCATTTCCTAAGCAGATGCGAGAAATATGTAGAAAATAAAGGCAGGCAGTTCCAGCGTCTGCCTACGTGACATAGCTGGGGTACATGTCTTAATAAGTATATATATATATATATATATATAATTTATTTTTAGAGTTACAGTTAAGATGTGAAATAATCGCTCATTCTTTACAAAAATATCTATGCAATATCGTTCCACGGTTTTTTGACCTTACATGCTATTTACCACAAAGACACATACAGAAGAAAATGTTTCACTTGTATATTGACAAATCTTATCAAATAATTACACAGGTATATATACATTCACTTGATCAATGCACGCCACACACACACACACACACACACACACCCGCACATATTTATACTCAAAGAGACTGCTCAAAGCTTTTAATTGCACACACTGCGAAGACAACAGTCAAGTTAGCTATCTTCTTGTGTGAACATATCCCAATATGCTAACCTATCCCTCTTTGACTGAGAAAACTTAAATCCCAGAGCAGTTAACCTCCATTGTTTGATATCTGGGCAGTTCATTATAATGTGTTGCTAGTTTTATGTCTCCGTAAAAAGTTAATATTCTCAGCTTTATCTCTTTTGGTCGCCCTCTAAGCTCCCATCTATTTCACGTTAGAACCGATACTCATGTACTGTATGTACATCTTTCTCCCCCATCTGATTCTGAGTCCGTTGCCTAAACTAAGTGATATTTTCTGTCTGCATTCGACCTCTATACCCTGTTAGTTAATATTCCAAAGCTTTTTGGTACGTTCTTCCAAACGTAATTCGATTCCTTGCTTCCTATTCCCAAATCTATTACATCTCAATGCTTACTAAACTTCTCTTCCCGCAGCCCAGTATCTTCGAATGCAATTACTAATCTAGTGTTGGTGCATTAAGCCTTTAGCTTTGTGCAGTCCCCTTTTATTATGGTAACCAGTACTCAATTATTACAATTTTACAATAAACAGTGTCCTCAAAGCGCCAAAATATCTGTAAACACCCCCTCCCCAATAAAGCCCCTGGTTGGCCGTATTCTTTCCTACTTCTAAAGTGGATATTTATTGTACAATTACTCTGACGTCACGAATAAAACTGAGAACTCTTGTTGCCGACTGGCAGGGCCATATGCTCCATCATCAAGTTCACTTTTGCAGATAATATGCCCATTCAACAAAAAAGAGCGAATTTCTAATTCCTCAAACGTAAGGACATTTATTTATTCCAAAAGAAGTTGTATTTTCGTCTAAAACCTCTCCAAACATTCTGGAGAGAGGCATACCAGTAGGAACAGTGCAACTTTAGATGCTTCTACTCATAATTCAGCTGTGTAATTAACTTTTGTTTATTTAATTTCATATTAGGTCTTTGGGGACTTAATTGACAGAGATTTTCATTTAAAGCACAGTCATTTACTTTTATTAACTACAAAAGTCTCTTCAATGAAAGGTCTAAACGAGAGTGACAATACTAGGAAGATAAATAAGAAAAGGTATTGAGGCTAGCTGTGACGTTGATTTCAACCGCATTGGATCAACTGACAGTGATAAATTGAGTTTTCCGCTTCTCTGAACACTGAGAAGCCGTCTATGTTGTCAGATCACCATCAAATTGCGTTTCAATCGCTCCATTCGTGGCGTAAGAGCTTTGTAATGTGTATAATTCATTAGGGTAGGAAGGAGCATTGTTTTTGTGGCTAATGTGTTAGCTATAGAGAGATTGTTGACGGTTCGCGTGATGGATGGTATCACTTAGGAGGTGTGGCGCCTTATTGTGCAAGTGACGCCCAAAATCTGCGCCACGGAACTTTAAATGAGGTAATTAGCTGCCGCTTCGTGTAAGCAACTCAATTTCTGAGTGAGGAGAACCTTTGTATTAAGCTACCATAATTTTCCAAATGAAGTAAAGCAATAGTTGTGTTAAATGTGGCAGGATGGCTTCAATTTGAAATGTCTGTAGTAAGTCTAATTTGGAGTAATTGTAATTTAAGGCAGTTAGGAAGGCATACACTTCTAGTATCAGCGTTTGTTACTGCAATTTCCTCAAATATCTGATGGCGTATGGAAAGATTTGCCTAAATTACACCATTTTTGGGCAAAATTTATGCTAATTTTTTCTGTATAACATTCGTGTTGGGTTTAAATATAATAAAAGATGGAGAATATTCCTCTTGAAGCTAATTTATGTAGTAAGAGGGGTGTTATCTATACCGGAACTTTGTAGCGCTTTTAGTTCTACATGTACAATGGTAAGTTCATAAGTTTCCGGCCTCACCGATAAGGGTTCTCACCTTCACAAAACCCCCTATCTGTAACTTACATTCCGCTGTGTTCAGTTGTACAGATACAGTTAGATAAAGAAGGGTATGTGCAGAAGATTATAACATGTTCAAAATGGAGTATAGAGCTATTATTCAGTTCTTCACAAAAGTAGGACTTACTCGAAATGAAATCAAACAGGGATTGGTTGGTGTGTATGGGGAAACAACCCCCTCATAATTTATCGTAAAAGAATGGTCCAAACTTTTTTCAAATGGGCCAAAAACGTACAGCGTGCAGGTCGGCTCTTGGAGGTGCTCACTCCTGAAAACATCGCTCTTGTGGATGGAGAAATTATGGAAGATCGGCGGCTCAAAGTTACAGAAATAGCAGCAAGGTTGGGCCTTTCTAAAACAGCAGTCCTTCGAATTGTTCATGAACATTTAAACAGGAATAAGATTAGTACAAAATGGGTACCTAGACTTCTTTCCTCAGTCCAAAAGTAGCAACGAGTCATCCATTGTCAAGCATTTTTGGAGCTCTACCGTACCGTGGCAGCAGGAGAGAAATTCTGCAAATTACAGGAGATGAAACTATGGCCCTCTACTGTGATCTCTTGTCCAAAAGAGAATCAATGAAGTGAGTGGCGTTAACCTTGGCGAAGAACCGCCTCTAAAGGCTAAGGTCACTCAATCAATCAAGAAGGTCATAGCCACAATCTTTTGCAACTGTGAAGGAATACTCTTTTTTGACTTCAAGAAGAGGAACACCACAATAAATGGGAAGTACTATGCTGGCCTATTGCACAGACTACGTGCTTCCATCAAAGAGAAAAGGCGAGGAAAGCTGAGTGGTGGTGTGCACTTTCTTCACGACAACGCGCCTGTGCACACGCTGTTGTTTGTTGCAAAGGAAGCTGTGAATAAATGTGGCTTCATGGAGATCAACCATACATCATACAGTTCAGATCTAGCTCCCAGTGACTATTTCCTCTTCTCAAAACTCAAGAGAGACCTCTTCTAAACCCAAGGTCGCGGGTTCAAACTCTGCCAGGATCGATGGATATTTTCGGGCGTAAAAATCCTTAATTATGGCTTCCTTCGGAAGGGAAGTAAAGCCGTAGGGTCCCGTGTCGTACATTTAGGACACGAAAAAGAACCTCAAGCCTCAAAGAAGACGCCTCTGAGCAAAATTTGTTATCCGTTTCACTCCCGGGATTGAAAGGGACGCTCATGACCTGAGATGTTAAAGAGCGTCCTTAAATAAAAACGAATCAAGAGGGACCTTCGAAGAAGGAGATTTAAGTGGATGTTGTTTATGCCTATTTTGCGGACAAGGCTTCTGAGTATTTTGGGGGGAGGGATTGAGATGTCAATTCAAAGAAGTGAGAAGTGTATTGCAATAAAGAGTGACTATATCGAACATTGAAATACAGTTTTTGTTTTTATCATACCTAGAAAATGGCTAGACCGGAAACTTATGGACCTGTCCTCGTAAGATTACTACCTACGGAGAAGAGGAGTAAGTAAATATACCTCTGACGATATATTCTGGTCAATGGTATATCGGGTTGTCTTAGAGACCAAGTGTGATATGCTACTTTTATATTCACTGACATATAGTCCATGATCTCGCATATACGATGGACGTTCTATGATAGTGGGGCACGTTTTTTCTCTCTTTCAGTGTTTGCTTTATTTCAATTTCAAATACGCTGGATTATATCTCAACTGTTTAGTTATGCAGTGCTATATTTCAATGTAATACCCTTGCAAATCTATGACTAGAAGTAGTAGCATGTTAGCTGTCTTACTATTTTACAGATTGGTCTCTCAGTCATCTTCTTATTGCGGTTATGACTTCGTCGTCACCTCAAATCTCCGGCAGAGTATCGAAGAGATGAAAGTAGAAGATGGAAGAGGCAAAACGGTTCGCTGAAGTTAATGGTTTCTTAGTTGGGTACACTTAAGGTGGTGACTTCGCATTGTTTAGAATAATGATCACACATTAAGATGGGTGTGTCAGAATAAATTCATCAACTGTCGAAGAGTTTTGACTTATGCTTAAATTAAACATTACTAAAAATAAACCGTTCAGAATTCCAAAGGAATCTTACCATTGGTTTACATATTGAAATTGTAATATTGAACCATTTATTGGGAAACATTTGGTGATATCTCTTTTAGTTTCAGCATCCAAGTGATAAATCAAATTTTAGCCTCAAAGCTATCAAGAAATTATCTTTTTCAGACCTGGAAGAATTTATTGT
Source organism: Metallyticus violacea (assembly GCA_030762175.1). Taxonomy (NCBI): domain Eukaryota; kingdom Metazoa; phylum Arthropoda; class Insecta; order Mantodea; family Metallyticidae; genus Metallyticus; species Metallyticus violacea. Next base: position 130,851,332 of record CM060833.1, on the reverse strand, counting down.
CTTCATAATCTTGATTATTTTATCGAGAACTCCACATTTTCCAATGTCTTGTCATTCTGCATTCTCTTATATAGAAAGTTCTCTTAGGTATCTGGCATTGATATATTTTAAATGGAATTCTCCTCGTCTATGTACATCTTTTTCCAATACTTTTATTTGAAAATCTTCATGTATATCTGCATTTCTTGTTTTGTCCATTAATTCAGTGGTTTCCAAATGTTTTGACTCACGACACACTTTACTGAAAGCCCACGATATCACGACATATTTTTGATTAATAATACAAATTATAAAATAACTAAACAAACTGTTATTTAATACGGAGAAGATGGTGTAAACATTTCGATTTTGACACAAGAGGGAAGAGGCCTCTTCCTTCAGGCTTAAGGTTCATTTACGTGTCGTTAATCTGCGGCCGGGACCTACGGCTTGACTTCCCTTCCGAAGGGAGCCACACTTAAGATTTTACGACCGAAAAAATTCATCAACTCTGGCCGGAATTGAACCCGCGATCTTGGGTCTACGAGGCAAGTATGGTTACCACTAGACCACCAGACAAACAGCATGATGAGTAGCTTCAGAGAAAGACAAAGAGGTCACCACAATCCCGACCTTTCCACACTGTTTCTCTGATAAAGCATTTCTTACTTTTGTTTTTGAAAACTTGCTTGTTAAAAGTAATGTTATATCTGCGCTTGGTGCGTTTAACATTTGGTCTTATAAATGATACGAAAATCTTCTTTAATATGCTTCAATCTGTTCTTCTGTTTAGATTTCGCTATTTTCATTGTAGAATAGATTCGCACAAGTAGGATGCTGAAAATGACAGCAACAATTTAATGGTCGTCTTTGCAATTGTGGTACTCTGATATCGAATATACCTATTTTAGAAAAAACTGTACTGAAATGTCTAGGATTTTCCTAGACATGGTACAATCACATGACAAGTCTAACAATTCACTTTCTCATTGACAGGCTAGTGATACTTTGATCTCGCCATACTTCTCCAAAAGGAAAAGTTACCCATTCAAATTCTGAAAGGAACAAGGTAGGAATGAATTTTATTACTGTAGTTTGTAACACATTTTGTGCTGAGTTATTAACTTCCTCAATCATTCATTTTTATTTTGAATAAGGTGATTTTTTTAAAAAAAAATATCATTTAACTGAAGGCACAATAGTTTACCCACTATACCGGAGACTGTATAAATGTCAATATTTTGAAAAATCTTGAAATTTTATTTGTATCTTAGCTAATATTTTATATTTATTACGATCTACTCATTCTAGCAAAAGAAAAACAAGTCTTAAGTACTGTTGTTTTCCTATAGCCGTCCTTTCTTACTAGTTTAAGCGAACGAGACAACGCATGGGACTATAGTCATGTGTGTGTCCACAATTGGTTGCCACTTAGCCTTGCATTATGTTGTGACGTCAGAAAGTCATTAACTACAAAGTGAGAAGTTACTGTTAGCTACTTCGACTTTTAAAATATAAAGCAGGATTATGTAAATGAAACCCAAAGTTACGTGTACAAATTTCGCAATATTATGAATAACTGCCAAATGTTTTTCAGAAAACAATATATGTTATACATTGACGAAATCTCAGATCAGAAAATAGTTCAAAGCAGGAAAATTTAATTTATGTACCAATTTTTTCTGACGACGCAGTTGTCCTTTCAGATTCTAATGAATATCTCAAAACAAATATTTATAAATTTAAAATATTACTGAAATTTAAAATATATTGTGAACAAATTCAAGTTCACAGTTTTTAGAGTAGATATTCCGTTAGAACAAAAATACTAATGAAGAAGTTAACAGCTGTAGCTACCTAGGGTGTTTCATATAACCAGAAGAAGACAAGATTTATAAAAAAGTATTACACATGTATAACTATCTTATAAAAATAAAAAACGAAACCAAGCAGAAAGCATGACAAATATATGTGTATATATATATATATATATATATATATATATATATATATATATATATATATATATATATAATATATAAAGCGCGTATACCACCGGGTTTAAATCTTACATATTAACATATTTTATATTCTCTCTCTCACTCACTCTTGTTGCTTGTTTAATCTGTTTCCATCCTTCGATATTCAATATTTATTTTTACCACCTTCACTTGTCTTCTTGCCTTTGAGGAACACGAGTTATTCGAAATATTGCAGTACTAAATCTGTGACTTTCCGAGTGTTTTGTCCTTTTTCTGCTTATCTAGTTATTGATATATATATACACACCACCGGTTTTAAATCTTACATAATATTTTTTTTTTCCCCACACTCTAGTTGCTTGTTTCATCTATCTATGCATAACGTTACCTTCGATATTCAACTTTTATTATTACCACCTTCACTTGTCTTCTTCCATAGAGGAACTCGAACAGTTCGAAATATAGGAATTAATCTGTGACTTTTTCTGTGTGTTTTATCCTTTTTTGCTTATCTAGTTATTATTTTATATATATAAACTTCAAGTACTACTTTTAACATATGGTAATATAATTTGAACCCTAAAAAGAACGGGAAAAATTAAAATTAATATATCATTCTCAATATTAATAGTTAGAATTACTTTGAAAGGCAGCATCGTCATGAGAAAGTGAATGTTTTTAGTTTAAGTAATAATGCTTTAACACATAAAATGTGCGGATACATTTAAGAAAGCAAATTAAAATATTTTTACAAAACTATTACACGAACGATAGTTTTCTAGACTCAGAAGTTTACAATTTCTTGGCATTTTTATGCGAAATATATTTTTTTAAGGTTGCAAAACTTAATTCACCTGACCCTTTTCACCTCACTGACAACGTTAAGTTTATAATTATAAGACTGCTAAAAATGCGTCTTTTAATGTTCTGGTTGCTATTAAATAACTTATACAATATCGGAATGAACATAACCTAAGTAAATTACTATGTAAGGAAAAAGGATCAATTTTATTTTTGGAAAAAGTAACTTTTTTGTTTCAAGGAAGCACGATAGTGGGGGTGCAGTGTGCGGCCGGTTTATTAATATGTAGGGTGTGGGAGGAATAATTAATTTGTGTTATTTCGTTGAGTTATTGATAGCCCCATATTTGAAAGTCATCTGCTGCAGTTTTAAAATAGTAAATCTCAGGATGTCTGGAGTTTCATGACTTGTATGAGTCAACGGGAAGGGCAAAGTATCAAACACATTACACGTAAACTAGTAGAGTTGCACTTGACTCTGTTTAATTACTGGATATTTAATGTACTTCCCTACTGTAGACTTTCTATAGGGTCTTGCGGACTGTTTAAGAGTTATTCAGTCCATTCTTGCACTGTCTGAAACTAAACCCATTTCCAATTATTGTTCGCGTATCTAAATACACCCAGTAGCTGCTTGCGTATCTAATTGCCAAACAAGTGCTCGCGTAATCTTTTCCAACACTGACTGACCTCGTGCCATTAAAATCTGGTAATTTCTGTCATTATAAGGTCGTTCTGTATATATTCTCATTATATAGTGTTTTGTATTATGGTTTGCATCAATAGATATCGAATTCCCTGTACTCCGATGCAAGAATTTTCATTGGACACATGACACATCATCACACCTTGAACTCGCTCCGCTCATCCCTTACTCGACGCGAATTTATAACTTAATTACTTTGCTTCTAGGGTCGGATTATGACTTATGTTACATATACACATTTAACAAAAGGAGCCTTTCGGCTTATGCGTTCAAAGTGTCCATTTCTGTCTTTATGACGGTCTGTTTTCTCATCTCGTTCAATCCTGAAGGCCGGCGGGCAACCTTGGCTACATTACAATAAAATGTATGTCTAGTTTCCTTACTCTAATAAAAACATATAATAACAATTTCCTAAAAGATACTTGTGCCTTTCAAAACCCGATAAATACATGAGAATGAATACTGTATGTCAGGTTCAATAGAGGTCATTCAATAGAGGTCATATATACATCGGACAATATTCGTGAAATATCAATATCAATTATAATCATGTCATCAATTTCATGAAATGTAGCTTTGAGTTTCGGTTTAAAGTGCTGATGAATATTAAATAGTTTCATTTGTTAAAGAGTGCATTTCTATTTTTTAACCTTTTAGCTCCTTTCAAGAGAATTCAACGTGAAACATTCAGCATTTTCTTTGGCCTGCCATCTATGTTCTCAGACCACTATCTCATTTCATCTCCATAGTTGGACTTAAATAGTTTATTTCCCCATTTATATTCAATTATGAAATATGGTTTAATATTTTGAGGCTATTTCTTTGAAAGCAAGCATTTTTATACTACAAATCAAAACAATTGGAATGATTTGTGATATTAACAACAGAAAATTTTATTATAGACTATTTTAAAATAATGAATGTTTTGACATTTGCTTGGCAATGTATAATTTTTGAGTTTTAATGTTAAGAATGAAGCATACTTTATAATCATATGCATTACAGATATTAAGAAAATGCATATGGACCCATTGCTAATTTATCTTGCTATCAAACAGAAATAAATTATGAATGCCTAAGAATATTTAATATTATTCCAAACAATTTCAAATAATAATAATAATAATAATAATAATATATCCGGTGATACAAAAATAGATACATGATGTCAATCGTGTCACTCTTTAGAACAATTTATAAATGAAAAATTACTTTTTTATTTGATAACTATGTTTTGAAAATTTTCTTTGGCAAAGCACTGAATAGTAAGTATTTTAATACATGTAACTAGAATTGTCTTCTGAAGGGTACTTTGTAGCACATTTCTAGCATTAAAACATAACAAATATATCATATAGAACATATTTTATAAACTATATATTTATTTAAATATAGTATCCAATGTATACAATTTTAAGCAATTTACATTATGTCAAGCAAAACGTGGTATGTTCTATGTTGAAAGTACTTTTATACTTGACCGCTTGGAACGTAATTGAGTGTTATATTGTGTGATGTTTTTCCATCAGTTTATAAAAGGAATTACCATTGGAGTGGTTGGATTGACGACGAACTTGATTTCGCTTTTGCATTTCTGAATAAATAAAATTAAGGCTATTATTGAGATAAAATGGTCTGCAAACTGCAACTTTTTACGTCTGTAGACGTTCCTACTGTTCTACATCTGCACTTTATTTCTGGACGAGGAACAACAGTAGCTACTACCAAAGGCTTCATGAACTTAAGGCAATTAGCTGCGTTAGCGCGTCTGGAAGCTCAAGTGTTGTTGAGAAAAAGCGTGCTCGTCATAATTTGCTCGTTACAGCGATACCGGGTTTCTTAGGTAGGAGGAGGAGGTTCTCATCATATCGCCAGCTAAATCCGCTATATATCTGAAAGCAGCGAACAAACTTTGCTATTAAAAATAATTAGTTTGCCGAGATTAAGCTTTGGAAAGGGCTGGGATCCACGGTACTAGCGGGAAGCGAGGGAGCAGGAGCACGAAAGGGTAGGACAGAGGTTTGAAAAGCAGGGAAAAATGAGCGATGTCAATTTATCGATTTCATTTTGTAAAAGGTGTTACAGGGTTAGTCACTTGTCTTATGCAGATGAGGTATTTCTGCATGTAATAGCGTATGAACTTGATGCTTATACACCTTAAGTACTAGAAAACCAAAGCAAAGATGTTTCAATGCAAACATCATAATTATAAGATTCACTTCACTAAAACACGGAGATGCATATACGGAGAGTGCCAAAATGTATACACACTTTCACAGTAGATATCTTTTTAATATATTTCAAAGTTGAACCGAAAAACAACAGTAATGTGTAGTATGATGTTCTATAAATAGATGTGACTCATATTACGTTATGCTAGCTTTGCTACAACAAAATTGAGCCAGATTATTGTTTGAACAGAGGAAAGCAATTTTGAAGTGTTATTGGAAAACCGACAATATTGTTGAAATTCAAAGTCAATTGAGACATATGTACAGAATAGAACCGCCAACGCGAGTAACAATTGCACGCATTCGAGACAAATTTGAGAATCTATCTGGGAGACCTCGCACAGCAACAAGCCCCGCAAGGCACTATCCTAGGCACAGGATAGGACGAAGAGGTCCGGTTGAGTTTCCACTGCGTTCTCCGGTTCTAACTCCGTTGGACTTCTACCTATGTGGAACTCTTAAGGATGTTGCATACCGTAGAAAACCAGTTACACTGGCAACACTTCGGGAAGGAATTGAAACGGCATGTGCTGCATTCGCTGAGGACATTTTCGCAAACGTTGCTCAATCAATGAACATACTCAGAAGTGTATCGACGCCGATGGTGGGTATTTTGAGCAACTGTTGTAACTGTAAAGTCTAAGGTGATTAGTGCTCATCATTTTCTGTTCGTGTGAGTTCAGTTTTGTTATGTTAACACAGTTTTTTCTTCGTTTGCATACCTAGGTATATGCAAGGTTATTGGCTTTGCATACCAAGAGCTTCGATCCAAGAATAACGGGAAAACATTAACATTATAATTATTTATACTCGCTGATATGCTTTCACAATGTAACAACTAAGTACCATATTTAATTCCCAAACTCAGAAAGGTGGGCTCTTTAATTGGTCGACTGTAAACTGAAATGCACTGCATAACACGTAACAAAAAGCTGAGATTCCCGTATCCCCTCTAGACTCTTCCGACTGTTTCCAGCCGTTGCTTGCATACTGCTTCAAAATATTTTGGAGTTTTTCTATTGACAGAACTGCTTACAAGCAGACTTTTTTTAGTAGTGTTTAACGCCCGTTTTTACCACTGAGGCACCACAGGTGGTGAACACTGATGATGCATGAAATGAAATATTGGGAAAGGACATTTTTTTTCTTAAGGAAGGAAGCGCTCCAGGGCTAAGTTTACGGTACCTCCCCGGCATTTGCCAGTTATGAGGCCTGAGGAAAACCTGAAAAAAAAACACTCAAGAAGGACGGTCCTGGCGGGATTCGAACTCCAGACCTCCCGCTCACGAGCCCGCGCCTTAACGACCTCGACCACCCGTAGTGGTATCTGGAGACTGAAACAAAACAAATAGAACAGATTCTTGTGCTCAGTGAAAGTGATACTATTACTAAATACAACAAAAAATTATACTTAATTTTAGAACATTTTGTATTATGAATTTTGAAGTAAGTTTGGTAGCCCTCAGATAACTTTTGTGTTTGAGAAAAAGGAACTGCATAGAACAACCTCCGATGGTACACAAAAGATAATACAATAAATACAAAGGCAATCAATAGCTTCATCCTAAAAAAAACAACGTTGGCAACACTGTTATTACCTAGAATAATTCATGGTCTAAGCGTTCATACTTCTTTACTGAAATGTCGGTTAGCAATTGTTTAACTGAATGGTTGGTATCCTTCTTGAAAAACCGCCACGGGTGGCCGAGGTCGTTATGGCACGGACTCGTGAATGGGAGTTCGGGGGTTCGAATCCCGCCAGGATCGTCCTCCCTGACTGGGTTTTTTTTCCAGGTTTTCCTTAGTCGTCGGGGATGTACCCTAAACTTAGGCCTGGAACGCTTCCTTCCTTTAAAAAATACCCTTTCCCAATATATCATTTCATCTCATGTATCATGTATCATGTGTCCACCGACTGTGGTGCCTCAGTAGTAAAAATGGGCGTTAAACACTACTAAAAAAAAAACATAATATCTTTGCTATTTCATAGTAAAGCACATCTCTCCTTGTCATCAAACAGGTATAGAAATAAATAACACAATCATTTGCTAGTTATTTTTAGTTCCAAAAACTATATATATATATACAGATGTTAAGATATCCTCTCGCATGTAAGAATAATTAAAATTTCAACAAATCTAAGAAGCTTTTGACTAAATTTCCAACTTTGGAATCTCCGCAAAGTAAAGTTGGGCAGATACTTTCTCAGATGTCCAGAAGAATCGGTCGCGTCCATGCTGCTAGTATTGGTCTCTGCAGGAGGCATTCCTATGTACGAGGGTAGGTCCATTAGTTTCCGACCTAACCATTTTCTAGGTATGATAAATATAGTTTCAATATAGTTACCCTTTATTGCAATACACTCACATCTTTGAGTTAACATTTCAACACACACACACCCCAAAACAATCAGAAGTCTTATCTGCAAAATACGCATAAACAGCATCCATCACTTCTTCGTCACACTTAAATTTCTTTTCTCGAAGGTCCCATTTGACTTTGAGAAGAGGAAATAGACACTGGTAGCTAGATCTGGGCTGTAGGGTGGATGATCCATCTACTTGAAGCGACATTTCTTCAAGCTTCCTTTGCAATAGGAGCTGTGTGCACAGGAGCGTTGTCGTGAAGAAGGCGCACACCACCACTCAGCTTTCCTCGCCTTTTCTCTTTGATGAAAGCACGTAGTCTGTGCATTAGACCAGCATAGTACTCCGCATTTACTATGGTGTTCCTTTCCTTGAAGTCAATGAAGAGTATTCCTCACAGTCCCAAAAGTTTGAAGCCATGATATTCTTGGTTGACTGAGTGACCTTGGCCTTTAGAGGCGGTGCTTCGCCAGGTTTACGCACTCCATTGATTCTCTTTTGGACAAGAGACCACAGTAGAGGGCCATAGTTTCATCTCCTGTAATTTGCAGAACTTCTCTCCTGTTACCACTGCACGACAGAGCTCCAAAATTGCTTGACAATGGATGACTCGTTGCTACTTTTGAACTGAGGAAAGAAGTCTAGGCACCCATTTTGTACTAATCTTATTCCTGTTTAAATGTTCATGAATAATTCGAAGGACTGTTGTTTAAGAAAGGCCCAAACATTGCTGCTATTTCTGTAACTTTGAGCCGCCGGTCTGCCATAATTTTTCCTTCCACAAGAGCGAAGTTTTCAGGAGTGAGCACCCCAAAGTGCACGCTCTTTGTCCTCAATGCTTTCTTGACCCATTCGAAAAAGTTTTGACTATTCTTTTACGGTAGAATATGACTGTCCAATCGCTGTTTAATTTAATTTGGAGTGAGTCCTTTTGAACATGTCACAATCTTCTACATATAGCCTTCTTTATGTAACTATATCTGAACAACTGAACACAGCGAGCAGAAGTTACAGCTGCAAGAATTTACTTAACAGTTAAGGTATGACACCCGATAAGTATTTTGTGAAGGCGATAAGCATTATTCGGTTAGGCCGGAAACTTATGGATTTACCGTCATATGTTAATATCTGTCTCAACTATGAAGTAGTTATAGGTGGGAGGATACGGGAGGTTAATTTTGGTAACTGCCCCGCGTTGGAGGGTTAAGTTTGAAGTGGTTCTAGGCGGTGAGAAGAATGGTGATAGGAGTTTGATTGTTCATGACCCAGCTCACCACTCAATAACTCTTCACGTCGATCTCAGGGATGTAGCTGGTTTTCGGGACCTGGTAGTGCCGGGTTGAGTGAAGGGAATTACGGTATTATATCGTCCAGAGAAACTCATTATCTGCAGGTTGACGTCGTTTATTTAACAAAAAGCACATCCCATGGCGCTTCTGCTCGGAACGCGGTAACGAGACGTCTGGCAGACACGTGGAGCTGTAATGTTAGATTAGCAGTGTGATTGCAGACCGCTCGGAAGACATGTCGTGCTGAAGTGACGCTCGAATATCGGCGTTCCTATGACATCTGACGCTGAATACAACCAACCAGACCAAAAGACCAAAAGAAAAAGACCTCGAAAAGGGCGATTTCACGTCCTTAAATACCCGATATAACACGTTTTACCACGTGATGCAGGGACGCTCTACTTTCCCGCCACTATGACTTTAGACATCCTCATAGGTTGGCTGTGACTTCATGCCACTCTCATATTATTGGCCCGTTTGATTATTTGAGCTTAACCACTCGTTGATTCGTCCAGCGTCTGATTTCAAGTTTTAGTGAACGTTACAGATCAACGGCCTTAGCGGTATCCTAGCGTTGTTCTTTTCCAGCATACCTGGCCGGGGCGACCACCCGTCCTCATAATAACAATAGATGGTATTTGCTCCTTTGTCTGACAAAACGGTCTCTCTGCCGTCCGAGCAAAATTCCTGCTCTTCTTGACATTCCTACAAACAGAACCCTTCACTTAAAGCTAGTGAAATGAAAGATATATTCTAATCAATTTTTCGCGATTGATGGTGTACCAAATACTGTATCAACATGTTACAATCGTCAAGGTTTACTTTTCGGAAATATTTCAGCATACTGCTACAGATTCTTTTCCCTGCGACTTTCACCTTTTATGGGGAAGTATAAGATGCTTATATGAGGACAGAGTATTCTCTCGTATAGGTTAGCAATTCGACGTCTTCTTTGCACGAGGGAAAATGCAAAACAAAACACAAAATACGCTCAGTACGGGATCCATTTGTGCCGCAGCGAATCTTAGTTGGTAATCAATTTCTTGTCATACTGACGTTAGCACTGCTGCATTAATTCTTCGTGTCAACTTAGACAGGTTTGCAGATAGCGGTTGCACGCTATCTTTTATATAGCTCCACAAGAAAAAGTCACAGGGGGCAGAATGGGGGACCTCGGTGTCAAATCGTCCGGACCATGACGATCGATCCAATAATGGGGAAATTTTGCAATCAACCGTTCCCGCACTTGTTTAGCAAGTGAGGGGGAGCGCCATCTGGTTTTCAAATTATGTTATTATTCTGTTTCTGTTGATCTTGTAGTTGAGAAAACAGTCAATTCTGGAGCATGTCTAGGTAAATAAATGCGGTAACATTTTTTCAAAGAAAATTAAAAGGAGGAGGCCCATGGGCTTGTTAATGAGATATCGCACAGAAAACGTCACGTTTCGCTGAATCCTGCTCATACTTGTTCGTCCTGGTGGTGTAGTGGTAATCATACTTGCCTTCTAAACCCAAGATCGCGGGTTCAATCCCGTCCAGGATCGATGGATTTTTTCGGGTGTAAAAATTCTAAGTATGACTTCCTTCGGAAGAGAAGTAAAGCCGTGGGTCCCATGCCGTACATTTACGGCACGATAAAGAACCTCAAGCCTGAAAGAAGAGGCCTCTGAGTAAAATTTGTCGGCCGTTTCATGCCCTGAATTGAATGGGACGCTGATGGCCTGAGATGTTAAATAGCGTTCGTAAATAAACCAAATCAACAAATCAACTACTCATGCTTTATAATGCCTAGTGGATTCTCCGACCTCCAGGAAACGAACATAACTTTCTCATTAAGATGAATTGTGCACTTGTCACTGAAAATTACAAAATTAAGGAACTGATCATCTTCCCGTTTCAGTATTTCTGGCAGAAGTTTCTATGAACACCATTATATTTAGGATAAAGGGTGTGTACTAATTGCATACGATATAGTTGGATACGTTTTTTATTACCTTTCACACTATTATTGTTCGAATTGCCAGTTCTCGACTCGCCAGCCGCACAGATTTTTAGGACTCCACGCGAACGTAGTTCTGACTCTTTCCACATTCTTCTCTGACACACGCGGAAGCGGGTTGCCAAGTTCTGTTTATTTCATTACCATGACTATAAAACAAAAATTCGCGCGTGTAGAATTGAAACTCTTCAATTTAAGTTATGATTCAAAATTATATTACACACCGCAGAGAAAATTAAATTAAAATTAAAACTCCTATAATCATTTGTGTGTACCTATATTTCTTTGACTGTTGATGACAGGATTTAAGATAGTTTTCATTTTAGCAAAAAGTTATTACCTCTTAAAATATTTGGTTTAGTTTACAAGTTATTTTCATTACTACAAATGTCTAGAAATTATATTTTACACAGACAGATCTTAGGTAAATCTAAACAGAAAACATTCCAATTCTTTTTTTTTTTTCTTTTTTTTAATCATGAAGGAATGGGGATTGTATTTGCATTGAACGAATAGAGTGATGCTTTTCTGTAACGTGTCGAAAGTTATCCATCACAGTTTGTTATCGTGATGTTATGTGTTACATAATTTTTTATGTCACGGCTGTATCCATAAAAGCTGCTTTAAAATCTAATCCTTATATAGTTTTATGAATAAAGATGAAGTTTTATACCTTACGAATAAAAGGTTAGACTTGAGCAGTGAATTGATTGATTGAACGTTGATTTACTTCATCATACTGGTGTTTATAATTGTTCTAATGTCATTTATCTCATTTCGCACGTTAAGGCAGTTTTATTTTCTAATTGGCTGTTTTAGTGACTGACTCTAAGTTTGGAGAAAGAATATGTTTATCTTTTGTAAACTAAAAATATTCTGAAGATTGTGATGTTATCGTAAGGAATGTTTTAGGGGATATTTATTGATCCTAGTGCTGCAACTATACATCACATTATTTCTAAGCACGAATTAAAGAGCTATACCGATTGTTAGAAAAGTCACAAACATGAAAAGTTGGAAAAAGTAGCTTTGAGCACTTTATAATTATAACTTTGTCTATCGAAATTCAGATGTGAAGCCTATCAGATAGTGCAAAGTGGAGGAACAAAGTGCAACAGAGCATTTTCATAATTGTTTAACAAGGGTAGGGTCGATTTATTGGCCTGTTGAAGAATATTTCTTACAATTTTTCTGTATCTCAGAAATTCGGCGATGAAAGGATTTTGGTACGTACAAATTAATGGAAACGTGGACTGTTCTATAAACCCATGCAAACTCAAAAGATGGCAGCGTTAGTTTGTTTTTAACTTTACCTTGGCAATGGAAACTGCTGAGAATAATGTTATATACAATTACAAAGCCTGGTCTTTGTTTAAGAGCCATTTTCTTTCTTAAATTTATAACCTGGCGTTCAAAATGAAGAGGCATTCATTTCGTGTATTAGTAGAAGGGTAAATCCCGTAGAAACTGAGGAGAATCTAGACAATCATTACATTGGCTGCAATTTCACTTACAATAGTGCATAATTGCTTATGTGCGCTTAGATAATGGCCGAACGAGCATATTTCATAAGTATTTGTAACGGCTGCTGAAGTTGTTGAAACAAGTTCACGGCATGGATACGGAGCGATCGGAAACTGAAGATGCGGATGATTGTTGAACACTTCTGGTGATCAGTTGCACATGAACTCAGTCACACGTAGTAAACGCGTGTCAAAAGCGTGGGTTGTAATTTTAAAAAGCGCTCAGAAGAAGGCAAAAATATCCCCTCATCCGGAAGGGTAATGACGACTGTGTTTTGCGTTTGCCACAGTATAATTTTAATATACTTTTGGAAGACGGTAAAACCATTACCGACGAAAATCACGCAATGCTACTGGAACATTTAAAAGTCGCTATTTAGAAAAAAAATCATTTTCATTTGGCAACAAAAATCCTTGTTCCATCACGATAACTATACAGAGCACAAAAGTATTGCGAACTCAAAATTATGATACCTACCTCATCCCCCTACTCTCCGGATTTGGCTCCCTCGAATTTCTTCATGTTACGCACGTGGAGAAATGCCTGTACATTCCGATCAAATTAAGAGGTTGTCGCAGAAACAGTGTATTTAGTTTTGAAAGAAGACAGTGATAATAAATTATAAACTATTCCAAAATGGTTATGTTAACTATATATTTGCCGGGCTTATCAAACAAACCTTGTACCATAGGTGCAATAGTTTTGGCATGAGTGGTAATAGATAAATTGTTTTAGATTTTCATGATCAGATGTGGTGAAAGATTTGAAAAAAAAAAATATAGGATATCTGTATCTCTGTCCCTAAAGTATTGCGTTAGCGTAGATCCCTTAGATATGGGATGTGAAACGTTGTTCATTTCATTATTTATCAGAGATGCTATTCGTGTAATCATTGTAGGTAAGGGTGACACTGTTCTTCAACGATGTAAAAACAACAATAATAATAATAATTATAATAATAATAACAACAACAATAATTGAAAAAATCTAGAATAATTTTTGATCGGAGCCCACATCCAATAAAATAGTCATAAAATACTCAAGAATCTAATAATTTCTATTGCTATCTATGGTCATTGGGTAGAGATATTAATGTTCTGAGCTGGTGCAAATGATGGCTCCATCTGTTGATATGAATAGAAAGGTTTTCTTTGTTTTGCTTCCTTTATACCTATGTGTTAATAAATCAGTGAATATTCATAAATATGCACTCTGTGCATTAATTAAACAAGGCGCCAGTCCAATCGATAATCAGCAAAGCAGTTCAGTGGTGAAAGGCTCTTGTTCGCAGTTTTGCATTGTAGCACCAGCAAACTAAACGCACGCGCGCGCGTGCGCGCGCACACACACACACACACACACACACACATTTTCCTTCTAAAACGTTTAATGCTATTCAAATTGTTCTAATATCATTTTGTATGTAAATTTACTAAAGTGGTTAGAATTAGAGTTATTGATCACTTTATATCCATTTTGTGTCGCAGTCAAGACCTTGCTGTCTTGGGTTATGCTTACTGAGCTTAACTTAAACCTAATAAACGATGGTTTCTCAGAGATATTATTGCTATTTTCTAAAGAACTTCAAAGCGGAGGTTTTGATTTCGACTGCAAAATATTTTTGCATATAATTTATCGACGACATTACTAGGCTTTAGTTATAAACTTTATCATTACACCTGATGAGATGCTGGTAAAAACGCATACTTAATCTCCGATTCTCAAAGCGTATGATATTACCTGTGGAAGATGCTGGAAAAGTCCTCCTCTCCGGTTAAACACGATTATGTTCTGCCATCGTAATATCTCTGATTTTATCGCTAATGTTCTATTTTACATTCTGGTAATTATGAGAGTGATTTTGTTGGCTAATGTTTAAGATTTGCGACAGTGTCTAATAGTTTTCCCCGTAATAAATCTACATGTTTTCGCGTGATTGTTTGTTTTCCACTGGACTAGTAGAGTTAAAATTTTGGACAATATTAAGAATTGCAATTTTGGAAATAACTGTGGAATAACTTCTGCATGTACAAGACGAACTATTAGTATTTAAAATAACATTCACACACATAAAATGCGTTCCTCAGAGTCAATAACCCAACAAGCTTCGCGAATTAATGTGAACTACTATGAAATCGGCAGGTAATTGATTCAAGGACCTAATAAGGTGAAGAGAACGGTGCTGCAGTAGGCCTAGAGCCGAGATGTAAAACAGCGTAAGCACGGACGGAATTTATAACTAAATTTCCCAACATATAAAATTTAAATATAAATAACTTTGAGATCGCTGTGACAGATTCGTCAACGGATCGTCTACTAAATGAATAGGTTTAGGAGGTTTTCCTCAGTCTTCATCAATAGCAAATACCGGGAAAATATCCTGGATTATGTTCTTCCCAAAAATGCATATGTCATCAGTGATCACTGTCATTTGTGATGCCATAGTGGTAATAGTTGACATTCAACACTATTAAAAAATGTTATGCACTTTGGGCAGAAGCTTTAGAAATCTCAACATTTTCCATAAGGCTACGAATGCATTTTGCTAGCAGTTTTTCGATAATAAATGTCGTGTAATCTTTATCCTGGACTGTTTGTCATACTTTGAGTTACTCTTAACAAAATAATAGTTGGAATAGAATCTGATAGCAAAAGATGTTTATCAAGTGTTCTTGAATCATTTAAATTATTTTATAATTAAAATTATTACCAAAACTACAAATATGCATCTTAATACAAACTTATATATAAAGTGCAATCTTGCTCTTGATATACGAAATATTATGTTTGAAAATACACATGAATCTTTAAAGCATAAATTGAAGAAACAAAATTCATTTTCTTATACCATGTGTTCCGTTATATTGATTTGCAAAAGTTTTAACTTCATCATTTATAGCTTATAATACCAAGGCTACTATATCGTGACACGTGATTATGAATTCATACTTTATAACTAAGTTGGAGCAGTCATTTGGTTACGAATGAAGTAACTCGCGAATTAGATTCGCAAGCAAGATATGATTTGCGCTATACGTGAAGTACGAGTATGGGATGCACGAGAGAAAATATAAAGCCCCAAAGGAACTGTGGTAGCGTACTTAGCTAATTTAATAACATTCAAGAAAAATCTAAAATAATTTTCACTCCACGTATATTAAAATAATTTATTATTAAAGAAAACACTCACAATTAATTTAATAATGCAGCCATTTATATTGAAAAAAGTTAAGTGCGAAAACTGCACCAAAGAAAGTTACATATAAAGCATTTCCTCAGACCATCTGATATTTAAATGCTCATTTTCTTATGATTCTCCGAAATAAAGCTATCATGTATTTCTCCAAAATTATAACTGCTTAGTCAACTAAGCAGTTATATAAAATGTGGCAAAAAAGCAACCATCTTAACTGGGTTGAAAAAGTTTACATATCTCAACTTGTATCAATTTGCATAATTGTAAACAATATTTAGACAATGATATTACTCAAACACTATTAAAGACTATCTATAACAAGTTTCCTTACGACCAAAAACATTCAACAAATTCAATAAAACAACACGATAAAATTTCTTAAGGAAAAGTCTTATTTTACCACTTTAAAGTTAAAAAAATTAACCAAACTATCATATTTTTACAAAAATTCTAACAACTTGGATCTGAGTGAAACAATCAAGCAGTTTACAAAATGCATAGTTAAAAAACCAAAATAGTTCCTATCCCATGGAACTTTTTGACCGCGCCCATTCGATAGCAAAGTTCAGGAGGGAATAACGCGCGAGCCGTTACGCAGAGAACTCACTAGCTAACGGAACTCTTCAAAGCAAGACATACATTTATTGATTAACGTCCACAGTTTCGTGTGAACTCAACACAGTATATCGTATCCAACATCGTTGTGCTTGAATGTGGAAGTAAAAGGTGATTAAGCTGGTCAGCAGTTAATGTTATTCTCTTTAATGTTGTTCTATTTCATATTGTTTCATTTGTTTCTTTATTAATAACATCTGTTCTGCTGTGACCTGTAGAATACCCAATTGTAATTATATTGACAATCTCATTTCTATTTGCATTTCTATTTTAATTAATGGATTTTTATTTCTTTAATTAACAAAAAGCTTTATTATTGAAATGTACATTTACGAGGATATTTTTATATTAAACATAAGGATGCGGACATATCTAAATTTCAGCATCGTTAGTTCTGCTTTATAAGTAAAAAGCAAATAAAATAATTAGATGGTAAATAACAAACAAGCAACATAGATGTGAGTAGCTAATGGTCAACTTAAGAGTCTTTCAATGTCGCTTACTCACATTAGGTACAGACATAACGAAAGAATTATGTGGCTATAGTCAGCAGTGACCAGGTCTCCGTCTAGAAGGTATTACTGGACTACACACATATAAAAGGACAAAAACATTAAATGAAAGTCATGGCAGTGACGGAAACAGTCATCTTGTATTTGGTTCGAGAAAAATGAATTACAAAAAATGCCAAAACAAAATCTTCCTCTTCACTGTAAGATTTAGATCTGAACAACCTAAAGCTAGTTGGTGTGGTTGAAAATGTTACTTTATTTAATTTTTAAAATAGCAAAATATTAAAACAAATAAACATGGAATATTATATCGCTAATAACTCAATTAACAGAACATTGTCTAAAGAAATATATCAAGGTTGTGATGTTTTATTACTATAAAATATTTTGTTAATGTAATAAAATCTTATGAGGCATGGCCTATTGTGGAATTGTTTCTTTCTTCAGTGTCGTTTTACTTTTTTCTAGATAAAGGTTTACATGCTGCATTACATCAGGTTTAGAATTTAAGTGCATTAAAATTTCAGTTGTTAAAAAAAAGCCTATATCTGATAAAGAAGTACTTTCTTCACTGAGTATCTGCAATATAATCACACAATTCATCCAGTCGTTGATTGTGAGTTTGTTGTATTTTCCTGAACATCTTTTAATCTAATGAGAAGTATGAATAATTTTACTTTCTGGAAAAAAATCATTAAGTTGTTGTATAAATATCAAGACTAACAATAACTTAGAAGAGAACTGCATATTTCCCATATAACAATCGTACGCAATTATTATTTAAGATATCACGCATTACGTAAAATTGGTACTTGTCATGCGAAATACTCGAATGTTGAAACATCAGAGAAAGAAATTTTACTTTTTATATAATTGTCAAGAATGAAAGTGTGTACTTTATTTTGTGTTTATGTCAACTGATTTAAATATTTCGTGTAACTTTAGGTAGAACAGGGAAAACACTTGAATTAAATTATGATGGCATTTGTTTATACCAAAGTTTTTGTTTTCACTTATCCTTTCTTTGTGTCTTTAGCTCGGTGTCTTGTTTGAAGACAGAGTCTTCAAACAAGTCAATGACTTTGCAGAGTCATTTGCTACATATACGTACAAGCTTTGTACACTTTAAAATGATTCTTTACAGCAGAGACTTGTTGTCTTTCATGGTTTTTCACTGTCAAATTGCTATACACTACGGTCTATTTCTTAAAAAAATGTTTTGATACACTGCTATCGGCGGTCGATATTAGGTGAACTATTAAACATTAAAGTTGACCCGAGTCAGCAGGCTGTTAATTTTAATATCAAAACTTAAATTTGAGGAAATGCCAAAAGTAAAACAGTGACATATACAGTAGTTATTTATTCTGAATATAATTTGCAACGGTTATGAGTTTGCACTCTGTCATATTTTAGTTTGATAGCATCCGGTTTTAGCATTCTGCATTTGCCTGTCAGCAAATTCCCTTTGAGTAAGTTATATATACAAAATAAATATAATTGTTGAGCACGTCTGGTTCTGAAGTCCCATTTTTGGATTTGATATTAACTATCGGATTGATAAAGTAAATACAAGTGCAATCTATACAACCTTTTTAATACAATAAAGAAAGAAAAGTTTAAGAGTAAATAGAAGGAATAAAATAAGATGAGAACCAAAACAACAAACTTCATCTTTAATGGCATTGAAACCTATTTGTATCCTTGCGGGATATGCTAATAATGGAGGTAAGTATACAAAAAGTACAGATGGATAAACTAATTTTATGGTTAAACTGTGCTGATTATTAAAGCGCAATATACCGGTATGTTTCCACATGAAAATACCTAATTGTTCTGCATCTTGACAAGTAACAGGGACATCTTAATTGCTTTAGACATGTTGCGATTTAAGTAGAAAGCAGGTTTAATACAGTAATTAGGGAACGTAAATAAAAATACCCTATCGATTGTAATATCTTGTTCAAGCTTTTCTGAAAAGCATTATAATGAACCGTAATTGGCTATTATAGCCAGTGGCTCATTAAAATGTACCATCGCGAATATTTCTGAAACAAAAGTGATACTGATACGTTGCTTTCACGGAAAGGAATTTCAGGCAGTGCCTGATCAATGTAACTCATACAAAGATTTAAACAATTTAAGCAATTACTTGTAGACAAAGTTACCTTTTTTGAATTTTAACAACTATTAATTTCAGTAAAATAAAACTAGAAGAGATTAGAAAGTCAGAAGAGATTTTGCCCGAGTCTAAGCCAAGAATCTTACTAGATATCGTCAATTATGGGGCTCCAACTTTCAGAACCTGCAATGATAGATATGGCGACATCGGCGAATAACAATCAAACAACTTGCTGTTCAATCTGATATTTCCGCAATGCCATGTAATTATCGACCAGATTAAAAACACATTATGAATTGATGACAAATTTACGTGCATCAGGTTCAAATAAATCTCTCCATTATTTCTACCAAAATAAATAAAAAATTGCTATTAAAACTGTAACATTAAAACACATGTTTATGTTCAGTGTTTTGACATGTATTTTATACAAATGTTTGTGTTTATCCAACTATCGGTACGTTAAGTGAGTGACACACAAACAGAACAAAGTACTGAAGATTTATACATGATATATAATATATTTTGAAATATCATAAAGCTCTCGAGTGGGTTTTCTTTAAACAATTGTCGTTTATATAGCAAATATAGCTATAAAATTAATGTGTAGTCATTTTATGTATATCCTTTTAAAATATTAGGGTAAAGTTTGCGAAAACAATGCAATAAAATCTCGTGTATTATTTTCTCAGAAACTATAGTCAATACACAAGTAAATTATACACAAATAAATAATAAGACTTTAATATAAAGATTTGTTTGCATATTTACTACATAAAATGTAATATTGAAGAAAAACAGATGTTAACATCTGATTAATGTTAAAAAATATGTGTTAGAGACTCTAAAAAAATGCATTAAAATACCAAACATTTTGTAATTTCATAAATGTCTTTTACAAAGTATTTTATAACATAAATTATATATCTTATGGAAACAATTTAGTACTATAATGTCAACACTTTATAGTAGCTGTTGTAAAAGTATGAAGAAAGGTCATTCAACCCATTTTTAGAAATTTAAAATGTAATCTATATTGCGAAATACAGATACCTATTTTATAAATGTCTTGTTCTCTTAAAAGGAGAAAAAAATACAAATAGGTCCGCATTATGACGTGTCATTTAGTGAAAATGAAACATCTACAAACTCAGACTAATAATATAATTTTTAAAAACATGTCCGCAATACCCATGATCAATGTGAGAGAGCTTTCTTATAACGTATTGATGTTTACACTAGCTTCCTAACGAACTACTCTCTTAAATGTTTCCGCTACATCTGTGTGCGGTGTGGCCTTAGTTCGCGCCTTGGGAAGATTTATGCCCCGGCATCTGAGAGCCCTTCTGTGGGTAATTAATTTCTTGGAGATGTTTAGCATATTGGCTATGTCTTGAAGGATACGGAAATATATGCCTGTAAAGTATTTTCATTTATGGGCATCATGAAGCCGTTTAGCCTTTTTCGGTCTCTTTAATTCGAACTAATCTCTCCATCTGTTTGGTTCATTCTTGGTGGTTGTAACTCATCAGCAGTCCGTACCAACTTGGAAATAGCAATAAAACGAAAACATACAATGTAAGAAAAATACAAGTACAGTAAAAAAAAAAAAATAAAATCTAAAAGGACTAAATAAGAGGTATAAACATTTATAAAATATTAATAATAAAATAATAAATAATAAAAATAAAAGGATTATTCAATCTGGATATATGCATATAAAAGAGAGCATAGCACTAAAAACCGCTACGAGTGGCCGAGGTCATTAAGATGCGGACTCGTGAGCGAGGGATCTGGGGTTCGATTCCTACCAGGACCTTCATCCCTGAAGTTTTTTTCAGGTTTTCCTCAGTCCTCATAAATGGCAAATGCCGGGAGGTACTCTAAACGTATGCCTGGAACACTTATTTCCTTTAAAAATATCCTTTCCCAGTTTATCATTTCATCTCATGTATCACCAGCGTTCACCACCTGTAGTGCCTCAATAGTTAAAACGGGCGCTAAACCTTATTCAGAAAAAAAATTTGCACTAAAATATTTTAGAGTTGAAAAAAAAAATCTAAACGAATGTACTGCAACCGCCTAAAATGTGCAAACAAAGGCAGCTTATAACAGCATTGAAAATACCGGAAAACAAACAGAACCAAATAAACTATAGCACTCTTCAAAATATGCCACACAGCACAATTACGTTCTTTAGAATGTAAACAATGAATGGCAGAGATGCGGTCAGCCATATGATTGATAGCTCAACGGAAAGTGATAGCCCCTGGATCCTCACAATTCGCTCGACTGAAAGCAAAAAATATAAACGCATTACAGTCATAGGTAATGCCAAAAAATACAAGCTACCAATATCACCAGTTTATTGTAATGAGAAAAGTGCATATAGCATTGAACAAAAGAAAAGCAATGTTGAAAATGGTCGATATCTGTGTCAGCACTGTCCCGGGACCAGGTGATTGAAGGACTTGGCAAAACAAGGGATAGAAAACACAACAAAGGGGAGAAACCTGACCAGACCCCACCACGCCCCTAGGCTGACCTGACCACACCCGTTACACCTACCTAGTGATGGCCAGTGACGGACTAAGTCAGATGATTCATTGCTTTGATCTCCATCTCTAGCTTGCACAACATAAAACAGCTGTTGCATTGAGGGAGTGCAGAGGGACAGTTAGTGTTTCTCCATATATGCCACATATTGGATAAAGGATACTAGAACAACTATCAAACTTTAATTTTCACACGATAAAATAAATAGCAAGCTAATAACAACAAGTCTGAAAATCTTAAAGAGAATAGTAACTCTTGTTAATATTTTATTATAATTAACTATTAAGGGAAAGTATTATCTTTATAGAGCAATTACTGCCAGAAATTGGGGTGACAAATTCCTTGCTGAATTAAAATTCATCAAAGGAATGTTTCTCTAGCATAGAATTTGTATGTTAATTCTATATTTATGCACATAAGTCCAACTTCCTCCTGAAACAGCTTTTTCTACAAAATGTACACATTTTACTGACTTGTACTTCTTTAGATCATGATAGGTTTTACATAATCCTATAATTACGATAAAGAAAATGACAAGAATTTCCAAAATGCGCAATATAAACATTTTATCCACGAATATTTTAACGTATTTTTTTTAAATTAAGCATGTTTCTAGTACAAGAGTTTCTCTTAACCACCTACAGTTCGCCCACATTCAAATTATTTTATACAGCTTTATTAATATGGTTTCTTATTAAACTTTGACAAATACTGGTGGCTCAGGTGACTCTGGCTCGTATTTGGGGCTCAAATCCCTTGCAGCCCCTAATTCTGACATTACATTTTTGTACTTAGACGAATTCTAGGATGGGTCCTTTCTTTGCACTAATTTTCGCTCTTCCATTTCATCTCATTCAGTTGTTTTTGTTTTAGGGATAAAAGTGTCAGGCGAGGCAGGCTGATACAGTTTGAACTGTGACAGTGACTTGGTTATGAAAACACTTCTTCTCCGGAGTTTGATGTGGAAACTGCCTTTCTGAGGAGCTCGAATCCCTTGGAGAGGGGCGGGGTTCCTCCAGCATTGGGGTATTCTATCTGAAAACAATGTTACGGACCCGGTCTATGTCCGAGCTTCACCGTCCCTGAATTCTGGCCGCCCGATGTTTCCTTTATCTCATCCCTCCCACTGGAAGTATCCCCATTAGGACTTAGGCACGACTAAAGTTCACCTGTGGTGCCTCAGTAGTAAAAGTAGACGTTTAACAGTATTGAAAACAATAAAATAACGGCTAAAGTACCGAAAATGCCCCCTTTGTTCTTACCAACTCAATCTAAACCCAGTCAAACCACAAAAATAACTATTATTAATACCTCTTATCACGTTTTTCGAAACTTGTATAAAAATATTAGCAATTTTTTCACGATTATATAAAGTTTAATCATCAAGAAGGAGTTCGATATGTTATTGTAATTATAGCAGCAAAAGTCACATGGGATGTCAGTTTTAAATTATAAAATGTTATAATTCTAAACAATGTTGGTTTTCTGTAGCACTTGTTAAACACATATTAAGCTGCTTTAAGAATTGAAATATTTAAAATCTATGAAATATTATACATTATTATTATTATTATTATTATTATTATTATTAAAAACTGCCTTCCGTCAGTGTCTCGAAGCTTTGCATTTCTCCTCCTTGAGAGATATAACTTTTTATTTCGAGGAACATGTGCACGGAATGATAGCTGACAGATGGTATGCCCTCGTGCTTGATAAAGGAAATCCAGTGCGCCGCTGTTCATCATGATGTGCGTCATCTAGTACTGGTCGCCATTAGCGATTCTTCTCGCGTGTCGGAAATACATGGCTTTGCGACCACACCCTGTCCGGGCGCCTACAACACATGCAACTAGAGTGACGCAACCACTTGGCGGGAGTTTCTATCCCTTAGGGGAACTTGCGTATATCATTACTTCTCATCCAAGCATTTTGGTAAACATACATGAGGCAATGGTTGCCGCCCTGATATTGTCATATTTGGTGAGACGAGCATGATTTTTGTGGAAATCTGTTGTTTGTTATAGTGAGGGGTAGCAGGAGAAAAAATCAAACGAAGAGTCAAAGTGGGAAATACAGATAACAATTTAAAGACGTGAGAATAAAAATTAATTACATTTTAATTGTTGTATCAACTCATGCTCGTTGTATTGTATCTCTATTTTTAATTTAGCTAATATAGACTAATTAAACTGCATTCCTCAAAATTTAGAGAAATGTTGATCGTCCTGTGTGTAAGCAAATAACTTAAAATATTTGTAAAGAACTCCTATTTATACCATTAATGCTTTGTTCTACAGGATTGTAGGTAAAACTTTGTTTCCTAGGTTTTAGAGGACTAATAAAACGTTAATTGTACAAAAAATAACTAGAAAAAGAAAAATTACAAGACATTCTTTGCACTGGTTCCCGATAGAAATTGAATAATATTTCCTATTAGAGCACAGGGAAATGTTATAGGTTCTGTAGTGCAGCAAGATGTGACCTAACATCATGGCGAATCACAGTGAACTCAGATTTTATAGATATGTCACAGGCAACACTGTTTAACTATGGTGTCATTTACGTGAACATCGTTGTAGAACAACTATAAACTGTTCGAGACAACAGCACCAAATTTATGGTGTTTAATAGTAGTATCTGTGAATAGCCTTAATCTCGAGGTCTCCTTGCATATATGCGACCATGCTGATTCTTTCTACTAACTGTGAAAAATGTTACTTGATATGGCGAGAAGGTCTTTTAAATTGGATAAATTTTTATTTTGACGTACGATGAACCTTGAAAATGCATCCGAGGCTTCAAATTGCAAGTGTGCAGTTTCTTTGGAAATCTGTTCTTGCATGTCGTTCATGGATACTTTTGTGTATCTCTGACTGTCTATACGAAATTCATAAAAAGATGTTTATAACAGTCATACAGTGTCGTATTTATTATTATTATTATTATTATTATTATTATTATTATTATTATTATTATTATTATTATTATTATTATTATTACAACCTACTCAGAAACCTCTTCTTTCCAAATTTCTCTGGAATATCTCTGCAGTCCATGAATGACAATAGAGCTGACGCGCAACATTCTGGAGACATAGCGAACGAAACGTTATCTGTCTTCAAGGTACGTTCTTTTGAAATGGAATTTGTTCAGAAACCTTGTTGACTCAATAAAATTTTCCAGAATATAAAGTGAGTACTTCTTGACAGAGACCAATTTCCGATGCGAGTTTGCAAACTTTTCAGTACTTTAACACTTAAATTTCAGCTTTTACTTTATTTCCAAATAAAATTTGGTCAGGGATCCCTCCCAATGTTCAAAGAGTTTTACGGACGGTACCTAATTTCTTCAACCGACCGTTTTTCGGCCGTAGACTATCTCTTCGCCCAAACGCGCTAAGTGAACTGAAATATCAGGTTGTCACTAGTGGATAGGTCACACCTAGCATAGACCTACTCAATTTAAGAGGTGAGTCAATCCAGCATTGAGGTAGCCACCACCCTGATTCAGGTAAACACCTACCCCCAAGGTACCGCCCTTGCGACACACTGTCGCCGATAGCGCTAACAATGAATATCGTAACACTGTAAATCAATAAATCTGAATTTCCATAATTGGCTGTGACTTTAAAATTTTCATTTGTGTACGTTATGCTGACAATTAATTTAAGAACTAAAAACATTATTTTCGTTGAGGATTTTTAAATCAAAATAAAAAAAAATTACAGGAAAAATGTTTCAAACGAGTAATTCAAAATTAAAAATAAGTTTGGAATTTAAAATACTAAGATAATTCAAAGTGTTTATTAAGAGTTTTCAATGAAATCTTAAACAGAAGGAACACTGAAATATATATATATTTAAATTAAAGAAACAACATAAGCGTCTTAGCATACTCATTCCTGATTTTGATACACGTCTGGAGGCTGCGATATAAAAAAGAAGCATTCAAAGATTATATTTTGGTATAAAACTGACGTAGACCAGATGTATATGTAAGAAAAGACCTTGTTGCCCGCACACGCAATGTTTTACGTTTCAGGTATGAGTTACACTCGCAGTGCAGCCGACAGCGCACTTATTTTTCATGTCGCTTTCTAAGCCTGCTGGTCTCACGACAGTATACATTTACTCGCAAAGATGTTTTAGACAGTTCACTTAGATCAGCGTACTTCAAACAAGCTTCATGGACCAGAAATGATGGTGGTGAACTTTTAGAAGTCGGAGAAAAATGGGGAAAAAATTAAATTTAAATGAATTGCGGATCACACTATAGTTTAGATCACATAGAAATAGGATTTACACAGCAAATATTTTCTTTCATGAAAACATTTGTTGTGCATGTTTATGGATCTTGGAAACAAATATTGAACATCTGAGCAAGGGGGGCAGCCAACTTTCCCATTAATGTAAGTACGAATGTATTTAAACAGTACTGTTATGAGAGGGAGATAACATAAATTCTGTTACAATATTAAATAACACATGGTCATTCATTATTATAAATAAACCTTAGTATTTTTCAGTTATTAAAATGAAAAAACCTTTCATTCTATTTATTAATCCTTACATAAAAGGAAGGAAATTGTAATGAATAATCTTTTAAAACTATATGCATGCTTAAAACATAAAACATTACTTCATAAAAGTGCTTTCGAACAGAAAGGAGTAACATAGTTTGTAAAACGTTTTAAAATATTTGCATTACTTGAACATAAGTTGCGAAACGGTGCTTTAGAGCAACGAATTTTGTGTATAATCTTATTTTAAATAGAAGTCGGCTCGTGTGTGCGCGAAATTTATTCACATATTTTCTTATTTGTTACCTTTTTCCCAAACTGCAGTAAATGACGATATTGTACATAACGTGGAACGTAAAATTTTAGCTGAGGAAAAAATACACAAAATTGATACAAAATT
This sequence comes from Metallyticus violacea, assembly GCA_030762175.1. Classification (NCBI taxonomy): domain Eukaryota; kingdom Metazoa; phylum Arthropoda; class Insecta; order Mantodea; family Metallyticidae; genus Metallyticus; species Metallyticus violacea. The sequence goes on along the minus strand of CM060833.1, from coordinate 130,824,535 downwards.
TGAACGCTATACAGCAATACCATTCCCCAAAATAGCACAAGTGAGTATTTTGGAATGTAAAGGGAAACATTAATAATTAAATCAGTAATGGTACTATAGCGAACTTAATCGTGTCAATGAGCTACAAAGCTTGTTTAGTCGAGGTAGCCAGCAGAAGATTGTATACACGTTAGAAAGTGGAGTTGAAGTAGGGCGACGCTGACTGCGGCATGCTTCTAGCCTAGACATAAAACACAACATGAGCGGTCAATGCTTATAACTAAAACCAGGTACTTAAAGTTATTTTAAAAGTATGAGCATACATCGATTGGAATCCTTGCTTATCGCGATGCTACTTGTTTATCAGACGCAGACACTGTGAAACTGAAAATGGTAAAGTTCAGTTACGGTCTCCAAAAATTTTCAGCCTTCCACCATATACAGTAAAGCTGATAGCAAAACTTCAAGCAGTGATAGTAACCCGCGATTTTCACAAATCATTTGACAGGGTACCACACGAATATATGTCATGTCTGGTAGAGATAATGGCTTTTTCTCTTTCCTTTTTAAAAATGTATACAGTGCGACTCGGTCACAAGTATTGGGCTGGCTGGTTCGTATGAAACGTCAATGTACATGTGGCACGTTTCTGTTTACTCTGAACTGGAAACGAGCGTGAGGTAAATTCTTTTCACCTTTCCTTAGCGGTGGTGTGTAGATATGATTATACTAACCATGTAATTATTTGTGCACGTCCCTCTATATTCCCTCAGATTCTAGAAAATTACCCAAAGCCCACATTAGTTAGGGATAACACACACACACACACACATATAAATGCACTCATAACTCTAAAAGGGTCCCACAAAAACAAGAAAAAGAATACTAATTAATTGTATTGTAGCATGATAGCGAAATAATACATTAAGGCAATTACAGGTAACACTACATTAAATTCAAGATTAAAAAACACTTGGCGAGATCAATAGACTAGAAGAAATAAATGAAAAACAATACGCAGTCCTGTATAATAATTTTAAGAGTCTCAATATAGGCACTTTTCAAAATCTAATAACTAACACAGAAAACTAATAAGGGTTCAGACAACAGTTAAATACTTTTAAAACGTAACCCCCCCCCCAAAAGCCCCAAAGTTTATCGTAAGTATATCATGTAGCATGCAACGAGGTAAATCGTGAGTTTATAGCAATTTAACAACTAAACGGTATCCCAAGGAAATAAACGCAGACGTGCTTCTGCCCGGTAGTAAAACTTTCCACGCAAATTTACAGCCAGGGCTGGCTGGCTGACGTAAACAGCACCAGGCGCAGTTATACGAACTGTTGAGTTAACTGATATAAGAAAAGCCTGAAGATTAAACTTAACGATAAAATAGTCTGCAACAATTACTAATGTGCAAGTACACTACTTGAACCCATGCTCTTAGAATTTTAGAGTGGGCCTGGGCCTAGTTTAGGAACCAATATGAACGTTTCTTGCCTTTTTATTAAATTCCTCGTTTTAATTTTTGGGTAGGATTTACCATATCTTACACAAATTTGTAAATTTGATGAAAATCACTAAATTTGGAACAATCACCAATATGCTTAAGCACTTTTTGTTATACAGGTTAGAAAAATTAAAATCGACAAATTTTGAGATCTTGCACGCGATATACACAACAAATCTTTTTATATACCGTAATTTCATACTGAGACTTTTTAAAACTGCTTAATGTCATATGCGTTCTTCAGACGTAGTCACTGCTCAAATTCAGCATTTGTGCTCTTTACCCAAATAAAGCATACGTTACTTATTAAACTGCCAGGGAGACCGAGGTCATTAAGGCGCGAAATCGTAAGCGGAAGGTCTATGTTTCAAATCCCGCCAGGACCATCCTCCCTGACTAAGGTTTTCCCCAGATTTTCCTCAGTCCTTATAAATGGCAAATGCGGGGAGGTATCCTAAACTTTGGCCTGGAACGTTTCCTCCCTGAAAACAATCCTTTCCCAATATATCATTTCATCTCATGTATCATCAGTGTCCATCGCCTCTGATGTCTCTGTAATAAAAATGGGTGTTTAAACACCGTTCATTCATTTTTGTTACTTACTAACTTGGAGCGGTGCACCTGAAGTGGTATATATTATGACAGAAAAGTTATGCCGGCTTTAAAAAAAAAAAGCAAATAAATACCACATTACAAATTTAACTCATCCCTGATCTTCACAGTGAGCTAGTGATTCACAACAAAGGCAGGCAGCTGCCGCGCTAACCCAGCATTGCACAGGGTGTGACACCGACAATTACCATCATGTCTTACCTGTCGGGTTTTACAAAAGGACCTATGTTAAGGATGTGGGAATACATTCGTTCTTTCCCGACATAACCACTACTAACGATAAATGGAAAATTTTCCGAATACTAGAGCAAGAAGAGAAGTATTTGGAGAAATCATGTCCGACAAGTGTGGGAACACTTAAGAATGAGTCGTCGATATTTGCGTATCTGTTGTTGCTTCCCTTCAGAAGAGGTCTTAGATCACGATGGTATTGACTCTCGTATTTAACTAAAACAAGTTTTAGCAGTTCCTGGTTAGGGGCTGATTAATTTCTTGTTACAAAGTTACGTTAATCGTAACCTTTAGTACTCCTTCTTTCTCTCCTAAGTTTCTATCAGCCCTGGTTTCCCAGCTCACAGAAAACATTTTGTCTAAAGATTTTTTTTATCTATTTAGTGAGTTTTAAAAGATAAGGCTTCTTCGTGTTTGACTTTCCTCTTAATGTGATTTTATTCCATTTCCCCTTTAATAATGCAAGAAGATTCCTTTATCATCGTTCTAATTGCAATAAATTCAACAATGTAAATGTTGCACATATAATTACATGTATATTTTTCCTAGTAATATGTGCCATATACATTCACGTTTCGTGGGGAAATGAAGATATTTGTATTAAGTTTGCCGTCGTATTCTCCTTCTCTTCTGAATTTGTTTTTATTGATTGATTTCTCTCTCTATCCCTTCCTTCACCCTAAACCAACAGACTACTGCCAGCTGTCAACAGAGACATTTAATGTCTGGTCACTATTCTGTTTTCTGTAGCTGTACGTAATACAAAGAGCAAGCAGCATAGCATCTTTGTCAACAACGATGCCGGGGCATTCACATTTGCCACTGTATATCAACAGGACAAATCACAGAGACTTTGAACTAATCATTCCTCTACAAGTGGAGCAAAAACCCTTCCGCTACACTGTGTACTGTGCAATATGATAATAATGGAACTAGCCACAAGAATACTTTAAACGACCCTAAATCAAAATGAAGAATTTGAGCACTCGTTAAATCTGAAGAACGCATGCGCCATCTGGCGGTTTAAACACATGGTATAAGAAAAAGATTTTTGCTTTAGTGTTCCGTGAAATCTCTCAAAGATTATTGGAGTTATTTTTCCATTCAGTATATCAGCAATTTTATCATTAATAAAATCTCATACATGAGTTCAAGATCTCATTGACGTCTGAAGACTCTCTTTGTATCTTCAAGGTAATCACTCTGTTTTTTTTTTTTTTTTTTTTTTTTTCCGGAGATCAAACAATAACCTACGTTTGCTTCGAAACTATTCACTGAGCTTGCCTGAATAATTTTCTGAAGAAAAAGTTACCCTCCTTAAAATCTTCCGTAGTTTGTGATTAGATGAAAATGATCTTCGCATATGTATGTATAATATAAACAGATGTGGAAATTCTGCACATTTGCTAGAAAGTGATCACAAATATAGCCATAAAGTAGTTCATAACAGCAACAACAGATAGAAACGAGAAATACAGCATTTTAAATCTATCTGTATAAAATGTACAACCAATAAACAGTTTGAAGATGCGATAATTTATTGACAGTAGATATACGTTCTGGCTCTGAGTGCCACCGGAATTAAAAGACTGATCGGCAACTAAATACCTTCAACAAAGCAGATGTTTATCCACATAGCAGGAGTGGTGTTGTTCGTGATGGCACCACGCACGAGATAATTCAATTATCTATCACTGGTAATGTGTGGTCGCCAGAATATCTACAGTAAGTGGAAATAGTATCGGAGTTATGACCCAAGTACCAATGGGAATTGTTTTAATGTTTCATAATTTAGCCTTAGATGTTTCCACAGTCTGAAAAAAATTGGTTGTCCCTCAAAATGAAAAATAAATTAATAAGTTAAGAATATACCAACATGTAAATTTATTAAGTTAAGCAAAATTTTAAACTTGGAGACGAAATTTTCAAAGCTTAGTATAAAGAATTTATGTTTCTAACCTAATTGCTGTAATAACGAAGTATCTCATCTGAGGTACAAAATGTTAAATTTTAGAATTATGTCGGGACCCTGAAAAACTAAAATGTATACACTTCTTTAAGATATAAAAGTACTTGTACAAAGGAGGAAAGGTGGAAAATGTAAATTCAATTTAAAAGCTGCAAATGATTTTTTTAAAAAAATATTTTATTCCAATAGATAAAAAGCATATTTTTCCTATTTATAACTTAAATTACAACTGAATCTCAATATGAAATTTAAAAGTTTGAAAGGTATAAATGAAATATTTACCTTTTGTAAGGGTTAGAATAGAATAATTATGCTTTTAGTAGACATTTTGAATCATATACATTACGAAAAAAGATTGAATTACTGACTCTTAATATTGAAGTTTATTAAAAGTTGATTTATTTATTACTATGTAGACTTATGTTAAATGTTAGTCAATCATAGAACCTTTGCTTTAATGGAGAGCATGGTGAGTCAAAACAGTTCAACTTGAAGTCTTTCGGTGTCCAAACGCAGGACTCTAGGGATAACGAATGTAAAATTATTGCTTTATACTTTAATTAGTGCACTGGTCATCATCAAGTGTTCACCAAAGCTATATTGAATTTACCTTTATATTTTATTTATTTATATTATTACTGCATACTTATGTGGTGTGACTGAAAAGTTAGGCGAATGGTCATCTGAAACATGGCGCATGTTCGCGCTTCAGAAACACGAGGAGAGGAGAGATGGGGCAGCGCCGATCTTGCGCCAGCATTTGTCGCAATTTCTCGATCACGTCTGCGTTCTGCTTGTCAAGGCCGACCCAAACCTGGCTCATCCTCAGTCATTTCCTTCCCTCCGCGAAAGCTTTTTAACCACTCGTAAACACATTTTCTGCTCACGGCTTTCCTCCCATAAACTTGCACCAATTTCATACGTCTTCGTCGCCGTTTTTCCCCAATTTGTTGCAGAACTTGATGTTTAAGCTTTGCTTCATGAGCTGTCACGCTACCTCTCACGCTAACTACGTTCTACTGTCCGCAGCGGGTTTACATTGCCGGTCACATGTAGTTTACGCTAGGTGTTGCCCCACGTCTCTGAAGCGGATGCATGCGCCACATTGCTGTTTAGATACGGCACCATTCACCGAACTTTTCAGACACACCACGTACATAAAATCTTCTACAGACGGTTATCAGCAAGGGGTTCTCTACACTTTCAATTTCTAAATATTTCCTGCTGATGCACTTCTTTTTTACCACAAGAATTCAAATGCTCAGTTGCATTGGTTCCCTTTATTGAGAAGCTGCATGTTAAAAGGTGTGCGTGTTAAGGTCTCACATTTTTGGCAACTCTATCACTCATATCTATAGAAGTATTCAAGAATTGGTAGGCAAACAGATTGCTAAAAGGATTGGTACAGGCATTTTTAAAAATAATATAGTCTCAGCTATGGGAGATTCAGGATGAACAATAGAGTTATTATTAAGTGAGCTTCTCTAGGAATCTTAAGACAATTTTCATGCAGTGCATTTGGAGAAATGAATTTGATGAAAGCACCGAGTTTTTATATGATATTATTGTAGAGGCTCTCTGTGATGCCCTAAATAAAAAGAGATATACGAATAAACAGATAAAGGAAGTTCGTTTGAGAAGACTTAACTGTGATCTTGAATAAAACGCATTCGTTTTAATTGTAGAATATTATACTGAATGGGCTGACATCTAATGGATAATTGTATATTTTATATAGAGAAACAGAAAATATGATATTCTCATATTCTTTTATGTACTAAAAGCAGAAATGTTCTAAACATTGTATCTGTCAAAAAAAATTTAAAAAGCAAGAGTCTGAACTGACTACATTACCATTCTCTTTTTTAATCTTTCCAATAGCAAGGAGGAGAAGTTTTCACAAAAGAATTTTTATAATCCTCTTGTTTTAACGATAAGGTATGATTTTTACTTCAAATTATGTTGATTGTTTTTTGTTTTTTTTTTGTGGTTAAATTTAAGATATACATTTGCTTTTGGTTACTCATCTTTTGGTTTTAAAAATAGTGTTTTTATTCCTAAGGTAATTTAATCATATAAAACGGGCATTAACCTTTGTTATTGTAAGAAATGTTGAAAAACAATACCCCCAGTTGCAATATATTGCCGCTTCTGTATTGACAATTCCTGTATTTTTCTAATTTTCTTTCGTAAGACCACGACGGTTCGATACAAGTTTCCACTGAGAGATGCTGTCTCTCGTAACCTTTTAACAAGTTGGCGAACAGTTTCTCTACCTGGAACACGATTACCAGAATATTTTCTTGCGAACACCCTTTCCCTTTCTGTGCCAGAATTCGCTTTTACATATGTGTTGTATATAAAAAAGGTTCTTAAAACTATCGTATTCATGTAGTGGCATAACTGGTAAAGAACAATTAGCACACAACGGAAGCGCCGGAAGCAGAGAAAGCACAATCACTAGCTGACAAAGCCTCCCTCAAACTAACTGCAAGCAGCTACAGTATGTATACATATAAAAGATAAAGATAAGCCTATTGTGTCCCTTAAGGGCAAAAGCCTCCTAACAAGTAGGGAAAGCTCGCTTTTTCCTAACGTGGGGAGCTATTCCACGCTAGTTGTTCGTATCTGTTTAAGACATGGCCTGATTTGTTCATTGGTTACTCCATTACTGCACTAGTTGCTTCTCGAGAGATTTCCATTTTTCTCTTCCTCTTACTACTCTGGGCCTGCATGTTCCTTGGAGAGGTCTGTCCATCTTTTTAAGAGTCTGCCTTGTGTCCTTTTTGCTATCCAGAGGTGCCACATAGAGATCTTGTAGGTCCGCCTATTGTCCTGCATTCTTGTAACGTGACCGCCCCATTCCCATTTGCTTCTGGTAGCTATTTGTGTGATGTCTGTTTGAGATAACTGATTTGTTAATACTATAGGTATTTTGTTCTTCACAGTTATTCCCAGGATCTTGCGTTACATTTTTCTTTGGCATATTTGCTTTTTATCATTATGATTATTATTATTATTATTATTATTATTATTATTTGGTGACCATATCTGGCTGGCATCCATATAATAATACAGAGTTTTGAGCGTCTGGAATCTGATTTTCTTAGTTAGTGTTTGGTCTAACTATATAAACTTAAGGCCCCAAAAATGCTCTCCAGGTTAATAATATCTTTTGTTGTACTTTTTTTTTTTCTATTTTATCACAGAAGGAAATCTGTTGTTCTAGATATGTATCTATATATTCGCTCACATATGTGAGGACTGTTCAATCTATTTTTATTGGGGCTTCAGGTCCCTTTAAAAATAATTGCGTCTTCGGTTTGTTTTGTGACAGCTCTGCATTTTTGCTATGCTCACATAATTGTTCTAGCATAGTTTGTAGTGCTTTCGGCGTTTTGGCGAATAAGACCACATAGTCGGCAAATTTTAGGTTTGTTAGTCGACTGCCGTTTATGTTCATTCCGACTTTATTGTGCCAGTTCATTTTCCTGAATATTTGCTCCATTACACAAGTGAAGAGTTCTGAAGAGATTGCAATTTCTTGGTGAACTCCTCTTTTAGTCTGAATGGTTGTTTTTCTTCTTCTGTTCTCACTTTCGTAAAACTTTGACTATAGATTTTTACGAATGTACTTTGAGGTGCCAGAGCGTGTAATATGCTGGCATGTTCGACTAAGTCGAAGGCCTTGCTATAGTCATTAAGGTGATATACTCGTATAATGTCTGCTTTCTCCATTAACTGGTTTGTAGTTTGGAGATGGTCAATTGTGAGGAATCTTGTACGGGAACCTGCTTGTTCTGGTGGTTGATTTTCATCCAGAATCTTCGTTATTCTTCTACTTAAGATTTTTGTAAACAATTTGTACATATTTGACATCAGGCTTATTTGTGATTTACAATCAATACAGATAGTAGAAGAAAACAAGTTATTTGTTTTTGCAATTTTATAACAATAAAATATTTTATACGTAAATGAGTATCATGAGTATCTTGCAACCATGAAACATTCTAAACTTATCCGACCATCAGTCACTAATTTATTTTGCTAATTCACGAACAGCAAAAAAATTATGTTACGATATGTTTGCAAATTGGTTTACTATGCAGTTTTATATTGGAATTACAAAATGATAAGTTTAATAGCCACATTTGTTGTAACATGGAAAAGTATAAATTGAAACAAACGTTAAGTTACGTTAATTGTGCACCTTACAATGAAAACCTATTTTCTACTATCAAATCAGTGTAATATTACAAACTACATTGTGTAAGATTAGTCTTGGGTGATTTTATATTCAGAAGAGAGCACTATAAAAGGGTTTTCTAGTACAACCACAACTGCTTTTCCATTTTGAGATAAAATGTGAACAGCATTTATACCGCTGATATTCCACTGGATAAATTGACATCCATAGATAGCTTCTTAAGATTGAAGAATAGTAAGGGAAACTAAATGCATAAATATGTTTTTATGTACATAAATTAAATATTCTTATTGGAGTAATAGGAAAAAATTTGAAAAAAGAAAAAAAAAATGACATTGATATTAGTATAGAGGAAAATAGCTTTTAGATAGCTAATTGCTTTCATAGAAGAAGAGAGACCTGGAAAACAGTTTTAGTTAAATTAGTTTTATTTGTTTGTTTATTTTAATTACTCTGTGATCGCGGAACTTTTTTCTTCTATAAATCTGCTGTCATTCAAATTACAACACATTGCTGTTAATTACAATGCCGCACACTACACGATCAAAGCTACGCGCCCTACTGTAATAGGGTGCGTGCAGTCAGCACTGAACCGCAGAAGAGCTCCCTACTCAATTTTCTGAAGTTGACAAATTAACTGGCTGTGTGAAGATGGTGTTCTTGTAAGCTCCCAACCGAGCGGTGGTATTGAAGACAGAAGCCCCAAGTACTTTCATTGCCGGGTTCTCCGGTTTTGACACGAATTAAATTATTTTTAGCAAATCCAAATTGCGAACAAATCATGAATGAGTGTACTCAGCGCACCGTCAAATTTCTCAGACATACTAGAATTTTTTTTTTTTTTTTAGTTCGTACAAGGAACCATAATCGGTTCGGAAAATATATGGAATATCTAGAAATTGTGGAGTAGCAAATGAGTGGAATAATAAAGTGAATCAAGGAAAATTGATAAAGTTTATGAAGAAAGAGAGGATACAAGTACAACGAGGGTTTTTAATCTTCATGAGGATGAAAACATTTATACAATAGTTAAATATTTATATATGAAAATTGTGTAGAACTTAGTTGGAAAGGAAAAATCAGACTTGAGTGGCCAAAGATCCGTTGTTCGAATCCCAGCCTTGGCCCAAATTTTCAGTTTTGAACATTTTTACTGAAAAATTCATAAAATCGTAGTTACAATAGTGAAAATTATATACAAAGTGGAAAAATACAGTATAGTCATAAAATTTTTTATGAATATCACTTAAGCTCAAAAACTTTAGAGCTAGGGGCTTCCAGTTTTTTTGCATTGCAATTGTCAATTCAAAAATATTCATTTATTTACGATTATGAGACCAACCTAACGTAGGAAAACAGATTCAATCAATCACGAACATTGTAAGCCCATTGGCAAGGTGCACCATTTTGCTGTAAAAGAACGTTTTGTGTAAGTTTTCCACTTTGGAAGAGAAAAATGTTCTAAGATGTTAAAATTACATTAAAAATAGCCTCTCTATAATTCAATAGCTCAATAGTTTGATCACCACACACATTCACTATCGGAATACCTTTTCTGTATCACACACTACACGAGATCCTCATAAGTGAACGATGTGTCTATTAACATTCCGGAATTGACAGGTGAATGCTATCGAAATATCTTGTTTTATTGTAATTCCATTTTATGAATAAAAACATATGGCATTGCTATATAAATTACGACCATCTACACATAAAATATTTGAATTGATAATTGAAGGGTTCTGGGAAAATGTGGTCAAAGCCACGTTTTCTTATAATGCAGCAAAATTGCAAATACACTCTTTAAAGAACTGACTTTACTGAAGCATTATATTAAGAGTATATTTTTCAAGATTGTACATATATTTTCTTATTGTTACAAGTCACACTTTATATATAATATTATTATATCATTTTACTTAGTATAATCTTTGGAATGGTAAAATTCCCAACTACCATATTACTAGTTAATAAAAACACTGTTGTGACAGTTGATATACATTGCATATTCACTGAAGTTGCTATTATTCAGGATATCTCAGAAAACATCACCCCCGTCTTCTGTTGGATGGCATGTGGGTACCCATCATAAACTTTTGGGCTGACTTATAGCAAACCTCTTAAATAGTTGCACTTTAATTTTTCTTCAGGAATCGGAATTCTGTATCTATACAAAGCTTCTAGTTCAAATTTTTTTTGAAAAGCTTACAAACCAGTTTTTCTGAATGACTTATCAATAATGTCATAGTATTCCACTGCCGATTTTATATAGTCGTAAGATTTATTGTTCTTCATTAATAATGTGAGAAGATCTGAGTCAAACGTTTTAAATGAATGAGGTTAATTTTTATTCCTCGAATTTTAATGACTTTCATTCACTCAGAAGAAATCTCCACATTAGTTTTGTGGTTTAAGAGGGCCTTATTTTTGTCACATTTGATGTAACTGTGAAGTGCAACAGGAAAATGTGATCTTGATTTCCTCGAACGTTTTCATTACATGAATTAACCAATGCAGAAACGGAAAAAGGTTTAATTTTTATTCTATTTCTGGAAGAGTCACAGAATAGATGAAAGTTGTTACTATAACAGGCAAACTTTCTTTCACAAAGTGGTAAAGAAACGAAAATGCCTCATTCTTGCCCTTTCTAGAAGTAGTCTGTTCAAATGTAAAAATACAGCCTGCTGGGTAGAAAAAAGGTTGCTGAATAAATAAAAGATGTTTATAATATATATCATTGGCCTTCATATTCGGTTTTGACAGTTTTTATTAAAAATTTTAATCTAATATTTCTACGTAAGCATTTCTATGAGCAGAGGTTGTGGATTATCGTTGTGTGTTGTAAAAAAAATTAAGATTTAATTTTGTGCACCCTAGTGATAGTTCCCATAGATTTAATGTTTTTTTCTTCCTTATTTGTATACTGAAAATTTTAAAAGTGATGATTGAAGGGAAGAAAGCTAAACGGTATTGAATCGCATTCGCTACATGTGTCGACTTGCGGATAATGAATGCAATATTAAATTTGTTGTTAAACATCTATCTATAACATATTTCGTTGGAATAAATGAATAATTTACTTTGTACATTTTGTACAGTTGTTTATTGTCACTTACGCAGGTGAGTGCAGTTTATTTGGTTCGTGTAAGCTGTAATATGATTCTGCCTTTAAGGGAGTGACTGGGCCATTGCATTATTTTCTGTGTCTTCTGAAAGTTTTTGTGTTTAGTTTGACGTTTACCACGCTTATGGAGGTTTGCCTGTCTCAACAAATGAATTCTTTAGTGTCTGAACTTACGGACTGAAGAAATAAATGTATCTGGCAGACTTCAATTTCAAGCTAATCCTCTCTTTCTAACTTTACCTGACATTCATAGGAAAGTACGCGTAATTCTCTCGTTATTTCATCTTTTCTTTGCCCACGCCTTGTTATTGGAAGAACGCTTATCAACTCACTTAAATGGGTCTCTGTTCATTTTTGGCTGCAAGGAGATTGACATCTTTAATAATAATATTTTTAAAATTACTCAATTTACAATGGTATGGTTCACCTGAAATGTGGATCGGTCCTGGTGACCATACTTGCCTTCTAAAACCAAGATTGCAGGTTCAATCCCGGTCAGGGTCGATGGATTTTTCGGCCCCAAATTCCAAGGTATGACTTCCTTTGGAAGGGAAGTAAAGCCGTAGGTCCCGAAAAGATCCTCAAACCTGAAGGAAGAGGCCTCTGAGCAAAGTTTATCGGTTATTTCACGCCCAGAATTGAATGCGACATTGATAACCTGAGATGTTAAAGAGCGTCCATAAATAAAGCATATCAACTGAAATATGAATTTTCTTTGATGCACCACTGACTCTGACTATCTCACTTCACTTCATCTTCTTATTGTTGTTGGTTACACTTTTATCACATCCATTGCTGTTTCCTCTTTCATTGTTCATCATGAGTTTCATATAAGTTTCTATCATTAACATTAGAATTGAAAAAAGTGCTCATATCCCAACAAAGTAGTATTATGTTTCATATAATGGTCTCAATTTTTTCCTTCCATTTTTTTTGTTATATTTTTAATCTAACAGAGCATACAAGTTTAGACAAATAATTTATCATAATTTTACACAGTGCTTGGATTTCTATCGTGCTTTCATTTGACTTGACATTTCAAGCTCTAATTTTTTTTGACTGGTCATTTTTTCACAGCAAAATGTTACTAGATGCCTTCTATTGGGTGACACTGAAAACTACTTCTTCTAATCGAACTTCGATCATTTTTCCTGGAACCTGCATTGTAATGTGGAAGCCTGGAAGTTACTATCTCTAATATTTTTTTCAGTTATTAATAAGTGAAATCAAACTTTGTGAGCACCGGTGTATTATGTGAGTACCATTTTCTTAAGTTGTTAACTTTAAACACTTTTGCTATGGGAAAATCTGAGTGAAATGTAAATTTAGTAAAATATTAAGGTTTTTTACTGCTTCCAAATCATTTCCAGTAGTCAATTACTGTTGCAAACAATTTAAGCCTTAAATACAGCATGTGCGCATATATATTTAATAAATATCATTTTAAGTCATTTGGTAAGAGTTTTGATGGCACAAATGCGTCTTTAAAATGGGACTATTTCACACGCCTAACAATGCTTATATTCTTATTACTGACTTCGTCCCCACTGTATCTCGTTAATTGATTTTGATACTTAAGGAGAAGAAAAGCTATAAACCACATTTTATATTTAGCGGCATATTATGTAAAGTATGTAAAGTTGGTTTAGCAAGTACTTTTGATTCGCAAAGAAATAATTTGGTAGGAGGAAGATGGAGAAAAAGTTCGGGTTGGCAGGTTGGGTGTTTAGTGAAAAACTTATAGCATCAGAATCATGTCTATAATCTCTAATTACAGACTAACAGGTATAAAAATAATTAAAGTGAAATTATGAAATATGCTTATTTATCAAAATATGCAACAAATTAATGCATTAAGGATTTTTTTAACCTTATGTTTAAAAGCAGAAGTTTTTATATTTCTTTTAAGTTTTCCTTTTGAATCCTCAAATGATATTTTCCAACTGCAGATGGTTGGCCTTCACGATCTCTTTTATGTGGTCTTAGTGCTATTCCTTAGAACGGACTGTTCCATGCGAATTTCAACCTTTTTAGTATGTTCAATGTATTTTATCGCAGCTTTCTTAATGAGAATTTGTTCTAGAATGTTTAGAACTTTTTACTTTATACAACGAAATTGTTTTCAAAGAATAAATTGTTTATACGTGCATGTTTCTTGGGCCTTTAGTGTTGTAGCTGACCGCACCTTGTTTGCTGCATGAAGAATATTAAAGCTTTGGTAATAATAATTTCGTGTAATTAAACTATTCAAATGATAAATCAATTTCTCATGTTAATAAAAATTTAAAGCGAAATAAAATTATTCCAACAGAATTCTCACAAACATACTGGAATATTTTAGACATTATCTAAAAAAAGAATAACTTACAAAGGTCAGTCAGAATGTAATGTCTTGTACTTTTTGTTTTTAAATAAGTTGATAATGTGAAAACTTTGAGTTTGGCACGATTTTCCAAACCTTGTTCAATATCCTTGATAATAATAACTTCTGAAGTCAACAGGCGGCAGCGCTACATCGTTAAAAAAAAAAAAATAACATTAACGAGCGTATGAACTGAGATAGAATTTCTGAAAATGGGAGGTGAAACGCCCATTCGCATACATGAAAGGCTGAAGAATATTTATGGGAATGCAACAGTTGTTAGATGCTGGGTTAACATCGCTATGCGCAAGCTGAAGAGCTGATGGATAGCGGAGCGGCCACCCGGCCGGAACAGTGACTCTACGCTACATGCAATGAATCGAGGAAATTATTCGTACCCAGGAATGGTATCTCATGGTCAGGACAGTATGTCCTTATTAAAAGGTGAACAAAAATCGTTGAAAAGAAAACGGAACTGAAATTTAAAAGTGAGAAACTAAGCATGAAAATTGTGTCTACATGTGTGTAAATGTCAGTTAGTTTTCTTGTAATTTAAAGCAAAGAAATAGGAAACAATGCGTTTTGACTGCCTATTGTAAATAACGACATCATTCCTTTTTTGTGATACACTATGTATTAATATATCTGCGTTAAAATCAATTAAAATTCTTAATTTGAGATTATAAAGCGAATAAAAAACTAAACTTAATAAGAAATATATGTAGCACTTGCGCCATTGTAAATATTTCAGATTACACCATATTATTGATGTGTACAGTAATAAATGCTGAAAAGAGCACATTTAGAGAAAAAGAACCAAGACAAAACAAGTATAATGTGGTGACATTTCTCTATTTGCTAGGCTTTGGTGTTAAAAGATTGTAAGAAATGAGTGCTGGAACCATACTCAGCCATTTCTAGACCAACAAAGAAAGTAACAGAACCCAGATCGATAGATACTACCATGCTTCTTCTTCTTTTTTATTTGGTATATTTATGGACGCCCTTTAACATCTCAGGTCATTAGCGCTCCATTCAAACCAGGGAGTGAAATGGCCGATAAATTTTGCTCATAGAGGCCGCTTTTTTCAGGCTTAAGGCTCTTTATCGTGCCGTAAATGTGTGACACGGGACCCACGGCTTTACTTCCCTTCCGAAGGAATACGTACTTAGGATTTTTACGCCCAAAAATCCATCTGTCCTGCCTGGGATTGAATCCGGGATCTTGGGTTTACGAGGCAAGTACGGTAACCACTACGCCACCAGGGCCAACTACAAAATATGTACTTTGATAACTTCCATAAAAGAATAATATTTCTATTACTGTCCACTGCTTCAGCAGTGATTTCAATCGCCACTGTCGACGAAAAATCCGTTCTTCATTGTACGATTTCAAATGCAATTTTATTTTTATTCCAAAATTGTATTAGGCAATTTGAAAAGCAAGATATTTAGTTTCTCTGCCTCTCTTCCTGCAACAAAAAGCCAAATTCATTTTGTGCGTCCCATGCTTTCAATTGCCGCATATCACTAATAGTTGAGTGCACAGAAAAATTAAAAAATACAGGACTAATCTCATAGCGCGTTCCACGCAGTCTCTCTTCGTAATATAGCTGCAAACTTTCGGATGATTCTAGATCCTCTCTTTACACAAACAAAAACCACTTCTGTAGAGCCCTGACACATCTGTTTTTGCATTTAAGGCTTTAATGCGATTATAAAACATTCTAGATATGGTGAACGACGCTATATAAAAATAGGGTGGCTACCTTGCTTCGGAGCGGGTGTAATTCCAGGACAAGGCAGTAAGCTGCTTAGACCGCTCTTCTGTTTGCTCATAGAGACAACCGAATCAAATGTGCTTTCTAGTGCTCTTCATGAACTTCTAAACTTAAAAAATATTACTAGCATTCAAGTTCAGTGTTTATATGCTTAAGCCGTTTCCTCTACGCTTATAAATAAACAGTAAATTTATTTCAGAGATGAAGTTAAATTACAGGTAACAGTAAGCCAAAAAATAAAAATGTATTCATCTAAAACCCCGTATTTTAAAACGATTTAATATTTATTAAATTGTCCATATAATTTCAAAGAAAAGTCTTAAGTATAATACCTTATTTTACCTGCACCCTCCCTAATGTGACCATTATAAGCTTCCAAACTAAATCCTGCGACTAATATCATTAGCATTGACTAACATCAAATTAAAATATTTTTAATATAAGCGAAATTTCAATGAACTAATTTTTTATATCAGATTAAAGGCGTACAGAATATTTTACTACTGTTTTCGTAGCTTGATGTATGTTCGTCTATTGTGATGACTAATTACATATATTAATGCAGTTAGTTTCGTAAGTTTGATTATACTATTGCTATCGAAATATTTAATTCTATTCCAAGGGTTCATGTGCAGAAGTACTTTGAACACAAACCATGCTATTTTTTCATTATATAGCAGTTTATAGTTCATGGAGTATTTTGTTTTATTATTATATACATACACAATATAATTAATTTCACATATATACTACAAAAACGTGTAATACACGAAATATTTGTCATATTTTAATGTTATAAATTCAATACTACAGTATGTGAACAAAATAGAGTTAATATATTATGAAATAAAATTAATAATGTTTAAATAATAATAATAATAATAATAATAATAATCTCCCATAGAGAGCGTGGGCCTATCTCGCTTGGGATTCGCAAACAGCGAATTCATTGGGTATTGCAGGAATATGTGTGATCATTTGATCAATATATCGAATCATCCCTGTCCTTATTATAATAGTACGCTATCTATTCAATTGCCATCAAGAGGCTAGGTGCCCTTTATCCAACACTCCTCTAATTTAGAAAAGTTTCAAGTAGGTGCCAGGGATTGAACCCGGGACCTTCCTGCCATTAGCCTCCAACGCTAATCACTAGACCAAATAGGCTGTCTTGAGTTTAATAGGGCTGGAAATTAAGTAATGGCAGCCCGCATAAAGATACAGGGTAGTCATATGTTTTGTTGTGTTGCACAGATGGAGCAACTCCATCGTTTGTCAGTTAGTTGCATTAGTCATTGTGTCATGATGTATGAATACTTATAAGTAATTTAGATCTTTGTAGTATTAGAAAATGTAGGTGATTTAATTGTGAAATTGGTCATTCTAAGCCATGAAGACAGGCTACTGGACTAAAATGCATCGGTACACCATGTCAAGATAGAGCATTGAAACGTTTATGCCTCTCTAATCGTAAAGCTAGTTCAATGGAGCTATTAAAAGTGTGAGAAAATTATGTAAGTGCCAGAACTGTGCGACGCATTTATATGATACGCACTTAAAAACCACTAAATTAAAAAAGACTTTGAATTGAACAAAAAGCATTTAAATCTGCCAAATCACATAGTGGTAATTTTGGAAGAATCGAAATTTAATCTACAAGGATCAGACGATAGAGATGTTTAAGTGGTACAATCAATGCATGGACTTTTTGTAAACCTCAAAAGATAAATTTCGGCGAAAACAGACACATTTTTCAGCAAGGTTCTGCAATATCTCTATCTTTTTCTACTTTTAATGATTCTCAGGTGAAGAAATCTCTTCAGAACTGCAATACAACTGTTTGAGCGCAAATATTAACCGATTATTCAAAACTATACATGATCGGAAGAGTCAAGCAAACCATATTTGTCTTCCTGTTGAACGGGATTAAGATAATGTGTAGTAAATTATATTTTCTACTTAGTTCAGACGCGGAGAAGTCATTCTGTAATTACTGTGGCTTAATTAGGTTCACAAATCAACGGAGAAATGTAAGAGGCTCACATGCTTCCAGAACATAATCGCACATCATTCCGGTAAACTGGAGATGGACAGAAGCATAGTAAGGCTTTGACGAGCACGTCATATTGTTAAAAGGAAGAAAATAAACGGATAACAATGACCAAATCCCAACAAGGTGTTATCAATTTTTATTGTGCAATTATGCACATGGTTTCGTACTGTCAGCAGTAGAAACTGGAAACTGGAATTTCTGTAAGCAGTAAGACTTTGAGCCGCTGATTTAATATTTCTATTTTGACCATCGAAGGGCGACTTAAGAAGCAGAAACTTCGCTGCCTCCACTGGGAATTTCTAGTGGGATTTGTGCTGCAGGCATTCTTACGTCGAGGGATGTTGCTTTTTGACCACTTGGTAGATTCAGTTTCAAGACGACTGAATTAAGTGAGTGGACTTGATTCTCAAGCTTTTGCATCCTGGACACATTTATGTTCCCATAAATCTCGGAATAATATTGTTTTCGCTTGTAATAATTTTGTTTGGCTTTTTGTAGCTAAAATCATTTACTTTGTAATTAACTATATAAATAATATTGCTATTATTTTATCATATAATTTAAATACCCTTAGGCATTAACAGAAATGTTTAAATTAAATACTCCTTGCTTAAAAATATTTCAATCTACAGTTGTGTTTCATAAATACAATGTTTATGTAATCTAAGCTACTTCATAGTAAAATTATTTTCGTTTAAATACGGAATGTTATATATTTTTGCATTTTAGTTATATCAACCAAGGCATTTTGTAATATATCATCAAAGAACTTTACTTGAATAAAAACATATATAAGATATTAATTTATTATTTCTTCTGTTTAATCGAGTTTTATGGTATGTCGTTGTAAAATATGTACTATGCTTTACTGTTATTTGTAAAATATGTACTATGCTATACTATGCTTTACTAATCTTATTTATTATTACAAATAATAAATAAGATTCATAATTTTACTGTGAAATTGTCAAGACTTTTTATATATTATGCTTGTTCGACAATTGAATGCCATTTTTTCCCCTCCCAACCCATATTCTGAGAATAATGTACAGGGTGTTTCGCTTTCGTAGTCCGAATCTCTTTGTCCCTACCTGCAAAACTTTAGTCATCTAATCAATTACATATGTTAGAAAAACTCTGATATTTAGAATTCCAGTTTTTCATATACAAAAGATTGGAAAACCATTTTCTCAGTCATTGAATACTCTTAGTTGTGTGGCATTTTTTGTTTGCTACGAGTGCACTAACCTCGCTAGCACCTAACATGTGTGATATACGTAAAAATAAGGATATTTGATTTTATTACACAAGTCTTTCTTTTATTTTCGCATTATAAAATCGTTAAGAATCCCATGTATATACTTGTAAATTAAAAGTGCAGATATGAGACGTTTGAGATTTACATTTTATTTGAGGTAAAAATCTTCAAATAATTTTCTGCGCTATATGTTGATAAGACGCCTAAATGTAGGCTAGACCTTCTGGTGGAGAGATTTTTACTGTGTAATGGCTCGATCATTCTGGCCGAGGCTTCTCAGAGCCTGCGTGCTATCCAACCCCCAATTTCCTTTGTACAAACCTCTTGGGGGACTTGGCTTGCGTACTCTTGACTATAATGTCTCTATTGCATGTTGTTGTGGAGAAGTCAAGAAGTTTTACCATCTTGGGCCGCCAAGCACCGTTTACTACCTTAGATAAAATTAGTTTTAGATTTTTACATTGAAATGAATGATTTAGTCGTTGGACACTATCAGCATTCCAAAATACGGTTTAAATATTTAGGTATTGGGAGTTTCGCTCAATCTCTTCCTCTGATTTTTCCCTATAATGTTCAAACTGGTGGACGTAATTTATTGAAATTCAACACACACATATATATCTCTCTCGTAGAACTGAAAGAAAACAATCGGCAGGGCATTCAGACTATGACTTACGACATGTTGCTGATTACTTTCCAAACAGAGAAACTGTGCAGGCATACTTTAACGCTAATGGCAACCACATTTAATACTTGATACGAGAGCATGCCTCTCCCTCAAGGTAAAATATATTTAATTTGATTTAATTTGAAAGTAATTAGGAAAACTTTGCAGCTGGGGGTAAGTGAAACACACTGTATTTGAATATGAAATATGCTAATGAAAATAGTGTTTCCATGATCTTTAGTTTTTCATTTGAAAAAGTAACCTACTCCAGTAAAACCATTAAACTGGTATGTCAATTTAGGAATGAAATTTGGTATCTGGTTATTTCCAGAGTTGTATGAAACTAAATAAAGTATTAAACACATATAAAAACAAATTATTGCTTATGCAAGGTTTAGAGAGTCTTCAGAGAACACACTCTCTCTCTCTCTCTGAATTCTGTTTAACGCCTGTTTTTACTACTGAAGCACCACATGTGGTGGGCACTGATGATATATGAGATGAATTGATAAGAATGAGTTAAGATATTTTTTAAGGAAGGAAAGCTTTCCAGGCCTGAGTTTAGGGTACCTCCGCGGCATTTGCCATTTATGAGGACTGGTGATAACCTGGAGAAAAGCCCCATTCAGGGAAGGCAGCTCTGTAGGAATGGAACCCAGGAATTGAGTCCGCGCCTTAACGACCTCGGTCACTTGTGACTTTCAGAGGACTCTGAATTGGTTCAAATAGCGGACATGTTAAATGTATGGTATTTGCGCGTTCCACGTGTACTTAGTAATGATGAAAGCTTAATATTTGTGTTTGGGATTAGGCTTTATTCATTTTTATTTCGTTTTTAGGAATTATTTTATGATTTAATTTATTGAATAGAAGCCTTTTATAAACTAAATTATATGAGTATAAAGCTAGAGGGATTTTAAAATATTTATTATCATAGATATGTGTGTTAAAATAGTTACTTTATACCTTACAAGCTTACTGTAGTACATTTGCCCTTCCAGAGTTCATCCTTATAATTCCGTCCTGCACTATAGGCAGTTAAATATCTATCATCAATTTTATTTATTTTTCTCCTTTATTTCCTCCTATTTCCACGTGTTTTTCCTTCGAGTTTTTAGAAACTCGTCAATGATTTCACGCTACATACCCTGTAAAACATTCCTGAAGTATGTTATATGACATATATAATATATTAATTAAACATGAACATTTTAAGAAGTAGTATTCTAATTTTAAAATTAATGAAAATTTAGTTTTATTATATTTCATAAAATGATGGGAATTCTATGATTACACTTTGTGATTGTAAATAATATTTTTAAAACAAATCAGTAAGAGAGTACGTAAAGATGAATGCAGTAAGACCTAATATGAGAAGATATTTTTTTTTAATGGTGTTTAACGCCCATTTTTACTCCTGAGGCACCACAGGCGGCGAACATTGATGATACATGCGATGAAATGATATATTGGTAAAGGCTTTTTTTTAAGGAAGATCTAAGTATAGGGTACCTGCCCGGCATTTGCCATTTATGAGGACTGAGGAAAACCTGGAAAAAACCTTAGTCAGGAGGACAGTCCTGGCGGGATTCGAACCCCAGCCTCCCATTCATGAGTCCGCGCCTTAACGACCTCGTCTACCTGTGGCGGTATATGAGGCGGCAATGATTACTTAAGATGCATATGTGGTTTAAAATATAAAAGATATCCAGATAGTTTCGTACAGTTTCTCTCTCAGAATTTGTTTAAATTAAGCTATATGTTATAATATTTTTATATATTTTGTAAAATGTTTAGTTTAATTACACAACTTTATTTCGACGTTGAATGAATGCAGGTTCGTTTTATCTATACAATCACATTTCTTGTGTTCTTCGTGAGTGCAAATTTTAATCACATTATCCGAAAAGATTGAGATGTAATTCGCCATCTGTATAAATGCAGCACAATTTTTTTTAATTCATATGAGATTACGGTCGAACTCCAATCAACAATTTTAGGTTTACTATACTGATGCTCTAATCAATGAATTACCATTCTGTATTCGGCCACAACTGCGAACCTGTCTCATCTGAGTTATAGATTATATCGTTACAGAGGTTTTAACCCTAATATGATACTCTAGCATGTTGGCATTTTCAACCCAACCTTCTAGTTTGCAGTGTTATAAGCGCTAATTCTTTATTAGACATGGTTTTTCACGCTAACCAAGTGCCTTGGATAGTATTTGGAATCAGAAGAGTTAGTTTTTCTTAGATGACTATTTGAAATTGACGAAGTAATCAGTAATCAGTAATCCTGTGATATACTGATCACAGGATTGAACAGAAAGCTCATGGTTTCAATAAGAGAATGCAGTGAGAGCGCAGTTGTTTCCAGAGACGTGTCGAATCCAGCGATAAAACCTTTTTAAACTGATGGAAAACCTTGTGAATGTCTACATCCAAGATGGTATCATTGTACTGCACCTTACAATGTGGCAAATCATTATGTCTATTAAAATTACATCCAGGCATTACACAGCTTAATTCTATTGGTTAATTTTTACATAAATTGTAAATTGTGCATTGTATATTTACAATAATTGTAATAGTAAATTGCAATCATGGGCAAAAGTGAGACATGCATTTTGTCCAGCTATGATCCATTGTTGAAATTGGAACACGGATGATGCTTATATACGATATTTAACAAAACGAAAAGTTACTCCTGAAAACGAACTAAAAGTTTTACAACAATTACTCTTTGACCAACAGTTCCGGTAGCAGATTTTTTTTTTTATTTTCTTATTTTCACATATTCCAGTTCCTCGGTGGAAATCTCATGTTCTAAAGGTTGCATGTTTATGTTTAGTATGTGGATTTTTATCACTGTATTTTGGAAGCGGCATGCACATTTTTAGATTTTAATTATTATGAAAGTAACTATTTATTTAATTTAATTTATAGAAGATGAGGTATTTTTTCTGTTTACTTTATCAGGTAAATAAAAAGCACAGCGCTCATGTAATTTGTTGCTTTTACTGTTCTTTCTGTTTGAAAAACTTTGAACTATTGGTTTGAAAGGAGCTACCAAAGTCTCATCTTTAGAATCGGTCAAAAAGTTCCGCACATTCTTGCTATAGTGTGAAACATAAGTTGAAGTAACTCGGGCTGAAAGGGACTGAAACATGCTTGGCTCTGCGTTTAAACAATGTACAGTGATGATCCGAAAAAAGAGCTTACACTGTCCTTAAGCTGACGACGCAAATGTTATTTTTGTATATCTTTTCGACATTTATCCTTTATCTGCCCTCCAGTCATACATTGCATATGGATGCAGATAAGACCCGCCCTTCGATCTATGTCTACATTTACTACTTTTATCGCATTTTCCCCTTGCTTGATATATTGAACAATTTTTTTTTTCATTCTACTTAAGTATTTTATGCATTTATGTCCGTGCTGACAAACTTTATCGCAGTATATCGCGAGATTTTGTCTAATCCTTATATTTTTTATTCTGCCTTCTCAATTACAAATTCTTAGTGCAAGTAAGGACTTTATTTCCCATGTTATTTTATTCATCTTACATTTCGTAGACATCCAAATTTCTCAACCGTATAATTGACATGAAATAGCCGTTATTACATTGACTCTCCCTATTGTTATTTTCACTCAATTTAATTTTTATTGTTTCCCAATATTCTGAATTTTTTTGCAATTTTTTTTTGTGAGAAATTTAATCAAATGTAACAGCCAAGATAAATAAAATACTGTTGCACATGCTAAAGTAAGTTTATATTTAATACGTTGTTCTACTCGGAATGCAATGAATTTTGCCTTTGCTGTAGATATTTCTTCTTCTTCTTCTAAGCCTGGTTTCCCATAGCCCCGTGTGGGCCTTCGTCTTACCGCGACGTCCGCTGCGTCTCCTACCTCCATCACGTGATTTCATTGGTAGAGTGCAATAATGCAGGAGGGTATGTGATCAGCACACAGCATCCCACCGTCGCTATACCGCGGCTTAGTAGATGGAAGAACGCCACCTCTCCATCAGGCAGCTTCCCAATTGTCCTCATGAGGTTGGGTGAACCCCTTTCCAGATCTCCCTAACTTAGAAAATTTTCTAAGCAGGTACCGGAAATCGAACCCGAGCCTCCTGGTCAGCAGTCAGCAAAGCTAGCCCACTAGACCAAGGAGGTGATCACTGTAAATATTTACAAATTACATAACTTTAAAATGTTTCTATGCTGGATATGATGTCTTGATTATCTACTAAATACGTTTAACTTTTTGTTATTGCATAATTGTATTTTGTATTTGTTGTTTACTCCATTCTTTTTTATATAGAAATTGTATAAAATTGATGAAAAAGTGCAATTTTATTTTACTTTCTAATTAGTTTTAAAATTTATTTCCTACTTTGGAAAATAATTTTCTCTTTTTGTGCAACCTCTTAAATTCTATAAGATATTTCAGAATTCTATTTTTCACTTAATATTGTCCACAATTTTACTTTATGAATTTTTTTCATAAAACTAAATATTCTATAATACTAAATGCGGTTTATTTTTCTTCTTCTTTGACTTTCTTGCTTTTTACTACATCCTAAAGATGTTTCCTATCATTGATCAGAACTATGTCTGTGAGGTAACAAATTTTATGTTCTTGTTCACATGGAGATGCAAGTGCAGCACTCTAGGTTTAATATCATACATTTTCGTTCCTTCTGCTGTTATTGGCGCAATTGTTTCATTCTGGAATAGCTGACTCATATTGTGGTGTTTTGGATGAAGTGTTTACTCTTACCTACTCAATGCGCATATAGCTAACATTTCATGCAACCACGTCACTAAGTAGAACTGTACCAGAGGGTCCTCATTTCGGCATATGCAGTAGAAAAATGCATTTCTCTTTCTCTCTCTCTTTTCGTGTGGTTTAAATTGAGAAGTGCTTGAAAACCCACTCAGAAATTGTAACTTTTTTGTGCTCCTGAGTAAAGTTGATGGCGTATTCTTCAATTGTATCCAAGATTACGTTAAGTACAAACATTTTGAATGGTGAACCCTATAGGTGTTTCCCCTCCTGTGAACGGTTTTTCTTAAACATTAATGATTGCTTCATTATTCATAGGAATTTCAACCTGATAAACTGTATAGTAATCACATGCAGAATTTTCAACTTTAAAATTTGAACTGATTTATTGCAATTTCCTAAGTTATTTTTATAGTCAATGGATATATGAGTGCAGTAAGAAAGATCACAAAAATCGAAATAAAATTGAAATGGAGTAATGTACATAGGTAATAATTTTGGAAACCTAATGCAATGATTTCGTTTTTTTTGTCTGTAAATAATAATTATCCGCCCAATGTGGTTCTTTTTATGATGTCATAAAGTATAAGAATAATCATCAATAATTTATAATTTCTATCTTTTAAATTATACAGATTTATTCAAAGCTTATTAGAGAAGTATTTTCTTTACAGGGCTTAGTATATCATTTCAAACCTAAACTAAGACAGACAGAGAGGGAATGAAGAGATTTTGCTAATCTAAACTTAGGTACAGTTATTATATTGTGTATTATGCCTAGAAAATTAATTTAAAAAACGGAAGGTAGTATTGAATTAGTTTGTGTACCTTTATTTTGTTCCATTTTTATTGAATTATATGAAATTGCTTTCACTTAAATATTTCAGGACACTTAAAAGTCCTTTTCTTAATAATAGTGGTGATGGTGGTGGTGACGATAATGGTAGTAGTGGGTGGATGGATGGATTGCCTGGGCGGAAGTGAATACTTTTGGTACTAGAGCTTTGCTCACGTTTGGCCCCTTCTGCCTACCCCCTCCCCTATAGGGACACTTACGCGAGGAAGGAATGAGGGGGTCGGTGACGCCGGCCGGCCATAATCTACGGGCGGTTACTCCGCGAGCTCAGATGGGGTCTAACATGTTTTGCAGTTATTCGAGCCCCTTGGAAAGTATGCTTCCCATTTCAGAGACCGGGAAAGAAGCTTTCTAGAGTGCAAGCCACTATCACGCCGCGCTAGCCCACCTTACCCTGGAACGTTTGACCCTGTAACAGAACCAACAGAATAAAGGATATGAAATGGAAAAACAGAAAATTCATACATTGTAAAGATTCATCCTACATTCGCGTAAGTGACCAGGGTAAACCGCGAGAAAAGTCAGGTCAGCATAGCCAACCCAATGAGAAATGAACCTCCCGAATGCCAGTCCCAAGCGTTGGTGTAGTAGTAGATACATATTTTTTGCTGTATGTTACAATTATTTATTACCTAAATGATATATTTTGAGAGTGCTTGCCTAATGGGGTTAAAAAACGTTTCTATAAAACTTTGTTATAACGGTGGTTAAAGCCTCGGCTACAGCAGGCGACGTCATATTCCCATGTATCGTTTCCATATTTAACGTTGCTTTATGAAGCGGTTTCTTATCGGTCTCATATTCATTCGTAAAAATTGTTAAATAATTAAATCTATTAGTTAAGTTCAAAATGAAAGATACGAACGCAAAAATACAGTTTTAATGTAGGTAAAACTACACGAAACTGGCGTAATTCTTGAACGTTCGCCCAAAGATCACTCCGGAAATTACCGTAACAGATGCAGATTTTTGAAGTATTGTTCAAAAAATGAAAAATTAGCAAAGACAGAAACATTTTGATTACCGACCTTATTCATGTCAATTAGAATGTGCATTCACGGAGTTGAAGTATGGGTGCTGTTGGCTGCGGCGCGCTTAGTAGCCGGTACTTAGAAACTCAACAGAGTGGGCAATTTTTATAACCAAAACATATTTATTACCGATTATAAGTACATATGTAGAATCTTTTAGCTACACAAAGATCGCCACGGGTGGCTGAGGTCGTGAGCGGGAGGTAAGGGGTTCGAATCCCGCCAGGACCGTCCTCCCAGACTGGGTTTTTTTCAAGGTTTTCCTCAGTTTTCATAAATGGCAAATGCCGGGGAGGTATCTTTAACTTAGGCCTGGAACGTTTCCTTCCTAAAAATAAATCCTTTCCCAATATATCATTTAATTTCATATATCATCAGTGTCCACCACCTATGGTACCTCAGTTGTAAAATTGGGCGTTAAACACTATTCATTCATTCATTTTATTACAAACTTGTAATTAACTTGAAACTTAACAGAACATATGTGTGTGTGTGATTACATGGAACTTGGCGTTTTTGGCATGTGATAAGATAAAACTAAAACATATTCTATTTATACCACCAGCTTTATTGTAAAAAAAGAAAAAAAAATTAACACACAGTAATAGCATTTCATTATGAATGAATCAACAAAGAGGAAATCAATTTTATAAAACCAAAAGTATAAAATTACCAAGAAAAAACGTGTAAATCTAAAAATAAGGTAAGATGATATGTTTAATCCCCAGCTGATAGAAACAGATTTCAAAATGCCGTATGGTTGGAAGTATTTCATAACACACATTCATTGTAATAGAGATGAACGGTAGATCTGCAGTTAAAATCCTGCCAGGACCGTCCTCCGTGTCTGAGATTTTTTTCACGTTTTCCCAGTCCTCGTAAATGTGAAATGCTGAGAGGTACCTGTAAAAAAAAAAAAAAAAAAAAAAAAAAAAAAAAAAAAAAACTTCCAAACTTATTATTTCGTCTTATATATAAACATTGACCATTTCCTGTGATGACGCAGTAGAAAACATTATTATATATATAAAAAGTATACATAAATATAGTTCCTAATATTGAATTGTTTCTAGTTCACGAATAGCGTTAAAATCACCATTCCCTTTTTCAATAAGAATTTCGACTTTGGAAAAAAATTTAAACCAGTTTTAGTAGCGGTGTTTATAGGCAGCATATACCCGGTGGAAAGGGTATAGGTGTCATCCTTTGAACCAGAAAGAGATTTCATAATAACAGTGAATAAGGTTATTAATACTTTAATTTATTTGTAGTACAGCGTTTTAGAAAGGAAGAGAAGTTTGGCTACTATGCCTTCCTCTTTAAACGCTCTGGAATGGCATTACAAGCATGTAGAGTTCGCATAAAGGAAAAATGTGGCAAGTGCTGTTAAGCACTAACTGTAAGAAAGCGGTTTTTATTGCATTGCATCATTTGGATCATAGGGATGGTATTATTGTTGATTCTGGTGTTTACTTGCTAAAACATTTCATTTATGCAAGTCTCAGTGCTTAGTCGAAATACCAAAAGAACGGAACACACCTTTCTTTGAACTTTGAATGAAAGAAATGGTACAATACGTTTTAGTTGACCTATCAGTGAAAGAAATGAAAATATTAATTTTTATTTACCATTCAAAAAATGAAATAAAAGTGAACTTTTTATTTAATAATTTAGAGGAATACAATAAAAATAAAATAATATCATTTATTCAAATATTCAGTGAATTTTTTCATAGTTGTTAGATGTGTATGTGCATAGTGCAAGCTGTAACTGAACACTCAATCTTAGTGTGTCGAACTCCACTTTAAAATTCAGTCAGCACAGCGCACATAACCCTTCATACCAAAACGGTTTGGAGTCTGTACAAGGTCAGACAGCACAAATTTTCAAACTCACCCATTACTGCTGGAACTGCATTGAACTGCGCTTAAAATGAATATTTAAATATAACAAAAAGCTAGATTGTGGCAATGCAGCGCTTAAGGAATAAAGTGAAGAAAGCAAAAAACCATGACCAGCCAAGTCTTTCAATATGCATTGTTGCAATCATTCCGAATTTGAAGTGTAAAACCCTGTAAAGATCATAAAGCTTATTGTTAAACTTTTATTATATTTACAATATATTTATTTATTATTAAAATGCGTTTTCAATGTCTGAATTGAATTACATTCCTTTATTTGTTTTTTATATTTAGAAGCATCTCCTTAGCTGATGACATCTATACCTCATCCACCCGGGATTTTTTTTTTTGTCAGATTTATCCTCTTTATATCTTTATTCGTTATAACAGAATTTGCTTGTATTTTCATTCTGTATTTTTGTTACTCCCACGGGAGATAATGGATAAAGTTTTTAATATCTATAGATTAAATTTACAGTCATGAATAAACAATGATTTAATTAGACTCTCTTATATTTAGTAAAGACACATAATAGCGCAGTGCGTTTACTAAATGGCTCCGCAACATCTGCCACTGCCGCTTACTTCATTGCAAGGTCAGTCAGTAAACACACTATATTAGATAAAGCAATAAACAGAACATAACCTCCAGCTGCCTGATGCAATTCTCTGTCATTTAATTCAACAGGAATGCTCAATCATGATAAGGGTGGGGTGTATTCGGAAATCAGTACAGAGCTGTGAGCAAAGGGCTTAATGTCCCTCCAGTTGCTCAGGTTTGCTGATAAAAGTTACATGACATTCCCCGCGTATTTGCTCTGGGTCAACATAGCGGGGTTCGGTGAAACTGTATGCTTGTGAATGAGATGTAAACTCAAGATAAATGTCTATCTATAAAGCATGACTCCGTGTGCCTTCCTTTCCAAATAGAATAAAAGTCTCTCATTGTTTAAAAAATACATGTGAGAAAACATCTAAAAGCCTTTATGTTGACATAGTTTTATTTTACATTCTAAGGTTTTCTATAAGCAAACTTCCACCTCTAATCCAGCTTGTATCTCGTGATTTTAATTTTAGGTAAAAACCACCGTTTAGATCTTTAAAAATGTCAAGTTATTGTTACACAATGCAAGTTGTATTGTACAGTGAGGTGGTTGAGTTTCGTACCGCCTGAGCGCGTCTGCTTACTGCAGTGCAGCCACTGCAACTGGAAAAAGGAGAGCGTAAAAGTATACATTTAAAGCTGATGCACTATCCTTTGTTACAAGCAATGTTAAAAATTGGTGCCCCTCAGCGGCAATACATTATCGGCATCTGTGTAGGAAATTCCTGTGTTTCACTCATCTGTTTTCCTTAAGACCACGGCGAATTAGAACACTTTTTTTTTTTTGTCACTGATATATCCTGTCTCTCGTAGTTTTTTAATAAGTTGGCGAACAGTTTCTCTACCCAGAACACGACTATCAGGATATTTTATTGCGAGCCGCCTTATATTTCTGTGCAAGAATTCGTTTTACATAAAAACCCATTCTTCAAGACTGTATGTTTGCACAGACACATAATTAGCACACAATGGAAGCATCGAGTAACACAGGATCATACACTTACTCGCTGACAAAGCAACCTCGCTCAAACGGACTACCAGCTGTTACCTACATATGCATTATATGGCCTTGACGACTAACTTCTCCCAGCACGTAACCTCGCTTTGCCTAACCGTAACGCAAATAACTGCACTGTATATTAAACATTAATCTTATTTAGTATCTAATAATCTGCAACGTTTTCTAAAATGGACATACACTGCTAAAACACCAAATTAAATCAAGGAACTATTCTTACTGGCCAATAACCACATAGATGTGAACTAAAACCATCGTGGATTAATTTTACTATAATGTTAAGTTCCGTTATAGTTTACTTTTGTCTTATAGCGTATAGGTGGACTTAATTAACTTTTTTTTTTCAAAATGGTGTTTACGTCCGTTTTTACGCCCGGTGAAACAATACATTGGAAAGCTTTTTTTTAAGAAAAGATGCATTCCAGCCCTAAGTTCTTTAGGATATCTCCCCGGCATTTGCCATTTTTAAGGACTGAGGAAAACCTGGAAAAAACTTCAATTAGGGAGGATGGTCCTGGTTTGATTTCAACCCCAGATCTCTCTCTCCGAGTCCGCGCCTTAACAATCTCGGCCACCCTTGGTAGTGTAATTAATCTTAAGTAACTATAATACAAATAATTCTAACTAAATAGAACATTTTTCTCTGATGCAATAACTCATTAAATAAAGCGATTAAAATATGGCTGTTGCGGAAATTAATTTTTCTTAATCATCAGCAGCAGCACCATAGGAATCAGGCTCATAATTGTAAGCATTGTTACTTAGTTTCGTTTAATTAATATATTAAGTGTTCTCTGTATTCGTGCAATTTTATACAAAAATAAACATAGATATAGCTAATGCATAATTATTAATAATAAAATCAAATAAGTAATTGTAATAACAATATCTATAATAAGCAAATCAACTCATTTGTAATTTATATAATTAATGCAACTCTATTGTACATTTTA
The DNA here is from genome assembly GCA_030762175.1 of Metallyticus violacea. NCBI lineage: Eukaryota > Metazoa > Arthropoda > Insecta > Mantodea > Metallyticidae > Metallyticus > Metallyticus violacea. The sequence continues at coordinate 130,793,620 of CM060833.1, read as the reverse complement.
AAATTATTCCACCTAATAATAAACCTTGATGCAAAGATATAGCCTTAAGAACAGACTGAAATGAGATGTGGTCTTCTTAAACTTTAATACATATCAGACCCCTTTGAATAACTATACGAGGAGTGTTCAACAAAATGTAACGTATTTTATTCCGCGGCCAGTTTATCCTAGAAAAATGCAATTCTATTTGTAGTATTTTTCAGCCTTCACACACTATCTTATGTAATTTCAGTTTCCTCCGGTAGATGACAGTAATACAGTTAGCTTTTAATTTGGGTACTCTAGATGATGTACATTATAAACAGAGAGCAGTAATTGAATTGGTTTTGGCTGATACTAAAACCACAATAACATTCAGAGGCTTTAAAAAAAAAAATATGGCAGCGTCCTTGAGCAAAAAGCGACCATTTTTGAAAAAAGATCGGAATTTCGCTGACCACCCCTCTGCGGCGGTTGCAATTACTACTCGTGTAACTGTAATGGTAGAATTGCCAACATTCTTATTCGGGACGCTCGACAAATAACATGCATTTCGCAGTTCAACTTGATATTTCTGTGAGCATATACGAGGGTATAAAGAAGACTAGGTGCAGTAGATTGTAACATATTCAAAATGAGCATGGAGATGTTTTTTAACTCAAATGATATTTAACAGTGATTGGACAGTGTATATGGGGAAGCATCCTCTCATATTCTACCGTAAAAGAAGGGGCCAAACTTTTTTAAATGGGTCCAGAAAACATTGAAGAAGAAAAGTGTGCAGGCTGCCCTTGAAGGTGCTCACTCCTGAAAACATCGCTCTTGTAGAAGGAGAAAATATGGAAGACCGGCGGCTCAAATTTATAGAAATAGCAGCGAGATTGGGCCTTTCTAAAACAACAGTCTTTCGAATTATTCATGAACATTTAAACATGAATAAGGTTAGTGCAAGATGGGTGCCTAGACTTCTTTCCTCAGTTCAAAAGCCGCAACAAGTCATCTGTTGTCAGGCTTTTTTGGAGCTCTACCGTGGCAACGAGAGAGAAGTTCTGCAAACCATGGTACGGAGATGAAACTATGGTCCTCTACTATGATTCCTTGTCCAAAAGAGAATCAATGGAATGGCGTAAACTTGGCGAAGCACCGCCTCTAAAGGCCAAGGTCACTCAGTCAACCAAGAAGATCATGGACACAATCTTTTGGGACTGCGATGGAATACTCTTCATTGACTTCAAGGAGAGGGACATCACAGTAAATGGGGAATACTCTGTTGCCCTACTGCACAGACTACGTACTTCCATAAAACAGAAAAGGCTAGGAAAGCTGAGTGGTGGTGTGCGGCTTCTTCACTACAACGCGCCTGTGCGCACAGCTCCTATTGCAAAGGAAGCTGTGAAGAAATGTGGCTTTTAGGAAATCATCCACCCTACAGCCCATATCTCCCAGTGACTATTTTCTCTCCTCGAAACTCAAAAAGACTTTCGAGGAAGGAAATTTAAGTGTGACGTAGAAGTGATGGATACTGTTTATGCCCATTTTGCATACAAGACTGCTTACTATTTTTGGGGGGTGGGATTGAAATGTTAATTCAAAGATGTGAGAAGTGTATGCAATAAAGGGTAACCATATTGAAAGTGAAGTATAATTTTCGTCTTTATCATACCTAGAAAATTATTCGGCTGGGAACTTATGATCCTGTTGAAACAGTTAACTCCAAATTATATGTAATAACTCTTCGGAAGTTATAATATATCTATCATCCACAATACAACCCCGAGCTTACACATTCTGATTTACATCTCTTCGTCTCTGGAAGCTGCAGTCTGCAAGAGGAGATTTAGCGAGTTATAGCCTTGACTCAATAATGACTGGAAAACTTATACTTGCAGAATGATACCACAAAGGCATACAAATGTGGCATCTAGATGGCGAAAAACCATAGATTTTGAAGATTATATTAAAAATAGCACTATATAGCCAAAAAGTTGCAAAATAATCCAGTATGTTTTAAACTTAAATAAAATAATCCTGACAGAGAAATAATGTTTTGATTACTTGTTAAACTCGTGTAGATGATTTTTATTTAATCTTGCTATTATAGATGTTTTCCTAAAAGTGTTTAAATTTTACTAAATAAAATTAATACATTATATATTACACCATACGCAAATACGAAAGGCAAAGGCAGGGGTTTCAGATTGAAAGAGGAATGAGATAAGCAGATGTAATATGTATTATCTGCAAAATCCTCATAGATATCCTTTGAATATATATTTAAAAAGGATTTTAGAATGTGGTAAAAATATATTTATTCTAAGTTTTGTATTTAAATTTATCTCCTATAAAAACACTACAAAAATTAATGCAAGAAATTGGAACAAAACCGTAAGTATAGTACTGATATAGGCCTTTTGGGAAAACTAAACTACGAAAGTCTACACCGAGGAAAACATAGCTTAGTATATATTCAAAAGTATACGTGTTAGAACAATTGTTGAACATAGTACGAAATAAGAATATTCAACAGCATGAAAAAAGTTTGTACACTGCAGTTGATTCTGTGAATAAAAAAATGACATCAGAATAATAATAATAATAATAATAATAATAATAATAATAATAATAATGCACAGCTGAGCTCTATATTTTAAATTGTTAACATTCACTCTTTCACTCTTTCATAAGGTAATTTAATATAAAATCAAGGGTTTTGTTTTAACAAAATAAATCCTCTAAATTTCCTTGTCTTCATTTTATAATTGTTCTATAAGTGAAACGTAATATTTGTAAACAAAGCAGTAGATTCCTGAAATGTTTGTGAGAGTCGCCAGGTAGTTGTAAAACGTGACAATATTTTTCCTCCGTCACTTTCCCTAACTATGACTTAATATGCAACCATAAGCACATCCCCAGAATACATCAACTGAACGACTGAAAACTGAAATATGGTAAAACTTTCACGTTTTGCGGAAAGAATAAACACTAAAGTTAGTGAAAACAGTTAATACTCTGCCATAAGTATTCAGCCACATATTTGTGCGAGCTGGGCAATCAGGCACGAACAAATTTAATAAACGAGAAACGTAGGAAATTCCTCACATCTGAATACAAAAATATGTCTTGTGTGCGTTTTGAATTTCACCAGGAATTGAACTTTTGTGTAGAAAATGACAATCTTAAGTTTCTCATTATAAATAAAAGGTTTTATTTTAATACCTAAAGCAATAAATCTCTTTAAATAATTTGTTTAAGCTCTTGAATATGTTTCTCTTTTTGTTATTTCAAAATCAATAATAATTAAAAATGATTAAATTACTTTTACCAGCAATATAACTAAATCTCAGATATCCCTGCAAACCCGTTAGGAACCACTGCTCTACTCTCTAGAACAACGCATTTTTGTATGTAAACTCTGGCCGTGTGCATGCAAAATTTATTCAGAACTTTCCTCATCAACTGCACCTTCCAGGGTTCTGAAATTCTGCACAATTCTGAAGCTGCCGGTTTACTGCTAAACAAATATGAGAGTGAACACGTACAGAGTTAAATTTTAACACAGAAATAAATAAACAAATTGGGGAAAACGTGAACCTTCCTCGAGCAGTTCACAACCAAATGTGGGAATTTCTAAGAGTAAAGAAAAATATTAACAAAGAAATTACAAAAAGGAAGGTGGCAGAACATTAAGCTATGAATCAGAATGTGAGAATGTGTGTTAGCCGTTTGACTGAGAAAGCATCACAAAGTAAGGCTTTGTACATGTTTTAGAAAACGGAAACGGAGTGGAAATACGGGCACTGCCGGTTGCACCATGTTTAGCAGCCGAGACACAAAACACAACATGAGCGGACTAGGTTTATAACTAAAAGAACTGTTAGATCACCTGAGATACTTTTAAATGATGGAATTAAGAGATGTTATACTCGTTATTTTTAACGATTTTATAAAATATGTCAAAAGCGCATTTCGATTATCAATTAACCCTTAAAGCTCTTAAGTTCGTGATTACGTTATTTATAGTGATATCGTCTTAAAACTGTAACAGCTGAGATCTTCTATAACATTCTTATCTCGTGTTCAGCTCTTGCCGAACAGATAATCAGAAGTAAAGATCACATTTAGTGGTGAATGTCAAAATATTTATACTTTCCATGTGCGTTTGACCCTTTGATTCCTTTAAGGCTCTATCTGGTATCAAGCTATTTGTACCGTTACGATATCAGCTCAGTTTTCAACATGGGATCTTGCACGCAATTTTTCTCTCCTGTGGCACCTTTCCGCCCGTAATCCCCTGCCTTTTATATAGAATCTGTGTCACATACACAACCCGCTTTCTCCAATTTACACAGCACGCGAGAGAAAATAGAATTCGTTCCCGAAGAATAATGTGATACATTGTACCTTAAAAATAAAAGACATCGGGTAAGAGGTATCATATGTTCCGTGATTTTCCCATGAACGTACGGGTCGGAGATACATTTCGTGAAGGGGCCATGTTTTCTGAGCTCTTACAAACCACTAACCAGAAAATTATTAGCAGTTCGTGCTCTGATTTCTGATATTACCTTCGCACCTTGTAAACAGAATAAGAACTTATACGAAATGAGTATTGGTGTTTGCACATACAGAGGGTGCCAAAAATGTATACACACTTCAAGCAAAGAAAAAAAACTGTTGACATAGCAAAACCGAATGCACACAAACAAAAAAGATGAGCACAAATCATCTTGTACTTTTACAGTTACAACAGGTGCTCAAAATGCCCACCGTCGGCGTCGATACACTTCTGAGTACGTTGAACTGCTGATTGAGCAACGTTTACGAAAGTGTTCTCAGCAATTGCAGCATGTGCTGTTTCAATTTCTTCCCGAAGTGCTGACAGTGTAGCGGGTTTTCTACGGTATATGGTACCAAGAGTCTCAAATGTTTCTCGAATGCGTGCAATTGTTGCTCGCGTTGGCGATTCTGTTCAATACTCACGTCTTCATTGCCTTTGAACTTCAACAACATTCTCGGTTTTCCAATACCCCTTCAAAATTGTTTTCTGCTGTTCAAATGATAATCTTGGCTCCATTTTATTTTAACAACGCTAGCATAACGTAATATGCGTCACGTCTGTTTACAGAACATCATACGATAAATCTTGGCTTCGTTTGTTCATTGTTGATTTACGATAATCTTTGCTTCATTTGTTCATTGTTGATTTACCTGTCACAGAAATTTATACTACACATTACTGTTGTTTTGTGGTCCAACTTTGAAATAATTAAATAGATATCTACTTTGAAAGTGTGCATACATTTTGGCACCCTCGGTATAACAAAAGTATATATATTTATAAATATAGTAAAGTGATAGTATGTAATATGCATTAGGTCCATTTTTCTTTGTATATCAGTTTTAATATATTGCTTATTATTGTAATGCATGCTTAATTTCAATAGTAAAACCGGGCGTTAAACACCATTAAAAACGCATGCTTAATATCACTGGAAACATTCATCCAACTGAACATAACTTCATCCTTTTAATAATTTAGTATAAAGTATCAAATTCTTAAAGCTGAACAATAAGTCGATATTCTGCAGCAGTGAGTAGCTTCCTGCGAGTGGATTCCTAGATAGGGTTGCTTGCAACTCATCATCATAGCTCTAGCTAACTCGTAATACTCACGCATGAGTTCATCACGTTGGGTTATATGACTAGAGAGGATAACCTAGTTCATTACAAGCAATAATTGACTTCATGTAGATTGTATTATATATTAAGTATAATGCTTAACACAGTCATATTTTCGAAGAAAACATTTTTACCATTTGTTAATTAGGCAAATTAAATTAAAATTTTCTGAATTGTAAACGTTATTTATCAAGTACATGCTCCTCACATTATCTGCATCCTATCTGTGAGATATTAATTATTCAAATTTAAATAAACATTCAACGTTGAAAAAGTCTGTTATGTTCCTTAATGTCATCTGCTTACCTTAAATTAATCTACAAACACTCTAAATAATACTTAATCAATATATCTTATAATATATTCATTTTGTAAAGCAGTTAGATTTCATTTTTTCTTGTTTTTATTCAAGTTCAATGCAATCATTCCTGAGATGCAGAAATCTTTTTGTAAAAATCACCATTAGAGTTTTCCAATCCTAATTTTTATGTGTAACCATAACATAAGAGCTAAATGTACATAATTAAAACGTTGTATTTTATGTCTTCGTTTACTATTTATTGTTAAAGCATGGGATCCAAGCTTCGGAGAATAAGCACCTTACAGCAAGTGTTTTTATTTACACCAAATAAAAAATAGTTTCATCTGAAGTTCAGAAAGAAAGTTATTGACTTTAATGCCGTGATAATGGTTTTCAAATTTAGTTATTGTATAATTACTTGATAAAGATATTATTGGCACATTAATTATACGTCTTGTTTACAAGAACAACATGAAAAATTCACAAGTATCGGCACCTAAGCTCTACGAAAAGACGTAATGTAGTTAACTACCTGGGCAACAGTTCATTTAAATATACTGTTAACGATGATTAAAATTAGAGACTTTTATTGAATGTTGAACTTTACTGGCAATATGTTGAATGCAAGTGAATGCTGTAGCAGAGGAATGCTAGTTTATCCATGACCTACATTTTGAGTGGAGGGATGCCTAACGAGAGGTACAATGAGAAGATATGCAGCCTCTTATGAGAATGGATTCCAAACGCATTGTTTGTTAATATGTATACAATTAGCAAAGAACGGTCAAATGTAAAATAAAATACCTAATTATTTTATTCCTCTACAACTCGTTTGTGACTAATCTATTTGTCAGAATGTGCTCGTGCTGTTAAAAGATTAACTTAAAAGACATTTTCTGGTCATACAATTTATAAATTCGATAATAACTTTTATGAAACGGAAAGATAAGAGGAGAAGAAGACGACTTCCAGTGCTCATAGGGGAAACTCTGAATAAAATTGAAGACGTTCTTAAGATCAGCTGAAAAACGTATATATGATATATTTAGCCTGTTCAGGGAACATCGGTTTCATTATTGTTGTCACTAAACTATTTAGCTCGCCTAAAAAACTTTAAATCAATACGGTTATCATGATGAGAATGAATGACCCAAAGTTTTCTATAACTCTACTGATCTTTCTGTAATATTACAGAAACACAAACATTTCACTATTGTTATCTTGACCTATCGTTAAATTCCACGCTCTCTGCAATTCCAAGCTACTTTTGAGGTAGAATGACTTCGTTTCACAATTAGGTAACAACCTTACACTGTTACAAACCAAACCTATAGAATATAAATATAGCAGCCGAGGCTATGCAATATTGTCCTTCTATCTTCTCAAATGATTTCTGATGATGATGATGAATATGATAATAATAATAATAACAACAACAATATAATACAACAATAATAATAATAATAATAATAATAATAATAATAATTATGATGATTGCGGCAGTTTTTAACGTAGGACGGTGAATCTGATTGATTGGTTGATTAAAGAGCGACAAGGAGAGGAATTGACGGATGGATTAATTAAGTGGTGTTAATTGTATTGAGAGTAAACCTCTTCTTCCCTATGTTCTCTCTGATTTTCCATCTGTGCCTTTCAGTTTAACTCTCAGGGAATTTCTGCAGTTTCGTAACACGTTCGTGCCAACGGTAAGGGCAAGATATCTAACATATTACACAGAAACTCTTTGAATTGCAATTGACACAATTTATTTACCAGATATTTAACATCTTTCCATACGTTTGGGCATCTGTAGCGTCTTGAGGATGCTTTAAGGTTATTTTAGTTCACTTCTGCACGGTCTAAACTAAGCTAACCGAGATAGAACTACATTCGAAACATATTCTTAGTCACTGTTATCTTCCTGATAGTCTAACAGCAACCTAATACTTTATATCGCATGTAGCGTAATATTCGATTCTCTTTGTAATGACACGGTTCCCTAGCTCGTCTCTTAATGTCTTGAAGTTTACCACAGTTCACGGACTATTAACTACCTGTGAAGTTCGATTCTCTTACAATGCTAAGTACTGTTCACTAGCTATTTGTTATTCGCTGTCACTGAACTGATGACTGAACTGAGCTGCTCTGATAACTCAAACGAATTAACTGTTCCGACATCTGTATAACAACTAAGTGCTTGACCAACTGCCAACTGCCCGCTTTAATGACGAGTGAATGCTTTTGATCAACCATTAAAGTCGTTCGGTAGTAGTGTTACAAAACTTTCTATATTACGACTTTCTTTTAATAAGATCTCGCGCTTCTAGTCTTCAGCGAGATACTCTATTGGTTAATGTTCATGTTCAATTCTCTCCTCATCTTTTCATTGGGCGCTGGCTGCTATTCTAATTATTTTGTTTATAAAACCTTTACCGTTGCCAGCAGTCTAAGAGATGTTTTTCAACCCCCCCCCCCCCCCCACAGCATTGGGTCAAAGATTATTGGATCCATTAAGTCCTTACTTTTAACAAAAGAAATCTTTCAGCCTTTTCGCACTCGAGTTTCCCCCCCCCCTTTTTTTTTTTTTTTTGAAGATCTGTTTTCTCAATCCGGTCAATCCTTAAAGCTAGCGGAAACCATTTTTATAACTGTCAAAACATGATAACAAATACGTTGACCTAAATAGATGTCAGGTTCAATACGTACATCAGAATAAATTAATAAAATATTATTATTATAAAATCTGTTCCTAATTATGAAAGAAGTGATTAACTTTTATAACTGTATACACCTCTCACATGCTTCATGCATTCGCGCTGGGAAATTAAGTGCATATTCTCTCATCATTTTGGGTTTTTCCTAACGATTGCACGAAATTCACCTATCTTTAGAAAAATCGATTGGTTTCTGTAATACTGCTATCTTGCTGACAGGGACAGGCTTACCCATATCCATAGTTCAGTCGGTTAGAGTATGATTTGAAATCTATAGAACAGTTTAGCATCAAGTTGTCTTTCTAGGAACTCTCATTTGTGCCATTTATATCCCAAATTGCTTCAGTGATACTTCAGCGCAGTAAGGGCATATTTTCAGTTCACATTTATGTCTGTGTTGGAATTCGTATGTGCATTAATATTTAGTTAAGGCACAAATTAGTTCCATTTGTGATTCAAACCGAGGTAAATACATAATGTTTGAAGAAAATTTTATTGCACTTAAAATTATATTTTATGAAATTTAAATCTACAGTTAATTTTTAACACGTCTTACCTATCTACATTTTTATATTTCTTTTCTTGTCTATTTTTTGCTTTCACAAATTTTTTAGATGCTTATCTGACTTCCTTTACTTTTTTTTAATCTTGAAAAGTGATTATTTTTCAGTTTGAACTTAAGCTTAAATAATTTAATTTAAAAGTATGATGTAATTAAAATAATTCACGAAATTAATAAGATAATTGTGGATATAGTAATTATGATGTAAATTATTTACTCTAGTTCTTGAAGTAGTATTTTTGATCGGAAATCAAGTGTACTTAATGTACTAAGAAAGTATTATCTGTTTCATTCATAAATTTATGTATAAAGGATTTTGAATATCAGACGTTATGATTTTAAGAGGAAGGACTAGTATAAGTATTGCTTTAGTTTAAGCATGCAAACACCTTTCAGTCTCTTAGAGTGCGAAGTATTCTGGGAGATTCCTAAGCTCACACGGAATCTCGCCAAATATATGTGGTCTTAAAACAACAATCCGTAAATAGACAATGTAAAACATGACTTTTAATAGAAGTATCGCTAAGGAAGGATAGAAACAAGTAATTAGCATTATACAGAGAGAGAGGTCTCATACAGAAGCCGAAGTTGGGTAGTGGTGTTAACCAGAGCGACGAAGCCTCCAGGCTCACGAGTGTTACTGCCACAAAGAACGCTCACCGAAAGATTATTTCCTTTCTTCTTATTGAGAATGTCATTTTATAAGAGTTTCCACTGCCTGGAGCACATACGCAAAAGCTATGGGCGACCAATCAGCGTGTAGGTCGGAGTGTGACCTTTTCCCTGAACTCACGCACCTGCCTATCCCTTTGATGAATTAATTGAAAATTTACACAGCGAAAAATGAAAAATTCTTTCATTATGTTATATCAATTACAGGTATTTGACATTTAAATATATATATATATATATATATATATATATATATATATATAGGGAGGACGAGAAGCAAGTCCCTATTGTAATATGCATATAACGTTTGTTATGTAACTTAATACAGGGTCTCTTTACATGGCACGTCGCATCACAGGCTGGAGAGAGCTCAGGTGTCCGTATGTTATGAAATCTGGTGTTCCGCCCTGCAGGTGCACAGATATAGTCGAGCAGTGCATGGGCCTCGCGCCACATTGGATCCAAAGACCATCAAGAATTGCCATGGTAAACTGATGAACACAGAATCTGTGGCAGGTACACGTAGAAGTGGTCGTTCCTCGACATCCACGTCAGAGGAAAATATGCAAATGGTGCGGGTTATGTTCACCAGCAGCCGTAAAAGTCATGAAAGAGATCTTACCGGCCACACAATTAGATATTTTCTGAAAAAAGAATTAGATTTTCGTCCATGTAAGACATATTACTATCAAGAGCTATCACCGGAAGATTTTGACCTGCTAGGCTGGTACGGAGATTGGACAGAGTTGTTCAGGAATATCATTTGAGGCGACAAAGTCATTTTTCATGTTCGAGGGTTTGTAAACCGCCACAACTGTCACTACTGGGTACAGCAGGACCCTGTCACGATTCAAAGATCCCAAAGCCGTCCTAAGGTAACAGTGTCGTGTGGCATAACATTCAACAAAGTTGTGGATTCGTTCATTCTTCGAGATACCATGAAGGAAGAAAGAGACTGGAAAATGAAAATTGGCCAATTGTCTCCACCTAAAGTAACATCAATGACATTATTTTCATGCTAGATGTGCCACACCTCATCTTGCCTCAACGTTTGTGACTGGCTTGATCAACAGTTTCCAGGACGTTGGCTGTTGCGTCGCCGTGGTTCACATGAGTGGCCAGCACGGAGCCTTGACCTTGCTATATGTGAATTCTTCCTGTGGGTTTCATAGAAGGAAGAGTACCGTAAAAAACTGAAAACTTTGGATAAACAGGAGGATCGCATTCGCTATGTCCTCATTAACAAACTATAGGATTACCTGCTGAAGTCAGTCGAAAAAATCACCATAGGTTACAAACACTGTTGCAAAATGTCAGTGCATATGTGGAGTTTTAAGTTTCACTGCATAGGATTTCTACCATGCTAAACTCTTCAACAAAATTTGTTTCATTAGTATAGACCAATTGTTAAGAAAGTTATAACATATTACAATACGGAGTTACTAGCTAACCAACCTGTAGATAAATAAGCTAAATCTGCCAAGTTCATACCGCTTGTATCTCCGTGTAATATTATCACATAGCTGTTGTAGGTTACTCTCAAATTAGATATAAAATAAAAACAATCATTTTTTTTCTGACATCATGTGAACTCTTTACCTGCTCAAGAAATCGGTTATTCTATAGACTGTTCTTTAAAATTCATGTCACTTTGCCATTAAATTAGCTACTAGAAATTGTGCAAACTCACACCATTAGGAGCTTACACATTCTTGCACATTAATTTCAAAATGTTCTTCTACTTTCTTGTTTCAAGATTGTACAATTGCCCTTTCTTACATAAGAAGAAACAAGAAGACCTCTATGCTCGCTTCTGTTTGCTAACGAAACACTCACTATCAGCCGTGAAGAAAGCCGCAAGGAAAATAATTAAAATGAAAGGTCATTCACTCGCTCCTTAGCAGTGCGTCTTATGCAGGTCGTGACAATCGAACAATATACACAGGGTGTCAAAAAATGTATACACACTTCAAGAAAAGAAAAAACTATGTTACCATAACAAAACTGAATACACACAAAGAGAAAATGATGGGCACTAAACATCTTAGACTTTTACAGTACAACAGTTGCTAGAAATGCCCACCATCGGCGTCAATACACTTCTGAGTATGTTGAACAACTGATTAAGCAACGTTTGCGAAAGTTTCCTCATTCATTACAACACATGCCGTTTTAATTTCTTCCCGAAGTGCTACCAGTGTAGCTGGTTTTCTACGGCATACAACATCCTTCAGCGTTCCCCATAGGTAGAAGTCAAACAGAGTTAGATTCGGAGAACGCGGTGGAAACTCAATCGGACCTCTTCGCCCTATCCAGTGCCTTGTAAGATTGTCATCAAGGTACACAAGTACATCTCGGTAGTAATGTGGTGATCTACCAGATCTGCCCTTGTATATATCGTATTCGGTACCATGAGTCTCAAAGTTTTCTCAAATGCGTGCAATTGTTGCTGACGTTGACTGTTCTGTTCTGTACACACGTGTTTATTGCCTTTGAACTTCAACAACATTCTCGGTTTTCCAATACCATTTCAAAAATGCCTTCTGCTGTTCAAAAGATAATCCATTTTGACTTGTACCTGTCACGTAGTAACACTATCATAATGTAATGTGAGTCACATCTGTTTACAGAACATCATACTATACACTACTGTTGTTTTTCGGTTCAACTTTGAAACATTTTAAATAGATATCCACTGTGAAAGTGTGTATCCATTTTTTTGGCATCCTCGGTTTATATGCACAATTGCTTTTATGGACACTGGTTGTCTAAAGAGCAGCCAAACATTATTTTTTTTATAGTCAAAGAGTTTCATGAAACCTTTTAAAATCTACACAAGAATGAAAGTTCGTATGAATAAAATTGTTTTATTCAGAGGAGTGTGTATGAACTAATAAAAAGATTTAAAAACGAAAGGTTATAAGTCGGTGATGAACACTGATTGTATTAGCATAACTCTACAGCTGGGACATAAACAATTAGACCAAGCAACCAATTCATGACTTCGACGAGTTACTGTCGTACAACCGTAAATTACAGCTCCGAATACTATATAACGCATGATGACCTTGAATATATGGGTCCCAAGGTAATTGTCCGGTAATCACAAGAGTGCAAGGCATACGATTTGTGATATCAAAGGAACGAAATTTAAGTTGCAGCAACTAAAAATAATAGCTATTTTCACACTGATCGTTTTGAGATTTGTATTTTAGGACATGAAATAAAGCGAAAAAAAAAATCTGACTCACCTTTTGACATATTTTCGTAGTATTAGGATATTTATTGTTTTCTTCGGCCCCTCTTTTATGCAGTCTTTTATTTCATACATTTTTAAATTGGGCATACAAATAAATGATTTCACTCTTCTTGAACTGAAAAATAAATTCTTTCTACTCTTCTTCAGCAACTGCATAAAACTATATAGTAGAACAGAACAAGAGCTACCAAATAGTATATTTATAAACTTTCATCTCCATTAGTTTCTAGTTAATGTAGCAAAACCTGCAAAAGAACAAAAGAAATTTCAATTAAAACTACTCACCAAAATCTCAGTTTTACTTGCGGTTAGCGCCGAATTTATGAAAAGATTGTTCAAATAGTGAAACCCACGCTTTTTGAGATGTACCAACTCGAGAAGTCAAATACCTCATCCAATGATTCATGCCGGAGGGTATACAGTATGAAAAAGTCAATCTTGGGGTGAGTGATCGAGCACGCTACTTGCCCATGGAATATGTCGTGTTTGTGAAAGAGTCGGGAAGGAATAGGGTATATTATTTTATTGTTGCCCAAAACGTCAACGTTAGTACTGAGAAGTTACTAGAATCTATTTACCACAATTTCCTGTATAACTATATGAGTAATTGGATAAGAAGCGAATTTTCTTGTGCAAAAAATTTAAAAAATCAACAGCTTTATATGTGCTCTAGATTCAGTTGACAGTTGCATATCAATCATACTCAAAAATTGCTCAACAAACAAAAAATTAGAGTTGGAACTTTTCGTAGCGCATGGCTACTGATATTTGCTGGTTTTCGGATTCAGAGCTAAGAAAAAGGAGAAGAAGAGGAGGAGGGAGGGAGGAGGAAGTGGAGGGAGGAGGAGGAGGAGGAGGAAGGTATAGAGAAGGAGGAACAATGGAAGAAGTTAACAATTGTGAGGGACAATCAAAGCCAAACTTCAGTTCATTTGGAGGACCATTCTCTTTCACTCAATTCCCTTTCCCTGTATTTACAAAAGATTCTCCATTGGTTTCCGTAGATGTTGAGCGGAATTTCTCCATTTATAAACATCTAAGCTCAAAGCGCCGGCTATTTATATTCCAAGACTGAGACGGGATTTTCCCGGCCTCGAACCCTCCAGGCAATTATCATTTCCAGTTGAATTACTTTCTATATGTACATTGTGTATTGTTGTTTAGATTAAGTTTTACTTATCAGTTTTATATTTTTCTCAGTGCACGTCACTTATTATATATATCTAAAAGGTACGAGAGTTTTATTCACATGTATGCTATGGAGATTTATGACCAAAACCGCCATATGACTTCAAGGTTCCTTCTTAGGTCAGGCAGAAAAAGGAAACAGCAATCCCCTTGTTATTATTTGTGTGCAAGACTCGTTAGCTTTCGTCAGGGCAAGAAGTCTTAAGAAAATTCTGAGAGACCGGGCCACCATTGTATTCAGAGCAAAGACTTGAATATCGCCCTAAAATGAAAGCCGGAAGGACCTTTTATGTTGTTGAGTCATTTAGGCCAACATTCTCTCCCCATCTCCTAAACTATCAGTTTTCCCGCTGCAAACAAGTGAATAAAAGACGCGAGATGGATACCAATAAAAAATATCTGAATCGCAAATAGGAAATCCGACCAATAGGAAGCTAAGACAGAGATCCGAAAGCAAAGATTCGTCTTAATTTACAATACCAAGTATGAAATTTAGACGCCTGAACTGACGGACTGGATTGGAACAAAACTAGATGGAATTCGAAGCTCGAGAAGAAATCAGTCGCATAGCTCAGTTACAGGTGCAGTCAGGGCAAACAATAAATGCACTCTCGCAGTAGAATACGTGAAATACTTGTGCGACATTCGCGATAGACTTGTGAAACATTTGTGTGATACATAGTGAGTGATTACGGTTTGTGGTAGTTAGTGTGAGGTAATACGCTCCAGTAAATAATTTGAGCAAAGTTAACAGTAAATTGTTTGTGTAGTTCACGCGTAATCAAGAGGGTCGAGTCGCCTATCTAATCAGAGTGTGCTACCCCGAGAACAATACTTTGTATTCCAAGTGTGAGATCGCGCGAATGAACTATCAGAATAATGATTTCTGGGACAAACTATTTGAATAATTAGGCAATGACAACCCTTCGTCGTTGGAGATAAAAGAAAAAGGTAATGATCATTGCGGAAAACTTTCCTCAGATAAATTTCCGGGAGTAATGAAAGATTAAATTTGATGTACTTGGTGTCCGTGTATCGTTCAAACGCTTAAGGCTTCTTCCAGCAACACAAACAATTGTGAACCCTGAGATCTGAAAGAACAGAATAAAACAAGGCTGTTAACCATCATCATCAGTGTATTCTGTTAACTCCATCCTTTCCATCTCCTTTCCCTCGAGATAATAATTTGTCATCAAAACACCAGCAGAGTCTTTAGTCACAGTCAAGAGGACATCAACGTAACCATCACAGCCGAGAAACAGAGAATGGATGGAGAAGAGATTCTACACATCACTTAAGTAACATACGCAAAGTCCTTAGTAATTACACAGTTCCTTCATATTAAGTAAATCAAAGGGCTGAATAAATCAGCAAAAGACTTCCGCATCCCCCGAGCACCTCGCATCCGCTTAAAATGGCATCCACACGCAACAAATAATCTCTCCCATATTAAACTCCGCTTCAAATGTCTCCCACATGAGGCTTAATCAAACGTCAATCTCACCTCCTCCCACCACTGTTTCAAAACATAGAAATGTTTTGTAACAAATTGATTTAAAACATTAAATGCCGCGCTTACTTCCTAAATTCGTTCACATTAAATAAAGCGTCGAATAAATAATATTAATATGAATGGTATTGACCTGAATAAAGGTATTTTATTAGCGTCTTTCTTCTTTCTTTTGAAACGAATCATACATTACATAAAGGAATATATAGAAGAAGAAGAAAAAAAACACTAATTTGATAATAATAAAAATCTATTAAAGAATAACAAAAAGTTTTTCATAGAATTCATGTAATTTTAATAGGGTGAAATAAATACCTAAAACAGTTGTTAGTGAAAGATCTTGTTTAGCTTGGTTTCCTATAAATTTTCAGAAACTCTTTCCTTTTTCCAAATATAATTTTGCTGCTCAAAATTTGTTTTCTTGTCATGGTTATAAAGTTCTTTAAGGATAAGCATTTCTTCATGGAACTGTAAGAGGAAATCGAGTTCTTGGTGCACCATTATGAACTAGAGAGTAAGAGACAATTGATGAAGTGGAAATAACCGTCATCTCCACTTAAGGAACAGATTTCCGCTGGGAAATACATGCTTACAAAGTGACATATTTATGATCAAGTTGAAGCAACGCTGGGGACTATTCTGAAAAGAAATATTTTTACTTCACGATAACGCCCGCCCCCACTTGACTTTGCATACAGTCGATACACTAAAGTATCTTAAATATTAGACTTTGACATATCCACCTTACAGTTCAGACTTGGCACCATCATATTTTCATATGTTTGGAGCTTTGAAAGAACATTTGTGGAGTCAGAACGTTGCGGAAGACAACGAGATAAGCTGCCACAAAAAGCCTTTTTTCTTGAGAGTGCTCCCAAACTTGTGGACAGGTGGACCAGTGTGATGAGAAGCAGTGATTCAGTCGAAAAACAAGGGGCATAACGATTTTTGTATCATTGTATAAATGTTTTTATAAAAGTTATGTCAATTAATTGCTTTTCTCGTGGCTGTTTTTATGAACATAGCTGAAAATTAATGACAATTTTACTATGAATTAATAATAGAAAACGTCTATCTCTAAAAACCATAGCTATATTTTACTTTTGACAGGGTTTTCGGAAGTTTAGGCATTATTATTTGTATATTTTTCATGTCCGTAATGTGCAACAAGTGTGCAATATTTTCAGTAATGCCTTGAGACGTGTATCACTATGTGTATCTGAGAATTCGGTCCAGTGGTTTCACTCTCCGGCTGACTACAGGGTGTTGCAGTTGGAGCTTGCTTTTCGTCTTGGACGTCAAGAGAGTGTAGAGTCTCACAGGAATCAGTACTGGGACCAATACTATTTTCTATTTATATAAATGACGTCACGAACTACATTAAGCATTTTAGCATTGATCCAGTGTATGTGCTGACGACCTACAACTACATTTGCAGTCACAACGAGCTTTATAGCTGAACTTATCGAAGACCCAGACTTAGTATCAATATGGACTAGACAAAAGGTTCTCATCATAAATCCGGGAAAATAGCAGATAATTATAACGGGGCATAATTGATTATTAAACAAAATTAATCTAACAGTACTCATTCCCGTGAAACTTAAGAAACAAAAGCGCCAATAAAATCGTTTATAAAAATTGTAGTCTCTAGGTTGACAGTAGTCTTAATAGGCAATTTAAAACAAAAGAAAATTCTAAAAAATATTTTTAGTAGTCCATTCCATGAAATGATTTCAGAATTTTCTCACATTCAATATGAAAAAGAAAGCACATATCAACATTAATTAGTGGACTTTTCGATTGTTGCCACATTCTGTTAACTGACATCACGACAAATCTTAGACAAAGACTTGCAACGTATTCACAATGCCTGCGTTCGCAACGTATGCAATTAAGATCATATCATTCCAGCTTTTAAATTGTTATCCTGGCATTGATTTGTTGCTAGAGGGAAGTTGCACTCCCTCTTTCTTCTGCGCCAAATTCTATGCACTCAACTCTGCACTCTTTCGACCCATTTTTACCCCTTATCTTCTCATCATAAATTAAACGCCAGTTCGAATAAAAATTCCATTCTTTCTATACCCTTACACCGAACCTCTTACTTTTCTTCTACCTTCATAGTTGTCTCTACTCATTGCTGGAACTTTCTGCCGCCTCACATCAAGAGTCACAACGACATTTTAAAATATTGCTTCTAGATTATTTATTTGGAGAATGTAGCAATTTACAATAATGTGCTCAAATTGTTAATGCCATTAATTGTATTGTATACATTGTAATTGTCCCCAGTGAAGTAAAAGAAAGGACCTTACATCCTCATTTTCGCTAGGTAAAACATTTCGTTCATGATGATGATGATTATTATTATCATTTGATATTTCATTGAGTTACTTGTTGTTTTATATAAAACACAGTGAACGAGTTTGTAGAATATCAATTTTTTAATGAAATTACTGATCGTGATCACAAATTTCTTTCCTATTATTGTTTAAAAAACATTGCTTGTTAGTGCAACGGGAGTAAATTTCAACTTGTAAACGTATAACCTACATGTAACATATTTTAAAATTAAACTTTTTGTCTATTAGTGTCTTGTTTCTTTATCTCTATGATAATGTTTTACCCATGTTTGCAATATTTACACGAGTTCCTATATTTTGTGTCATAATATATTTTCGTGACAAATACAAACCTTTAAAACCACCGCCAAAATTCGACTGAAAAATTATGGGCACTGTCACTAATAATGACTTTTTTAGTTACAGATAAAGACTAGCTCTGGCGTCGGCCATTAATTCTTTAACTGAGACTTCTCACCATCAAGAGTTCATTAGTTTTAGCGCTTCTAATTCCATTTTTTTAAATCCTTTTAAAAATGTGCCGTTTGCCGTCATGGCAAGGCAAGAGCAGAAGGAAAATAATGGTTAATGGAAAAACGCTAAAATTAGTTATGTAATTAAACATGAAGAAATCCCCAGATGATTCGATCATCGCATGTGTAAAAAATTAAAACTCAAGTATAAAAAGAAATAGCCTATCTTACTGCAGTGTAATAGAGACCAGAATTTTATAAGAAAGCAGGCAGTTAGTAATTTATGTCATCTTTTTTTAATGTGTCTTATACATTGAACTAATTAAATGTACAAGAAGATTACTTTTACACTCAAAACCAAATTGCGCTCGCTGTAATTTGTCCTCATTTATATACTCCAAGGTTTCTATTCTATAATGTTTTTAACTTTTTAAATATAATTCGATCGCAAAATTTGGATACAGTTTCAGTATTCAAACAACCTTAAAGATATGATAGCTTATGGATGTGAAGAGAAATATTATGTACAACTTTCAGCATTGAATATACAAATAAACACTAAAATAAAATTATGTTTCTAAAAATTGGAACAATGGCATTTAACAGCTAGTTATACTCATCTTAAGTAACTTATTACCATCAGACTCCCAGAAAACCAAATTCTAACTGAGCATTGAGGCGGTTTAGTCTGCCCCGCTAATTACTCGTATGAGACTGTTTGTGGCTCACGTTGGGCGCCAATTTATGAAGCGTTTTAGTAGGCTCCGGTTAAGTGCTCCAGGTTGGGAGAGCAGCAATTTTGAAGAGATTTATTGTCGACGTTTGGTGGCCTCACATTGTGATGCCAGCTTCGAAGTGGTTTGATAAATTGATTAAAGATCGCTTCAATATTGTTGCTCACGTTTCAATAACAACAATTTCTCAGGTGGAATTCTGTTACTTTGTTGATTCGTACTCAATAGGACTGAGGAAGGAGTTCAAAAGTGTAAATAAGCATACGATGTGACAATATATACACACATATGTATGTGTGTGTGTGTGTTTTCATACTTTATTAAGTCCAAATTCTTTCGGGTCCTCTGGTGTTTTGCGTACGATAGACGAATACAAACTTAGCTGCCAAGAGCGGAACTTAGAAGCGAAACTTGGTAGTCGCGGTGTTTATCTTACAACTGAGTGCCTGCATCGTAATCAGAATAACAACAAGTGCGTCTCGCCGCGTGTAAAACTTACAGATGAGCGCCGCGGACAGGAAACCGAAAACTGCTTAATTGATGTATCGGAACTGTGTAACTGATAACTGCTTCTCGGCGAGTGTCAATTAAATACTGCCTAACTGATGTATGGAACTGCGTGCCCGCGTCCGAAGTAGAACTTGTATCTGCGTCTAAGCTCATTGTGAAATGCGTGCCTTAGTAATGTCTAACTTATAACGAGCACAACGAACTGCTTGTATCTTACTACGCGTAGATCTTATAACTGCGTACTCAGAAATGAGAACTGCTTGCCCTAGCGGAACAAACGCTTCCTTATATATAAAATTCGTTGACTTAACGATGCCATGGGGTCACACAGGTATGCGCAATCTTCGCGCCTATCTTTAAAAGTTCAAACATATATTTTCCATTGACTGGTTTACGTTCAACTGCCGCACGTGCCATTCGCTATTTTTTAAATTTTAAAACATTTTGTTGACATTAGCTAGTTTAAAGGCTAACAGTACAACAGCCTGTCGGGTTCAAAGCCCCCAACGGATTTAAAAATCCTTCAGTTTATTAGCTCTACAACGGCATTGCACTGGATTATTTTTTAAGGTTTTATGACTCTCTTGGCCTTCCAAGTTACCGTACACAAATCACCAGATACTTTTTCTTTTGTAGACGTACAAGCCACATGTTAACATTATGCCATATTATACATATATGACATCTACATTACTAATTGCAACACATGAAATATTATGAAAATTAAGTTTGCAGCACACATTTTATATTATATTTATATTTCGGGGGGTGAGCCGCATAACAGTGTCAACAGGGTCAGGGTAAATTAATGGTGCATTTGTTGCGCTTAACAGCATTTACTTCGCAGCTCAGAGCTTGTAACGGAAACCTAAAAAGTTGACCTCTCAGTTATTTTGATTCAATGATTTTGTTGCATTATACATACTTAATTTAATTTATAGGTAGGGTTGCCAGATTTGTCGATTTTGCTGGAGTTCCCGAAATGTTGTCACATAACGTCCCGCTTCTGGACGTAACGTTAATTTATTAATTTTTCTTCCTTATGTTAGCAAATTTCTAAAATAAAATTAACTTGTAGCAGTTTGAGTTAAGAATGGATTATTTTCTTAAAAAAACCGCTTAATTGAGGCAGAATTCTAAGCTGGAGTGAAAGAAATTTAGTAATGTTATAAAAATAGACTCAAAATTTTCAGGAAGGGCTGGTTTTCACAAAAATATGGACATTACAAACTTCAGATAAAGAATGTCTGTATATGATTCGGGGGCTATATGTATGATTTTTGATTGATTTATTTATTGACGCTTTTTAACAGCTCAGGTCTTCAGCGTCCCATTCAACTCAGGGCGTGAAACGGCCGACAAATTTTGCTCATAGGCCTCTCTTTCAGACTTGAAGTTCTTTTTCGTGCCGTAAATGTACGACACGGGAACCACGGCTTTACTTTCCTTCCGAAGGAAGCCATACTTATGATTTTTACGCCATCGGTCCTGGCCGGGTTCGAACCCGCGATCTTGGGTGTACGAGGCAAGTATGGTAACCACTACACCACCAGGACCGACGGCTATATGTATGTTATGTGCATGTTTTGATATAGAATTTTAATTGTCCAAAAGAATAATAAAATCATAACTTTTCTAAAAGTGTATTATAATTCATCTTACAGTGATCCAGTTATTTTTTGCACTCTCTACGGGGTAATTAATCTCATAATTAACTTCCATTGTAGTTATTTTTCTTTCATATTTGCATCAGAACCATTTCTGCAAGTCTGGCCTATGTACTGGATTTGCGAAAAGAATATTGAACTAAAACATCTCTAAGATTCGGAGTATGAACGAGGAAGTTTCCCAAAATTTGGGCAAAAATTGAGGGAATTTCCATAGTTTTTATCAAAAGCATCTATAACCCTATGATAAGCTAGATGCCATTTATACATTTTTTAAAACCAGTTTATACATATTTTAATATATAATGGAAAAAATTATTTGCATTGCAGAATTGAGAAATGTTTTCAACTAATTTCATAGTATAGCCATTAAATGGTACCTATTTGTCACACTGCATTTCTTTTAACACGCTCGTTTCTCTACCACAATATAAAATGTGCTTGAAAAGGTGATTTTTGATCATTTATATCTCTTTGGATGGAAATTCTATTCTGGGACATCTTTTCTTAAAATTTAAATTAAAATAAGCACGTACTCGTAAGTTATGACGGAAAATAAAAAAAATCTACACATTTTTTGCATCTTTTTAGAAAATTTTCATTCACTCGCATTATTCATCCTCTGAAATTTAGTGCATTTAAACTTCAATTGATGCGGATTATCCCGATAAAAGGTAAATGTATTAAACTGGTTTTTTTTAGAACGCTAATGAACAGAAATTATCCACACTTAGTATTCTTTACTGCTGAAGCATAAGTATTGGAGTACAGAAAACTCCGATTTTATAAACGAAACACCCTTGAGGACGAGAAAATTGTATGTGGCGCAATAAATGCATGCAGATTAATAAGGCCTATCTTTTTCTGGGAATGTCATAAATACAAAAAGATACATAATATATAGTAAGCAATTTTATATGGAAAAGTTAAAAAATAAAGTGAATGGAAAAATCCTCATACATTAGAAAAATTTCAAGAAAGATATACATTACGGAAGATGAACTGATGCTTGTTATTGATAATTTTCTAAAAAGACGCCAGAAATGTATGAATGTGGTAGGAAAATATTTTACATCTCTGTTAATAGGTTCGTGCTTATTTTCATTGTAAGTGCTAGAATTTTAATCAGATGCGCAAATATTTCATTAGCCGCTTTAACTGCCAACCCGCCAGCTGTCATGAAAATGGCGACAAAACTACAACAGTCTTAGTATATCATGATTTTAGGAAATTTTCAGGAAATAAATAATGAACGCAAAATTACTCCTGTCTCTGTCTTCCTTGATCACCAACTACTCTAACCAAAACTTGTGTTTATATACACCTAACCTCTATATTATATTATTCAGTGCCAGGTATGAATTTTGTTAGTGTTCTCATAGTTTATTTGATAAAAGCTTTTCTTACGTATCTCTTCCCCTTTTCCTGTTTTTTCCATATTGGAACTGTCTGTTTTCAGTTTTAACAAATTACCTTATAATTTTATATCTATGTTCATTCAAATAGTAAATATGTTAAACTTTTCCATTTTTATATATTTACTTTCCTTGAAGCTGTTCATATACGTGGTAGTTCTTATAGTTTGTCTATCGTCGTATATTTTTGCGCTGAATAATTTGTGTTGTGGCCGGCTGTAAATTTGGTTAAATATATGAAACCAAAAGTAAAAGACTGCTATTATTATATTTTTGTTATAGTTGCTGTTACTATAAGCTTATCTGCACAATAAAAATGAGATGAAAGACGAATAAAGCATATTCAATTGCTGAAGTTAGAACGGCTCTGTGGTCAGTTATTGATATAGGGATTGTAGCCACGATGACTGCTGTTCCGAATCTATGCTTTCCGTTCAAAATTAATATATAAGATGTAACCCAAAAAGGAATAAGAATGGTGAGGTAAAGCTTTATACAAACATATTTACTGCACCGATGGATATTATAGTACTTAAAAAATCTTATGGTTTGGAGAATACAGTTCAAATAAAAATACTTAGACATTTTAGGAGATTTTTAAATTCAAAACATTCAGATAACATTTTAACTAATTTTTCGAATTATAATTTTGAGGAACATTGCATATCTTAGTAACAAAAAAAAACGCAAATAAAGCGATGCAGTGAATAGATGTCTCTTAGATTCGCCACTCCGTTAGCAATGACTCCTTTTCTTTGCTCTGCTACCTTTGTTAGGAAGGTGTGGTCCTGGATCGAAAGAAGTGCTTTTGTAAAAGATTAAGATCCGGCACATTGACATTTTACTGCAAATGATTAATTAATATCAAACTGTCACATACAACGACATGAAGCAAATAAATGTGTGTATTGTACTTAAATCATATATTGCAATATACAATATTAAAAAATAGCATTTACTAATAATAAATTTTAAAATCCTAGTAAAAATCTGAAGAATATTGGCTTTATACCAAAGCAAATATTGCAGACCTTACCAAAATTAAACACACAATGATTATTATACCCCTGGCTTGGCAATGTATACACTATAACAAAATTAACTTTAAATGCAGCATTAACTAAATGTCTTTAAATCTTCCAAACTCTCCAGAAATTTGCTTTTTATACAAACGCATATACTGCCGACCTTACCAGAATTACTATTGAGCCCCTAGCTTAGCTAGTGCATACACTATTACAATATCATCGTTAAATGCAGCAAAATTATTGCGTAAAGTTTAGTATTTAAATGAAGTCAAGCAAATTATATAATTAAGCAAATAATGTCCATTGTGCAGGCTCTTATGCAACCCTGTGTTATCATGGTAGGCAAAGAGCCCCCATTTCAACTCGTCATTTATTTTATTATTTATTTGCGGATCTCAGATCATCAGTGTCCCATTTAATTCAGAGCGTGAAACGGCCGATAAATTTCGCTCAGTTTCCTCTTCTTTCAGGTTTGAGGTTCTTTTACATGCGACACGGAACTCACGGCTTTACTTCTCTTCAGAATGAAGCCATTACTTTGGAGCTTTACTCCTGGCCGAGATTAAACCCGGATCTTGGGCATACCATTAGACCACCAGGACCGACTTGACTCGCCATAATCGTAAGAAACATCTCTTTTAGTTTCACTATATTGGAGCTCTTTACCCCCTTTCTGCCTGTGGGCAAGCTCAGAAGGAACAGAATTTATGTAGCCTAGCATACATTCGAAATTATTACTACTCGAGCGTTCTGCGAATACTATTGTTAGTCAATGACATTAACTCCGGCGACTTTACTATAGTCACATGACAAACGCTTAAACGTGACTTTTCCTTACAAGCAGAACTGAAAGCACTAGTACCACCGTGCTGCAGGTGCAACTTTTGCTGCTGGCGCCCGAGTGGCTGGCCAGACTCGAGAGACCGAGAGTCGAAGGTGACTTGCACAGTTATAGCTTGATAAGAACGCTTTACGAACATAGCGCGATAGTTCTCGTGGCTAGAGGGTAATGCCCCTCAGTTGTGAAGAAAGTGAGTTCGAATTCTACCATCCCTATGTATGTATGTTGTTTTTTTTTTCTGCCGGAGTTAAAGAAAATTTACCACAATTGCAATGATTTACTCGGTAAACCACTGGGTCTACTGGTTTCTAGGATTTATCCAGGTTAGGTTACCTTATGTGTGTGTAAATGAATTAATTGCGAAGTCCTATAAGAGTAGATTTCCCACCTTTTCAATATTTGACCCGCCTAGCAATGCCCTCATTACAGTTTCTTTCTTTCTTTCTTCCTTCCTTCCTTTTCTTTTTTTTTTCTTTTCTTTTCTTTTTTTTTTTTTTTTTTTGAACAGTGTTTAACGCCCGTTTTTACTACTGAGGCACCACTGGCGGTGGGTATTGGTGATATATGAAATGAAATGATATATTGGGAAAGACATTTTTTTTAAGGAAGGAAGCGTTCCAGGCCTAAGTTTAGGTACCTCCCCGGCATTTGCCATTTATGAGGACTGAGGGAAACGTGGAATAAACCCAGTCAGGGAAGACGGTTCTGGCGGGATTCGAACCCCAGACCTCCCGCTCACGTGTCCATGCCTTAACGACCTCGGCCAGCCGTGGCGGTCTCATTACAGCGATTTACCCTTCCCTATCCATTTATATTTACGAAAAGGAGGTGAGTGTAAGTACATTGATTTTCCAGTCCTTATCCATTTATATTTTCGAAAAGGAGGTGAGTGTAAGTACATTGATTTTCCAGTCCTTATCCATTTATAATTTCGAAAAGGAGGTGAGTGTAAGTACATTGATTTTCCAGTCCTTATCCATTTATATTTACGAAAAGGAGGTGAGTGTAAGTACATTGATTTTCCAGTCTTTATCCATTTATATTTTCGAAAAGGAGGTGAGTGTAAGTACATTGATTTTCCAGTCCTTATCCATTTATATTTGCGAAAAGGAGGTGAGTGTAAGTACATTGATTTTCCAGTCCTTATCTATTTATACTTACGAAAAGGAGGTGAGTGTAAGTACATTGATTTTCCAGTCCTTATCCATTTATATTTTCGAAAAGGAGGTGAGTGTAAGTACATTGATTTTCCAGTCCTTATCCATTTATATTTGCGAAAAGGAGGTGAGTGTAAGTACATTAATTTTCCAGTCCTTATCCATTTATATTTGCGAAAAGGAGGTGAGCGTAAGTACATTGATTTTCCAGTCCTTATCCATTTATATTTACGAAAAGGAGGTGAGTGTAAGTACATTGATTTTCCAGTCCTTATCCATTTATATTTACGAAAAGGAGGTGAGTGTAAGTACATTGATTTTCCAGTCTTTATCCATTTATATTTACGAAAAGGAGGTGAGTA
This sequence comes from Metallyticus violacea, assembly GCA_030762175.1. Taxonomy (NCBI): domain Eukaryota; kingdom Metazoa; phylum Arthropoda; class Insecta; order Mantodea; family Metallyticidae; genus Metallyticus; species Metallyticus violacea. The sequence goes on along the minus strand of CM060833.1, from coordinate 130,767,224 downwards.
TAAGTACATTGATTTTCCATTCCTTATCCATTTATATTTACGAAAAGGAGGTGAGTGTAAGTACATTGATTTTCCAGTCCTTATCCATTTATATTTGCGAAAAGGAGGTGAGTGTAAGTACATTGATTTTCCAGTCCTTATCCATTTATATTTGCGAAAAGGAGGTGAGTGTAAGTACATTGATTTTCCAGTCCTTAGCCATTTATATTTACGAAAAGGAGGTGAGTGTAAGTACATTGATTTTCCAGTCCTTATCCATTTATATTTGCGAAAAGGAGGTGAGTGTAAGTACTTTGATTTTCCAGTCCTTATCCATTTATATTTGCGAAAAGGAGGTGAGTGTAAGTACATTGATTTTCCAGTCCTTATCCATTTATATTTACGAAAAGGAGGTGAGTGTAAGTACATTGATTTTCCAGTCCTTATCCATTTATATTTACGAAAAGGAGGTGAGTGTAAGTACTTTGATTTTCCAGTCCTTATCCATTTATATTTACGAAAAGGAGGTGAGTGTAAGTACTTTGATTTTCCAGCCCTTATCCATTTATAATTACGAGCGTTAAGATTGTGTGTATAGCAGCAAGCGCAGTTTGGGTTAGGGTATGAGCAGCACAAGGTACTAGTGCTTTCAGCCCTGCTTGTAATGTCAAGTTTAAACGTAAGGGAAAAATTGTCGATCGTCTACTTGTTAATGCGAACTACACAGACTAGAGCTTGCTTGTAAGTGATAGAAGCAAAAATTGAGACGTTGATTGCGTATTCCACATTTGCGTCCTGAGAAGCAATTGGGTGTATGTTCACTATTGTCATTTTGAATTGATGCTTTTTACACCAACATAAGTTACTGCACAAATATAAATGTGGTTGTCCTCCTTTTATCGTGTGATTACGGTGTGTTACAACGGCGGATGTCAAAAAACATGCGCATGTGCAATATTCACCTTTTTCTCTCTCAACTCCAGAATAAGTTGTTTAACTTTGGTTGGTACTGTGAGGCATTCGGCTCTTTTTTTTTTTTTTTTTTTTTTTGAATATTTGAAGTGCAATAATAGGAACGAAACAGACCACAAATTTTCTTGTCACATTACATTTTTCTTATGCCTTCGAAAATCTGAATGCTCAATTCAATGCATGGTCAATTTGTGATACAGAAGTTAATTATTAATAATCAATAGTTTTATAATTATATATAAATTACTTTATTATTTGTTATACATCTAGGCAATCATAGCTTTCACCGAAGAAGTTGGTTAAAGTGGTGGTATCATATTTAATCATGGACCACGGCAAAAGAGGCTTGAATAGTTTAACTGTTTTATTTATTATTTGTTGTTTTGTAATGATTTGCGACTATCGAAAACCAATCACACTTATATTTCTACATTTTTAACCCCCTTTAGTTGTAATCAATAAACAATTGTTCATTGTAAATATATAATTTTGCCATAAACCGATTTTACATAATTTCATGTAATTATATATTTTAGAATCTGAAATACCTGAAACAAGTAAACCAGCAAACGTAGATACCTCCTGTCAAAACTCTGATAACCAGTGACAATAGGTACTAAAAGTCATTCCAGATGTTTTCGGATCTCTTGATTCCCCTAATGAAAACCCCGAGTGAAAGCTCGGAGGAAGGTATTTTTATATTTATGGTACAGTATTTCTGAGCTGTAAATTTATGTGAAAAAGAAAACATAACGTAATACGATTCATACTAATTAATAAAAACAATAGTTATAAATGTTAATTTATTATACCAGTATTCCATTTATTCATCGTAAATAATGTATTTATGGTGAGATGTTCCAGATCTCCAAAATGATTTGTCTTAAAATCTTTATTGCAAAACTTGCAATGTCTTCATCCTTTCCTAAACCACATTTCAAGAATTTGCTCTCATACGTCAATCCAGAATTGCTGTACAGTTATCAGAAGAAATTTCACTAATATGGAATGGAGCTAAACCCATTGTAGACCTGCAGGTATTGGCAAACTAGATTCTAGAATATTACGCGGTACTTTATAGATGTTCTGCACGAAAAATTAAGAGAGTGTGTTTAAGATGAGATAACTTTCTTTGTTATTTTTGGGGGATTTAACAGTTATTGATTTTCATTGTAAATCTAATTGGTATGTAAAAATCGTAACAAATTTTGTTTTATATTCATGATTTATTAATATGTATTCTAAGTTGAACTAAATAAAGACATTTCGAAGCCTCAGACATTTTATATTGCCCCAAAAGTATAAAGTAAACTGGAAACTCTTGCAAAACATGTAATTATTTTAATATTAAATTTGGAAGCACTTTTAAATAAAATGTTATATAATTCAATCTATAGAACGATACTCAATGCCTAAATTACACATCTACAAAACACACTTTAGCTGTGTGCAGGTGTACAAAATTACAAGGTTCACAAACTATGAGCCTCGGATTCCTGGAGCCCGAGGTGTCAATGAAGCATTAGAGTAGGGTTAACACCATTTACTCTTGAATGTATAAACACAAATAAAACTACAAGAAAATTAAATATGTGCATTTATTAAAATAAAACAAAGTAAATTATACTTTGTAATGGTACTTAGCTACCATTGCAATGAGGCAGGTATTATTAACTTTGGTATACTAATGCTGTTACGTAATTATCAGTTGTAAAATGTTTGGTACTAATTGCTATAGCGTTTAAAATGTTACATTTGCAAATTGATTTGATGTGTTTTGCTATGTTCGTTGGTCTTGCGTAATTTTTAATTACGTCGAACTTCAAACAGACCTTGACGTTAACATTTGTTAAAATAACTTGCTCTATTTTAATTGGGAATGATATGTAATAATAATAATAATATATTTATATAAAATAATAATCTTTCTCTTATCAATGTATTCTTAATTTTTATTTTTCCTTGAAATGAGTTTAATATTTTTGCTCTTATTGGACGTTCTAGACAATTTCTTACACATAATACTTTCTACACTTTGTTAAAGTTTAAATCTATAATTGTTTTAATGCTTTTAAAAGCTATTATCGTTGTATTAACGTTTAATGCCATTCTATTTGGAAAAAAAAATTACCATGTTATGCATGCATATCAGAATTCATTCACAAACTTTGAAGACTTTATTTCATCAAACCTACATGATCAGTAGGTATTTCTTTTATTCGATTGAATCATTGCTTACACCACAAATATTTACAAATCATTTTGAATAACTAAGTAACAAATTTATTAATTTGTACAGCAATTCATCAAAACTTGCCCTCTTTGCTGATATTCTTTCATTATATCAACGCCATGTTACTAACCGTAAGTTTGAGTGGAACTGTCCATATTCATTTGTCTTATGAAGGCTAAATATTTCGCAATGTATTTTATGAACTTTTTCACTGTTGAGCCATAATATCATGGCAAACTGTGACATAAGAAACGTCGTTTTATCACACTGTATGGTAAAAATTATCCTGTTTCATCCCTTTCTTAACTTTTCGTACCAATGTAGGCCAGATAAACCACCTCAGCTAGTAATTAGTCATTTCTAAATTGTTGGATGTACTTTATACCAGTTAAGCCAACCATGTTACTCTTAAACAGGCTATTTACTTCCCTACAAATAAATTTAAAAAACAACTACTATAGATCTTAAACTTCCATGTTCCCTTAGCGTCACTTTATAAACCCCAAAAGCGTTCTTTATGCAACTATATCTGAACAACTGAACAAACCGGGGCGGAAGTTACAGCTGCAATTATTTACTTAACAGATAAGGTATGACACCAGATAAGGGTTTTGTGAAGGTGATAATCATTATCAGCAAGGCCGGAAACTTATGGACCTACCCTCGTATCTAGTAGATTTTCAGAAAAAAAATTTAAGCTATTAATGAAAATTTGTATTTTTTCTTTTACTTAACTGAAGTTTTGCACTGAAATTATTCTGTAATATCTTTTCTTGTTTTAATTCTAGAAGCATAATTTTTATGTAATTTCATGGTATTTTCAAACATTATTTGCATGTTTAGTTGCATAATGTTATCAGTATTCAGACTGTTATTTGCTTTGATTAGATTTTAAATGCAGGAAGAGGTTCATAAAACACTGAGAAAAAATCCAAAGAAAAATATTGAACAAGGAAAAACAAATTTTTGGATTTTGGAGAAAAAAAATGAACTGTCGAAGATACAGTTATGTCTCAAAGTTTATAGGCGGTATGCAACTGCTGTTCATAGTGTCCCTCTAATAAAAGGCTTAGTCACATTTGTGGTCGTTCTGAGAATTCATTATAATTTCTAATGTTAAGTTTAAATCGACAATAACGATTCCTTCTATCTTTCAGAACATCCATCTTGCATGTCTTTCTGTTAATCGTGAGTGGAACGGGGACCCATGTTTTTAAAACATCTATAAACTTCGGGATGCATAAAATCAATTTACAAGAGACTGGTGGACCACCTGGCATATTGATATGCAATTTTCACACTTAAACAATTAAAAGAATTATTATTCTCTTTGAAAATGCTCATTGTGTAACATGGAGTATAGCAGGTTTTTCATGAGACAGTTCGGAATCTTATGCGAAGCTTTCCCGGCCCGTTAATTTTGCATTTCCATTCTTCCGAGTTTCTGCCCGTGTGGCTGGCTTCGCTCTGCTGGTTCGGGAGGTAATTCTGGAAATATCTACCTCGGCGCTCTTTGACTCACAATTAATTGGCATTTAGTCGTTTGAACTAAAGTTTTTAACTTGGTTAAGATCGAATTTTCCAACCGACCCCTTTTCGTATGGACATTAAAGTAATTGTTTTGAAATCCTGAAATGAAATGCGTTTATCGTGTGTGTTTCTCTACTGTTATTTGCAAAGCTATTCGTAAAATCAAAGAGGCTGTCTGGCATTTGTATCTTTTCTTACACGCAATAATATTAATACGAGTGTATATCGAAGCTATGACATTATATTCGTATACCAGAAGATTATCCGCGTGAAGTATATATTCCCTGACTTTCGGCAATAAGAGTTTGCATTAAAACTCGCGACATTGGGGCGACTGTCTAATAAAATAATATTTTTGTACTTAAAAGTTATGTATTCATCCATGTCACACAAAGAGATGTTGGAACTACTTGTTTTTATTTTTATGCACTTCTGCCATGTACTGTGCTTTGGAAATTATTCATTCTCATTTATCTTTGGAAAATGTAATAAACTCTTTACGAAATTTATTCTTCAGATTGTCTAAGGTGTGCGAGTTTTCTTGTGCATGTTATATCTTATTATAATAATATAGTAATAATAATAATAATAATAAGAAGAAGAAGAAGAAGAAGAAGAAAAAGATGAAGAAGAAGATGGTGAAGAAGAAGAAGAAGAAGAAGAAGAAGTAAGAAAGAACCAGCAGGTCATAATTTTTACTGATAACTCTTATTGTCGAAAACTTTGTGATTTGCTTGTAAAGAAACTTTGAGGGTATGCGCCTCCGCAGAATCCTGCTGGAAAATACAAAAATACATTCCTTCGCAGTATAGTAGGAAAACTTTTATACAAAATTAAATGCACAGGCATTTTCTACTAATCGCTTTCTCAACGATAAAGAGGCTGTTATTCTGTCAACATTACTCCTTGCTGCATATTTTTTAGTAATTGCAGTTCTTTGATATTTGCTTGTGCAACTGTTAACGCAAGTACTCCTTTGGGCAGGTCTGCAATCTGTTCTTCGCCTTTTGCATATACGTCTTCAGATTTTATAGACACACAACGTTGTTCTTATAAATTCTGATTTTTAATCACCTACTGAATTGAGAACTTGACCTGTGACTTCTCAATAAATTGTTTTTCGCACTTCTTTATCAACCCAGTTTTCCAGTAGGTGCGGAGAATAAACTGCTGTGTATCGGTTCATACTGTACTGTACGTATTGTATTGCCCGTAATACAAAGGTATAATAATTGTTGATGATTCCATAACAAGAGGTCAACCATATGCGTTCCAATATTGCCGGGGAGGGCAAACATAAATCCACCTTCATCGAATGGCAACGCGCGTATCAGAAAGTAGCCTTATCACTCGTGTCTTTTCATAAATATGTTTGTCATCCACCAATGCATGCTCCTGTCAAATGTCATTAAAATGCGAACATCAATTTGAAAATTATAGGGAAATAATAAACGAGGCGTTCATATTACGGTTCTATCATGTACTATTTATTATGTGAAATTGTAACTTTCAAAACACAGTAGTGTTTGGAATCGGAAACATAACTGACGAAGGTGTAATTGTAATATCATTCCAGGTTGTTTGCAGTGGTATGTTGGAGATGAACATTCCAGACATTTCGTCTGCTACTACGGCAGACATCTTCTGTGGCGTGGGCGGGTTCTCCTATATGGTAACACTGGTAACACCGCGTCTGAAGCGTTGCCTGTCAGAGTCACTTTATTTATACTGCCAGCGCTTCCAGCTGATTTGTCCGGACCGGGCGGCGGTTTGTCGGCTGGTGGAAGGAGTGTGATCTCTCCTGTGCTGCTGTTCTCTTGTGATAGGCTCGCTATGTTTTCATATGTTGTATGTAGTACTTTATGGTCGATTGCTGGAAACCAGTTGCTAGTGTGGCCACCCTGGATAACAAAGGGCAAAACCTAGCATCAGGAAAAACATTCCAACTCCCCAACAAAATAGCAATAATAACAACCAGAAAACCCATTAGCGGTATGCCCATGCTGTTTACAAAGTAAGTAAACAACATACGCATATCAAGGATGTCAGGTCCATCCGCTTCAACAAGGATAAGTTTTTACAAGCTCCACGCCCAAAACAGCATAACCAACCTACATTCCCCATCCCTGCTCTGCGGTTAAACCCAAACACAGGGTAGGTACGCAGCAACCACACACAGGCTGAGCACTAGCCTTAGCCTGCCAGATATCTTCGGACTTCGGACCAGTTGCTATTTAGTTTTTGAGCGGCTTCTTTCCTGTTGAAATTGTTGGGGTATTTGTGGATTTCGCGGTGTTACCAGAGATGAGAACCCGTCAACGCCATCGAAGATGTCTGCCGTAGTTGCAGACGAAACGTCTTGAATCTTCATCTCCAGCAGAACTGCCCGGAAGAATATCACAGTTACACCTATGACTCCGGCTGTGAAAACCTACGTTCTCTCATAACTGACGTAACCAAAAATGTATTTTAAATCTAGACTTGCCAAATACTTGCATGTACATAATTGTTTTCATGAATACACAAAGAGTGTGAGATATGAAAGTATTTTCCAATGAGAGCATTAAAATTTACAGATTTGTACTGCATTGCTCATAAGCCAGTAAAATTACATTATGCATCGAGCTTGACATTATAATTCAATTTAAATATTAATTGAAAATTTGCAGCTTGAGGCAATCCCATCTTGTGGAATTTTCAAATTTATTAAGAATCTGTTCTTTCTGCTTACAACCACAACCCATCTAAAGCAATGGTTTCCAAATGTTTAAGTCATGTAGCACTTTTCAGGAGTACTAATTTTTAACCTAGCATTTAACCTGTTTAACAATGTAAGGTAAATTTTTAATTTTTTTACAATTTTATACATGAGAAACATATTTTATTTCAGTCTAAATTTTATTTTGTAATCTAATTTTAATAAATATGTTTAAAAACCTTTATAATGAAGTAGTAAATTTAAAAGTATTACAAAATCTTATATATCTGGGACTGAATTCCGTTTTTAAAGTTGCAAAACTAAAAATATCATTTGGGGCCTTAAAAGTACTGTTCTAATGAGAGGAACCAAACAGTTTTAATTTGCATAATTTAATTATTTGTACACATATTTGAATTTGGGACAGCTGCAACCGAATATCTCGTTCTGTATATTAACTTTGGTGGTTGTATAAGATGACCCTGATTTATTTAAATAAATCGTTGCAAAGTGCAGAGGTAGGATGTTAACTTGTCTGAGACATCTTTAAATTAATATTTTAACTGATGACTAAATTCATATAGTGACTTCTTATTTTAAAAAATTCCTCATCACACAATGTGATTTCAAACCAATGAAGTATTCATATTGTTGTAACCTCAGGCAGCTGGCTTTTCTGACTCAGTAGAGTTTTCAATCCAAAAGTTTCTTTCATTTTTTCATGGAGTTTTTCAGAAAAACAATGAAGCAATCTTAAAACTCATTTTTGTTAAGATATTCCCAGACATTTCTGAACGTAGTTTTTTTCTTCTTCTTCCTATTATTATTATTATTATTATTATTATTATTATTATTAACTATGGGGAAGCTGTCAAGATTGAAATATTTCACTGCTTCTGCCCAAAGCCTTGCACTTTGGTGCTAGCAACATACCTCTTCATGAGTAATGAGTTCTAGGGGATGTTTGGGATCCATTGGTCTACATCTTTCGCTATTAAACAACCTTAAGAATGCTATAAACTTTGTCACATATAAAAGGTTTAAATTATTTTAACAAGTAAAATTTAGTTTTACTGAAGTTGTGCTTTTTTAATCCAAAAGCAATTAACGATATGGAAATTATGTATTTGGCAATTGTAATAAATAATAAGTGAGGTAATTGAGAAATTCAGTGTTCCTTGAACCATTGCTCAGCTGAAATACTTTTCGGTTATGTGAGGTAGAGACAAGGTTTTGGCTCATTTTGCATGCAGCCATAACCAAAACAGGAAAACGAGATGGTTTCCGGGACCTGTCAACTTCTTCTGCAGGAAGTAGGGGAAAGCAGGCATTCTCAGCGTCTCTCCTACCTTACCCTACTATCTTCCTCCATTCCTCGTTATATCAGTGTATTCAACTTAACAAGGGAGAAAGAGAGAGGGAGAGGAAGAAAACATGAAAATTGCTCGGGGGATGAGAGCTTGCTATTATGCAGATATTTATTAGCAGCAGAATATCTTTCCCTTTGCATTATTGTGTCCGTTCTTGTATGTACACTGTAAATATGTTTTATATAACATAAGATCTTAACAACATAACAATTAGAGTTCCCTAAAAAAAAGTACTCTGGAAAAATAAATAAACGAAAAATGCAAAATGATTTGTTAAAATATTTCAATATATCATTAATTGTGTTTATGTGCACAGCATATCTGCATATATTTAAAAATATTTAAATTCCATTGGAAGAATTCTTAATTTAATGATATCAAAATCACGACACTTTAAATGTGTTTATGCATGTTTGTTTGTTTGGTTGTGGAATTTTAAATGCTAAGTACAGAATTCCATAACTATGTATGAGCAGTGCAGAAGAATTATTTCAGTATATGTACATTCTGATAGAGCAAAATATAAATAGTATGATTATTGCAATAAATATGTGCAATAATTTCACGGTAATATCTGAAGGAAAACCAGGAACCGAGAGCGAATAAAACGACTCTTACCTCACAACAAGGTTTATCAGCCATCACACTTATTATTTCCATTACTGAATCAGAATGTAGATACATTGAAATAATTCTTCTGCACTGCTCATACTTAGTTAAGGAATTCTGTATTTAGCATTACATGCAAATTTAAAATTTCAAAATCGAATAAACAAACATGCATACACACATTTTAAGTGTTATGCCTTTGATATCATTAAAATAAATCTTTAAATGGAATTTAAATATTATAAATAAATGGAAAATACTATGTATATAAACAAAATTAATGATATATTAAAGTAGCGTAATAAATCCTTTTTCCATTGTACTTTTTAGTTTATTTATTCACCCTGAACGAGTTTTTAGAGAAGTCCAATTGTTATGTTAAAATCATATGTTATATAAAATCTATTTACAATGTACATACACGAAGAAATATATATAGACTGCGATATGGAATAACATGGGGACAATAATGTGGTCTCGCGACGTATCACACCATTTTTTTTCTAGCGAACAGGTTCCCATACACATATTAGGATTCTCAATAGTTCAAATAAATATATTCTAGTAACAACCCTGTCATGACTGTATTTGGACAAGTGGTTTAATGGAGAAGGAGCAGGGCAATGAACCTAGTGTGTTTAAATACAGAATTTGACGGAGAAATTCAAGTGCGAAATGTGATATATTATATGTTGATAGAATTTAACAATTTACAAAAAATATGCAACTATTTAATAGAATATTACTAGTCTTCAGTTTCAAGATAATTTGATTAAGGAGAAAATATCTACTATGTTATTATACACTCATTTAAATTGCAAATTAGTGAAGCATTAATTTAATTTTACGTGCAGTGCAACTCGCATAAGAACCTAAAATAATTTTGGCTTAATAACAGGTATTTAACATATAAGAATATGTTTCAAAATTGTCCATACTGCCAAAATATGGTGAAATTCGGTAAAAAAAAACGGCTATAATACAAAGCATAAGGAAAGTAAATCAGACTATGACTACACACAGTTAGAATGAAAACTTTATTGACAAACAGTGAAAATATACATGTAAAAATACATACAAAAACAACTACTTACCCAAATCATTGATCTCATCACTAAAAATAGTAAAATTCCAAATTCACCAAAATTTAAAGAAGAATTTTATGCTTAATTTTGCTGAAGTATATCGTGGCAAAACAATGAAAAATGAATTCTCACCCAGCCAGATAATAGCCTCGAACAAGAACAAACTTGACTGCGTTGCGCCAACAATTAGAGCAATAAGGAAAAAAAAATAGGAAAGCATAGTACTACATAGCGGCAAGAGAAAGAAGGAGGATTTCGAAGATTCGAGCGGAAGTCAAGGTTCTTAGCGGAGCAAGAGAGCACACAAACATAGCCGAGCTATATAAAATTTGAGAACTTTAGACGAAATAACAAACGAGCACTAAAACCTATACTGATTAATGAACTAAAAATATGACCATATTCAATAATCGTATGATAAATAGAAGAGAAAATCAGAAGAAAGTGGTAAAAGCCGGAACACTCTGCTATCGAATTAATGTACTTATTTTTTATTTATTTATCTAATTAGTTTATTTATTTAATATTTTTTGCTTTATGTGATTCTCTGCTTGTCGTCGCTAGAGGTACTGGCATTCAGCAACTCAGCTTGTATACAATAGACCGTGATTTACGCGTTACAAATACCACTCAGTAGTATCCGAATAGATAATTAACATTCTAAGGTTTAAGTACATTTAGTTCGTATTAACCTAATAAATGTAGAAACACCAATTAAAAAGAGTGATAATCTTTCACTTTTATTCCTATTCTTTCCAGTAAACAACGCCTACTGGTTGCTTCACTTGCAATCCTAATCGAGAGAAGTATTTTATTTTAGCTTCACTTTAGAGCCCATGTTTCTTGAAAAAACACAAGAATCTCGGATATAATTTTAGTAAGCAATTCTTACTGGTAGAAAAAAAGATTTTCTCGCCTACTTTTTCTTGTAAATCCATTCACTAGTACTCCCTTTAGCTAAGTTTAGGCTTATCTATACAAATGTGTTTTCGCCCTCCTGGAGATGTACTTTCATTCTTTTTTTAGCACTACTGCAGTTTAGTAAGTCAGAAATAAGCAAACTTCTTTCTTGCATGAAGATTCTGGTCCTAAATATTTTGAAGGAACTGCATTTCCTTTTAAGCCTATGGTGTTTACGTTTTTCTTTAGGTAGTAATCCAGTTTTAAAAATGTCGATTCATGGAAATGAGTTTCTCTGAAATGGCGACAACAAATATCAGCACTTGTAGTTGGAAAAAGGTGTTTTATTTTTGTACAGTTGATCCGTATTTAATACAATGTTAGGAGTTTTTCCATAATGGGAAAATGGCACACGAGGATGAAGAGCAGAGTTCACTGAATTTCTGTGAAAGTTACATTTTGTATGGTGCCGCTTAGCACTTCCTTGTGGTCGTGTGTAGATTTTCTTGTACAGAGAGTAACAAGTCATTTTTATCACTTAAAGCTGATTTTGGCCTTTCGAATTTCCTCATGTTCTTCACACTTCCGTTCCTTGAATGTCTTACAATTTTTGGCATTGCAGACATTGTTTTGTTTGTTAGAACTCACCTGATTAAACAAATGACACGCCACTTGCTGAGTTCGAATTTTGTCTACATTTCCAACTATCATGAATAGTTGTATTCTTTCCATTTCAGTAAGATTTGCTATCCAAAAATAGAATATTATAATATATTAATCATATTTAAAAGTATTCTGTACAAACACAAAGTTTCAATGTTTTGAACACACGAAATTATTAAACAGCTAAGTACCATAACTCACATCAAGGCAGGTATCAAACTGCAGTTGCTATTGTTAGGGACCATTCATTAGCTAGATGTGTCGCGTCATCTGATCCAGAGCAGAAAGAATTTTCCTAGAAACGACTTCGCGTACAAACATACGGATATGGGTGTTGCAATCCGATGAGCCTGAACCAACAGACATAGAAATAGAATTTAGAGCATTTGACAGTATACCGTTGTATGGCTGGGTGACATGTGTTGTATATTATACTTGGTGATCCTGCAAATTATTTACTTGAGTGTATTTCTACAGAATATTCCTTAGTGCTAGGTTATTTAGTTAGAAAAAGGGAATATCAGTTGCTATAAGAACCTGTCGTAGGTCTGAGGAAGAGTATGTTATTTCTGAAACAATCCATAAACTGTTTTTGCATTACCTACATCTTTTTAGCCCCGTTTAAAAGAACTGATTCCTTATGTTTAGATATGTTGCTGTGTTTTTACTGTTTATCTTTTTTCACAAACCTTACATAATAGTATATTATCTGTTGAAACAAACTCAGGATTCTTTTGAAGGATGTGAAATGCTACATTTATCTTTTTAAGTGATTAAATTGTGAAATAACTCTTGTATCATCCACAGTACACATCTATCATTTCTTTATTTAAGGCATCAGGGAGGCTATTTAAATGTCCAGAAGACTAACATAACAGAATTTAAAATGTAGTTTATATAACAAATATTTTATGGATTGAAATGTAATTTGACGTGATTATATTTATGATTATGCTAATAATGGTAGAAAATAAATAAAGTTATACTTATATATTTAGTGCAAAAGTCACATAAGTTACAGAAAGGTCGGTGTATGAAATTGGAATTTTTGAGGAGTTACAGTGAAGCCTTTTTACAGTGCATATGAGCCTGATCTTTACCGCGATCTATCTCTATCCCATTATTTCATTGGTAGAGTGCAGTATTTCAGAGGGGTATGTGATCAGCACACCGCATTCCGCTGATCGCTATATCGCGGCTTACTAGATCGAAGATCGCCACCTCTCCATCAGGCAGCTTCCCAATTGTCCTCACGAGGCTGGGTGGACTCTGTTCCACACCTCCCTATCTTAGAAAAATTCCTAGGTAGGTACGGGAATCGAACGCATGCCACTCGGGCAGCAGACAACAACGCTAACCAATAGACCAAGGAGGCGGTCGAGGAGTTACTGAGCCTTGAAAATGTAGAATATTTTTCCTCAGTTTCCCACAACTTAAATTTTATACTTCAAGGTGCTCTTTCTCAAAAATCAATTAAAAGTATTGCCACATAATTTTTACTAAATATTTTGGACACTTTCTCTTAGAATTGCATCTACTTTTATGATTTTTTTTTTTTTTTTGTTTATTTACGGATGCTCTTTGACATCTCAGGTCATCAGTGTCCTATACAGTTCAGAGCGTGAAACGGCGTATAAATTTTGCTCAGAGTTCTCTTCTTTCAGGCTTGAGGATTTTTATGTGCCGTAAATCTACGACACGGGACCCGCGGCTTTACTTACCTTCCAAAGGAAGCCATACTTAGGATATTTACGACCGAAAAATCCATCGAACCTGGATTGAATCCACGATACTTATGTGACCATTTATTTTATAAAAAAATAGTTCGTGTATATTATAGGAGATTACCTTTTTGTTCTACTATGATTAAAAGATATATTTGATTTACATTATAAAGTCATCTTTTATGTTACTTAGGAAAAAATATTGATCACAATTATATTCAAATAAATAAAATACATATACTTGAAGTATAGGATACACTTTTCACTTTTTCATAGTATAATTTATGCCAAACTTGTTCTAAATTGTAACTCCAAGTATTTGGACAAACACTCAAACTACTAAATCGATAAAGTGGTTGTTATATAAAATAAAAGTAAATTTATGCTATGCTTCCGCAACAGCAAAATAACCTAACAGTGCCCTTAACTGTATATTTGCAGCTTATTTCTTCAATATTCCTGTTCACAGTAAGGGAAATAACCTGTATCACATGACGTTTTAGCACTAGAAGATTGGCTCTTCGCTTGCTCCCCCTACACCCTTCGGCAATCACCAGCCTAGCTGCACAATACGAAACGAGAAGACTCTTTGTTATCCATTCACACGATACCTGATGTTAAACTGATGAGATGCCTATTGCCAACGACACATAAAGACCTAGTATCTAGGGTAAGAAAGGGTCATTGCTTTATCCCTATGTTTAAAAATATTTCAATGGAAAATAAAAGCGGTAATATGCAGTTTGTTAATAATTAATACTAAAACATGATGAGCTAAAAAGAATATTTATAATATGTATGTAAACAAATGTTTTTCTTTGTGTGTTTGGATATTAATATTCGTGTGATAGTACATTTGTTACTCATATAATGTTGATGAAGAAAAATCTGCCTAAACTAAGTGATTTCCTGATCGAATTGAATAACTTTTAATAAAAACTAATATAAAATCCAAACTAGGTTTTATTTGAATTAATGAAATGGAATAAGTTATGACATTAATGTGTGGTATTAGGGGAACATAATTAGAAATAATTAGAATACTTGCAATCTGTAAGTAATACAAAAGAGAAACCACATATTTAGAAATATGTTTATTATCATTATTGAGATTAAAGCACAAAAATTAATAGTATACTATTAATTAAATGAAGTGTATGATCATTGATGGACAAAGCTATACTGCGTGAATATTTTTAAACATTTTTAAACATAACCATGTTTATGACCCTTATGAGCCCGTGGTGTCATGTTTACATTCACTAAAATAGAGAAATAACAGAAAATTTCGAGTTACATTCAGTATTTAAGAAGAAGAAGAAAAAGAGGAGGTAGATTTTCTTATGTTTCAATAAAACAAAAACATGTTACTATCCAGAAACAATTACAATGTACAAAGCATTTTCATTCACTTTGAAATTTAATTTAAATGTTCCTGTAGTAAAAATGTGTAACGCAAACGTTTTCTGAAGGTTATTAAAGAGCAATGCTATATACAAATATAATTCTCAAACTAATGTTAGACCAATATTTCACATTTACTGCCTTCACGATAAAGGTTTTGCTAAATATAAAACATATGCATTGTTATAAATACAGTTCATATACTGAATTAATTAGTCCCTTTATTTTAAAAGAATTTACAGAAAATTAAATGGAAGAGTTTTTTTTTTAATTTACGTTTGCTAGTATACTCCCACTCCTAATGGTCTCCTGAGGTGGTTAAGGCACGGGCTCGTGAGCGGGAGGTCTGCGGTTCGAATCCCGCCAGGACCGTCCTCCCTGACTGAGGTTTTTTTCCAGGTTTTCCTCAGTCCTCATAAATGGCAAATGCCGGGGCGGTACCCTAAATTTATGCCTGGAACGTTTCCTTCCTTAATAATAAATCCTTTCCCAATATATCATGCCATCTCATGTATCATCAGTGTTCATCGCCTGTGGTGCCTCTGTAGCAAAAATTGGCGTTAAACACTACTCATTTATTCATTCCTAATGGTCCCATTTTTCCTAATTGTTTTTATTATTTTATTTAAATGAATATACCAAATTTGTTGTGGAGAAACAGGTTCTGGTGCCGCTAGAGCGATTTTTAAATCTTGGATTTCAGGTAAGCCCCCACTCTTAATACCTCGATTTCCCTGATTTTCAGCAACTGTTTTTCTTGTTTTATTTAAATTATATATACGAAGTTTTGTTCCGAAAAAAATAAATATTAATGCCGCTAGAGGACTTTTTAAACTTTTGGTTACAGATAAACTCGCCTCCTAATAGTCCCATTTCGCTGATTTATGGAAATTATTTTTCGTACTTTATTTCAATAGCATATAAGGAGTTTCCTTTAAAAAATTAAATTTCCTGCCGCTAGAAGGATTTTAAAATTTCGATTTAACCCATACTCCTAAAGGCCTGATTGCCACAATTTTCTAAAACTGCTTTTATCAATTTAATTTTAATAAAATATACTTGGTTTCATTGAGAAAAATTAAAAATTCCGGCCGCTAGAGCATTTTTTTAATTTTCGCTTTAGATTAACCCCTACCCCTAATTGTCCAATTTTTCTGGTAAACGAACTGGACGATTCATGGATTAATTTATTGTTATATGTCAAGTTTCGTTGAGAAAAAAACAAAAATTGCGACCACTAGAATGTGTGCGGACACATACACACATATAGTATATGCCTAAGAAGGACACGGAGCTGTTCGAAATATTGCGATACTAAAGCTGTGACTTTTAGTTTTTTATCCTTATTCCGCTTATCTAGTTATAGTTATTTTATATGTGTGTGTGCGTGCGTGTATATTTTAGATATTTTTTTAATTGTAGGTGCCTAGTAAGTACGGCCGATACAGACATGGATAGATTGTTACACTTTTTTTCATGAATACAACCGCAATAGTTTACATTTCTTCGGAATTCACTAATAAACTAAAGCATGAACTTTCTATCCCAAATTATTATAAATATTAATTGGTTTTTGCTAAAGACCTGTGTGAGTATGTAGCAATTTGTGGTATTAAAACGTTTTCCGTTTAAAAGTTTTTAGATTTCGATATAGTATGCAATTATTACAAAATACCATGTTGGTTCTTTCTCTGATAATGACAAAAAGGGGGAATCATCTGCTCTTGAGAATTTTGGTAATGAATGATACATGAGAATCCAGTAGAAAGCAGGTAAAGAGCACGAAGACGTCAGCTCAACGATAATACGCTCTACCACCGACAATTTTTAAACGTAAATGGACTCAAGTCCTATTATTTTAAGGACGGGATTGCTGGTTGTAATAATATAAATTTACACTATTTATGTTTTAATTTTTATAAACGTTGAAATCTGATAAAATAGGAAAACTAATTTAGGAATATTTGAGCGAATCTTATTATTTTAAACGTCTCCTTCCTCCGTAAGTGCATTATTTTAATTTCTGCTATGAAAGTATCTCACGTCTTTTAATATAAAATTATATTTAAACAATTCTAGTATATGTGGATTCTTCCACCGCATATTTATGCTCTGATGAGATTTCAAACCTCTTAATGCATGTTTGATTGGCGATATCGCATAAGCAGTACAACTTTCAGAAATTATTGGATAAAATATAGTTCTACTTGGGACAGTATGAATCACAGTTCAGTAAAATAATAGTAGTGGTAGTGGTAGTGGTAGTGGTGGTGGTAGTCTACTACTACTGAGCCTATAGATTCAGCGATACTTTTTCTGCACATTGAGACAAAATATTTTGTCTATCTATATCCGGCAAACGGCTGTTAACTATTTTCCAACTATTTCCTGTAATGTCCTCTCCCCTTAACCAAATATACCCCAATTCAAGTATATTATACCCAAGCGGAGCTACGATAGGCTAATTAGCCTTGAGGAACCTTATCGTACACGATGCAATTTTGAAGTTTCCACAACGTTGGGTAGAACACAAAGTAACTGGCGTTCAGGTCTTGACGTAATGACTCCCAGATCCTAAGATCTGATTCCTGCTGTTTTCTTTTGATGTACATGAAGTACAATGTTTCCATTCCCCACCTTATGCTTACCTGACACAATTGCGATATCTTAGCACCAATAAAAATACAACCACCAGCCGTGATATGCTGCTCGAGTATGATCAGAATAATTCAGGATTATTGCCTGGATGTCTATAGAACATGTAGAGGACTAGGAAGCCACCAATTTTAGTTCATTGTTCAGTTATGAACGTTATTAAAATGTCAAGGAATTGTGAATAACAGAATTCCAGCAATTTAAGAGAGTGAAATAATTACTAAGTGAACCCCGGAAGAAAATTGTTAAGACGTTCATTTATTGTTTTTCCTTCATCTTCTGACACATACTGCAGCTCCATCATGGCGTCAGTCAACAAAGATATGGGATCTGAGTCAGGTGTTAACTAAACACCTATCATTTAACATGTTCTCATTTAAAGCATTTATTAAATATGCATTATTTTTCAGCAAGTATTTCGCATATTATGTATTTATGCAGCCTATTGGCTCCTGAAATTGTTCACATATAAGTATCTAAGTCCTAATTATGGTTGGTTGCTATTATAGGCAACAAGGAATTTCTCAATAGCGGTTTAAATTTCGTAGATTATTTTTCAGTTGCTTTGTTGGACAGTAAGAGAGACATAGGGTGGCCAGCAATGAGACACGAACGTGGACGGGTGTCTAATAATGATCCCATATAGAAACTGTTAACGGGAACAACGAAGTCCCCAATCCGAGAAATTTCAGCGTTTCAGAGGGGCCGCTCCCATAACAGATGCAGGGACAGAAATCTTTTAATAGTACAAGTCACTGTTATGTCACTTTAGCCCACCTCTTCCATCCTGTAACAGAACCAATAGAAATAAATTGTATGTAACGGGGGAGCAGAAAATTCAAGGAAAGCAATAATAATAATAATAATAATAATAATAATAATAATAATTCATCCCAACACTTGATTAAGCGACTGGGGAAACCACGAAAAATTCGAGTTCAGGATAGCCGGGACCTCCCGAGTCCTAAACGTTACCGGATGAGCTATCTCACTCGACAGACAACTCAATCGAGAGACAATGGAATGTGAATAGAATGGGCACATCATTTATTCTCAGAAATCTAAAGAAGACAGCAATTATGGAAGCGTAAAAGATCAGTTAACGTTAAAGCTCTGTAACTTATGGCAATGACCATGACATGCCAGGAAATGCACAAAGTGAATGTTCAGAAACTTTGTGCATTATACATTAGAAGGCGCTTTTTCTTATGAATAATTGAATGCGCTGCAACTGTTTCTCTACATGCAACAAGCGGAGATTTCAGCATATGAATTATTCACAACCAAGATCATAAAACGTTTTCTGTAAATGCTTTTCTTTTAATAAATATTGAAAATTTAATTTCCGATAAGTTTTATCAACATCTACAGAATTGCAACTGGGTAATAATACAATAGTTGTAAAAATACAAAATATAAACATCACACACGACAAAAGCATTCTCTTCCGAAAAAAGTGTTCAGATTTTAAAACGATGGCCATTTTACAAACATATTCCCCTCAAAAAATATCCTAAAGGGATGCTTTGAACCCTGCTGTCGATAACCCTAGCAAATTATTCGAAAACAGGACTCGCAGCCCTACACATGTATTTATTCGCATTAGCATTTCCCAGTGTGCACTCAAAGCAGGCAATGAAAACTAGGATCAATATTCACGTTGTTCAGTTTTAGCGGCGTTATTATTGTGATCTGTCCTCTCGCCCTACACACCTCCTGGTCCGCCGGGACATCATTGACAGGAAGCAATTTCCGAAAGTATGTTTTACATAGCTCCCGTTTTATTAAAAAAAATACAAAAATCTGTTGCTTTTTAGTGCACACTTAATAGAAGTTATAGGATAACGCACGCATGGAATTCTGTTTTATATCGGCTATCACATACACGCTCTTTCTGCAGTATGTCCAATTCACGCATACGTCCACTTTGAAATTCGATAGCTGAAAAAGGGCAATAGGGGAAAATACCAGTAAACATGATACGTACATTTTATAAATGAGAGAAACACTGGTTAAGGGTTATTCAACTTCCCACTTTATGTTCAAGCATGTGCACCTGGAGAATAAAATGAGATATCATGGTAGTTAAAAATAACGATAAACATCTTCCTTTGTTCCAAAGCTCATTATAAGAGAAAAAGTGCTCCCATCACTTGAAATCAAAGGTAAATTATATGAATATAATTTAAAAAATCTAAGAGTAAGATTTTAAAAATCTTTCTCTCCTTTAAAATGCTCTTTAGATATTTTCTTACCAGAAATTATTGCCTAAATTCACATTATATAATTACAATCCCATTACTTTAATTACGTTCAGCAATGGAGATGTGCTTTATTTACTTGTTTATTTAATAAGGCATTTTTGTTTATTATGTAAGGCACGAGTGGATTCATGCGAAGGCTGCAAAGTTAATATCATATAAGTTAATATGAATTATTTCACTCTCTCATTCATTCATTCATTCATTCATTCATTCATTCATTCATTTATATCTATTACCTCGACATTTCGGTTAGAGCAGAGCAAACCGGATGTACGGCGCGGTGAGGCACGCAGCCTTTTACAAAAGTGAACATTAAATGCTTTTGTTGGTGTACACTCTATTAGGAGAAGTAAAATTAAAAGCAGTTTATCTAATTAATTCATTTCTCAACGGTTGTTAAATGATGATTTGTACAGAATATCCTGTTTCTTTTGGGAGGATATGTCAATAGATATTCCCAGGTATTCAAGTTCCAATTACTTTTATTTTAATTGAAAGTATTAAAATAATTAGCCTCGAAGACGACATAAAGTTCTAAAACAAGCTCTGGGTGACTGCCCCGTCCTAAAATCTCTTCGCTGTATTTCCGCAAACGGCATTATCCTAAACTTCTGCATGATTCGCTACAAAGCTACTTAAGTGAATATAAAATGACCGTGTAGTAAACGTTTAAACCTGGTAATCTTGTGTTTTGTAAACGGATTTTGATTCTAATTTATCACAGCTAAATTGATCCTGTCTCATAATAATTTCTGATGATTCCACTTAAACGGATGATATAATTCATAAAAATCAGCAATAGTATTTCCTAAAAACGTAATATACTGCATGAGGAATCACCTCATGAACAAAAAAGAGGTGTATAGTGGCTAAAGATTCTAGAATAATATTTTCAGTTTGTTTAAGAAACCATTAATAGTAATTGTGTAAATTAATTTTGCAATCTATTTTTACTAAATTAGTTTTCAGACATCATTTTGAGATTTTTAATCCATCAGTACTCTACTACGAGGCACCTACCCACTGATTTCTCTGGGACATTTACGATGATAAAATGATCAGTAACAACATATAGCCCACTCAATACCCCGATTTAATTCCCTATCATCACTAGGAAACATTAAACTAAATAATCCACACACCTTAGATAAACTAAAGAACAACGTCTGGCAGGAGAACTAAAACGTGTAATAATTAATGTTCTAAGCAGATGCCAGAAATGTATGATAAATTATTAAAGCAGTCAGTCCTACTATCCCCTATCGCGTCTCGGATTACCACGTGACTTCATAAGTACAAATAAATAGTATGTTATTACTCAGTCACTTTAGTGTCTCCAGTTTAAATGCAACAAAAAAAAATGTTTTTGCCAGTCAGGAGCAAATACTCCGCGATTCATAAACTCTCAGTTACGCTGTGTTTCATACGTAATTCGTTCAAGTAATATATCTCTTATTTTAATAATAAGTTGATTTTAGTTATTATTTTTATTTTTTCCAATGAATTCCTGGCGATATAAATGCTATCTAAACATTCATTCAGTTTATCTTTTAATTAGAAAACGTTGATGTTTACAGAATTCTACTTTTAAACATGTTTTAAAGATACCGAGGGGGACCACTTTCACAGTAGATATCTATTTAATATATTTCAAAGTTGGACCGAAAAACTAGAATAATGTGTAGTATGATGTTTTGTAAACGTCTATGACTCACATACATTATGATAGCGTTGCTACGTGACAGGTAAATCAACATTGAACAAATCAAGCCAAGATTATCGTATAATGTTCTGTAAACAGACGTGATTCACATTACGTTAGGCTAGCGTTGCTACAACAAAATGGAATCAAGATTATCATTTGAAAAGCGGAAAGCAATTTTGAAGCGGTATTGGAAAACGGAGAATGCTGTTGAAGTTCAAAGGCAATGGAGACATATGCACAAAACAGAACGCCAACGCGAGTAACAATTGCACGCATTCGAGACAAATTTGAGACTCGTGGTACTGTACACGATGTTCACAAGGGAAGATCTGGGAGACCTCGTACAGCAGCAAGTCCCGCGTCCTCGGCTATGATTTTGGAACGTTTTGAGCACTCACCGCAGAGCACTCACGAAGAGATCCGATTGAGTTTCCACCGCGTTCTCCGGATCTAACTCCGTTGGACTTCTACCTATGGGGAACTCGTAAAGATGTTGTACATCGTAGAAAACTAACGTTGCTCAATCAGTAGTTCAACGTATTCAGAAATGTATCGAGCCGATGGTGGGCACTTTGAGCAACTGTTGTAACTAAAAAATTATAAGACGATTAGTGCTCATTATTTTCTGTTTGTGTGAATTCTGTTTTGTTATGTTAACACATTTTTTTCTTTGCTTGAAGTGTGTATACATTTTGGAACCCTCTGTATATGACATTCTTATATTAATGGAAGAGAAATTTCAAGGGCCCCATAAAGTTGTTCCAGCGCGAACCATTTGATAGGACGTGAAAATTGTCTATTTAAACAAAAACTATATTACAAATTATTTATTCCTTAAATTGATTTGCTGAGTTGTCCTGCTGCGATTCAGAGTCCGAATAAAATGAGCTACTAAAATGAAGCAATTATGTGTTGAATTATTATTGGATAGTTACAGGTCAAGGCGAGGATTTTAAGATCCTTTCGTATACCTTCTAATTTTTTTGCGTTTTATTGGGTTTGAAAAACTGTAGATGAAGCTGTTATAAACTAAATAATATGAAAGATAAAATGAAATGTAGTTAAATTCAAAGGAATATAAAAAGTTTTGTTCCCATATTATTTTAATAAAATTTGTGCATGTTTTGCAATATATAATCACAAGAAATTAACAGAGAACACCCAATGACACTTTCACAATATTTCTATTTAAGAAGTTAATAATTTATTGAAGATTATTATATAATATTTAAGTTTTTCACATTTATTCAAATATTTACATAATGTTAAGTTTGTGAAGCGCAGTATAAAGTAATACAAATAGGAAATGAAATATTTATGTAACTATCACATTTATTACACGGTTCTCACGAATTCAGGGAGGGCTTCTCATGCGGGAGGCAGATTATTTCCTTGTTCCAGGATCTAGTCGATGAAACTCATAACGGTGGGAGGACTGATGCCGTAGTGATAGGTTTCAGTAAGGCCTTTGACCAGGTCTTGCAATTGGGAGCAAAAGGTCGGAAGTGAACATCAAACATCGGGAATACCCAGGGTCCAGTTATCGACCGTAACTCTTTTTAATTTATATAAACGATATATCAAGTGAGGGAAAAAACCTCATTAGAGAAAGTTTGCTCCTAAATGAACATATAGTTCAACAGTTTAATTATTCTCATGAATCAAAAGTAGGTTGTTTGCTGTAGGTTTTACTATATAAAAAGAGATAAAGGAAAACTCTGATATTGAAATTTTACTGGGCGATCTGGACGAGGTCGGTAAGTGGGCTAGAATAAACGAAATGAAGATAAACAAAGGTACCTACACTTATCTCTAACGTTTAACATAACAAAGAGAGGAAATTTTCTTGGCTATGGTGTAGATGGCGAAATCGTCCCCCCAAAACACTTCTGATACTTAGGAATATATTTATACCAACAGCTGGGGTGGGAGAACCAAGCGAACTATATAATGCGAAAAACATGGAAGATTTTACACTTTATTATGGGAGTGTTTAGAAAGGGAAACGCAGCACCAAAAATGTTAGCGTATAGGTTTCTTGTTCATTGGATAATGAAATATGAAACACCTTGCTGGGACTCCTTTAGATAAAACAAAATAGGGTACTCGAGAACGGCAGCCAAATTCGTGAAAGGAGGCAGAGGATAAGGTGTAGGATCTGGAATGGAAATCCTTAACAACTAGATGCAAAAATGTGAATCTTTGCGTTCTTTATAAAGCGTATAAGAGTCATAAAGCATGAGAGGATCTAGAGCTTAACCTAACATACCCTCATATTACTTAAAGGGAGATCATACACTTAAAATCAAGGATGGCAACAGAGGACAGGGTCGATCCTGATGCTGTAGTAGTAACCATACTTGTCTCCTAAACCGAAGATCGCGAGTTCGATCCCGGTCAGGACCGATGGATTTTCAGGCGTAAAACTCCAAAGTGTGGCTTCCTTCGGAAGGGAAGTAAAGCCGTGAGTCCCATATCGTACATTTACAAGAACCTCGAACCTGAAAAAAGAGGCCTTTGAGCAAATTTATCGGCCGTTTTCACGCCCTGATTTGAATAGGACGCTGATGATCTGAGATTTTTTTTTGATTGATTTGTTCATGGACGCTCTTTAACATCTCAGGTCATCAGCTTTCCATTCAACTCAGGGCGTGAAACAGCCGACAAATTTTGCTCAGAGGCCTCTCTTTCAGGCTTGAGGTTCTTTTTCGTGCCGTAAATCTACGACGCGGGACCCACGGCTTTACTTCCCTTCCGAAGGAAGCCATACTTGGTATTTTTACAACCGAAAAAATCCATCTATCCTGGCCGGGTTCGAACCCGCGATTTGGGTTTAGGAGGTATGTATGGTAACCACTACACCACCAGGACCCACGTGTGATGATCTGAGATGTTAAGGAATTTCCGTATTCTAAACTAAATAGAAAAAGAGGACAGATACAGGAAAAGTTTAATTCTTAAACAGAACCATCGGGGAATGCAATAATTTATCTACAACATACTTTGAGGGCTGCCTTCTAACAATAAAAACATTTAAGGGAAACTTAGATAAATACTATAGTTTTAGATTAATTTTTGCACCTGACATGTATTTAATTGAGTTGAAATTGTTTAAATAGGTTTCACAAACACTCCGTAAGATTGAAATGTATTCAGTTATGTTAACTGGGAGCTGGAGAGATGGCTAGCGAGGAGGAAGCAGGGCTTTATTCTAAGTAAAACATTACGCACTGCATGTATATTCAAATACTTGCGGTGGTTCATTCTCATTGCATTAACTTAAGCAGAATATTAGTATTTGCGTTGTGCGCACTTTCCTCTGACTAGCCTGACTAGCTATCTCTCAGTTCCAAACATGAATGAATGGTGTTAAGCGCTTGTTTTTACTGCTGAGGCACCACAGGCGATGGACACTGATGATACATTAGATGAAATGATAAACTGGGAAAGGATATTTTTATTTTAGGAAGGAAACGTTCCAGGCCTAAGTTTAGGGTACCTCCCCGACTTTTTCTATTTATGAGGACTGAGGAAAACCTGGAAAAAACTCAGTCAGGGAGGACGGTCCCGGCGGGATTCGAACCCAGACCTCCCGCTCACGAGTCCGTGCCTTAACGACCTCGGCCACTCGTGGTGTTCCGTTGATAATATATGTTTATGTAACCATAACATTACATAATTTCCATTTCTTGGTAGCGCTATTTAAATTGCTAACAACTGCTCGTCTTTTGTTAAGTTGTACTAGAGGTCAAAAGAATTTGTTTCTCTGCGGCAAAACCCCATCATTCATTATCGATGCTTGTCTCCAATGGGGATAATGTCGTTCTCTATTTCACATATTGTCGATATGCAGTGGGCTAATTAATGGGATGCCAAAATGTCGCCAAAAGCTAATGCTAAGTTAGAAATAGTACACATGGAACAGCTTGGGTTAGCTTACCGAAGAATGCATGCAGCGTAATAAAACATTGTATTCATCATTCCCTGAGAGCGGATAGTTAGACAGAAGGCGACCAGCTGTAAGCCCCAGAAGCTACATCTCTAAGAGCTCGGGGTTTAGTTACCGAGCAACTCCAGAAAAACTTAATGGGGGGACCCAGGCGATCCCTTGGAGTTGGCCATTCTGACCTTGGCTTTTTTCCGTAGTTTCTCCTGATTGCTTAGGCGAACGGGGGATGTATCTTCAGGAATTTTCCTCTCTATAAGTTCATTATAAAATAAATAAAATATTAATAAAAGGTTTATTTATTAATAAATAGTAATGGTTGATTGATGTAGTTGTTGATTTGATTTATTTACGGACGCTCTTTAACATCTCAGGTCATCAGCCTTCCATTCAATTCAGGGCATGAAACGGCCGACAAATTTTGCTCAGAGGTCTCTTTTTTCAGGCTTGAGGTTCTTTTTCGGGCCGTAAATGTACGACACGGGACCCACGGCTTTACTTCTCTTCCAAAGGAAGCCATACTTAGGATTTTTACGCCTGAAAAAAATCCATCGATCCTGGCCGGGTTTGAACCCGCGATCTTGTGTTTGAAGGAAAGTATGGTTACCACTACACCACCAGGACCTACATAAATAGTAACTAGTATTAAAAGGATGTTGTTATGATTAATAATAATAATAATAATAATAATAATAATAATACATAAACTTAAGAGAAGCAAAATTACAGAATTAAGTTAGGTATTAGGGAAGAAATTGTACAGTATATAGTTAAATTTGTTTTATATATATATATATATATAATTAACAAGAATTGGATTAAAGTTATTTGCGATACAGAAGAAATAAATTTAAATTAGATTATAACTGTACAGAATACCAGTACACATTTTCGCCGAAAAAATCGGTGGAACGGTTTTCGTTTTAATTTAGTAATAAATAATAATGTTGATTTGTAAATTGTATTTTTGTTTTAACAGCTGGTTACCAGTTATAGTTCAGTGTTGGCTTCCAGCATTTATGGGGTTTATAATTTAGTTTAGTTTATGTTTCATTGTATATGTTAAAGTATATATTCTTATAATACACTTTTTGTTCTCCCTTTATTTTTACCTGTTTTTATTATTATTGTTATTGTTATTATTATTTTATTATTATTATTTAATCGCTTTTTATTTTAGATAGTTTTTAGATTTAGATAAATCTTAGCAATAGTAATGTAACAAATGTAAACATGTAATTTATCAAAGAAAGAATAAAAGTTCTGAAATATATGTTCCGATGTAGGAAACCAGTTTTTTTTAAATGGTATTTAACGCTCATTTTACTACTGTGGTACCACAGACGGTGAACACTGGTGATACATGAAATGAAATGATAAATTGGGAAAGGATTTTTTTTTAAGGAAGGAAACGTTCCAGGTCTAAATTTAGGGTATATCCCCGGTATTTGCCAGTTATTAGGACTGAGAAAAACCATAAAAAAATCCCAGTCAGGGAGGATGGTCCTGGTGAGACTCGAACCCCACTCCCGCTTACGAGTCCGCGCCTTAACGACCTCGGCCACCCGTGCCTGTTAGGAAACAAGGTATCGAGATGTAGTATTACAGATGTTTTATTTTATTATATTTTATTTTGTATTTTTATATTCTCTCATACCATTCCATTGTCTAAGTTAAATGGTCAAAAGTGCCAGGGTGATGGTATAACGATGACTTACACTTAAGAAAAGGTTTCTGCCCGACGTCTGGCATGGAAGCTTCCTTTCTGAGTGGCTTGAAGTGCTTATAAGGGACCATCACCAGCGTCGGGGTGTTCTATTTGATCCTGGCCGCTTTAATCTCATCCTTTCATCCCGGAGGTGCACCTATTAAAGGCGTAGCTATAGACGGCCAGCATTTGAGCAGGGCTGAAGTGCCGAAAAGCTGACAATCCAATGCAATTCCAGGCAACGAGATTTATTTATTTAACGACTAACTCCCATTTTCATTATAGACACATGAAAGGCGGCGGGTGCTGATGATAAAACCTTTTCAGGCAACAAAAGTGCGTCTTTGATTAACCTCTTTAATAGTTTTACAACATCCCTCCTGCGGTATCTGCAGTGTTGCAAAAGTTTACTTCTATCGATTATCTCTATGCTGATCACCTCTGTTTCACAAATATAAACCAAAAAGTGGAACAGCAGAAAAATGGAAAAGGCGAGAAATATATAACAAGTTGCATGTTTCAAATAGACGGCAATGACGCTTACTTTGAAACTGTACTGAAAAAAGAAAAAGTTCATTAAGAGTGAGTATTATTATGTTATGTTATGAAATTATCTACTCTAGAAAATGCCTACTCTTGTTTCCACACTTGGTAGATGCATTTGGGCTTTCCTCAACTATAACTGCTCTCACTGCATTTCTGTGTATATCTAATGTTTTATTTGCTTCATCTTAAGATATCTTACCAAGTTTTTTCCATCTACATACTTGTAAATATTTAAAGAAAATTTCTGACTTTCCGTACAAATTACAAAATTTTCTATCTGACTCCGATAAGGTTCCATTACTCAGTAACTCTGACCAGCAAAAACGTTCAGTTTCATTTCATTATTTCATTTACTAATAGCTACATTGTCAGGGCTGTTAGCAGTTACCCACGGCGCTAAATTTTGTTCCCACGATCTCCACACTGTAGTGCATATAATATCTTTTTAATACTAACCTAAACTAAAATTTTGGATATACTTAGTTTCCCGATTTGTCTTTTATAGATTGATTTATAGCAGGATTACCCGACTGTCCAGACGGCATTCTTTGCCCACCAACTGTATTCCTGATGAATGAAAGAAGTTTTAATGAGATGAAATGCGAAGTTAGGACAGGATTATTTAAGGAGGCATTCCATATCTAAGTTTAGGGTACCCGGTATTTGTAATTGATGAGCACTGAGGAAAAGGTGAATAATCCTCAGCCAGGCAGGACGATCCTTTGCAGGATTCGCACCGCAGATCTGCTGTTCACCATTCCGTGACTTTACGACTTCCGCCAACGTGTCGATAAACAGGCAACAGATAGCTATATATAAAGTTTAGCACAATGTCATTTTAGAAATTGGCACATGCAACTAACGAATGTAATAACATGTAAGTAAGAGCACATCTTTCAATAAAGCTAATTGTTTTTAAACCGTTAAAACTGTTTTGAGTGGTTTGGGCTGAGGAGGATATGACCCCAATGGAGGCATCTTCGGGAGAAAGGGATCAAGTAAGGAAGTCAATAACCGGGCGGTCAGTATCCACGGCTGGTAACTGCACGAACGCACACGCCTAACATGTTTCCAGATACAGCATTCCGACGTCGTTCGAGGCCCCACTCCTAAGGAATTCGAGACCCTGAGGCAGTACCCTTAAATACCATAAGATGGAGCAGAAGTCTTAAAAAGCGCAAGTCACCGTCACACTGCGCCAGCACACCTCGCTCTAGCACTTTCGGCTCTGTAAAGCACTAATAGAATGAAATGAAAGAAAATGAGAGAGCAGAAATTTATGGAATGTAAATGTCCATCCCTGTATTTGCATAAGCGATAAGGGAAAGACACAAAAAAGCCCACGGATGGCCGGTCAAGCAGGAATTCTCGAATGGGAGTTTCAAGCGTTACCGCCCGAGTCACTCCGCTCGGTTAAAATGGCGCTATACTTAAACTTTATAAACAGATTCTCTGCTCCATTCACACTATTAGGATTGTGGGTAAGGTAATAAATACAACAAATAGAAAAAAAACAAAAGAAATGTAAAATGTATGAATACTGCTTTCAGAGAGAAGACGGAATTTTTAATTTGAATTCAGGACGGTACTATACTCTCATAGAGACATAAAATTGCTTAAATTTATTTTCAAGGCGTTTTGCTTTTCCATTATCACGTTGATGGAATTTGTCCAATACACGAGGACGCACCTCAAAGGCATACTCAATGTAACGCTTCAGCTGTTCAAGAGTTTGTGGTGCTGATTCTCACTACCAAAGTTTTCCGATGAGAAAAAGTGAATGTTGATCAATTTAAAAGGAAGGGTTCGTGTGGTAGCCCCATCCATTACGAGTAAAATGGTAGCAGATAGTGACCTCCCCAACTCGCGTATTTCCGAGTGTGAGGGTAAACAGCCTTTCCGGTGCGCAGGCAGCCAGTTGTTACGATGGAGTTAGAAGGAGAGTATTTTAGGATTTAAAGAATTTAAATGAGTTCCAGAGACTTGAATGTTTACGACAGGCTTTTGAGGATTTTGATCCATCTAGGGCAACAGTTTTACGCTGATTTATGGAATTTAAAAGGACCCAAACTTCACTGAAATATCATGAGAGAAGTGGGCGCCCGGTAATGACAGTGACTGAGGGAAATATTTTGGCGTTGAAAAAAATAAGCAAAAACAATCGCGTAACATTTAAGGGCATCAAGGCAGTCTTCCAGATTGTATCCTGCACGATCATTTTCGTAAGGTTTCCTCTCGTTGGGTGATCCACAATTTGACAGAGGCACAAAAGTGCACCCGCGTCGAATGGTGTGAAGATATGCTGCCTTTATATCATTGCCGTTGCCTTTACATCATTGCCTTTGAACTTCAACAACATTCTCGGTTTTCCAATACCACTTCAAAATCGTTTTCCGCTGTTCAAACGATAATCTTAGCTCCATTTTGTTGTAGCAACGCTAGCATAACTTAATGTCAGTCGCATCTGTTTACAGAATATCATACGATAATCTTAGCTTATTTTTTCATTTTTTGATTTATCTGTCACGTAGCAACGCTATTATAATGTGTGTGAGTCACATCTGCTTACAGATCATAATGTTGTTTTTCGGCCCAACTTTGAAATATATTAAATAGGTATTTATTGTGAAAGTGGTGTATACATTTTTGGCACCCTCGATATATCGACGCTTCTGTGCAGCTAATATTCACCTGGAGTCTTTTTCAACCTGGTTATCTCTTCTGATTTGCGCTTAATATTTTTGCCAACGAATTTTTTGATTATATAGTGCCAATATACACAAGTAGACCGACAAGATAATGTTAGTTAAAACACGTTTTGTTAAGAAACTCATGAGCTGGGATGTTTCATTTCTGTCATGAATGCTTCCCCGTAGCTTGTTTACTTCTTCAGCTCAGAGTCACCCTTCCGTCCAATTTGATTACTCCAGCTCAATATCGTGCTTGCATTCAGTTTGTTTACTTGAACTCGGTGTCATGCTCGAGGAGGAGGAGGAACCTCGTTTGTTTACTCCCTAAGCTCATTGCCATACGTACTTCCAGGCAGTGTAATGTCTTATTTGTTCTCAGTATAGGTCTGCCATTGGTGAGAAACTCAGTTTTTTACGATGCAGACATGGAACATCTCAATGAGTCGACGGATGTGCATTTAGCATACGAAGTGACTTATGGTTTTGATCGTGTGACTCAGAGGCTTTATAAGATAAAGTTCCACATCACCTTTCCCAGTATTGAACTCAAACTACGCAAAATGGGCGCATTAGATAAACAAGCAGAAGTTCAAGGACGGCGGTGATCTGAACGAACTACTGCGGCCGAGAAAGCAGTACATAGAGAACAATCCTTCTACAGTATTTGCGCTATAGCTCGACAATTGAACGTAAGTCGCTGCACGGTCTGTAAAATTCTGCAGGAACAGCTGTTACGTACCTTTCATTTTCAAAAGCTCCATGCTACTTGTCAGTGACTACACATTGCGCTGGCAGTTTTGTGCTCAAACTGACTACACATGTTCATGGATGAAGCATGTTTCAAACATGAAGGATTGTTTAATTCCCACAGTTCACATGTTTGGGTCTTTAAAAATCCCATTTTTGCGGTCACTTCAATTCAGATTTGCCGTCGGTGTGCGGGCAGGGATTGTAAATTAATTTTTGATAGGGCCATACATTTTGCCGCGACTACTCAGCGCCAACAATTACTAGTGTTTTTGAGAGAAGTTCTTCCTGAGTTACTGAAATTTGTTCTCACAATATCAGAAGTATAATGTGGTTTCAACATGAGGGGGCTCCAGCTCATATTGGCAATGAAGTACATCGTCATCTGACAGCTGCATATGGCAAACACTGGATTAGTCGGGGTAGGCCCATTGCTTGGCCGGCGCGCTCGCCTGACCATAATATTCTTGATTTCTACTTATGGAGACACACGAATTCCTTTGTTTACAAAAATCCTTTTTTGATTCCGTAGAAGATTTTGAAACCAGAGACATGCCTAGCATCTTTGAGAGAATTAGATAGAG
Organism: Metallyticus violacea; assembly: GCA_030762175.1. Classification (NCBI taxonomy): domain Eukaryota; kingdom Metazoa; phylum Arthropoda; class Insecta; order Mantodea; family Metallyticidae; genus Metallyticus; species Metallyticus violacea. The sequence goes on along the minus strand of CM060833.1, from coordinate 130,735,212 downwards.
TATTACAACGCACTTTGTCTAAGTGAATGATCATTGTCATTAAGATGAGAGTGGTGTACCTATATGTTTCAGAATGTTAATTTAACACTTCAGTAAGAGCTTATCAATTGAGTTTTTTTTCTCTTATAGTGTGTTCGTGGGTCAAATGGATGCTGTATTATTTAATATTGGCTTTACTTATTAATTTTCATATACCCCAACCTTTTCCAATCATCCAAATAATGACTTCCTTTATTAACTGAACTGTTCAAACGACCCTCGCAAAACAAGCATCAACGATTTTTTAGAATACACATATAGCTTGAATTGGTAGAGAGAGAGGAGGTATTTTCGGTACCGCAGCCATGCTCAAAAGCTGTCCGTGTGTGCCTTCGCCTTCAATGGAAGCACCCGAAAGGAAGGAATGAGAAGGGGGGCATCGGACGGTCAGGTTCCAGAGGCGGTAAGGCACGAATGTTAATGAGGCCTCTAAATATTTCCATACAGAGCACACAGACGCCCGGTGGAGAGTCCCCTACAAGCAGTTCGAGTCACTAAGAACGGTCGCTTCTACACTAGACGACTTTCAAACGTAAGCTACCGCCACACTGCACCCAGTACATCCCACTTCTATTCTGCAATAAAACCGATTGAATGAAATGAAGTGAAATTGGAGAGCGCAAAATTCCTGGAAAGCAAAACTCCATCTCAGCACTTGCCTAAGTGACCAGGAGATACAACTAAAGAAGCCAAGGTCAGGATGGCCGGTCCTACTGGATTTGAATTTGAGGCCTCCCGAGTGCGTGTACTAAATGTTACCGTCTAAGCATTGCTTTGGTGCGGAAACATATTATTGTTATTTAATTTAAAATATTATTATTTCATTTTGAAAATGATGCCATTATACGTAATATTAAAATCGAGATCTACAAAAAAGGAAGTGTTAATTATATAACATTTCTAATCAATGTACTTGATTTCAAGTTCGATGTGCAACTAAATCTGAAAATTTCGATTTTTTAAATAATATTTTTTCTAAGGAAAATGTTATAATGTTTTGTTATAACTTTTTGTTATACCTAGCTGCAAATGTTTAATGACTTTTTACTTTAATGAATGCTACTGACAACCTAATTAGCATTTTACTGCGTGGAAGACTTTGCTTGCAATACGCTGATTGGTAGAGAAACTTTAAGGTACTTTAGAGACATAGTTCAACTTCGGTGTAATAGATATGCTTAAAAATGTTGAAAAATGAGATTTAAAAACAACTTATCTCTCTCCGTTACTCTGTTTCGTAATAAAGCAACGCTCTTCACTACAAATGTATTTCTTGGTTGAAAAAACTTGATGTATAGCTTACTACTATTCAAATTCCAAAGTCAAAAGAAAATACTTTCCAATTATATTTTCAACAATTATAACATTTTGCACACTCTATGTGCTTTCTTTACCAGGGATGTAATTCTGTCTTCCTTCACGATTACGCTGTACAAATAGATTTTCCTAGGTAAACCCATAACATTCATTGAAAGGAATAAAATCTAACTGATGATCCACTTTTGGAAATAAAGAAGTCTATTGCTTTCTTCTTGAAAGAGGTTTTAGAACACACAATAGTGCTAAGACAGATTTTTATAAACTGCACACTTAGCAGCTTGAACGAAAAACATGGAAACTCCAAAGGTGTTTGCTGCGAAGTTTTTTGTTGTTAGTTTCTCTATCTTTCTCTGTGGCTTCCAAGTCGGCAAGTTTTATAAATCCTTGCTTTTCCAAGACGAGCTACTACTCCAATTTATAAACTTCCTCTGCAAGGTAAGATTTTATGAGATAACTGGGCTAAAAGTTCTGCAAAAACATCATCATTCTACCGCACTTGAAGGAATATCTCCTGGTAATGCAGAGATATACACGAAACCCTGTTAAGTCCAGTATAGCAAGAGGTTACTTAGGTAGTGAGGGCTGATAAAGAGAAAGGCAGTTCATGTTTCCTTAAAGCTATATTCAAGGTCAATTTAAATAGTTTCTGAAAGTAGCGTTAAAATAGAAAGAGTGTTTCAAAGTTAAATAACTAAATTTGAGCGCACGAGGAGTATTTGCAATTTAAAGCTCATAATCAATTGTATGTTCTTCCTCGTTCCAACATATTTGTACAATTTCTTTCTCTTCCGCAAGAATTATGTCCATTATTTTACTCTTCCATCTCTTCTAAAATCATCAAATTTATCTGTTTCCCCCGCATTAGCGTTCAATCACTCGTTTAATTATTTTACTCCGCTGTTTTCTATATGATATTATTTGCTTCATTTTAGATTTAATTTTTTTATACTAAGCTTTAGGATTCAATTACTATTTGTTATTCCTGCTTGTGATTTTTGGGTATGTGTTGATGAACGTTCAACTGTTCATTGGGTTACAAAATTATTATTTGTTACCGCCACTTACTTGGTAATTCTTTTCCTAATTGCTCTTGTTCATTGCTAGGAATTCAAAATAGATCAAATGACTTTTCGCCTTCCGGGTTTCGTTTAGGAGAGGAAAATTAATAATTATATAGTTTAAAAGTCAAAACAAAATCACACTTGGAAATTAAACGGGTAATGAAAACCGGATATTATATTAATATTTATAGTCGTTTATATACTTTTATAAATGGTCGTAGGAAACGGATTTTAAAATACAAAATTATGGGAGAAAGGGAAAGTAATGTTCTGAAAATGTATATAAAAGTGCTCATGTAATATCTTTATGAAGGTTAAACCAGTTATATTAACGTTCTTTATCCAACACTGTAGCAAATAATATGAAGTGCCCAATGCTTAGGAATTAAACATGTCATTTGCTAATGCAACCAATATGGCACAGAACATTTCTATATTTTCCAAAGTAAACCTCTGGATAATATCGAGCATTTGAATTGCTTAATTTTACACCATATTCTGTAAACATGTAGTGTATACAATGTACCTGGAAAAGCATTTCAAGATGCACTTTCACTAAAGGCGAGCGCGCTAGGAATTGACCTCTACTTTTATTCCTTCAATTATTAGTGTCCCATAACATCTGTTGAGGCGATGAATGAAATAATAGATTAATCAACGATGAGACAAACGAGCTCAAAATCTCCATTTATTTAGCATTACCGTCGCAGATGAGGGATGAAAAATTTCATTTTAAAGAACTTTTCTAAGCAGGAGAGGACCAACACACTTATTTGCAGCTGGTTGCGGGCTCGATGCTCAACTATTGTAACTATGCCACGAAGGTGGTTCAGCGATACTATGAATTATCTTGCATGTCAATAGAATTAATAGAAAAAATACATGCGAAATATCGTGTGGTTGTTTTATCTTTTGTTTATTCCCAGAATATAAATTTTCGGCGTTGTCTCGCCGCTGTTTTTCTGTTCTAAAAATGAAATAATGTAGTTAAAGTATGACAAATCATTATACTTATACGATTTCCTTAATGTAACGTTATTAAGTAAAACAAAATACATTAACTTTAGCTTTTAACAGCTGTATAAACGCTAACGTGTTTATTTATAAGTGCACACAGTAATTGCGTTAACTTTATAAGTTTATTAATGCGTTTGTCACATAAAAAAACATTCTTAATTAGTCTAGAGCCTAGTAGACGTGAGCATCCTACGCGCCATTTGTTTGCGTTTGAGTGTATAATTGTGTATCTCATTGAATTGACCTTTATTTTCATTATTTGCCACAATCTTGTAAATCAATGTAAATGCAGGTAATGCGTGTGATTTTTTGAAGGTTTTATGAATTACATTTGCATATTTCTGAAAAACATAATGCTATATCAGAAATGGATAGTATTCAACTATTCGATTTTTTATCCATTGTTCAGCAGAATATAATTGATCAAAAAGGCATGCCTAATTCATAAATTCTAACTCATTTTCCTACCGTTTCGCATCTCAAACCATACGTAGTTGTCTTTCACTGCCCAGGATATTAAGCATCTTGAAAATACATACAAAAACAAAATAAGGTGTGAATAGATATATTAAATCGCTTTTTTAATAATGTTTAACGCCCGTTTTTACTATTGATGATACATGTGATGTAATGATATATTGGGAAAGGATTTTTGTTTTTTAGAAAGGAAACGTTCCAGACCTAAGTTTAGGGTACCTCCCCGGCATTTGTCATTGATGAGGACTGAGGAGAACCTGGAAAAGAACCTCAGTCAGGGAGGACGGGATTCGAACTCCAGATCTCCCGCGCACGGATTCGGCCTTAACGATCTCGACCATCCGTGACGGTATTTTCTGGAAAAGCTTAGAATTACACAGAAAAGTGTGAGCATACATGATCTAAAGTTCATTAAAATATGTCAGCTACTGTTGATGATTGGGTTGTGTCTCATGATATTGTAAAAAATTGTACTGAGGATTTAAATATGAGTGAATGACTGCATTTATTCAGATTACACACGTGATATTAACTTTACAACCTTCGCACGTGTCTTTCATAATAAATAAAGTTGGTCCTGGTGGTGTAGTGGTAACTATGCTCGTAAATCCAAGATCGCGGGTTCAATTTCGGGTGTTGTCGAAAGGTTTTTTTTTTTTTCCGGGCGTAAAAATCCTAAGTGTGGCTTCCTTTGGGAGGGAATTAAAGCCGTAGGTCCCGTATCGTAGATTTACTGCATGCAAAAGAACCTAAAGCCTGAAAGAAGAGGCCTCCGAGCAAAATTTACTGGTCGTTTTACGCCCTGTATTTGAATGGGACGCTGATGATTTGAGATGTTAAAGAGCTTACGTAAATAAAATAAACGAATCAATAATGCAAAAAGGTACAATCTTTAAGTAAATTAGTAAATAAGTTAAGCTTCCGTTACTAAACATAGTTAAAATAATAAGAATAATAACAATATTAGTTTAATATAAACATCCAGGACATGGGCTTCCCCCCCCCCTGCAATATACATACATTTTTAATTCAGCTTTGTTCTGCCCACCCCTTGTCCAGGTTTTCAGTTTTTTCAGACCTCAGCTCGACATGAATTTGCCTGCTCCTCATTTTTGTCTGCCAGCATAACCCAACATGCCCCTTGTCCAATATCTCGAACAAGCTCTACATAAGGTTGTCGAAGCTGTACATCCAAAACTTCACTACAGTATTAATAAAAGCACTCTCGCAGAGTTCCGTGTTACTTTCAGGACTGTAATGTGGATGCGGCCTGTCTCCCCTGTCTCCTCCGAAGCCCCGTGTTTTACGAGCGAGAAATCCCCAGGACACCTTCGGCTGAACGAAAATAACGAGGGCCATTATGTAAGAAATATACGAGTACATTACGTATATATCTGGGAATTTCCTGTGTATGGGGAATTGTTTATAGCGCAATATCTTTGCTCTTGTTACGAGTCTAGTCAATAGCCTTAGACTCGGGGAGGTGAGAAAGGAAGGGGTTACAGAGGGAGGGTAAAGAGATGGAGAGCTCCTCCTGCAAGGGCCAACGTTTATATAGTAGTCAGTGGCGTACGTAAAACATGGGCAGCGAAAACTGCAAATAAACAAATAGTTTTTCTGTTTGCTATTTTCGGCTATTGTATGTATTGGAACTGAAACATCGGCATTGCGACAACAGAAGACAGACGATGTTAATTCGCATAATCTCTGTGAGTACTGCCCGCATATTTGTTTTTTGTGTTGTGCTTACAGTAGACCGGGATTGTTTACTACAGAAATTCAAAATACATTGGCACGGCAGAGGAGTTTTATTCTGTATTTAGCAATAGCCGCGTAAAAATTGCAAATTAACCATTATCACTGTCACAACAATCACATGGACCGGTTCTATTTCCTCAGTTAGTAAATTTGTGTTTTTACATTTCCTTATTCATAGCCATTTGAAGTAAAAATCATATAGCAACAAATGAAGTTATTTAACAAAATGTATTTACTTCTATATTTCATCTAATTTTGGCAGTTTATTAAAAAGGAAATTCAATTTAACTTTTATATTCGCTGGGATGTAATTTATAATTAGAGAGAGAAAAATGTTGGTCATATGAGCTTTAATATTTAATATTTACTGTGTACTTTTTTGCACTGGTTCCTGCAACAAATCCCAATGGTGGAAATTAATATACTTGACTCCTGGGGTGTTTTCTTCCTCTCTTCACTCTATACTCTACAGAAAAGTTTCTTACTGTGGCTATTTTTTTCGAACTCATTTTTTCAACTCCTTCCATATTTTTACGATTTTGTTAAGAACAGGACTTGATGCAGTCACTATTTTTTTCTTCTTCTTCAATATATATTCTTGACATGCCGAGAGAATGACTTGGTTCACTATTGCAGTGAAATATCCACTTATGTGTCGTATGAGTAGCACATGAATTTCTAGAAGCCACTGTATCTGAATTGCTCCATTGTTCCATCAATCTCGACCAGAGGATCGCTTTGCCTCAGGAGAAAAAAGTGAATACTTTATTTTTCGTTTCTCATGTTGGTTAATCCCTTCAGGATTTTGTAGCAATCAATGCTTGTTACTATACCTCGATTACTCTCACTAATCAGCTGGTCTGTCTATCATCTACAACTGAAGTTGAAGTTTCATTATAGGAAAATGAACGTTTAGCCGAAGATTGTCATATACAGCATCACGTAATACTATAGCCGAATTTTGAGGGCTAACTACTGGGTGTCTGTCATCTCTGATGTTGTTTTCTGAAGCCAATCCATTCGGGAATAATTTGTTATAGTCCTTCACTTCCTTTGAAGGCTGTATAAAGCACTTATTAGCTGTTGTAAATAATAAAGATATTGCACATACTTAAAATTCATTGATAATAGTTTATAATGTGTTTAAGTCTATTACTTGGCAGATTGTTCGTCCTGTCGACGAACAAACTCGGTATATCTGAATTCTTTTCTCATATATCCACAAATTTCAGATCTCAAATTTATTCGTTGTTCATACGTGTGTATCAGCACAATACTCGTTAACCCTTGGTTTTTTTTCTCAAGGTCTTTTTCAGGCTCTTCAGGCTTTTGGACTCTATCTCTGACATCCCTGGTAGAGGAGGGCATGTGGTCAGCGCACCTCATCTCACCGGTAGCTATTACGCGGCGGTTTGATCATGGCATCTCCCCATTTGTCCTCAGGAGGCTGGGTGGATCCCGTTTCAGGCTTCCTCAGTTTAGAACCCAGGACCTTCCGATCAGCCAGCAACGCTAATCTCTAGCTGAGGGAGAAAATTCATTTTATTAATGTGGTATTAAGAGAGAAGAAAATGAATATTTTGATACATTTTAGTTACGTAATTTCGTATACAGATAAGGTGACAAAATGTTTCCTTTTGAATGTATCTGGCTTTTGTTATTTTCAAGCCTTACTCTCCGGTTTTACTACTGTGACATTTCTTGCTTTAATTTGTAAAACTTAATTTCTTGCTTGCTTTTTCTTGCTTTTCACTTCTAGTTAGAAACTTTAGATGCATTTCCAAATAAGATGTTATTTCAATTATTACTCATATTGTAAATAACTTACAGGCAAATAAATATAATAGTAATTAATTGATGTCCTTCAGCTAGTAAGTAAATCCTTTTCTGAGTGTAAACGCAATACTGTGGCTCAGAGTCTCTCTTGTTTAATTGTAGTTCAGTGTGCAGATTCAATTCCATTATGATTATTAGTCCTGCGTCATTCTGCTCCTGTGTATAATGTTGCGATGCCTTTCCCCTGAATAAACATATCTAAAGTATTATTGCTATTGGAATTTTATTATTATTATTATTATTATTATTATTATTATTATTATTATTATTATTATCTGTCACGTCTGTATAAAACTATGAGAAACTATCATTTGAAATGTAATAGAGCAATGAACTAAATAAAGTTTAATAAAAGGACATAATAAGCTTAATTAGCTCAACATAGTAGACAGTAACTGCGTCATAGACTGCTAATAACAGATACAAGTTTTAATGACTCAAATGACTTCATTACGTGCTTCTCAAAGTAGTTAGAAGAAACAATATATTGTGAGCCCAAGTGTTACACTTTTGTTTCTTTTCTCTTGCGAGTAGCTTGTTTTCCCCAACAAAATTGATTGTGAAAAAGTTCATGTTTCCGTCTAAGATGCTTCAGCAAAGAAAAAAAAACGAAACAAACAAATATATGTTTTTATTGCTTGTGTCTGAAACACCCAACATAGTCGCCTGCGATGGGGCTTGTGCTTTTAAAGGTTACAGTAAAATAAGACATTTTTAGATATTTTGAAAGAAGGTAATTCTAATACCACACTTTTTAGAGGTTAATGAAAAATGCAGCATGAGATTTTTTCCATTCCCTCTTCTCTCTCTTAGATATATATTTTTAAATAAGTTTATTTTATAAGCATTGATTTTTCTTCTCAGGCGTTAGGATTAAAAATTATCGTGTACTTGTGAGTCATAAGAACTCCAATAAATGTTGGAGGAAATGACACAACTCGTTTGTGTTTACATGACAAAGTTGAATATGGGAGCCCTCTCGCGGATGGTTACATATTTAACAATTTAGGCTTATATCTACAGGTAGAGACATTTTCGATGTTGCAGATTGCTAACAAACAAAAGGATAGAAAGGAGTAAAAGAAATTTCTGAATGCTACAAATATCCTTTAGAAAGAAACGAATCTCTTCCGATGCTAATTTTGTGGAAATTCAGTTATCCATTTTCACTCTTTCATTTGTTAAAAAAATCGTATAGGACATTTTTAGTTTATTATTAGGCAGAAGTAGTACATCTATCCTTGTTCTTACCTTTGAACGTCACCACGTCACTTGGCGGTGAACATTTTATAATTTAATCTAATGTGTCAAAAATGTATACCCATTTCAACCAAAGAAAAAACTGTGTTAACAAAACAAAACTGAATTCAAACAAACAGAAAGAGATAAACGCTAATCATCTTAGACTGTTACAGTTACAACAGTTGCTCAAAATGCCTGTCATCGGCGTCGATACACTTCTGAGTACGTTGAACTACTGATTGAGCAACGTTTGCGAAAGTGTCCTCAGCGATTGCAGCACATGCCGTTCAATTTCTTCCCGAAGTGCTGTCAGTGTAGCTGGTTTTCTACGGTATACAGCATCCTTAAGAGTTCCCCCAAGAGTTCCAAAGGAGTTAGATCCAGAGAACTGGGAGAAAACTCAATCGGACCTCTTCGTCCTATCCAGTGTCTTGGAAGATTGTCATCAACGTACGTGCGCATATTTCATTGGTGATGTGGTAGTGCATCGTCCTGTTGGAAGTAAAATTCCTCATTTCCATGTAATTCAAGCACCAAGTGCCTTCTAGTTAATTTTATTTCCGTTAGTACAAGTTCTTTAGTGTTTTTTCTAAAAGTTTTGTCTCTTACAAAAATAGTGAATGCTAGATAATTTGAATTCTATTTGACATATTAATTACATTATAATAAATTCCTTCTTTAATCGTCCCCATAATATGTTATTCATGAGACATTAAGAGCTTACTGAAAGAAAAATATATTTTTACTATAGTGATAATTTTACTTATTTCTTTTAGTTAGTTACATACCAATCCATAGTTAATATCATGTTTCTAACACTTAACTCTTAATGAATCGCTTAATAAACGGTCGATTTTTTTAAATATGCTTGCTGTGTAAGGCATGAGACGCACATTTCACTCTTTCATTACAGCTGTGCTCTACTTTCATTTATATAATTATCAGTCTTCGGTGTGAATACAGACATAAATGAGCCCGGAGCTTATGTATATCTAAACCTAACAGGAGAGTGAAAAAAACACCTCCAAGTAATTTGAGATGTCATATGCTGAACTAAGATACCCTGAGTAAGGGAACAGGCGATGCAAAATAGACAACGAGGATGGACACTGTATACAAATGAGAGCGGTTTCCTTCTACATTATCAGTAACAACAATCGCTGTAATTGTTCATTTCAGCTGACAAAATCCAAATAAAACTGTATTTCAATTTAAAGTCAATATATATTACCTGTCAATCTCAAAAAAGAAACTCCTTCGTGCTTGTTATACCACACTTTGATTATTGTGTTATCTTGTACTCTAATCTGAATATATACAGAGATACAACGCGTTCATAATGCCTGTGTTCATTTCGTCGTCAGTACTCATAAATTTGATCATGTGATACCCCTCTGCAATCAACTGTCATGGCTATCTTTAAAAGAATGTAGGACGGACGCTTCATTTCCTTACGCTCCTATTTAAAATCCTCAATACCTCCACCCTTCAATATATCGTCTCTCACTTCGAATACCTGTCCTTACTTCGAACCCCGAATAAGGCTTCTGTTTATTCCTCGTTACCACACACATTTCTATTTAACCTCATTCACCGTGTCAGTTCCCCGGATCTGGAATACCCTTCCTCCTGAAATCTGTGATTGTCGGACAATACAGCAATTTAAATGTGAATTTAATTGTCATCTCAACTCTACGAATCACAATAGGCATTTTCTCGCTTCTTTTTCTTCCTCTTTTTTTTTCTAATTCCTCTCCCCCCTTCCTCCTCCCAGCTCGAGAAAAATTATTGAAGAACAAGTGAAATCCTAACACTATATTTATCAACTTTCTAAACTTATTAAAATATGTAATATTTACATGCATTATATAACTTTAATTTTGATTTTATTTGTATTATATATAACTAGGATACTGCACTCTGTATGTTTGCTGGTTTTTCGCTTGGTAGAGTGGAAGAGAAGGTTACAAAGTAAAATGTAAAGGAAATTATACACCTTCTAGCATGTATTGTTGAAAACTACATTTTTTGGTCCAATATTATTAATCATTCAGTTAAAAGTATTGTACACATTTCATTATTTACTTAAAATAAAAACATAATAACTTATGCAATCTAAAAGTCTACTTTTATAAAATATTTATTTATTTACCCTGGAAAGAGTTAAGGTTATGGAAAAGCCACACATTTTTAAATGTTTAAATATGTTCTTCGTTAACTGCCAACATTTTCATTCCATTCATCAATTTATGCTGGCGCAAATGACCCCCTGTGTCCAAAAGTTGCTGAACATTCACCTATTCAGGGTGAAGAGAAAAAATTAATTCAAACAAAGTTAGAAACGACGCCAATCTCAAGCTATAAGGGACTACAAGAATATGGTTACTGAAAAATATGTATAAATAGTGGGGTTGAAATAGCTTTTAATTAAAACAGTAGTTCAAGCAGTTAGAACTGATTTGTTTATTATTTTCTAATGTTGTTGCGTCATTATAATAAAGTCGTTGTTTTGTTGTTATTTTGTTATATGTAGAAATAAATGCACGGAAAAACAAAACAATTTCTGTAAGGAAATAAATCAGTATGCATACCAAAAGTCGATATGTTCTGTGTGTGTATGCAATACATTTACTGTAATGTGAAAGGAATAGTTCAGTATGTCTTATGGCTGGTGGAACACGAGCTAGTGACTCTGGTACAAGGTGAATTCAGACGAGAGCATAACAAGAGTTCGCCACATGGAAACAATATTAGAAAATGTTACACACATCTCCATCTAGAAGGCTTAGAACATCCGAAGTAAATGTTGAAATAATCCGTCAATTCTGTGTTAAAAGTCCTCGGAAGTCCATTGTAAGCCATAGTTTATAGCTACGTTTTCCTAAGCCAACTGTGCTGACATCGTGCAGAAAAGATTAAACTTAATATCTGTATAAATTCAACTCTTACATGTACAATCAAACCACAGGACAGGGTGCGTAGGGCTGAATTTGCTATTTGTATAATACAAAGTGTTGATGAACCAGACTTTCTACAAACTTTTCTATTCCGTGAGAGCGGCTGTGCAAATTGACACAATTGGCAAATTTGGGACTCGGAAAATCCACGTGTTACACATTAACACATTCGATATTCCCCAAAGGTCAACATTAGGTGCGGGCTAATGCACAAGCTTTTTCATCCACACTTTTTTCATAACCTTCACTGATTACTATACTATAAAACTTCATTATTCCTAATAATGAAAAATGAAAACGAATGACGCACGGGTCAGACAATTTTTCAGCAAGATGAAGCGCACCAAACTTCACAAATCGTGTGCGAAAAAAGTATAATCATCGATTTCCAGACCGGTGGTTTGGCCAAAATGGACCTTAAGCATGGCTCGCAAGAAGTTCTAATGTTACTCCTCCATTAGACTTCTTCTTGTAGAAGTATATCAAGATTTAGATATACAGCGAAAGAATTGAGAAACTTGATCTTCTCAAGAAAAAAATCAGAGAAATAAACGCAAGCGTTATCTCAAACATTTTTGCCAGAGTGTGTATTGAAATTGAATTTCGTTTTGACTTACGTCGTATTGCTAACGATAGTCTACACACAATACGCACTTTAAAGCAGCATTATGAAACTGCAGCAGACCCTGTACTATAAATAACTACTTTATTTAGAACAAATGTCCCTGGTCTAAACTTGAAACAAGTAAAACAAGCAAGCTTAAGAGCTCCGAAACAGCTGGGGTCTTTAGATTCAAGGCCAAACCAGGTCTCATTCGGCATATTCCCGATGCTATGTGGGAAAAATTTATTGCGTTTTCTAGTGGGAAATGAAAAGTAGAAAAATGAAACGTCCAAAAGCATAAATGATGTTCCATGTGGAGCCTGTATCACAGAATTTTTAAAAAGATGTGGTAATAAAAAACTGCTACCTAGACGTATGTGCAAGCGGCGTAGAAAATTAAAATGGCAAATGGGAAGAGAGGCAGGGAAGCGAGAAAAAAGCGTAAATCCAAGTCGTGACCTGGTAGGAAGAGAGGACATCTGGTGGAGGGCAGGTCGGCAAGAAACACAATGTGCAAAGAGTAGAATTATAGTCCAGGGACCAAAAGGGAGAAGGATCTTTTTATATCAAAGCGACGGGTTTCAGGGAAGCGCGAAAGGACAGCCAAGACATTAAGATGAGGCAATGACGTTATTTTTCAGCTCTGTCTAAGTGACCTAGAATGTAACAAATGTGCCATTAAGCTACAGAGAATATTTTTATATTCAGATAAACTACAACTCTATCATTTTGTACTTGCTTGCACATTGTAGCCAGAAGTATTTTCAAGGCTAAACATTCTATTTGATAACTTTTACAAAATGACGTCCAGTTTCCTTCTCGGATTCTCTACTTAACAATTAGTAAGCGAGGAACTAAATGTCCTCAACAGAAAAAAATGTATATCAAAGTTAATCAACATTTTTGCAGCTATTAGTCTTACGAATTGCTTGAGATTGCGAAGCTAGAAGCAATTTTTTTGCTAGGTAGAATGCAACGACTAGTATAATTATAAATAATATGTAATATGCTTTAGTTCATATATCTGTAAATATCGTTCTTCGATTTTTAAAATTTAAAAAGATGATTTATTTATTATTATTGATTTTGTCATTTTTATTATTATTTGTTTCTCTTTCAAATTGTGTATCATTTTTAAGTATGTACGGTCCACATCCTGTCGCAATCCAGGCAGATACCTACTTACAAACCTACACTGGTCTGGGGGGGGGGGAGGTGCGTATTCCGCGACAAACAATCTTAGTAAAATTAAATCCTGAATATTGAAATCAAAGAAAGGGGTGTCATGGGATCTTTTCTCAAACAATACTAGTGATGTTGCAAATAATTGTTTTACCTATATTCTGTTCATCTGTATGTTTCACATAATTATAAAGTATTTTACTTGCAAAACTTCGTCGTGGCGAAAAAATATCTCGGGGTCGAACCGATGTGTAGCCTCATTGACTGACTTCCTTCGACTGTCGTCGCAAAACCGAAAACTACAGTTACGCATAATGCGTAAACCAATCGCTATCCTTCCCGTCTATTCTTATTTTAACGGACTGGTTAGCCTTTTAAACAAACTGTCCTACACTTTGTTGCTAATTATGACTCCGTAATATGTTGTAACATAATTTTTATAATCGCCACAGGCCCAGCATAAAATATATTTGTAATGTGTATATTGAATAATATAATAATAAACATACATCTACTATTAAACCGAATGATTATTAGGCTGTAAATGTCTCACCTGCCATTTTCCTTATGAAAAAATTCCGCTCAGCTCACTGCCTACCTGTTTATCCATCATTATATGAATCACAAAATAGAAAATTGCATTTATACTAAATATAATTAAATACAAAGGATACATATTAGCTGTATCCATTTTAGCTTATCTAGTATAATTTACTATCTATTCGTCTTTGTCATACCATTCGCCATCATAATTCATTATCGTATTAAATCCTTTTCTTCATATACTTTAGTCATCATCTACTTTTCTACCTATTATGACTCACTATAAGCCCTTTATGAGTTTTGCAATTCCATTTATACTGCATATAAATTTACTTACAATGTACCCTTTATCAGTCTTATCATAACCTATAGATAATTACTTGTTAAGATTATTAAGAAAGATTATGTTGTTTATAATACTCCTTTTCATTTGCTTTATAATTCCCGGATGAGTAAGTCGTAAATTTCCAGCACTAATTTGTTTTAAAGTTTAAAATATTAAGGAATATTCTGAATTTAAACAGTTACAATGAAGTGTAACAAAACTAGATATATGGCCATTAACAGCAAAATTAATACTATCAACATTAAAGAAAATATAGAAATAAAAAAAAAACAGATATCAAAATGTTTAAAAACTAGGAAGCAACCGGAGAAGAGGTAATAAAGTATAATAGAAAAGATCGCGAAAAGTGCATTTTTAATTCAATATGGTGGGATAATAATGTATTGGAAAAAGTTCAATCGAATCTGTATGCTAAGTTATGGAAATTAAACACGCATTATAAATGAAAAGTACAGAAAAAGAAGTTTGATTGTAGAAATGGACTATTTGAAACGAAGTACAAGAGTTTCAGCACGTAGCGAGGGAAAAATTTGAAGAGTAAATGAAAAAATTAATGTATTAGATAGGTTAGATTAAAGAATTTTGATATCTGATGGGCAATGATAGAAGTGTTATGGCCAAAAGAAGCATTATATAAATCACACAAGAAGAATAAAAAGAAGAAGATGCATATATAAATGACGTAGACTGATAAGAACTATGAATAATACAAGTTCAAGGGAGCGGGGCAGGCCTTGGAAAAATCTGTTTCGCTGAGTGAGAATTCCAGAATCTTCTGTAGTTTAAGTTTTAGGGGGCTTAAACAAAACGTATAACTATGTATGAATATAATACTGATTACATAAATATATAACTTATACATAATTACTTTATTACAGTTATATAAATTAGTTTACACAGTTACATTTTATATGTGTATGGCTTTGTTTCTTCAAACTCTGGCCGGGATGGAACGACGCCAATGCTTCTATTCTTGGTCGGAAAGGATTACTTTTTTTAATAATTTACGTAAGATATTAATAATAATTTTAAACTTTTCTGAAAATATTCTCCCTCACCCTCTATACACTTCTTCATCCTTTAGGAATCGGTCAATGAAATTTTCGGAGTAAAAATCTGAAGTATGACTTTCTTCGGAATCGCGGGTTTAATCCTGAAATGGTGTTAAGCTGCTCTTTGTAAAATTATACCGCATATTATGGTTTGAAATTTTCCCATAAATGAAACAGGAGAAGTTGGGATGCCTAGCAGGTCTATGGGGAGTTTGGGTGACATGCTATACAGAGTGCTCTTCAGGAAGCTATGTATGGCATTGCTGATTTTGCAGCCAAAGGTATTGTCTCTTTTGGTAGTTTTCCCCACATCTTTTGGAAAACTTTCAGGGGATAAACTGTTTCACACCACGAATGTTGCTACATGATTGCAGGGATGGTAGTTTTTTGCAGTCCCAATAATCCTCAATAAAAGGCGAAATATGGGAGTTTGTGGAAATAAGTACGAAATTATAATTTCCTGTTTTCTTTTTCTTAAATTTTGCAAGCACTTTGGCAAGTGCTTATATTTTTCTTGCTCTTAGAGGCCCTTTGTGTCCATTCACTCTTTATCTGCCACTTCATTGTTGCAGGATAAATTTAATCCGAAATGATTTAAAAGTAATTGTTAACTTGTTCGTTTCTATGTAATCGCAAATCGCACACGCACTGTATGAAGATGAGCAAAGCGGCAGTGCTGCCTTACAGTCTTACTCTCTCATTCTTCGTGGTTTCTTTTCATTTTTGACATCACATTGTTATCTTAAGATAAGTGCAATCTTTATTTTATGCTATGGGTTTTAAATTCGTTAAGCCTGCTACTAGAAAATCACTAAGGGTTACAGAAACTTTTCATAACTTCTTCACATTAAGTATTTCATTATTCTTACTTTTAAGAAAACCCTGGGGGATATTATGAATGCATAAATAAGCTGGAAAAAAATTATGCTATAAAATCTTACATGGGATCTCTTTTGAAGAAATCAGTTGGCATAACAGCGTCAAAATAGCACCTACATGTTCTAGTAGTAGCGTTCGTACATCCTAAACAACGGATCAGCTATGATTCTTGGTTCCGTTGTTTCCTTGACTGAGGGTTTATTATACATACGGGTGGTCGAGGTCGTTAAGGCAGACTCATAATTTTCAAATACTGAGAAGATTCCGTAAATTTTGATATGGATGCTTCCTTCCTTAAAAATAAATACTGTGATACCTCAGCAATAAAAAAGACGTTAAACACTGTTAAAAAAATGGGACTTCATTCCTTCTAGAGATATCTTCTCAGTTTTAAGATAAATTCATATAAAACTTATAACACTCTTCGGAAAAATTAGCATCCATCATCCATGACATTACATTAGATTTCTAAGTTAAAATGTCATAATCATAAAAATAAAAAAGTGCAACGACAAGACAGTAACCCAAGAACTCCGAAATAAATATATGGGCATTTATTTTAAAACTTGCCAGTCTAAATAACCGTCCATTCAGAAGAATTTTTTTTTTTTTTAAGTTTCCATTTATATATGGGGGAAGTTTAAAATAAAAGTTAATTATATCACCGATTCACATTCAAATGTTATCATATCATTTGTTCTCTATCGTCGTCTGGAAATTTGGATTATTGTTGTTTGAATTTGGATAAAATAAAAGATAAATGTGTAAATTGTAGGATGAAAATACAATTTATTTGGTGTATATTTGACCTTTACTAAATTACTTTACAGCCTTACTTTCTGTTCTTTCTCGTGTGATAGACATAATTTGGAAACTTTTTTTTTTTGATTGATTTATTTACGAACGCTCTTTAACATCTCAGGTCATCAGCGTCCCATTCAACTCAGGGCGTGAAACGGCCGACAAATTTTGCTCAGAGGCCTCTCTTTCAGGCTTGAGGTTCTTTTTCGTGCCGTAAATGTACGGCACGGGACTCACGGCTTTACTTCCCTTCCGAAGGAAGCCATACTTAGGATTTTTACGCCCGAAAAAATCCATCGGTCCTGGCCGGGTTCGAACCCGCGATCTTGGGTTTAGGAGGCAAGTGTGATAATTTGGAAACAATTTTTTTACGAAAATATAACACTTAAATTAAACTCTGAATTCTTTTGGTAGTAATTGTTATTTTGTCCAAATTTAAACAACAATACCAACAATTCAAGTTGTCAGCAGCGATACAGAACAAGATATGCTATAGCTATTAATTCCTTTTAAAATGTATTATATCATGTGAAATTTAATATGGGGATGAAAAGGTGAAGTCTGAAATGTAGTTAAATTTTGTTTTAAACTTTTAAACTTTCTCTTTTATCACTTTACATTTTACTGTTTTCTTTTTTTTTTTTTCTTTTTTTTTTTTTTTTGAAGCTATTCAAACTGACAATTTTTAAAATGAATATATGTATATTTTCTCACACATTTTTATGTGCAGCCTTTTATATAAATTATTTTTGTTTTATAATAAATATTTTAATAAAACTTGTAGGGAAAAAATGAAAGAGAATTGTACGCCAGTTCTAAAATGAATTATTGTCCGAATATTCTATCCCAAAGAAACCTCAAAAACATGGGAGGGGGGAAAAAAGCTCCCACGCCGGTTGGCTCCCCGTAGATTTTCTGGATGGCGATTGTATGGTATGTAAATATTAGTTTATAAATTATATTAATATTGTGATTTTTTCCTATTAAAATTATAGGCATTACAGATTGTAGACTTCAGGAACGATGTCACCATTATAAACTAAGACTTCAGTCGTCCACGACTCTACAGTCTTGAATGTTAATCTTATACTCGGGGATGCATTTTCAACTACCCACTTTTACGTTATTACCACTAGGTAACTAGAAGCACTGGCAAACATTCCATGCTTATGATACCTAAATAATGATCTTGGATTTCGGTAGTCATGAAACGCAAACCGGTGCAACAATGCAAATTTTGTATACAAAGCCTAATTGACACCAAGTACATCATATCAGTTCAGCGTACATGCAGGAAGAAGTGCGGGGACCAACACGACTGCGGGGTGGTTTCTACACGGTAGACAATGTATGAATTGATGAAACAGTAGCGTTCCACTAGAAGCAGTCAAAACAAACCGCATCTGCGGAGAAAGTGACAACTGAGAACATTGAACGCGGACGAATTGCCTGGCCAGGGAGCTCAGAGCGTTCAGCACGCCATCACGCTCTAACATTGAAAATAAAACGATATAGACCTCATAGAATACTGCATATGAATGCAAACCTCCCTCCACACAGAATGCAAATTGTTCAGAAGTTAAGTGAGCGTAACAAGGGCCTACGTGTACAAACATTCCATACAGAATGCAGGGAGTTCTTGAGTTTCTTAATTCCGTGTTGATTAGTGATGAAGCCAAATTTCATTTGACAAGCTATTAAACAAACAATACTTCCAGTATTGGACACCAGATAACCCTCAATAAAATGAACGGCCAATGTACGAAATAATAATAATAATAATAATAATAATAATAATAATAATAATAATAATAAACGTAACTGTGTCCTTCAACAAAATCCATGGCTTCTTATTTCTTTTTGACCCATTTATTTGGTTTACAATTTCATTTCATTTTATTAACTACTCTACTACTACGATTTGTACCTAACTATAAATTTCAACAATTGTATTATTTTTATTAATTCTACTGAAACATTTTTCTACTTATCTACATTTACAATTCTATTGTTTCTACTTATTCTAACTACTCTTCTTGGTTTGCTAATCCTACTTCTATTACGGTTTCTTTCTTCTATTTTTTCTATTTCATAGGTTAGTTCTACTTCTTAACCATAAATTAGTAAGTTTATTACTACTAATAACATATCTACTAATAGGTTATTATAACTAAGTCGTATCTGGGAACTGGAGTTGGTGCACTGGAAAATCCCGTAGGATTCCATCTCTTCTGTCGATAAGAGGGGCTCCTGGTAGTCCAAAAGCCATCTGCCCTCCGGCGTATCAGTGGAATCAGAACTCCCCAATCATGTTCGGGTTGCAGTTGTTCTCTGAAAGTTTTCAGAGCATTGCTTGAAAAGTCGTCGGCCGCAATGTTAAGAAAAATCCAGGTTTTCTTATTTCGAATTATTTGTACAATTGTCTTCCCTGTCTCTGTCTTTGAAAGTTTTGTCTGATTTGTCTATTCTGTTCATATTCCCATAGAGCATGTTCAGGGTTGTCGACATGTCTTAGACCGAACCTATGGAGCCAATTGTGATATGGTCCATGTCCTGTTAGGTAATGGACAAGGCCACGAGAGAGAATTTCATTTTTAATCGTTCTAGAAGGTGCAAAGTTGTTCTACCAGTTTTGCTGATGTCCCACGTGTCTTGCCAATCACCTAATAATTTCTCCTCTCTATCTATTTCATCTGATACAGGACATCCTTATTGAGAGGATTTAGTTATGTTGCTTTTCCTAGACCAATATCGCGCTCTTCTTTTGCGAAAGTCCAAATATAAGGGCAAGAAACTGGTGTAACTCACAACGTCTATAGGCGTAGTTGAAAATGCCCCATTATCGTCACGTTCCTTTGAATACTTCTTAAAGGTTTCCTAGCACTCTGTAGAAGTAATCTATGCCCCCAGACACTGTCACCCTAATCTAAAATTGCGGCTACAACCGCATTATTATAGAATTTAATGGCCTGTTAAGGCATAGTGCCGTAATCCCTGGATAAACGAGCAATTCTGATCGTTATTAAAAACGCGTTTGCCGAAATTTTCTCGATATGAATTTTGATATTTACTTTTTCATCTAAGAATATTCCAAGATATCTTACACTTTGCGACCTCTAAATGTTCATTTTCGAACTTCAAGGTCGAAGATCTCTGCAAATTACCCTTTAACATTAAGTACTTGGTTTTTGCAGTGGATATTCACAAATCTCAAGTTTGTGTACTATAACGACAGCTATGTAAGCGCTACAGTATTTTTATACTCTAGATCAATCTGGAGTTCGCTTCTACTAATATAAGAATATCGTTTGCGTATGCTGTCACCGCAAGAGTTTCGGCTAAAACATTTAAATTGTACTATCTGAATGTCCCAAAAAACTGGACCGCAAATTGATCCCTGACCTTTCGTCAACATTCTTGATAGCCGTTGAGTTCCTATTTCATAATTTACGGTTAAAATAATCAATTAGCGACCTATGTAAGTTTTGGAAACATCCTAATTCTTGAAATTGTTTTAATAGTCCTGATTACCAAAGGTTGCCGAAGGCTCCCTCGATATCAACGAATATTCCTATGACATATTTAGATCCTGCATTAGAAATGATCTCTAAGGAATTACTAATAGCGCCTTCTGCAGTTGTATAGTGAGAAGAATGTTGTATGGTGTAGGAATGAAGAAGAATTATCTGGGCATTTTTTTTAATCACCCAACAGCATGCCAACCTCTGAATGAATCGCGTTAATCATAAATGGTGAGAGAGTTAGTTATTATAGAGCTGCAGAATTGTCGTTGTCAACAAATATTTTGTATCAACAGAATGGAGTCTGGTACACATTTCCCACATCAGTACGAATTTATTTTAGTTCATTTCTGTCTCGTCATTTATCATTTTCGTCACATTTCCAGACTTGGCCATCCGGCCTAGTGTTTTTAACCATAATTCAAAGTGTTCAAGAACTGAGAAAAATTAGGCAGAAATTGCGAAAGTTACTCCTGAACTCTGGGACGATTATGTTGGGAGGAGATGTTGTTGTTGTTGTTGTTGCAGGTAGCTTCGGCTGATGTTGATAGCTCGTAGTTGTTATTCATTTGTTGTTTTCGCTCCAAAAACAACAAATTCTCAGGGAAATTGCGCTAATTTCGTTGATCCTAAATCAACAGGTCTAGAAAGAGGTTTTGGCATTGCAAATACTGTTGTTATCTGACTTCCTGGCCCCTGAGTACTCTAGTATCTAGTAATTATCAACCACGCCTCCTCGAACTCTCAGGGTGATACAGTGTTGTATTACCATGCTGAAAACATAGTGCTAGACCACTCCTTGCATCTGTTGCCATAGGGCCATTGGAACAAAATGTTGAAAAACAGACCATAAACGCAATATTATTTATAATCTGCTTCTTCCCTTGCGACGTGTCTGCAAGACGCAAGTCGAAGCTTAAATTTTCTCCATATCACCATAAGAATTACTCTTGTAGAGGTGATTAACCTTGTCCAAGAACCTCTTATTTCGGGCGTGGAAATTTTCAGCGTGCCGTAAATATACGACACGCAACACACGACTTAAAACTCCCTCCCACATAATTGATGTTGGTGATTTTTACCTGTTAATAATGGCTCCCTTTTATCTGCGGAAACACATTTCATTTTAATTGATATTTTTATCGATAAAACAGACCAGAAATAAATATGTTTGTGCCATAACATACACACTGTGACAGGTCCTCACACCCACACATGCCTAAGAGTGAATGCATTCATATGATTTAAATAGTAATAATTAATAAATATTATATAGCATGTAGTAACAAGCAGAGGATTTCATGTATCGCGAAAATGTATTCACCTGGACGTATAACTCTTTGACGATTGGGAAAATGCTGCCTTTTGTAATATTTTGTGCTCTCTTTTACCGTTAATGGCTACAGTAATCTGTCTCTCTATTGTGACAAAAACTAAGGGCATGCAGTATCCGAACAATAGGTCATTTGTATCTTAGTTGCCGGAGATGCTCTAAAAGTCGTTAAAGTTGGAAAGGGGAACAGGTGCTGGTTATGACACCATTACATCGAATGATCATGAGCTCGCCAATGAGGAGCCAAAGATTTGATGGATTTAAAGTGAGCGCGTTTGGGATCACAAGAGCTCACCAATAATATTTAAATATTTTGAAGACTCAGACTGCGTGGGCGCTAGGCTGTGACCCCCGTGAGCTCTTGTTACCACGTGGGGACACTTTTGAATTTAGTACACTAGGGGAAACAACTTTGAAAAGCACTTTTGATTACCACCATCGCGTTACCAAAGACAGTAGACACTTCACCAGATCGCAGTTCCAGACAGTAGACGAACGTCTCCAGAAATCATCTCCAGTCAGCACAGTACAGTAATTGCCAGAACGCAGTCCCAGATGCAGTAAGAAAGTGAAAGTCGAGAGGCACACAATGCAGTTTTAGGGCGTTAGATGCAATCCCGAGCAGCTTATGTAACTCGCGGCGTTAATGTCAAAGAGGCAACGGACCAGGTAGCCGACAACAAAATATGGTGTGAATAAACATTACTAGGCGTCCAATGAAGCAAATTGTGTGATTTTAATCTCCTCCTTCCATCTCCTTCCTCCCCTGGCCGCTAAGGCACAAAAGGCGACTTCGAGCCCCTGGGGATGAAGTTGGACTCTCGGATATACATTCAACAACCACAACCAAATCAACGCCTTATTAAAAACCGCTTCAACACACACACACACACCGCCACGGGTGGCCGAGGTCGTTAAGGCACGGACTCGTGAGCGGGAGGTCTGCGGTTCGAATCCCGCCAGGACCGTCCTCCCTGACTAGGGTTTTTTCCAGGTTTTCCTTAGTCTTCATAACTGGCAAATGCCGGGGAGGTACCTAAACTTAGGCCTGGAACGCTTCCTTCCTTAAAAAAAAAAAAAAAAAAAATATCCTTTCCCAATTTATCATTTCATCTCATGTATCATCAGTGTCCACCGCCTGTGGTGCCTCAGTAGTAAAAACGGGCGTTAAACACTACTCAAAAAAAAAAAAAAAACACACACACACACACACAAGCTAATTTACGTACCAATTGAATTACTACAATAGCACTAGTGCTCATGTGCATTTTTCAGTGGCATTGTATTTAGCAACAATGCTAGAAAAATTTAACAGGCCCTCTAAGGGTAGCAAGAATCCTTTAAGTTCCATTTCATAGACCAAGTTCTTCAGCATAATGAGACAGTAGTGACCAGGCCTTGAGACTTGCGTACTTAAATTGCAATTTGAGGGCGCATTTGGATATCACATATGCACCTTGAAAAAGCATTCGAAGTTGAGGGGCGGGGTTTAAAACAGTATAATCAATAGGTTATTAATGGAATACACAGAATAATTTAATTGGCAAACGTAAAATGAACAGCTCTCTAAAATAACATGCTTAATAGTTACGCACAATAAAATTTTCAGAAACATAACAGCAAACACTTATAGAGTGCTAAAGATGAAGTATTTACATCTTTATTGTCACTGGACTTTTTTCTATGCTGAATTGCAGTCATTTGTTTCTTTTGTGCATTTAATTGCTGCCGTTTCCTTGCACACTTCTTCTTTTATGTACTATCGCTCTCTGCTATATTTAAATGTAGTAATAATAAAATGTTTGAAGTTTTTCTCGCTATACTTACAACCGTGATGTGTAATAATTGAACAAAAAATGGCAATTGAAGACATTCTTCAGTTTTGACATACTTTTATAACGTTTAACTTATTAACTAACATGTAAAGCAACAATATTGCCTCTGACGATGTACATTACCTGCTTATTTGTCAGGGTGATATGGAGTACCGCTTATTGGAGACAGAAGGCGGTCGTGTTGTTCACTTACTAGTCGCGTTATGTTGGATGACGAAGATGATGATGGAAATGAAGCTGTGGAGTTACGAACGTACATATTTATACAGAAAAGTTAACAATGATCGATTATCATTGTAGAGCAGTTTATTAATTTTATTTTAGAAAATATTTGTCTTAATTTTCAATTATATTTTACCATAATATAAATAAAAATATAGCACGTCCGTATGTGCGTATGAGTCTATTCCTCCTTATACCCAACTCTTCCTTGTCTTTCTATTGATTTTTATCTCTTAGTTTATAATTTACTGTCTTCCTTGATAAACATGGATTATCTTTGCATTTTATTCATAATTTTTATCATTTTATCTATGACAGTAATCTTCACATCTCTTTCTTGTTGACTTATTAGGTATTCGGTCAGGTCTCTTAACTCCACTAAAAGCTTCTAAAATTTTATCTATGCTGCTAGGATATCACTCGTATATTCCTGTTTTAAACATTTTATGAGTTTATAAAATTTAAACTATTTGTTTTATTGTGAGTTTTTGAAGTTCTAGTTCTTCCATGCATTGCTGAAACATATGTAGCTTATTACTTACATCATCATATAATTACAACTTTTACCTCAGCCCTGGCAATGTGCTGTCCGTAAAGTTATGGCGGGATTTCAAAATCATCTATTGATATAAAAATAAAAATAAGGTGTATGCTAAATAAGAAAACAACTCACATGCGTTGTTCTTGTTCTTATTCTTATTCTTGTTTTTTTTTTATACATATTTAGCGCAATTCTTTGTAGTTTTCGTTTATTTCTAGTCAATTCTCTAGTTTCCGCCAACAGTACTAAGTATATAAGGTGTTGTTGATTAAATAGTTTCTCCACTCTCTATTTAAAATTCACAGCATGGATAACACCAACACTGTCATCAAGTCTTCTATCTATCCGCGTAAAAATGCCATAGCCAGAAATCACGAGTAGTATAATCTTGGTATGAAGAAGCACCGTCTTGTTGGATGATGATACCATCTCCAATTTAGGACACTGCATACAAATCCAACCTATCAAAATGATTGCATGAAGCTACAGTTACCTCATATAAAAAAATGGGTCGATCACCCTATCATGTGCAAGGACATATAACACATTCGATTTCGGGCTGTCATGTTCAGTGTAGGAAATATGCTGGTTCATTAGCTAGCCCATATCCCGATGTTCCTGACCAATGAACGCAATTTTCTATGTAGCAAAGTCACATAAAATCTATAGCTAATCGTAACAGAGACGTTTCTTCAAAACTTTCAAATTGAGGTTTTCCTAAGACCTAACTCGATCACATCGATCACATCATACGCCCTTATTTCTTTGGGCTCCTTGTGTGAGTCTCCTTAGCTTAACATTCTCTTGACTAACAGGTGGCCTACCGAATACTATTTTCATTTGGTGGCTGTTCTTAGAACAGACGGTGAGATTTACGAACTAATTGCGAGCGCATCCTTGGTTTACTTCACATTTCCGAAACTCTTAGAAATGCTCTTCAATTCAGTATTTATATACCGATTGAAGCTTTATTTGTTTCGTTAGTGTAGAGATCTGAAAATCCACCGTGTCTTGACAGACGGGCTATATTGAAACTACAATAATAAAATTGTGTGTTTAGTATTACTGATAAATTATAAAATAAAATAATATTTGCACATCTTATAATAATGAACAATGAAAGTATTTATATAAGTATTACAATAGCGTTGGTGAGCTAATTTTCAATAGTTGAAAATTAAACATACTGTGAAATTAGTGGAAAGTAACATTTTAAGTAAGCTCTCCTATACTTATTTAGAGCATAAAATTGTGCAATGTAAAGTGAATATCCGATGATGGAAAGGTACATACATAGATAGAAGATCTAAACTGCGTCCAGTGCGCCCATATTTCATCATCACTATGGTAATAATTAGACAGAAAAATGGGCTCTCAAACAAAGCTATTTAAACACAATTTCTGCCGTACTGCGAAGTTTGAATGACTAATGTATTCCAAATCGCTCATAAAATATTACCTCTATAACTAGCTCAGAATGTCCGCGCATTGATCACTCCGTTTCTCTGGGGAAATTTAAATGAAATCCCCATCCACCTCACCCCAAAGCATTCAGATGAAGAGGACAAAGCCCTGTCATCTGCTACATCAGTTCGCATTTTTAATACGAAAGATTAAACCAGCTGCTACGCAATATATGAAAGCAGAGAGGATGAACATTGGATGTCATATTTTCTCAGAAATATAAACGTTAATTTGCCGTGCAATATGACTACATTTGGACAAATTAGGCAATACAGAGTTATGATATTTCCCATTGTGAGAATACTCACATTAGGCTTTCTTTTTGAATTGAGTCAATAAATTATTTGAATTGAATTAGGAGAACGACTTCAACTTCTAATTCCTTTTTCAAAAACTTTTGAAATAACTTCCTCATATTAACTTCACAGATATGAAATCTAGTTCGGGATCATCAATTGATAGGTATACATTGTCCGAGACAATGGAAACGTAAACTGAACTCCTCCATCATTTATTAATGTTCATCATCGATCACTTTCATCCCCACAGCCGCTAGATACTCTACTTACACAGTATATCTATATTGTGGCATATAATAATGGAAATTATGAGCTTAATAGTTAAAATACTAATAATGAAACCCATCATTATTGCAACAGTAAAGTATCCCCGAAGTCGACAATCGCAAGCTAAATGCACACTCGTCTGCCGTGTGTGAAATACAGGAAAAGTCAAGCTCCGAGAAAGCATCTCATTGATGATGGATGATAATTTTTCCAAAGAGTGTTATAAGTTTTATATGAATTTACCTTAAAACTGAGAACATATCTCTAGAAGGAATGAAGTCCCACTTTTTTTTAACAGTGCTTAACGTCTTTTCTTTATTGCTGAGGTATCGCAGTATTTATTTGTAAGGAAGGAAGCATCCATATCAAAATTTACGGAATCTGCCCCCAGTGTCAAACCTTGCGAAACATTACATTATTTTAATCCCTAAAAATTCCTAAGTTAGATTTCAACAATTATTTTTTTGCAGTCAACTTCGCATAAGTTAAAATGTCATAATCATAAAAGTAAAAAAGTGCAACGACAAGACAGTAAACCAAGAATTGTTGCAATGTTGGGAGGTTTTCGTAAGGAAGAAGCGTCAGTGTATCGAGAGACATGGGCGATTCAACATGCGCAATTCTTCTCCCTGGCCATCGTAGCAGCGTCTTCCGGGTAATATTTTCATTGTAATACTATGAGGTGAAACTAATAAAATGCTGTAGTAGCATAAACTTAACTCACCCATCAGTTCATTTGTGTTCCTCTATCCTGATGTACATTTTAACTTAGGAATTTTTAGGGATTAAAAGTAAGAATCTGCCCCCAGTGTCAAACCTTATGCGAAGTTGATTGCGAAAAAATAAATAAAAATAAAAAAAGCGAGTAATATACTGGAGGAGGACAATATTTTGTTTCCTAAATTGTTTATTGTTGACCATGGTTACTGTTTGCGCAACTTTTCTTTGCAAATCTGGCAAATGCATTAGCAAAATTATCGTGCACTTAGTAGTTGGTATATATATAAACTTTTTCGTTTATTGCACATATTGGTAATGGTAACAAAAAAACGTACGTGCACACGGCACTCTTTCTTCTTAGACATCTATGTGGGCAGCTATAAGTTTTGTCAGATTCAATTAATGAATTCTTCCTCCAAACATCTATGTCCCGATTTTTTTTGGAAAAATTTCCGATTTTAATATATATGATAATGAGCGAAAGTAAGTGTTTCTATTTAATTTTTGTCTCAAATTAGAAAGTTTAAAAGCTAATATAAAAACTCTAAACTTTATATGTTGTGTGCTTGGGTACTAGAACATGGGCATCTATTTTGTTAAAAGGATAGTTATTAATAAAGAGAAATAATAACTTATAAAATATTTTTCTTTTTTATTAATACTTTTTTTAAAAAAATGAAATACATGATTGATTTTAGTAATTTAATATTTTTCCCCCAAGGAATATTTATTTCCCATTTTCGTGAAATTCCCCTCCAAATAAACACTGTGTAGCAATTGGAAATGTACACAGAAGGATACAGGCATAAATGCAAATTCATTGGCTGGCTAAGCCTTGTAGAGTTGTTACCATGGCGTATTAAAAATGTTGTTACTCCATCATGTTTCACAGTTTGCTTACATTTCTAACAATAACATATACATGTCATTATAATTAAAGCAGCGATAATATACTATATAGAATCATATTCATTTTTCATAAATACAAAAAGTATTAAACTCAGGGGGCAATGCACATGAGCAGTTTGAGAAAAAAACGTCATAGGAAGTGGTATATTCATTTATACAATATGATCGCCTTGATGCCTAGCATAGGCAAAGTGGTGCGAAACAAATTATACTAAATGTGTTTTGTAAGATATGCGACAAATACCCGACATCAGTTAATTTGTTAGCAAAGATGACCGGCGTTTCAGTATACTGCACATAATGAAATAGTGAATACAGGCCGGCCAACAACAAAGCTGTATATCGTAAAATTCTTACGAGGTGTTCGTAAGGTTTGTCACTTTCTGAAAAGAAACGAACCACAAACAATAACTAAAGTACTACAGGCTGTAAATAATAACTCCAATTTTCCCACACTTGGGATAACGAATTTTCACATTATTCTCCATGCAGTAGGCTTTGAATAGAGAAATATTAAGAGGGTAATTATTGCTCATGAGAGTATATTGTTGGGGCGTAGGAAAATTCGCAACCGATATATCATGGATGCAACATGCGTGAATGAGGATGATGCATTTCTAAAATCAAGACTGATATCAATTAATATAAAGACTTAAGAGTAGACAGGCATTACTTTCGTCATTACCATAGCAAAAGGATGGAGGGTATAGAGAAACTGCAGACCTAACCAGCGAGATTACTTTTAGATTCAGTAGCTAAGTAATGGATGAACGTATTCTTAAACTTATGGGAAATCTAATACTTTGATACTGTATTCGTGTCCCTAAACCCCATGATTGTATTTAACATCATTTTTCACGTCATAATTATTGTTAATATCATAATTATCAATACGACTATTATTCTTTGCATTCGTTTCAATGATTATGTACATATTTCTCTGAATGATAATTAATATCACGAACAGTGTACCAATATATATTTTCTGTAGACAGGGTGCTAACACACGAAATGTTTGTAAATATTCGTCTTTCTAGCAAACGTTTGACTCTAGAGACGATTGTAAGAGGAGGGTTTCCCTTTGTAGTAGCAAGGACCGTCTACTATTGTGAAGACTTTTAAATAAACTTGGTATGTAGTTAAAGGCTACCGTTTTGGGAAAGTTGTCTTTGGAGGAGTTTAAAAAGCCTATCCTGGGTAAACTGCCTAAACTGCCAGAACTTTAAAAACAACTGTCGAATGAGAGAAGACGTTTTTTCAGTGTAAAATGAGAGCGAATCAAACCAGCTGTCACAAGTTTGAAGTAGCCGGCCGAGAACTGAATTCAAACTAAATTTCTAGAAGCTTCGGTTGCTAAAGTTTAGAGGGACCTAAAGTGTCCCAACTGCTCTGATTCAAAAATAGTAGAAGTAAGCTGTTTTGAACTCTCAGCGTCACTCTCAGTTTTGACGTCGATGACGATAGGCTGCGCCACTCATTCTAAGATTCCGAGGACAAGAGGACGTGTAAATTCTAAGTGTTGACTTCGACGCCGGCAGGCAATTTTTTTCCCCCTAAGTTTTAATTTCGAAGTCAGCAGCTTGTATGTATGTTCTCTTTTTTCTTTCTAAGTATTAATATCGCAGCCTCTAGGTAGTGGAATATTCAAGTTAAGATATCAAAGAAGACAGCAGGTGTATGTTTTAATATGACGCAGAAATCGATATGCAGTGCTAAATCATCAAAAGGTCAACGCGCAACTTAGCTCAGCGTAACTACAAATCATTGAATTCAAGTCTGATAAACTTAGTATTGTGCCATGTGCAAATTCCAAAACTTTATTACAAACGGAACGGCATTTTTAATTTATTAATTTTGAAGTGACTTATACAATAAATTGTGAATTATGCCTACTTCTCAATAAATCCTCAGTCCCATTCCTTCCCAGTTTACCCAATGTCAGCATACCGTCGAATTCTCCCTCTTCTTTGAAACAAGAGCAGTAAATGGGCATCGGCAACCGGGGCACCCCAACTCCAGTGAGAGGCGTTAATTACCTTACGTCCCACCTCCAAGGAAATAACTCCATAGTGAGGCAACAATCGACGCCACTTCCACACTAATGTGGGGAAATAATTTATTCCCCCCGCATCACATATACGGTTCCAACTCACACACTTATAGGAACAATATATATATATATATATATATATATATATATATATATATATAATTGTTACTATAATTGCTTTCATTTATTGGAAAGACGATACACTATTTTCGGCGGGCCCTCTTTTTGGATATTCAATTCTTTGCAAGTCTACAAACGGAGTGTATAGCTGCGCACCTACAAAAAAAATTACCCCTTGGATATCACACTAATTAGTGTACGGTCTCTAATGTTCTTGTCTCTTCTTCAAAACAATAAAAACCTCCAAGGATACTGTGCGAATGATAACGTTGGTAGCAAGGACACAAAGAGCACAAAGCCAGAGCATGTATACCAGAACCCTTGCGACAGTTATGATGTTAACTCTTATTTGAGTTGGAAAATGTATTCGACATGGATAGGAGCCAACTACATTAAAATACATAAAAGCAACCGAAGTACTTCACAATAAATAAATATAATAAAATACATGACGAACATTCTTAGTACACTAAAAGTTATTTTTCTTGCAACATTTTTTTTTTATTTTTAATAAAATTAATTTCTGGCCTCGCTGTGGTATGTTTAAAGTTGATCGCGGTGAGAAAATATTCTTTGAATGCAGCATAGTGTTTTGGTACATAACTTACTTTTTTGTACTTTTTGGCAGTATAATTTACTCTTTTGCATTATAACTCACTTTTTGAACTTTTTTATCATTAAAAGTTAATCACAGGTTCAAAAGATTTATTCATTGCAACATGTCTTCTTTTTATAAAGTTAAACAATGTATACGATACATTTTCGTAATACAGGTGTATTTTATTTATGTACATGATATTTGGTGGTACTTAGTAATTCGCTAATTATAATTTTATTTCTACCATCCCATAGATATGTGATACCCCTTATTTCCAACGGAAACTCTAAAGGATTTCGTCAACCCACGACACAAACATGTACAGACAGGCTTGTGTGCGTCAGTCTCCTGATGACATCACGACAGAACCCTGATGATGTACTTGTAGGTTCCAACAGGTATACGAGCGCCAAATGAACAAGGTTTTCTCCTCTGTCTTCCTCCCCCCGCTCTAGCAAAGTTGTCAATACCCAGAAACTAACTCAGCAGACAAAATGATCCACGACGCACTACACCTGCTAACTGAAGTGTCGCACAATTCTGATTTAATCACCGTGTCTACTCCACAGCAGAACGTGCCGTACATCGTGCAAGGCGTCCATCATTTCCACGAAGAACGGACCCAGAACGCTTGTCCGCCTCGAGCACGGGAAAGAAGATTTAACAACTTTTCTGCAGCGGTCGACAACCAATTCAACTCTTTTGCCTTTTACATCATGTACCAAGGACAGAAGGTTCTCAGAAACGGCTTTCGGAGAAACGTCGTAAAATTCATACACACGTAAAGTAGGGGGTGCCAAACGGCAACAATCTCACTTTCTTGAGATATCAACTTGATCTCCGCCGAAATCTTGGCGACGACCGTCAACAACGCCGGAATACGGGCTCGCTGTAGCACCCATCGTCCGGGTCAGGAAACCATCACCAAACCCTTCGAGGATCAAACCGAAAGCAGCAACATTGAAGAAGGTGTAACCAAAATACTACAAATTTTTGTGCACGAGTATTTTTGCCATTGTGATAAAAATAGTAGGTAATAAAACATGTTTATGTAGCAAACATTTAGCTCACGTTTTACCACGAATGAAGTATATGTACTGTTTTTACCATTGTATTAAAATAGTGGTGAATAAAACATGTGTATATGTGGCAAAAGTTTTTGCCACGAATGGCGTGTATGTACAGTTTTTACCATTGTGATGAAAACAGTGGTGAATGTTTATATATATGTAGCAAATGTTTAGTTCATGGTTTTTCCCACCGAGTGCCTCCCCCTCCATCACAAAACGCTTCTCCCACCACCAACATAATCTTAAGAGACAGCCATTTTTACTTCACCTCACTTTGTGTAATGTATTTTTGTGTAATTACATGTATATTTTCTATAAATTAATCAAATGATCCCGAATTATTAGAATGAATGAACGATAATGTGACAGCTAATCCCATTTAGAAGGGAATATTAAAGGCGACACCAGCGTCATCTGGTCGCAAGAATGTCGTTAAACCAGCGGATAATCCTGAGCATACACTACTTACGTTCTCTGCTCTAAATTGAAAAAAAAAAGTCCTAATCACTGTAGTACGGAGTACTGCACCTACTCTCGAACCTTGATTTTCCCTTCTAACTTTCAATCAAATTGGTATATTTCATTGACATTTGAAACAAACATTCATTAATATATTAGAAGCATGATGATTGATATAAGCAGCAAGGCATGCCTACACACACCTCTCCATATTATGGAAAACGTTTACCAACATGTGGAAAATTTCCTGTCTAATGTCCACGCTTGTGCGATACAATTTTATTTTTAGCATGTTCCATAGTAAGAAGTTGGTAGGAATGAATAGGCGACTTGAGTGCTGAAATATCAAAAGATCATTAGAAATGGCATTCTCTTCAAAATTGAAAGAATTTCAGCTTTACTGACATTAAAATCATGGCAAGAAGCACCACCCGGATGAAATTAACTAGTACGGAGAGCACTTTAAAATAGCTTTCGACACCCTCTTATCGATGCAGGTATCCAATACGTGAGACAATAGGCACACGCTGTTCCATTGTGCACTGGTTCATAGTGTACTGTACATACTGTATGTACAGTGCAACATGTAGTGCGCAACAAGACTATTGACGATCCCGCAACCACAGCACCTGTAGATACGTCACATTACTGGTGATAACAGCGAACGCACATTCGGGCATGTGCGAAATACTTGCTAGAGAGTAGAATTGTCATTCGTGTTCTACCAATCAGATTTCCAATATTATATAATATATCTGTTCTAATGTCAGTCAATTACTTGAATTATTTTCAAATGATACTTACAAAAAAAATCAAGGACAGAAAGCGAATTAAACAATCTTATTTACTTGTTTCTTGTACGATACAGGCTCCTGTTTAGTTGCTTATTTTTATTTAATTAAATATATTAAGAAAATAGTTACCAAATGTATTGTTTTTAATGCATAATCTCTGTAGTTTAATTAGTTGTATAAGTCTAAGAGTAATTAAAATGAGAGAGGTCACATTGAGCAAACATGAAGTTATACGTGGGATATAAAATGTATTAATTAAAATAAAATTAATTAGGCTATTATGCGGTTTACCGTAATATTTCTAAAAGGTCAATGGATAGCTTAAGTTCAATTTTGTATATCGAAATATTTATTAAAATAACTTTGTGGTCAAGGAAGTACTTATTTAATCTCTTTAAATAGTGCTGAAGGAATTAAATATTACCAGATTATTACCAAATAAATATAAATATTCGTTCATTGAAACCTTGTAAATGTACACATAATATCTGAGATTTAACTAATAAGATCGTACTACTATTGTTTAAATTTTATTTTAAAAGCCAAAGTAGTATGTTACGTTAATTAAACGAAAATCAGGTCTCAGCATCAATAAGAAAATACTTAACTTTTATTGACAATTTGGGCAAATGAATACTCCTTTATCTATAGTTGTGAGTCCTACGCCTTCTTCATGAACCTAAGTAACACGCACGTTACTAATTCTCGTATCCTTAATTTTATCTTTTCCACATGCCCAACAGGACCAGCTTTCTTTAACATTGAACTTGTCTTTTTTTATATCCACATTAGAACATAATACCAACTTCGTGCTTCAAAGAAAATTAAATAAGCTATATATATATATTATTTATATTTAATATAATTGTAACAAATTGAAAAAAGGAACACATCGCATAAATTTTACAACGCCAGAGTCTCTTTGAATCAAAATCAGGAAACTACCGTTTTTCTTTTGTTTCATAAACAAATCAACTCTAATGGAAAACAATTTACTTTTCGGCCTTTCAGATAAACTCTAGCGACATTTCTTGTATACCAATTGTATTAACTCCAAAAACTCCGTCACCATATAATATGCATTGGCCTTGTTTGCATCATACATTCTTATGACACTAATTTCTAATGTGTTGTAAACGATTACGTTTTGTTAGTTACGACTATTCAGTAATAATATATTGTAATAATATATATTGTTCTTAAATGTATGTTTGTGTAACAAATATATATCTTTTACATACATTCTTAATTCATTACAAGATTAAATAATTTTATTATATATCTTTGTGGAAAATAAGGAATATAGATGTTGTATTAGTATTTTAAATAACTGCGAAGCTGTATTAATATTGTTTCGTCATGATAAATGTTTGCTATTCTGCCAACACACATTATGAGGCACTTTCTAGGTACCCATTACAAAGTGCTCACTTCTTACTAAATACAGGTAATTAAAAAGACGGAAATTTTGAATCGTGTATTGCTAGTTCAGGGAGGTTGGTAGAGCTGAATGGCATATAAAACCTTGCTGTTTTGTGTTTATAGAGCGGTGAGTAAAAAGCACGATCAAAGCACATTACAAGAACAATGACTGTAGGCTGCGCGTGGAAAATTTAGACTTATTTCTGTAGTCACAATGCAATATATTAAACAGTTATTTCCACTTGTAGGTGAAAGAGGCAATCTACCCAAGATCATTTTAACTAGCCAGGAAAATGCAAAGAAACCTAACATTAATAGTTCAATTCTTAACAACTATAGCCTGATGGAAAGAAATACATCTAGTGTATAGATTAGAAAGGTAATGTACTCTTAAATTGGGTAATAAAAATAAATAAAGAGATTTCATTTTCTTCAGATGGGTTATAACTACACAAACTACTGTTCTTTTAACTTTAACTTTAAAGTGAATTTGTCAAAGCTATATTTTCATATAAAGTAAAATAATTAAAGTACTGCGCCAGTTAATTTAAACTAATTATTACAGTCCAATGTCAAAACATTTTATTAATGGGAATCAGTTTATTGTTGGTTTAATTAAGGAAATTTCAACAATAAAGGAACAAAATATACGTATAAGATACGTATAGTATAATACAAAATTGAATATAATATTTTGAAAGTATAAAATTAACCAATTTTTAAATTTTTATAAAAGTCATACAAATTAATATCTCATACACAATCCAGTCACTGATCATATTTAGATACTTATATAAATTCTTTATAATAGATGTATATATTTTGTATTTTAATTTTCGGTGTTGATAGCAGTTATTAATCTTTGAGAATTTCTTATACTTCAAGAGCGAAAATAATTGTTAGAATATCTTAGAATAAATGCTGTAAGTTATGCTAAACATGGCCAACATTCTTGCGGCAAAATAACACGTTGGAAGATAATACTTGAACAAGTATAAACAAAATAATAGATTTCCAATTTCAAATTTGCTTTTAAATACTAAATCACATTGTAAGTTGGCTAATATGGAATTTAGAACTTTTCAAGTAACTCTAATTTTTAGTTAGAAAAGAAAGAAATTAAGTTCACGTGAAAGTTGCAGCCTTGTTCAGA
Organism: Metallyticus violacea; assembly: GCA_030762175.1. NCBI lineage: Eukaryota > Metazoa > Arthropoda > Insecta > Mantodea > Metallyticidae > Metallyticus > Metallyticus violacea. Next base: position 130,699,321 of record CM060833.1, on the reverse strand, counting down.
CATAAAACCTCTCACCAGCGTCTCATCTATTTAAAGCAAAGATTTAAAATGCAAGTTTAGACATTTCTAAAAATAAATAATATTAGTTTAGTGCTCACATCGGATTTTTTGTTTTTATTGAGCATTTAGTTTATTACAATGGCATCGTGGATTTCCCTTTATTAGCCAGCCTACTTTGCTCTATAATAGCTTACAACAATCTTGTAAACTTTTACATTCAACCATACACTGCACATAACACTTTTGTGTTTCAACTATTTGTACACGTTAAATCTATCTGAAAGTGAGAGCTTAAATGGAATTTTCTTATTTCTTTCAGAATCCAGAAGAGCATTAAAAATATCTCAGGCAAAATAAGGCACGCGATATACTATCTATCTGCGACTTTGAGGGAAAACAACCCGGCAATGAGCATGGCCGACACGAAGAACGACAATCTGAGCTAAGGTAACACCGAAGAAACTCCAAATAATCCGGAACAGTGTAACTGTGCATGAAGTATTGCTTGGCGGCAATCCATGCCACTTGCATGGCTCTCCTGCAAATAGAGGGAAAGTTGGTAGAGATAGGTCGGAGAGGTAAAGGGGAAGCACCTTTACTGTAGCTTGAACTGTATGGATCACCATGCTCTTCATTCATAGTGAAGGTACTGTGATTGATGCACACTGACCGTGTATCCAAAGTGAACAAAGGCAAGACCCCACTAATAAAACAAGACTGAACTTATATAGTGACTATACTTATCATAATATAAGTTTACCGCCACGGGTGGCCGAGGTCGTTAAGGCATGGACTCGTGAGCGGGAGGTCTGCGGTTCGAATCCCGCCAGGACCGTCCTCCCTGACTGGGGTTTTTTCCAGGTTTTCCTCAGTCTTCATAACTGGCAAATGCCGGGGAGGTACCTAAACTTAGGCCTGGAACGCTTCCTTCCTTTAAAAAAAAATCCTTTCCCAATATATCATTTCATTTCATGTATCATCAGTGTCCACCGCCTGTGGTGCCTCAGTAGTAAAAACGGGCGTTAAACACTATTCAAAAAAAAAAAAAAATAATATAAGTTTAAAGCTTAACAATCACATTTCGATATGAACGTATAAGTAAAGCAATACGTGTTTTATATTTTCTTTAACTATTTGTTTTATTTCAGTTTCAAGTATACTAGGCTGCTGCTCTATTTTTGGCTAAACGATGCTAGTTTTCAATATAATCTCTGACTGGGCACCACCTTAATGCCAGGGTCTATAGGCCATTATGGTACCATTCTACAGGTATGTCTCAGCCACCTATGGCTTAAACCTCCTCCTGCGGATTGCGCGTTTAAAGACCTACAGAGATAAACCGTTATAAAGTGCTGGTCCCTGGCTGTAGGATAAATGAGGAAGGGAGACCAATAAATTTTAGCGATCTTTTATTGGGTACTTAGACGTGGGCGGCTTGACGTTGTCGTAAAATAACTTAGGTCTACTAAAATAACTTAGGTCCATTAGAAAATGCATTTCGGAAGCTACCTTGGAGAAGAAAACGGGATTACATAAAATAATGGGCAAAGATATTGTAGATAAACGTCTTCCAACACAAACTCCTCATACTTTATATTGTGGAAACAGAAAACATATTAAACATAAACGTCCATATCTTATATCAGTTTGGATAAGCTTTTTAGAAACTATATTCAATTCCATTCTATAGCAACATATGCACATTGATAAAAGGATCTTTCTTTTTCCTTTGTTTTCTTTTATAATATTGAAGTTGAGATTTCTTTTGTCATATTTTCACATGATAAGATAAAGAGTACAATTCAGTCAAATAGGTTCAGGAGAATTTGCAGCCTAAATTTCCCAGGAATTGAAGCAGAAAAATACGAAGGTATTAATTACCAGTCAGAGTTGCGAGCGGAAGCTCATCGAGGACGGAGGTGTGCAGTAGGTAGAATGGATGTATCGTCAGAAATCTATCGCGTCAGAATTGTCCTTTTCAATAAAAGAAAAATTAAAGCCGGAGAAAATGGTTTTTAATAATCTAGTGACCATGATTTGGTACAGCCTTGGGTTGATGGCGTTATTGGTAATCGGCGGAGCGGAATTAAATCCTGGTCCGGAAATGGAGCAGGTCGTCGGAAGGCTAAAGGGAATATCACAGGAAATTACTGAATTGAGAAGATGGAGAAAAGGCTAGAAACGAGAATAAGCAGATTAACCGAAGATATAAGAGAGATTGTTGCAAGCTATCAACAAAGAGTAGAACAAGATGTCGCGAACCATGACCGTAGGATAAGGAGGTTGGAAAAATCGGAGGCAAATAACAGGAAAGTAAACATCATTATTTTTGGAATACAGGAAAGTAGACTGAAGAGAACGTGATAAAAGGTTGAAGAAATATTTAAGGAAAAGCTGGGGATTCAACTACAGGGCTGGGAAATAAGTGACGCCTTTAGAATAGGTAGAAAAGGAGTCAAACCGAGGCCGAGGTCGATGTCAAGTGTACCACCATGAAATTTAAATGAATGGTGCTGGAAAGTACAAAAAACTTAGGGGTACGAAAATATTCATCGAGCAAGATTACGGGAAAGAAGAAAAGGCATATAGGGCTACTTTATTGAAGCAAATGAAAAAAGCCAGAGATGAAGGCAAAATTGCATACGTTAGTGGTTTGAACCTTTTCATAGACGGAAAGAAACAGGACATGAATGGGCGAAATACGACAGTTGCGGGCTCAGCTACCAGAGAGGATCAAAGTCCAGGAATTCAGAGAAGAAGAAGAAGAAGAAACGGCAAAAGGAGAGACGGGGAAAGATGAACAGCTGAGGACATCACCACGACGCATTGTGCAGTCTCCTCAACAGCTGCGAGAGGATGCCAACAGAGAAGCGGGCGGGGCTATGGCTGGTCTGAATATGTGGAGCGAGGCGGGTTTGAGTGTAGTCTCCAAAACCAAGTTGGAGCACTATAGGTTTGGGAGAAAGGATTCAGTGTAGGGAGTGTGTACCTTAACTATAGTATGCTGGAATGTTGAAGGGTTAATAGCAAAAATACGAAATGGTGACATTAATTGGATAATCAAGTGGGCAGATGTGCTAGCAGTGGTAGAGACATGGTTATTAAACGATTCTGTCATCAATGTCACGGGGTATGATTATTATGGAAAAAAGGAGTGAAAGCTAAAGGAAAAGGTCGGGTGTCTGGTGGCATGGGGTTATTCGTGAGTAGATATAAAGGTTTTAAAATTAAGGCTGAAAAGAATTTAGGAGGTGGTAAAGTGCTGTGGTGTAAATTCAGTGATATATGTGGAAGAAGTACACATGTGTGTTTAGGTATTGTTTATAATTCACCTAGCTCTTCAAGTTTTTATGATTCAAATTTGTTTATTAAATTGAGACAAAACATTGAAGAACTACAGGACATATATACAGATGTAGAATTAATGATAATGGGGGATCTTAATGCAAAAATAGCGGAAGAACAGATTAGAGTACACTTTAATGCCTGGGGTCCAATAGAAGCAAATTTAGAGAAACGTTATAGTAATGATAAAGTTTTCAATAATGAGGGCAAAAAAATTAATAGAATTCTGTGAAGAGAACAACTTCTTATTGTTTAATGTAGTGGAAGGAAATGATGAGAGGGGAGAATTCATTTTTGTAAATAAAAATGAGCCAAGTTATACACGTTATACACGTTATACGTTATATACCTTAGGTCTGGATAGGTACATAGTTGTCTTTGAGATTATGGATATGATGAGTACCAGTAATCACTTCCCAATAGGAATGGAAATCCAAACGATAGAAGATAGTAGGAGGGGGCAAAATTTCTGGTTAGGTAGGCAATTAAAACACTACAGATGGATAAATGATTTATACAAAATGTTCCATACAAAGTTAAAGCAAGAAGTGGAACGTATGGGGGGTAATATTCATTAGCATTATTAGAGGATATAAACGTTGAAGAATGTATGTTTAGTATAGAGGAGTCCGTTAAAAAAGCAGGAAACAAAATGAAAGTGTTTGAGAGGAGGTTAAAAGTGAATGATAGCTGGTATGATAAAGAATGTGCAGATACAAGAAGAAGGGTACAAAGGGAGCTAAAACGCTGGAGACAAACAGGAGAGGAGACAGATAGGGACAATTACCTTGTAGTAAGATGGGGATACAGGTGTTTATCAGAGGTAAAAAAGGAAGAGTGGGGGAGAAGCTTAGCCAGAAATTAAACGAGGCAGCGAGGAAGAATGACAACAAGGCAATTTGGGCAATGATAGGTAAAATGCGCAAAAAAAGGGAGGAGATTACGTGGTACCACCAACAGAGGGGTATAAGTTTTTTCAGGGCCTTCTGGGAGTAAAAAATTTGGTTATTTAGGATAATTTGAATATTGATAATATATGGAAAATAGACTTGTTAGGTAGAAAATGAACTTCAATTGAAGTTTTGCAACAATTAAAAAGTTAAGACCTAACAAAGCATGTGGAATAGATGGAATATCAGGGGAATGCTGGAAAGCTTGGGTAGAAGACCTTAACATATTAAACATTCTGGGGCGATTACTGAACATAATCTTAAAAGAAGAAAAAATACCAAAAAATTGTACAGTGGGAATTTTAACACAATTTATAAAGATAAAGGAGGTATTAGGAACCCAGCAAATTATAGAGGAATTAGTTTACTTTCAATTATTGGGAAAGTTTTCACTGGAGTTATTAGCAAAAAGATTACAAGAATGGGCAGAGAAAGAAAAGAAAATTTCAGTATTTCAATCAGGCTTCAGGAAAGGTAAAAGAACAAACAGTTGACAATATTTCTATAATTAGAACATCAAAAGAGGTAGAACCTATTGTTGTTTTTGGACTTGGAAAAAGCTTTTGACACAGTTTCTAGACAAGCACTTTGGGTTAAACTGAGAAAGAAAGTAGTAAGTCACAATTTTATGAAGGTAATTCAGAATATTTATAAGGAAAACGAATTTTGTGTTAAATATGAGAGCGGTAGAGTTACAGAAAAAATACCAAACACTGAAGGTCTAAGACAAGGAGGTAAATTAAGTCCAGTTGTCTTCAATCTGTTTATCGATAATGTTTTAGAAGAAATTAGCAAAGGTAATATACATTTGCCAATTATAAATAATATACAGATACCGGGTCTGCTCTTTGCAGATGATTTGGTAACAGGTTCTTTAACAAGGGTAGGATTAAAACGATCATTAGAAACTATAGGCACTATTTGTCCAGACTGGGGGCTTAAGATAAATAAAAACAAATATAAGATTATAGTGATGAAAAAAGATTTCAAATTAAAAAAAAAACAGGAAAAATGGTGGTGGGAGGACACAGAAATTGAAGTTGTCAAGAAAATTGATTATTTAGGCGTTAGATTGTCTAGTAATGGGAAATGGAGCAATCAAAAAAGGAAAGCAGTAGCAGAAGGAAAAGTAGCCATGAGTGTAATCAGATCTTGTGTAATCAAAATACCAAATATGCAAGTAAAAATGGTTAGAGAGTATATATGGCTCAATAGTGGAGAGTAAAATGATGTATGGAATAGAACTTTGGGGGCCAGATGAAGGATGGAAAGGGATAAATATGATAAATAGATTATTTTATAGAATTGTTCTAGGCTAGATCTTCAGCTAACCATGCTGCTCTAATGGAACTAGGAAAATTGGGCTATAGAAAGAGTATAGGTCATAGAAATAAAGAGAGTATAGGTCATAGAGTATAGAGTATAGGTCATAGAAAGAGTAATAGAATAATGGTATAGAATAGGGAGACTAGAGGAGGAGAATATTATTAATCATTGTTTGGTAGCACAAGGTAAAATTAAGCGAAGAGAAATATAGTTATCTAAAATCCAAATATCCTACAAGAAGCGGGCATAGAACTAGTATGGTACGAGGGAGAAAGATTGGGTAAAGGATTTTGGAAAGAGATAACAATAAGAATTGAGAATATAGTAAACAGGAAACATGGGCAAAACTTAGAACCAAAAAATCTCTGAAATTATATAATACACTAAAAATGTGTGGGGAAGAGAAAGGAATATTGTAATTTGTGATAAGGTAGGAAGGGAAGTATTGGCATGGTTTAGAACAGGAGTAAAAGATTTAGTGGATTAAAACATGGACACACTAGGAGGAAATGTCTGATGTATGCAGAACCAGATAGTACTTGGCATTGCATACTAGAATGTAAGCAAACTAAGTTTTGGAGGGAACAGTTCCTATTATGAAAATGGGAAAGCCTACCAGAAGAAATAAGTGGTAGAAGAATTTTAAATTTAATACAGATGAAAACATTAAGGAACTAGGAAAATACATAGGCAAGGTAATACAAAAATGGTTATGGTTGTAAAATACTTAGAAAATTTGCTTGAGAATAAAATTGTCAGACAGTGAAAGGGGAGGGGAGGGTATGGGGCTAGTTATCGAATATTAGTTAAACAGGATCCTTATACACCTATAACCAGGTGTTAGCGTGTATAAGGCCCTAAGGATTAAGCAACTCTGAAGGATAGAAATTTAGCCGAATGGTTTTAATTAAAAAAGAAGGAAGGTTTAGTATTGTAGGAAACATAACTTAATAGTGTATTGAATGTATAAATTACCTTTAATGTTGTGTTTCGTGTTTGAATGGATCGAAGCCCGGTCCCCTGGATATTCCAGTAGGAGCTGCTGATCAACCGGGGACAGGGGGGCTCAGCCAATCAAATGAGAATAAATTTTGATTGGATTCAGTGCCTTCTGGAATTGCAGAAGGTACTGTTCCTAATTGGTATATTTAAAAGTAATGCTTTTTGTGTTTATTTTGTATTTAAAAAATGTATGTGATGTATGACAAATAAATACTAATGCTAATTACCAGCCCCAATTAAGCATGGAAGTGATTGATAGTGTCATAAAGGAAGCTACCTATCAAGGAAATCTATGGTGTTGTTGTTTTAGTTTTGGGGAATGGGAGTGGAAGGAGTTTTAATAGGCTCTCAGGGTGCGTAAGGGGGATGCGGAAGAAATCTCATAAAGTATAAGACATTTGGTACACTTCATGAATTCTCCCTCAAGGCTCTCCCTTCTTTTTCGCTCCTCCACGAATCCTGCGGGCTCCGCTGCTCGCTGGTGTTGAAGAAGAAGTAAAGATTCCCTCACCGCCCTGGATATGATGTAATTGACTGGTGGGTTTTGGGAGTCGCCTCAGCGCTGGACGAATAGGAGATGGGAAAAGACAAGTTCAGTTAGAACGCTCACATTAAAGTTGATCACTCGAAGTTACTTCATTTAACATTCCCATAAAAATGTTATGACTCTAAATAACCACTGCGTTACACTGTTAGGTCTGGTGTGTCTTTCAACACGTTATATCCTGTTATGTAACATTCTCGCTCGTCCTGAATCACTGAGGGTGCTTCGACTTATTAATATACCGTACTTAATCAACAGAACGTGGTTAGAGCACGACTTATTTCATACTGTTATCATGTACGCTATCGAAGAATGTCTCGTGGACTTCCTGCTACTTTCTCAAACTACCCGCTCTGCTGACAAATTATCCAAGAACTGCCTCGAATTGCCGGGACCTCGCTGTTTTATCAAAAGTTCAGTCCGAACGTCTCATGACGCTATAACCGATAGGCGTCGCAGTTTTTAAGTATTCGGGGAGAGATTGTTTCCTCCCCATTGGTTTCTGGAATGGCGGCATCTCTTGTCATTGGTCATTATTTCGCGCTTCTTAAACTGCTGTTGCTCTTTCTCCAAAGTTCTCTGGCCTAAATTTACGCAACACATACAGCAAGACATGTTCATATGTCCTTGAGGAAGGGACTAGGGTTCGAACTATTACAAAAGATAACTGTTCCTCCCTTCTTCGTCTTTGGAAATTTTCCATCCGGGGTTTGCCTGGCAAAGAGGCCATAAATCCATTTAGTTGTTATTCAAACTCGCATCCCCTCGACATTCCTAAATGCAACATTTAATTTTACGCTTTCTCTTCCAAGGAAAATACAAGCTATTTACTCATGGTTAATTCGAATATCTAAGGCTTTCCAGAAATGTGAATAATTTACTAATATATATTACATTAAATACCATCAGCCGTGATTACAATATATGTTGTTCTGATAATAATATTTTGGTCTCAGAATACATCTATGGAATTGGGAAAAATCCTGATAAAACCTAATCCAGGAATCTAAAACATACTGGAAATAGAACCTGAATCTACCGCATAGAAAGTGCAAATGGTACTGTTAGACCAAAGCGGTGTTATATCCATTGAGTTACAAACTTGTGCATATGAAAGTACGAACTTTTGATGATAATTTCTACATTGCTTCAATTATTATATGTAAATAATTACAGTTTGAACGTATTATTCTGGATGTCTTAATTTTAGTGAAATACTAAGGGAAATCATATAAACTATTTTATAAATCCTGCTTGTATTTATGATGCACACCTTATATAGATTCATTCTTATTTTCAAAATTCATAACATCTCTCTGACGTATCGCACGAATGTAGTGTAGCTCAATTAATGGCGGTATTTGACAGTCCTTTATGAGTTGCGTACCAAACAATATGTTCTGTTCATTTTAACATCCAAAGTGTATGCTTTATAAAAACTGGGCAGCAATGAGAGCTGGTGATTTTGTAATTGAAAAGTAGCAAACAATAAAATAATAGAAAAGGTCCACTGAGCGATTGTACTCACCGTACCAGGGTACTAAACAAGCCTTTCATAAAGCAAACCATACCTAATTTTAGCGTAGACATGAAAATACATTATATATATAAAATAAGGTACCACTATTAACAATGTAACAAAATAACAGTAATTATAACAGTAGAAAGGACAAAACACTAAGAGAAAGTCACACGATTTGAAGTGTGACTTTCTCTTAGTGTTTTATCCTATCTACTGTTATAATTACTGTTATTTTATTACATTATATATAACCAGTTTATATCTTAAGCAGCGTTCTTTGTCTATTAGAACAGCATGAAGTAATTTAAATTGCAACCATTTAAATATTTAGTGCGGAAAATGTAGATTTTCGGCAAGGGCGCATTTCGAAATTAGTTGCTATAGAAAATATGTTTTTTTTTTAAATTGATATTAACTAAGCTTTTAGTTATTTGTGACGTAATAACTATAACATTGTCTTTGTGGGTGGGTATAAAGAAATACAAATTAAGAAAGCGTTTTTAATTTTTTACCAGGAAAATTATCTACATAAAAAAATAATGTGTTTTAAAGGTCATGCCCTTTCTATCAGTTGACTCTGATTTTAAATCTTTTTGTAAAATATCAATTCTAAATGCAAAAATTAACCTTAATAGTGTAATTTGGAAACCTGAACTATAAGCATTCAAGCATTTTCAGTTTTCTCTAAGATATAACATTTCTGTAACAAAACAATCTTTGAGGTCTTCAGGGTATAAACACTAACATAATAGAAGCTCAAATAATTAGGGCGCCCGCACAGTGAGCCAAAGATTCATGGTTCGATCAAGACCTGGTCTAAATTTTTTTCCTATTTGACTCTAATTGAAATCCTGGCCAAGCATGACTTTAAACGTAAAATTTCAGCTAAAAGGAATTTATTTTGTACAGTTTTTAAGCAACAAATGGATGATAGGAAGGTAAACTAATTAATAAAACTAATAAAAAAGAAAAAAAACTAAAAGAAATAGTTTATATTTTTTAAACATTTATTTAAGTTTAAAAGACCAATTAATTGAAATTAATAGGGAATATGCAGTCGTCATTGAAATTGATGAATCCCTTTCATTTTAAAACGTCAAATTATTTCGTTGGATTTAAGATTTCAGTTTCTTTTTCCATATAACACTAAGAAGTAAATGTTGTTCAGTTAGCTATTATTATTAGTATTATTATTATTATTAATAGTGCGATACATAATAATTAATAAAATTATTGATATCTTAACTAATTCAGTTTTGTGGTAAGCACAAAATAGGTGGTTTTTTTTGAAACAGTAAATGCAAAGTACGACGAAGAAATTTTGCCTTGGTTGAAAATGTGTTTAGTAACAGCTGGTGTGCGTTTAATGACTAAATCAAAACCAAAAATGTTTATAAACATTTATTGAACAAATATGTCTTAATTTTTTGTAAATATTCAATGTATTGCAATACTTGCGCTTTAAAACTAAGATATTTCAAATACATTGGAAAAATTAAAAAATACCTGACTTAAGTTATAAATCTTGTCCGCACACTCTTGTATTCTACATCTTGGCAATAAGCATGCCGCATCCAACGGCGTCCTTACGTAACTCCACTTTCTAAAACTCATCTAACCTTAGAGATTTTGGAGTTGGGTATTCCGTCAGCTAAACAGCCATTACATTGCGAATACATGTTCTGATTAATGAAGTTCCGCTTTCGTAATTTGGTAATTGCTAATGTTTTACTTTACATCCCAAATCATTCACTTGTGCTAATTTCGGGAGTAACTTGGTTGCTGAACGTTCGAGATTCGCACCAATTTTGTTTCGTTTTAGTTCTTTCAAAACTGCATGTTTTCGCTCGGTTCTTTTCTCTTTTTTCTCCCCATTTTCGCAGTACTTTCAATTCTGTGCACAATTTGTGAATTGAAGTTCTGAAAGGAAATAATTTATGAGGAAAGCTTTTGAATAAATTCCGATCGGACAAGATGAGCTAATACATATTTAAAATAACCTTTACGCAGAAAAGCATGCTTTTATAAAGTCAATTTTCTATTTAGTGAATGAATGTGTATTGCCTCTAGAAAGACGGAAACAGTATCAGAAAAATAAAGTCAAATATATATTTTTTTTCATTGTAGGTGCCTAGTGGGTAGTTCGATGGATATTTGAGAAATTATTCAAAAATCTTTCCGTAGATAAGGCAACAACAACAACAATAATAATAATAATAATAATAATAATAATAATAATAATAATAATAATAATAATGGTAATAATAAATAGATGTTACATTGATACAACTGCAGTAGCTTCGTTCCCCTGGAATTCGTTAATATGAGATCAAGCCATGGACCACGGCACAACAGCATAGAAGTTTTAAATTTAGCGGTGAGAGATGTTCCCTCTCGCCTTCTCTGACAAAAATATGTCACCGCTTATATAAGCTGACAATTATGTCAAAGTAAGCGAGTATTCAAAATGGCTGATAATGTTATTTTAGATAAACTTCATTTTTGGAGGAAAGTTCTACTTGATGCTCATTTTCCCACTATAAAGCTCCAATTGAAGAATAAGAGAAAACCAACATTGCTGAATTTTCTACGAAAATACCTATATTAAAAGAGGATTTTAACAGGCGGTTTGAATGTTCCAGTGATGTGCAGAACACCGTTTTACAATCATTCAAAAAAAATGTACATAAGGCCTTAGCTTTTTATATGCAGTTTGTTTGAACAGTATTTTTAAGTAAGTTCAGGTAAAATAAAATTGTTTGCTGGGGAAATGACTTTCTAACCCCGTTTCCTGCTGACCTCATACATTCCTTGGATCTTCCATTTTTAGAGACATTTATGGAATGTTTGTATCAGAATGGCTTTGAACTCTGCCGTCGCGTTCCACATAATGCTCCAATGGAGTTAAGAAACCTTGGTTTCCTACACCCCCGTGTCTCGCCGATTATTACAGTCTCTGATACCCCAACGATTCCTGAGAAACTGGATTGAGCACAACTCTGCACGCATCTAAATGTGCACTTTCTCACAGATATTTGCATTACGGGCAAATATGGCTGTGTTCATTTTAAGCAGTTAAACCACTCTTTAATTTGTATAAACTTCGTTGAACGTTCATCGAAAAACGTGTAAATCTTCCGCTTGGGATATCTCCTTTTGACACATTTGGTTTATTATCGATACTATATGGAAGAAACCAAAATGCATTGAGTGCTCTCTACCTACCATAAAGAATGCCTTGAAATGAATTACGTACCCAAAGAGGCCGCAAAATGTAACCCTTGCTTATGTATATTATATTGAAGAGCTTGGTTTTTCGCCTTCATTGCCTTTCCTGGGCAAAAAGTTAAAGGTTCATTTTTTTAACCAATCTTGTAATATTAAGTGCACTTTAAAAATACTTGAGTATTATTTTAGTATTATTTTTACAGCTGTATCATGTTTTTCAAATGATAAAAGCATAAAAAATATATCCTAGCTGCATGGATTCCTTATTCGAAGGCGTTTTAAGGAGATTTTTTCAAGTAATGTTAATTAGTAACAGAAAGAAAACTCATATTCTTTTATCAGAATATGTGCGTGTTTTTTCTGTACTTTGCTGAATTGTTAATACGTGTTTGCTTTAAGTATTACATTTTCAGCTTTATGGAGATTGTTCTTTAATGATTAATAACTAGAAATAATAGTACAACGTTGCAGAGTACAAGTTATTTCAAAAGTAAGCGTTAAATACTCAGCTCTCTCTCCAAACTGAAAAGTGTCCCTTTCATTTGGTTTGAGAAAGTATCCTAACAGAAAGTGAAAGTGCTGAATTTATGTTTTATATGTTAAATTCCATATTCTAAATCCAAGTTAAGAATAATGTTTAATCATGCAAGTTCAGGGCGATTATCTCTCTCCCTTTTACAGGCCTTCTAGCACTTCGTCATCTGACACGCGACGTCAAACGATTGATGGAAATTCTCTCACATATCTACAGATCCCCCTCTTATGCATTCATTTTTCTCCTCTTGAATTTTACACTTATTTATCATCCTACCATTTCTCCACCATCTTGGGTTCCTCTAGAATTTTTCTTCTGGGTGACACTTTTTTTATTTTTCTGGTTTCCTTCTATCCTATTTCTTCTCTGCTGAGACGCGAAATGAGATTCCAGTAGGTAAATTGCGTGAATCCTGTAGCATATAGGGGTGAAAATAAATCTGTCTAGAAGACTGTGATGAGAAAGTGCTCAATCTGTAGTTTCACTGAAGCGAGGAAATGTGTTTCGCTGTTAGGTTTACTTCTACAGGCTGGGCTACTCATGAAACCGTTGATTAGTAAACCAGAAAATGGATATATCCTATTTGGTTAATTATCAGCTTGAATGGTTTGCCGAAAAAATTATAGGTTGTTGAGTTTAAAAGCAGACAATTACAAATTAATATAATATCGAATCCATTTTACTTGCAATAGCTACATTCCACTCTTAAATAATTTGAAGTTAACTACCTAGAGTCATAGTCTTGGCGAGATAAGGTGACCATTACAAGGAATGAAAAAAGAAAAGAAAAGATACAATGAAAAAGGTTTATAAATCATAAATATATATGGAATATTTATTCATTTTATCATTATATACAACTTTTGCATGTTTTATCTATCATATTATTTAATAATTTTGCACTAAGTTCTATCTTTGTACCGTACTTGTGTGCGTTGCTTTGGTTCCCAATGCCTCTCCCTCCCTATTTCCCCTTCCTGCTCACCTGGCCACGTCAGCATGGTTAACCGACTAGGCCTTGTTTGCCATTAGCTCGGAAAACTGGTGCCGTGTCTTGCTGGCTGACGTGTTTTCCGTTCTTTATTTTGACACACTTACAGAAGACTGCGGAAAGGTGGATGAAATATATGTTATAGGCTCATATTTCTAACTTTTTATTTCTGGAGTTTATTTTGCCACGTATTCATTTGGTAAAATGTTGTTTTGAAACATTTCATGGTAAAGCTGTTGTTAATCACTTTGTACTCGATTGGCTTAAATGTTCCTTTGTAATAATTTTAAATTAAAACGGAAAGTTTTGAATTCGTTGCAACCAATGTGCAGTATTTAAAGTATTTTATTTATTATTTAAACAAATTGTTTTATATTGTTCTGCCCTAGAGATTATTTGTTAAAAGTCTTCAAAGTGTTAAAGCTTCAGAGATTTATAGCTGCAATTTGTAATCTTTCGAGTATTTTATAATTATTTAAATGATATATTGCTTAGCTAAGCTTATACAATTTGGATGTATGAGGCTGAATTTTGAATTTTGTTTACCCTATTTTGTTCTTGTTCATCTACTTAACATGTGAATTATATATTAATGTATTGTTGTTCAATAAACTACACTAATACTGCAAACCATTTTTCTCCCATAATACAAAATATGCCCTGGGGCCTTTTCCACACTTAAAGCTGGTTTATGCATCAACGGAAGAGTTTTCAGATTATATGGAATACTCCTTAGCCTACAAAAGGGTAACTCCAACGTTGTACAGTTAGTTAGTCAATGCCACCTGATAACATGGATACTTGTAAATAGCTTTCGTCTCGGAAAAATTGTTATTATAATTGTGTAAAGTTATCTAATTTCCATGTTGCTGGAAAAACTGGTTGCAGCCATTCCATCCTAAACAGTATCATTAAAATGAACAATTAAAAGAAAAGGTGAAACTGAACCAAAACCGCACAGTCCACCAACATAGATTTTAGAAACGCCGAGTGAACAAAACTAAATTGGACAGTGGAACCTGGTCAAAAATTAACCTACATGAACCAACTGTAAGAAAATACTTTGTCAAAGGAGTAATAAAATATTCTTTTTCTTCCTTTTTATTTACGCCCTCCATTTATTGGACTTGCACATTATTATCGGGATTAGTTGCCTGTAGGGTAGTCATTTACTCTGGACGCACATAGAGTACACATGTACACTGAGGGGGGTCCCTGAATTCTATGTTAGGGCTGGCTGCCTCTATGACATCACAAAGACACAAGACGCAGGAATGATCAAATGAAAGGTGAATTTGTGTAAGATAAATGCTAGATGTTTTTAAAATTAAAACTTGAGAAGTTATAGGGTATTAAAATGATACATTTTAAATCAAGTATAAATATTAATTAACAAAAACATCATTTCATTAACTGCTCAAAATAAATTCCAGCAACATCTAAGCATATAGATACTTTTTAAGAGATTTTCTGAACATTTCCTAACATGCATGGAGTGATAGTGCCACAAGCTTCCGTGTTCAATGCTCCTGTTGTCTTTTATTGAATAAGTTGTATTCATAACTTTTTCTTTTAACGTAGTCCCATAAATAGTATCTAAGGCTATAAGATCAGGTGAGCGGGATGGCCATACAATAAGCCTAGCGGGTCCAATCCATTTATCATTAAGTATATAGTATAATAATTCGCGTATGGTCTTGTTAAGTGTGGCGGTGCTCCATCTGGCTGGTACTATATATTTTCTCGCACACTAGGATAGCTATTTCCAAAGATGTAAGTAATTAATTTCTGAAATGCCAGAATTTTAGACGTTTTTCTTTCTAGTGGTTATTTTCGATTCACAAACGTATTAAGTAAAGAGTCAAGTATAATGTAACTTCTGAAATTTTCATTTTAGAAAAAAAGGTTTAATCAAAGATTCTTAGTTTGTTGAAAACTATGTAAATATTTAAAGGTTATATCATCATTTCATTTAAATTTTTGAAGTTCACCCTCCCAGGCACCCCATAAGGGGGATTACGTTAAGTTTGCATATGGCGCTATTTCGAAGATCTTTTCTGAATTCAGTTTTTTAAAAAATAATTATTAGGTTTCATTGTATTTTAAGAAATATTTTCTTATATACTTTATATCGGCCAATCTATAAAGACGTTTTAAAAAACGCCTCAATCAACGGCTTACATAGACTTTGGACCAGCTGCAAAGAGTGGCTACTCACCGTTAGTAAGAATAAAACTCACACAATGATTTTCAAGAATGAATTGGTTAGTAATAGAGCGTAGACGTGCATATTCACAGAGCAGACGCTAGACAACGAGAAGATTTTCATATATTTGGACATTACTTTTACGATGAACAGAAGGTGGACGAAGCATATTGACTTGGCAAAGCATAAAACAGAAGTAAAAGCAGTAAAATCTCTCCGGTTAACCAACAGAATACCAGAAATTGCTTTAGGTATATTAGAAACCGCTTATAGGGCACTAGTAAAAATCTACAAAGACATACATCTACAAAGGGCATAAATTTTGGGATGGGAACAAAATTAGATTTATTGTGGTAGTTTTATAAGGAATTTTTGGGTGGGGGACAAGGAATTAGGATAAAAGTCTGTGCCTACAACGAGACCATATAGTGTAAAATCATAGTAGTATAAATGGGTGTCCAAATTAAGAAAGAGACTAGAAACAATAGGGCTGGACTCTATTTGAGTGGCGGGTCATAGGAATAGACAAAGCGCATGAAGCAGAGCTAGGCACAGTTTGAGGGATATGGATAGGCAACAGACAATTGCGCAATAGAGATAGATGATTTCGTTAGAAGTACAATCGGAGCTAAATTTGAATGGAGGAGGGAGCAGTACCCCAAAATAGGGACTAAACTCACTAGGAAGGGATATATATTGGATGAATGTAAAGACACGGAAGAATGGAGGAAAAATTTTCTAAAATCACTCCTTTACAGGAACGAAGAGGAGGAGATGGTCATGTTGGGTTCTGCTGGCTGGTAAACAGGGAGAGGAGATATTAGCTAAATTTCTGCTGAAAGTGAGACAGCTCAGGTCTGAAAAGGTTTGTAACCGGGAGGGAGGGAGAGGGAGGAAACAATTTTATTGAATGCAGTTGTGTGTCATTCATAAGGACATTTCCTTTTAATTTTATATGAATTTTTAAAAACTATTCTTCTAGCATTATGTTAATAAATAAATATTTTATTTATTTTTTCTATTTTATTCTTGAATATATATGCCTTATAGCTTATTATTTGTATTAAATCAAACAAACCTAGTATTATAAAGGCACATGCGATCCCTTGGACCCGTGCACCTGTTGAAGTTTTATTTTGTATTGTATTAATACCACTATAATAAATACCCTCCCGCTACTAGTATTACTTCTATTAATATTACTACTACTACCACAACTACTATACTACTACTACTACTACTACTACTACTACTACTACTACTACTACTACCACTACTAACATTACTACTACTACCACAACTACTATACTACCACTACTACTACTACTACTACTACTACCACAACTACTATACTACTACTACTACTACCACAACTACTATACTACTACTACTACTACTACTACTACTACCACTACTAATATTACTACTACTACCACAACTACTACTACTACTACCACTACTAATACTACTAGTACTACCACTACCACCACCATTACTACTATCACCACCACCACTACTACCACCATTACTACTATCACCACCACCACTACCACCACTACTGCTACTACTACTGCTACTACCAATACCACTACTACTACTACCACTACTACTACTACTACTACTACTACTACTACTACTACTACTACCACTACTACTACCACTACTACTGCTTTAATACCACCACTACTATTATTACTGCTACTACTACCACTACTACTACCAGAACTACTATACTACTACCATTAGTACTATTAATACTACTAGTACTACCACTACTACCACCATTACTACTACTACCACCATTACTACTACTACCACTACTACCATTACTACTACTACCACTACTACCACTACTACTACTTTACTACCACTACTACTACTATTACTACTATAATTACTACTATTTCTACCACTATTGCTGCTACTACTATTACTATTACTACTACTACTACCACTACTATAGCATATACTATTACAACTACCACTACTACTACTATTACCACTACCAAAACCACTACCACCGCCACTTCTTACTATCACTATCACCGCCACCACTAATACCACCACCGTTACTACTACCACCATTTCAACGAAATATGGTGCGCATTTTTCAGCACATCAAACGCCTAAATTCGTAAATGTGAATGAGATATGCGTAATACTTCGTATTCTATTTACTCTCTAGAAAGAAAATAGTTAATTGCATTTTATACATTACAAGTTCTTCACAAGCGAAAATATGTTCAGAATCCTGCAATAAAGTGCCCGATTGAGTTCTGTTAGTATATTATGGGGAAAATAGGTGAAAAGAATCTCAAAAACTACAAGGAATTAAAAGAATAGATAAATCACTGGTGTGTGTAACTTGAACTGAACTTGACTATATGAAAAATGTTGGGAATACTCATGGGGACTACATTAATAGAATAATGTTTTTCTTTCGGAAAAGCATTAAAGTTTCGTTATACGAAGGTCAGTTATAAGTTTCATAATTGCGAGTGCAGTAAAAATTTAGTATATGGCCTATTATTCTCTTAGAGCCAAACTGCCATATTAGTGCAGATTATCTTAATAGATTAACTTATATATAAAATAAACTGTTATAAAGAATTACCTTTGTGCATAAATCATTCTGAATTACTAAATACATGGACTATAGAAAGAAAGGCGTTTTTATCTTTGATTATATTAGCAGAATCATAAAATGTAGCATTTATTCCTCTGTTGAATTTTATAAGGCTTCAACTAAGAATGTACATCATAAGCACTGTATTCATAAAATGCCATTATTATACCTATACTATAACCTAAACCCGAAAATTCCCTGGGCTAATTGCTTTAATTTTTACATTATAGCCCAGTTAAAAATCTGGAATCAGCTGTCGTTATTCCGGAGAAATTAAAATGGCAGTTTTCCAAAACGTTTATGTGCTTGCATTTTTAATATTGCAACAATGGTAAGTTGGGAAAAAAAACAATATTAGTGCGCGTAGAATCATTTTCCCTTTATTAGGTTTGCTAAATTAAGTAATTAAAGTGTGGTGGACAACAAGAGAATTGCATTATTCAAAATATAAGCCAGTAAACTAATAATACAGTGCAAATTCTAAAATGGTAATTACTGTGAAATTGTGGTTCTTTGTTTTCTATCCTCAACAAAACTGTTTTAAACTGATTCACGCAGGAAAGAACAATATAATAGTGTTGTTTTGTTATCCTGCTACGTTCAGTGCGCTGCATATTGTAAATTTCAAAGCATAGCGGTTTTTCTGTTCTTGGAAATTTTGTTAATGTTACTATTCTAGAGTCGAATACCAAATTAACGAAATTGCTCATTAGGGAAACTTAATTTTATAGGAAGACCATGCTTGATTATTACCCATATCTGTAACAATAATTAATTCATTTTAGGTTTATATAAATGCATTACTTGACTTGCTCAGGGACATCCAAAATATAGCCCCGTGTCTGCTGGGACTCATCATGATATATAGGCTGAAGGTAGCACGTTACATTACAAGGAGGTTTACTATTTAATTATATGTAAGCGTAAACCATTACTCAAAAGCGAAACCTGGCATTGCACCAACCGTTTAATATTCCACTCTCTTTAGTCTTGTTCTCGAAGCTATGGCCACTCTACTCTGAGAAATTCAGGACCAAGGCTACTTGGAGCTGCAATACCACTTCACAAAAGACACATCAGTCACATAACGTCACAAGCAGGTCATTTATCTCTCAGAAGTTTGAACATCTGCCGGGAAGTTTGGTGCACGATAGATACACACACACAAATCGGGAATATTTCTAGCGAAGATCCAACAAAGAAGGCTAATGGCTATGGAAAAGAGAGAGGAGTTGGGGAGGAGGGTGAATAAGGGAAAGGGGAAACTCAGGAGTAAGGGTTCTATTCATGCCTGTATATATATATATATATTTAAAATTACTCATAGATAACGTGTGATATATGAATATCGATGCGTTTAATTGTACATTGCATGCATATTTTGATTATTAAAAGGATGGCATTAGCATGTACTGCCATAAGGTCCAAGCAACAGTTATACTCACTTGTATTTACTTTACTACTATTACTACTATTACTACTACTGCTGCTGCTACTATTACTACTACTTCTACTACATTTATCTCTGGTAAACTTGGCTTTCACTACTGCAATACCTCGTCAGTTAGTTGGACATCTGTTACAGACAATTCGTTGTTATAAATGTTAATACCTATTCACGGAAGAGGAAAAAACTATCAAAATGTTGCAAAGTTAATAATGAAGTTTAATAAGGATAGCTCTAGATTCTGAAATAAATTCGTGAAAGTGCATAGGAGTACACTAGTTTGGCATCATGTAAGAGTTCAGACTTAAGACGAACTTTTTTCGTGATTATGATGCATTCGCTGGGCACAAAGCTATTGTGAAGGTAAATTGATTGATTGATTTATTTATGGACGCTCTTTAACATCTCAGGTCATCAGCGTCCCATTCAACTCAGGGCGTGAAAGGGCCGACAAATTTTGCTCAGAGGCCGCTCTTTCAGGCTTGAGGTTCTTTTTCGTGCCGTAAATGTACGACACGGGACCCACGGCTTTACTTCCCTTCCGAAGGAAGCCATACTTAGGATTTTTACGTCCGGAAAAATCCATCGATCCTGACCGGGTTCGGACCCGCGATCTTGGGTATAGGAGGCAAGTATGGTATCCACTACACCACGAGGACTGACGTGAAGGTAAAGGAAAATAATGTACAGGAACGACATAATCTTATGGTTGAACTAAAACAATTATTTTTACAAAGTGAGCAACGAACTACCGAAGTTTATTACCGAGTACGAAAAGATGTTTGCGAAAGGTTTCTTTTTTTAAGAAATACTTCGTTATGATTGTCGAAATTCGGTGTTCTTATAAATTAACTATGTTTAAATCAATATCTTTGTCAAGAAACAGCATGCGAATACTGCCAAAAATGCATAACACTGATATACGCATGCTATCACAAACGGTATAAGATTATTTAATGAAGTTGGAATAGATAAATCTGCTATATAATTACAGAAGATACACTATGCATTGCAGTGGTTGATAAAGGAATGGTGGCGGAAATGGTTTAAAAAGTTCCAACATTGGTTGAGATCGTGCATAAATTTCATTGAATTTTGCTCGTACATAACGAGACAAAGGCCGAAGATCTTGTCGTTGAAACTGTTACACCACCAAATCATTTCATCTTAAACAGAGCCTTGACATACGCAAATTTTAAACCAGTCTTAGAGGAAATTAACAGTAGTTTACCATTGAACCAAGATTGCTTAGATCAATATAAGTTGAAAAAATGTTCCACTTGAGTGGAGCAATGTGCCAATTGCTTCAAGAGGAAAACCGTTGGTATTAAATACTAAGTGCTACCTAACGGTTGATGTTTATAAGACAAATAAATAGTACAAGATATTCAACGAAACATAGTACATGTTTTCATTTTAGGTTGAAACTATGAAAAAGATAAATTTCTGTAAAAAAAAAAAAACAAAACAAAAGCAAAATAAAAATAAAAAATGTATCTTCCTATACTTAAGCACCTAGAAAATAAAACCCTGAACATTTCTCAAGAATTTTGCATTGTTACAGGTAAGTGGTGTATTGAGGATCCATTTAGCCAACTATTTTGATTATTGTAAATATTATTTAGAAATATCTTCCTTTTGTCATTCTTTGTGAATGGGTTTTGACTGAATTGCCTGGCGGAAAATGTTATCCTTATCACCTTGTTTTCCGATGAAGTTTTTGTTAATTTACGGTAACAGCGGTATTAAGAGTTTCGAAAAAAATTATCCTCCCTATGAGAAACTATTTATTGTCAAAAAATAGAAATATGATGCAGTTACGATGGTAGAATACTAAGTCTTATCTTATTTTTGCAACGCAGGTTTTGGGTACATGCAAGTCGTTTTGCAACGCATATTTTCTGAATTAACTTGGGGAAATGTAATTTTGAGTTTTTTCCAGGAGCAGTGATGGCATATATAGTACATTTCTCTATAGACAATTCAAGAATGTTCCATTATAGAGTTATCATGGCCCGCTCAATTATTCGTGGAGAACACTTAATATTATTTCACTGAAAAACATTAAAAGTTAAAGTAAGAGTTAGACAAACTGAGGAATACATTCCGTCAAGAGATTAATTTAATATCTCAAAGAGAACTAGAAATGAAAGAGCAAAATTTCGTAGGCAATTGGGAGAAATGTGCGAAACGTATTACCTCGAGCTACAAGTACATGACTGAATGCATTAATGTAAATGCAATAAATACTGTTTGCTGGACAATTGCTCTCGGATTGCGAAGATAATCGACAGACAAGGGACCGCGGCCAGCGTCCTCACGTGCAATACATGATCTGTCCATCTAATAATTACTAATTGCATATACCGAATATGCCAAAAATGTATCCATACTTTCACAGTAGATATCTATTTAATATATTTCAAAGACCGAAAAACAACAGTAATGTGTAGTATAATGTTCTGTAAACAGATGTGACTCACATACATTATGATACCGTTGCTAGCTGACAGATAAATCAACAATGAACAAATTAAGCCAAAATTATCGCATGGTGTTCTGTAAACAGTTGTACTCACATTACGCTAAGCCAGCGTTGCTACAACAAAATGGAGTCAAGATTATCGTTTAAACAGCGAAAAGCAATTTTGAAATGGTATTGAAAAACCGAGAATGTTGTTGAAATTCAAAGACAATGAAGACATGTGTACAGAACAGAACCGCAAACGCGAGAAACAATTGCACGCATGGAGAACTGTTAAGGATAGTATATACCGTAGAAAATCAGCTACACTGGCAGCACTTCGGGAAGAAACTGAAACGGCATGTGCTGCAATCGCTGAGGACACTTTCGCAAACGTTGCTCAATCAGTAGTTGAACGTACTCAAGTATATCGACGCCGATGGTAGGCATTTTGAGCAACTGTTGTAACTATAAAAGTCTAAGATGATTAGTGGTCATCATTTTCTGTTTGTGTGAATTCAGTTTTGTTATATTAACACAGTTTTTTCTTTGCTTGAAGTGCGTATAGATTTTGACCTCTCCTGCTTTAGATTAAACTATTTGTGTAGTAACGGGACATAATTTGCTTCTTAGTGTAAAGACTCTCAGGATAATATATTTGTCAGTATTTTTGCTAATATAATATGCATTTCAATAAAATTAATTAAATATTGGTACATCCCTACATTTATTCACTTTTCATCTGAACAGTTCTAGTAAATATCCTAGGCTTTAACTTAGAAAATGTTTCAATATTTCAGATTTTCGGTTCCAGACGTGGTTCAAAATCAAATGGATAATGTAACGTAGTAGCTGTAGTGTTAATGGTATACGTAATGAAAGTGCCCAGGGAATAATGGAGCTGAAGATACTGCGTTTGATGCACTATCTCTGCCTTTGGTGCGAGAAACGCGATGGGCACTCAATATGGAAATGAGTTAGTCACTTTACACGACTTAGGCATGGCATACGGGCAAACATGGCAACACTGTTGTACCCGAAAAATGAACAAGAGAGACTGGAACAAGCCAAGGCATGGTGGGATATTCTCAAGTAGAGAGTGGACCTTCACTGTAGTAGTAGTAGTAGTAGTGGTAGTGGTAGTGGTAGTAGAACGCGAAAGGAATCAATAATTTAGCATATTCAATGTAAATAATATGCATTGTATAATGTTAATTTTTGAAAATTAAAAGGAGTTAAAAATAAGAAAAAAAATCACATTTATAATAAATAAAAAGGTATACTAACAGGCTACAAGTAAAAATCTGCACAGTTTTTCGTGTGCTAAACTTGACTGCATTATTATCTGAAAAATGTCTCTATTACATTTTAATTGCTCGTTAAGTCTTTTACATAGGATATATAATAAGTGGAGGCACAAATTGAAAAATGTGAAAAATACACGAAATAAACGCAAAAATGTTTCAGTAATCGTGTATTTTGCTAGATAATTTGAGATGATCCGCAACTGAATTGATTCTTTGTATACAATGTCACATTTTGCGCTTTTGTATACTAAATGCCTAGTTAGTATCTTATAACAAAAGAGAGTATACATCATATTAAAAACAGTTTCACAAAGTGTTTCTGTTTTACCAATTTTAACCAGCAAGATGCTACGTGTTAAAGGGAATGTTCAAAATGTTCATTGTGTATCTGTATGCAATACTATGTTCTTCTGAGCAATGAGTTCCAAGTTTGTCGAACATCCGCGATTCGTTTTTTAATTGTTATAACAAAATCGGCAGTCTCCACTCCAGTTCTATAACTGTATCAACCGGGTGCTGTAAACTACGCTTTAAAGATGACCATAGACACAAAAATTCAAAGGGTTTTGAAGGCCAAAATACTGGCTGGTCTCATTGCTCCCAAAATAGTTCACCAGCATGCATAACCGCTGAAGGGGGATATCATCAATGATGTTTAACCATACATACAACTATCCCCTAACGGTTCATTTGCTGAATTGTGTTTACGTAGATATTTGTTTTACTTGTCATATACTCTATTTTTCATATATAAATGTTGTAGCATTATTTATAAAACAATCTATATTAACTCCTAATCACAAATATATACGTATATGTATTATTCTTGTTGTCCTTGTTTTCAGATAGATAAGAATACAGGGCTTTAAACACCAGCCTTCAAACAGAACATCTACATCCTTAAGGCTTTATATATAAACTATTCATACGTGCATTAATAAATATGTAATGCTTTTCAAATCAAGTCGTAGAAAGCACTTTACATTTATTGAAATATCACATCTAGCATGCTCTAGACAATTTAAAAATTAAGACCCATGGTTTTTATTGCATTTGTTTGGAAACGCCACCAGTTTTTACTCTGCAGAACTTTAACCTTAAGTCAACTCCTATTTAAGGGTTTATTATATTAAACAACATTTAGGGCGCAGCGGATGGTAACTGATGTTATTCAAATCTTTATTTTAACTTTTTCTTACCTACATCCTGTACCGGCTTGGGAACCAGTCACTTCTTTCACGACCGGCAGCAGAGGACGAGAGAAGGTAGAGGAATGACTGCATCAATGAGGAGAGCTGTACAGTGACTTTAACAAATACAGGTGGATAAAGATATTATAATGCAGAGAAACAAGCAGCGGAATGTAAAAATAAACTTTTTAGGATGCATGTTAATGGTTAACCACATGCCATATACTACGAAATCAAATTGGAAACTGTAATGTGGCAATGTAAAACGTAAAGGAAGTGATTGATACGGGAAAGGCCATGCGCTTTTAACAGTATATGCTGCATATTTTTTTAACTGAAGCTAAGCTAACCTAAGCTAACCAAAATTTGCATCTTATGCTTAACAGTATAACTTTTCTATCCGTTGTCTTCCCTGAATTTTATTTTGTTTTTTTAACTTAAGCTAATCTAACCTAACCTTACCAAAATGTTCAACTTATGCGTTAACAGTATAACTTTTCAGTGCATTGTTCTTCCTAAAAAGGTAACATTTATTGTAGTAAGAAAAGTTAAGACAAGTTATGAAGATTAGGAAATTTATTTAACCCAGGGGTGTAGCGAACCTATCATTTTTCGGTGATAGTACGACACTCACTCTAACCAACTGAGCCACAAAGTCGATATGAAAAACTTGGTAATTTTTCCACGTACAATAGTTGACTGGAGTTGGGCTCTGTTTTCTCCGCTGCCGTTCGTTAAACGTGGCGTAACTTGGTTCCTAAGTGGTACTGAAATTAACGGCAAGTATGTTTTACCGGGCCAATGCTATAACATGTTTTATAATTGGCCGCTTATTTTGGCCCTAAATTGCAACAGTATTTACCATACCTAGCATGTGAGACGGATATTATTGCAGAAGTATTTGTTTGATGTACGATTGATAAGTATTAATTATTTATAAATTTGATATATTTAATTTTTTGTTGTATAATGGTTAAGTAAATTTCCAGACTTTTACATAGCTTATTTCCATTGCTAGACCCGCTTTTGATGCTGCGGTTTCTTCTTTCGTTTTATTTTTAGATGCAAAGTAGAACTGAAAAAACGGTCGCTATAATCTAATTGCAATATGAATCAGTGATAATGAATATGGATCTGACGATTCATATATTTCTGGGTCAGATCACATTTCAGTATCAGATCTTGAAACAGAGTCTGAATTAGGGATGGATGATTTAGATGAGTTTAGTGATGAGCCCGAGGAAGTAGATGAATAAAATATGTGACCATCAGATATGGTTTATGGAAAAAAGAAAATGTTTCATTTGAAATTCAAAATTCTGGTAGAAACATTTATCCTGGAAATATAATAAAGATAAAAAAGTCGGTTTCTTTATGTCCAGCATGCAGTTTACATAATAATTTTGACCGTACAAAAATATGTCCATATTTTTAAGATTATCTTTACAGCAAATGAAAAAATAAATTATATTTTAGTTCATACAAGCAAAAAACTGGATCAATTGAGAACTAAACTACAAAATCCAATTTGTTCATCTTACAAATAAATTATATTAGCGATATTTTGGCACTATTCGGACTAATAAATCTGTGAGGTATTTACAAATCTAGTAGCGAAAAAACTGGCAATCACTTATTCATGCAATTTTTTGACCAATCGTGTATTTTAAGAAATGTGAAATTTTGCCTCTGGCTTTGAAATTTGAAAAGCCATCTACGACAACAGAGAAAATAAAACGACCCTATCTCTGCAATCCCTCACAACTACAATTTATTTATTTCAACCCGTCAAAAGTTATATTTTAATGCAGTCCACGCTTGCAGTGAGACTCTAGTTCTTTTTAGAGGAATATGACCTTTTAGAGTTTATGAGTATACCAAAAAACCAGTTAATGTGCCATAAAATGTTTCCAATTCATTTCTCATATCATTAATGCATATATTCATGCTGCAAAAGACACAATTTCATCAAATCAACATAAGCTGTGATTCGCCTCTACAAATTTATTTATGGTAGCATAGGAATAATACAGCTGATAACTGATTTTTTTTATCGTTGGAGCTAGCCACTATGTTATATGCTGACATTATAGGTAATTTATTGTGAAATAAAAAAGAAATTCTTCCAAATAGGTACAGAGGAGTTAAATCAAGCATTTATGGTTTCACTAAAGAATTTAAATTCCTGTCCTTTAAATTCCTGTCCAAGGGCTAAGTACCGCTTTCATCTCCACGTCATTCCAAATTTTCGGATGATAAAATAAAAACGAGAAGCAATCTCTTTTTACAATGCCACGATATATTAGATTTGAAATAGAGCCATTATTAGTGGAACGTGTGAACCAGAATATATCTAATGGCAATATTTTACCATCTCACATTTGTTAACTGTGCAAATTCTGATGTTGTGTATTGTAAGAAACCAGGTCAATATATTTTATGCTGTAAAAATGTGCGAATGGCATTGTCCAAACTCTAAACTAAAGGAAGTTTCTAATTTGTAGAACATTTTGATTAAATTTATCTGTAGGCTTACAGGAAACCAGCAACAAGAGTCGGATAAGTCAATCACAGAGCGACAGACTTGAAAAGTATAAGAATTAGTTCTACTGTCCCTACATTAAAAACATGTGACAACCTGTAAATGTTCAAGTGTGGAATGTTGGGGAAAAGGCTTGGAAATTTTACGTGGAAATATTGTAAAATCTATTTGTGTCTTGAAATGTAACTATTTTATGCCTAAGGATATTTAATGTTTGTTTATAAAGTATTCTATACTTTTTGCTTCTATAACATGATAAATATTAAAAATAAATTATGATTCTCAAATAAGGATTGTAGTATTATACATTTGCACAAATTTTATGTTAAACTGCTGAAATAAAGTTTCTTAGTCTCTCAGAAGGGTGTTATCATAAAAATTATCAATAAGGAATTAATATACCACCACGCATCTTTAATTATAGTATTTTATATATTTTAATTAATATTTGGCTATTATGACTGTGATTATAATTCCCTATTAAATGAATTAAAATAGAATTACATACATATTATTTCAAATCGTTAGGAATATCAGTCCATATTGCAGTAGCATTGGTGTAGAAAGAGAGATTTCTGTAAACATCATCCTGAACGTAAAAGATATTTATATAAGGAACTACTGTTAACTCGCTTTCACAGAGAAAAAATATTTTGGAAATAGTATTTCTTTTTATATATTAAAAGCTCATAATATCACAAATCAGATGCTCACTACATGGATCTTCGTGATAAGTTATTTATGACGTGGTGCAGAATAATATGAGTTAGAGAAGAAAAGCCCTACTTCCAGAATATTGGAAAATATATTTGTTCATGAAGATATTTATGAAAATTGGCCACTATATCAAAAGTGGCTAATTTAAAAATGACATAAATATACTCATTCTGTTCGTTATTACGTTCTTCAATTTTAATACATATTATTCTATTTTAAATTTGCTTTAAGTGAATTCTTACATATATTTATTAAAAATTAAATGCAAACTAAGCATAAGAGATGTCAGAACCAGTGTAGCATAGATATTTATACCATAAATCAGGTTAACATTAGAAAATTAAAATGATACTGGTTTGTTTTTCAATAGCTACCACAATTTCCTCTTTTTCAAGATTACAAATATGCAGTATATTTTAAAAGTGAAGTATACATTCAATTAAAGTTAAATGAGAGCATGAATAACACTGGGATACATGTGATTTATGAGACTATAAACTACATTATAACAAACTTAATAATCTTTTTTATATTACATAAAAGGAAGTTGTTTTGATTGTACGCCCATCTAAGGCCCAGCTAGGGCTAATGTGGTGTCGGTGACATTATTTTTTTCAGTAGCATCAATACAACAAAATTTCAACTGGTCAGTGTTTTTATAATACACTAGATCTGTTTGATTCTATACGAATATTATATTACATATTTCACAAAATATTTTAAATAAAAACTATATTAAATAAACAATAAATAAAAACAAGAATAGAATAAACTAATAAAAAGGAAGAATTTTAAAACTTTTAAAAATACACACAGAGAAAATGGAATTGAGATTAGGACAGACAAACACATACAGTAGGTTCAATGAATTTAAGGCCCCACTACAGTAAATGAATTTCGCTCTCTCTCTCTCTCACACATACACTTGCTCTCTCTTTCTGAGTAAAGACACGCCACACAAATTAAATTATTATTTATTATTCTACTATCACGTGGAATTCCTTATGATATTAATTAAATAATAAATATATACTTAAATTAGATATTCGAAATATTTCGCATTGATAATAAAAGCAATAGCTAACTCGCAGCACAAATTCTTTTGCAAATTTTATGCGGTGGTATTTATCTTCTTCATTTATATCACCATATTCAATCATTATCAAACCCGGATGTTTATATTTTGTGTTGATTTTAATATAAACACTATATTCATATTATAATAAAATTAAACCCATCGAGTTAATTATTGTTATCATATATGTACATACTCATTGTAACATACATAAGTATACCACAAAAGTACTGAGTAAGACATACCCCCCCCTTTTTGATTGTTTAACGCCTGTTTTTACTAGTAAGGCACCACAGGCAGTTGATATATGGAATGAAATGATATATTGGGAAATAATTTTTAAAGGAAAGAAACGTTCCAGGCTCAAGTTTAAGGTGCTTCCCCGGAATTTGCCATTTATGAGAACTAAGCAAAACATGGAAAAAACCTCAGTCAAGGAGGACAGTCTTGGTGGAATTCGAACCCCAGACCTCCTGCTCACGAGTCCGCGCCTTAACGATCTCGGCCACCCGTGGCGGTCAACACATTTCCGTTTAGAAAATATGAAGAAAAAAATTAAGATGCTAGATGTTAAAATATTGCATAAAGAATACTTTCAAACATAAACGTTGACATGTACTAGTGATCATTTACATTTAATTTTCATATAAATTTATGCGTTGCTTTCGAAAAAAACTGCATCATTGCTGTAATTATTGTAGTAAATACTTTATTTTCATATTTAAATAAATACTGATTTAAATGCAGTGTATATTGTATACCCATACCGATTTGAAATTTTCTCAGCGAATAAGTTTTTTTCTCCTTCTTTAAAGGTCGAAAATCGCAAAGAAGTAAAGAATTGCCAAGTTTCCTTATATGTGTTTTATAAATATAATTAGTTATGTAAGCTATTATTAAGCTTTTATAGATATTTGGGATGTGTTATTATCTGGAGTTTCAAATATCTCATTCTAGAAAGAAATGCGTAAGAAAATTTATCCAAGAAACCTCGCTCATTAGAGAACCAAATAAGCTGTAATTTTTAAAATAAATTATGGATATCATAGGTAGCAATAATTTCTTGGTTGGTGGGACTGTAAAACAATAAGGTGCGTATAACGGAATATTCATAAGTAGTATTTTTAAATATATTGAAATTCCAGCATTTGGAAAAAAAATTGTTGGTCTGAAAATAGTAAGTAAGTATTGCATAATTAGAACGTTATTTAATAAATTTAATTTCTTTCTGGAATTCTATACTAGCATTTGAAACCAACATATTACTATTGAGGCCAATAGTGTTTTAATATAATATTGCGCATATGCACACAATCATAATTTAATAAAATCAATACGGAAATTATATTAGAAAATGGAATTATAGCATGATAATGTACTTCTCCTGATCAAACAACAGACACTAATTCATTTATTGTTAATTGTGGAAATACTACTATGTAACCATTTTATTAACGACTCTAATGCTGCTGCAGAGGTAACCCAAAAAGGAAAATATGTCATAGTACTGCCTGTAGCTATATTAACCTGGAAGAATACACAATTAATAAGCTGAAAGTGAAATTCACAAGGTTACTTTTATTTTCTATATTAAGCATTCTGAAATTATGAACATAAATATTTACTTCTATTAGTACAATTACTCATAAATAATACACAGGTTAAGAATTATTTACAGTGGTAAATTTAAAGCTAAATTGTGGGTACGAGACGTTCATCTCTAATAAGCTCACACCATTTCAGAAAATGTAATATATTGGTTAGTAAAGTTGACCTATAAGTACTTCAGTTATCCGAAACTGGGTTCTTCTGGATAAAATGTTTTACAGTTATCCGGGTATATTAACACTAAATACTTAATGTGAGAAAAAATGCAAGTGATTTCTCTCCCTGTTCTACAAGGTTATAGAACGTAATTTTTCAGTTCTTATGTATTAAAGTAGCATACAGGAGGTTCAAGAATTTTGGAAATCATTATTGTGTAAAAAATATTACTTTCAAAAGTTTTTTTTCAAAAGTTTTATAGCTGTACATTATGTGGCAGCAGAGCCGTGCTGAACATTGTAGTCATACTCTATTTCTGACATTGCTCGAAGGAAATTATATATAATCATATCGTGACTATACTCTCTGCACTGATACGTTTTTCATTAAAATACATCTTCTTAGAGAGATGATGTTTGAACTATTGCGTAGTGCAGTTCAAAGCATTTTCTGTACGTCATTGTACATGACCTTGGCCGTTCGCTCCGCTGCACAGTGCAGTACTGCTTGACAGTCCGTATGGAATGCAGGTCGAATAAACATCATGCATTTGCAATAGAACCGTTTTTCAGCTGTGGTGATTGAGTTGTAAGAACGCAGCTTTTGTTTCGGCAACGTTTCCACACGTACAATTCGCATTCCATAAACATGGCAAGAGTAAGAACTGATTTAGAGCAAAGTACAACGCGACCAATCCGTCGGCATTCCCTAGCCCTTAACTAATCGGATAAATAGGTACGTTCTTATGACACATTTGAAAAAGTTTCAACTGCAAACGCATGATGTTCATTCGACCTGCACTCCTTGCTGACTGTCAAGTGGTACTGTGCAGCGAAGCGAGCGGCCAAGGTCATGTAATATGGCGTACAGAAAATGCTTTGAACTGCACTACGCTAAAGTGCCAACATCATTTCTCTAAGAAGTACCGCCACGGGTAGCCGAGTTCGTTAAGCGCGGACTCGTGAGCGGGAGGTTCGAATCCCGCCAGGACCGTCCTCCCTGACTGAGGTTTTTTTCCTGGTTTTCCTCATTCTTCATAACTGACAAATGCCGGGGAGGTACCCTAAACTTAGACCTGGAATGCTTCCTTCCTTAAAAAATATCCTTTCCCAATATATCATTTCATTTCATGTATCATCAGTGTCCACCGCCTGTGGTGCCTCAGCAGTGAAAACGGGTGTTAAACACTACTAAAAAAAAAAAAAATCTCTAAGAAGCCATGACCAACAATAGCGCACGATTTAAAATGGGCCATTGTTTCTGCCGCAGCCTGTATCTCGAAGCTGTATCATTCTCTACTATGGTAATGCATTGTTACAAACTGCACACTGCACTTTACAGTCCTAATATGACACCTTGCGAATACTTCTTGTTTCCAGTTATCTAGAAAGAAATGCGCAGATTACGCTTTAACACAGCTGAAGCTGCAACTGAGGCCTTCAAAGAGCTGCAATCTGAAACACGTTTAGAAAAGATGGACTGTTTCCATCGTAAGATTTAAGAGAGAATGTTTTGAGAATCTTTAAAACGGTAAGAAGGAATAATATGTTGCTATACAGGTCCATTAAAAAGAATGGAGCAGACTGAAAGTCTGTAGTGAGAGTTGTAATAGCAGCCACTGAAAGAAATTTAGAAAATCTGCATCAAGCTGTTGTCTACGATGTATTTTCGCTAAAATCGCTAGTGGCGCCAGTGAGGGTGTGTACAATATGGTGACTCGAAGCAGAAGAAAGCATTTTGCTTAATTAGGGAACGGAAACCCGCATGCCATTGCGAAGCATTTGAGAGATTCGCCAACTCTCTCACAAAGCGTACCGTCTCTTCTTGTTTGAAGAGCCTAGTGTCATCAGTCACTCATATTCATAACGGATAGCTTTCGCCTCAGATAAAGTAAGATCTGCATAGTCCATCAGTATGAGAAACCTCACAATTCCTTCTCGACACAGAGTCGCTATATCAGTCTTGCAGGAAATGAAGATTTTATAATCATGCTCTGGCGTTCGCAATAACCAAATTTAATAACTAATTTTGGTTGGGATGCATCAAGGACGCCCTGTATACTTCATCATTACTGCAATAACAGAGTAATTTGAAACAACGTATCTCCAATGCAGTGGAGCTGATCGATGCGTCGGGACATGTTTGGGAAGAAATTGATTACCTTTTAGACATCAGTATGCTCCAACGTTGTTGATTTTTTTATTTAAGGACGCTCTTTATCATCTCAGGCCATGAGCGTCCCATTCAATTTAGGGCGTGAAATGGTCGACAAATTTTGCTCAGAGGCCTCTTTTTTCAGGCTTGAGGTTCTTTTTCGTGCCGTAAATGTACGACACGGGACCCACGGCTTTACTTCCCTTCCGAAGAAAGCCATACTTAGGATTTTTACGCCCTGAAAAAATCATTGATCCCGGCCGGGTTCGAACCCACGATCTTGGGTGTAGAAGCCAAGTATGGTTACCACTACACCACCATAACCGACTGCTCCAACGTGACCATACGAAGCTTATAAACTATTTTTTATATCATAATAGTTATGCAATTTCAACGAAAAATAAATCAGCTTTACTTTTGCATCATTATTTTTGTACAATACTGCTCATGTCAGTTTTCACTAACTTTCCGTGTAAACTTGTTTAAGATTCTTGTTATTTATCATGTAATAATCGTTTCAGTTCTTTGTTTTGTTCGCTTAATTCTTACAAACAGCATCAATAAGAGTAACTCGTAACACATCATATTTCACATAAATAAGCTTTGAAAATAACTTGAATATTAATATAAGAGAGACGTGGTTCTATAACCAAACAAGAACTAAAATGGACTCACAAGATTGAAAAACTGAAATCACGTCTTCCAGCTTTCGTTCTGGCAAACTTTCCTTGAACTACCTTATCATAAGCACTATTTTTAGAATTTGGAAATGGTTATGAAAGTTTAGTTGATAGCACTGTTGTAAAAAAATTAATATAAATTTTAGTTGCCCACCAAATATTGCAACTAATGAAAATCTATGATAAGAGCACTAATAGTCATAGAATATTGATAAAATGGAACATTTTAAAGATGAGCAGAATACCAGCAAGTACCATCATAAGCTGGAGTAAATATATTAACAACATGACACTTTTACTTTTAAAATAATGAAAAAACATATCCTAAAAATTCTCATTTTTTCCTCTCATTGTACGTAATATCTCACTCACTCTCGGTCACTGATATCCACCTGTACCTTTCAAACTAATGGACGTAGTTTAACGACGTTTAGTAAAGACATACACTTCACAGGCCCTTTCATGTTATCTAAAGTATTTACCAACCCATCTAAGTTTCCCTCTAGGTGCTTTCTTGCAGTTCACACAACCTTAGATCTAAATGAAATTATCTTTATAGTTGGGATCAATTCTAGCTAGTTGACACTGAAAATGTAACAGGTGGAACCAAATTTACCAAGTCTCATGGAAGATAAGTAGATAGTCATGTAGAAGATGAGAGGACACAAAGCACCCTTACTTTGTATCATGAACAGGTTTCTCAGCACTAATCACATGTGGGTGTACTAGCTTTGAGGCGCACCTTTAAACAGAATCACTTATAATCGGATGTACGAACTGAATATCTTCTGTTCGTGGCCGGTTTTTTGACATATTCTTCTCCTTGTTGGACATCCAAATTTCTTTGAAAGATACCAGATGAGGGATCCCAAAATGCGCGAATTTCTGTTTTTGTCACTCCTTTATCGACACTGTTTATGGTAAGTATGGACAATAAACACGCGCTGTTTCATCGTGTATCGTTTCATATTATAAAATGAACCCTACATTGCTCTCAACACAAAGACAGTAATCGCTAATGCTCCCAATCAACAGCACACCAGATGGGTCACACTACTGAGGAGGACAGTGATATTCATCCGGCCTTCACGGGCACGCTTTTCATACACCAAGTTATGTTAATGTCCAATTGCATGTAAACATGTGCAACAGATTAAGGTGAGCTCAAAACCCGAAAGCGAATTGAGTTCCTGATATTATTCACAAGGAAAATTAAATTTCACATCAGAATTGTTTAACACACGCTTAACTGGAATCCGAGAACTGTATCAGTATCACTGTGTAGGTTGTAAGAGCCCCCATGAATGACGTCAGAAAGCTATAGTCTATTATGAAGAATCGGGACGCAGTAAAATCCAGTGAACCTCTGGCGAACTGAATGGTGAAAAGCTGAAGCTCGATGGATACATCGGACTGAGCAGGTTGAAGTAAGAGCAGTGCATTTACCAAAACGACGGTTTCTTCAGCTGCGGTCTTTGTAGTCGTGCAGGCTGCGCTGATTAGCACCATCTTCAGCAGATGGATTATGACGAAGTTAACGACAGGACCCATGCCATTCACATTGAAGCTGCTCAACGATTCTGCATCTGGGTTCTTCAGCAGGAGCAGAACGAGATGGACATACTTGACACTGGAAGCGAACATGTAAATCATGGCTAGGAGAAGAGGTATCCCATAACAAGAGTTCGTCATATCAGCCAATACAGCACACAATACATGATGTACTTGTCGCAACATCCGAATTTCTTTGCAAATGTCCCGACTCCAGTCAGCCATTTTAGCGTTATTTACATTTAAGAGTTTGTTTCTCGTCACTGGCAAATACCGTGGCACCATCCAATTTCTGTTGTCAGACTGAGTAACTTCCTCTCCATTGGTTCCTCTCCAATCGAAGAGATCAGGCATTATTGCGTTTTTTGTAGTAATCTCTGTATTCCAGGAAGTTTTGTCTTTAAAATCCCCACTAAACATAACAGCAGCCCCTGTGTTCTTATACTGCTCAATCATTTCCTGTAGTTTTTCATTAATTACACCCAAGCGATGCTTGATAAGCAGCACTAGATTTGAGAACTGCATAAGCATAGCGACATTAGTGGTATGTATAAACACTCTCACAGCATAGTGAAAATGACGCTTCTTTTTTGTTAGTATTTCATAAGTGTGAAAACCTCCAAGAACACTTAACACAGCCATTATCTGAATTATTAGAAAGAACACAGTTTTGCGGTACACTTTTGCTGACTTTTGCAGAAGAATACGATCTACTTCAATAATTTTAAGTGTTATTACTTGCCATTTCCGAATGTTAAGCGTTACGCCTAGAAAAAGTGCTGAACAGCATGCTAATGAAGAAAGACAAACTGTTGTTGTTTGAATTACGACGAAGACAATACTTCCACCAGTATCCATTTCCAAGATTTTAGTCACAGTTTTGTATATAACCCAGGAGATCACCATCAAAATCAAGCTCAAGGGATACAGCGTTCCAAAGAGTGATCCCTGAAGCCTCACAACTTCAGCTGTGGAAGAATTCTCGATGAAGCTGAATGGGGCAATTCCAAGCACTCTAGATAGATAATACAATGGCCATATTGACGAATGGAAATGTTTTGGATTGAATAAACCATTCTTAGCTGCTGACTTCTGGAATGAAGTATTCTCTCGTTTAAAATTCATTTCATAGCCTTCAAAATCTATTTGCAAAGTTCTGTCATTGCTTCAATTATTTTTAGAAATTCGAATTACGCATTACATAATTTTTTTAACAAATGTAGTATTTATGCTTGCACGTTTCTGATAATTGCTTTTATTGTTCTTGAGTCGATGGCAGTTTCATTTAAGTGTGTTAGTAGGTACTATGTTTTAAAACACGTGTTGCATATGTTCTGTGCATATCCGCTAAAGAACTATTTTCTTACTGCGCAGGAAATTTGTCGTGCAGTCTCTGCTAACCATTTTTCATGTACTAAATGAATACGTGCTTTCGAACCAAAACTGGCAGTTTTATCATAGGATCTAGCGTGTCTTGAGTGGTGCTGATTTCACGAAATGTACATACAATTGCTCTGAATCGACGTGTATCTGCAGCATAAAAAAGAAGTAAATGTTTAACAATACTGTACTCACGATGCAGTTATCAACACACGTTCATTTTTTTCCAAATAGAATACTGCTTTATTATTTATGTGGCCCATAAAACAATACTCTGCCTTGCATGTTCATGCTTTCAAGGTCTGAACTAAATTATTAATAAAATTTGAAATAGAGTGGAACTTGTCCAGAACTATCAGAAGATCTTGTATTTATATTTCTGTATATACCGTCTAGTTTCATTGGCGAACAGTAAAAGAAATATCAATAAGCTTACTAAGAAAAAAATTAATTATATTAAAGCAATGATTTCACAGATTATTTTATTGCATTAGGGAGATGTTCTGTTTATTCATAGAACTAATCGAAAAAAGACGCAGCTTTTAAATACCAATAATAAACAAAAAAGTACAAAGCTTTCAATTTTAAATGTATTGCGTAATTCTTTATAGGTAGCTGTACGGGCAATACTTTTATTTTAACTCGGCTGTCACAAGGAATGTCTAATCAATATATGAGAAAAATAAAAACATAGGATAACGGATATTTCACTCAAGATGTATATTCGTTGTCTTAGTACTTTCTTTTAACGCACCGCAAAAAATATGTTAATGAGATCCTTCGCTGGTGATTGTCGGTCCTGGTGGTGTAATGGTAACCATATCTGCCTCCTAAACCCAAGATCGCGGGCTCAAACCCGGCCAGGATCGATTGATTATTTTCGGGCGTAAAAATCCTAAGTATGACTTCCTTCGGAAGGGAAGTAAAGCCGTGGGTCCAGAGTCGTACATTTAAGGCAAGAAAAAGAACCTCAAGCCTGAAAGAAGAGACCTCTGAGCAAAATTTGTCGGCCGTTTCACGCCCTGAATTGAATGAGACGCTGATGACCTGAGATGTTAAAGAGCGTCCATAAATAAAACAAAACAATAATCGCTGGCGTCACCACTCTGACGTAGCTCCGATTACATTGCCATGGTCAATTCTACTAATTTGGAGAAAATGTGGCAGTAAGCAATAGATAGAAAACACCACAAAATTTTAATATCAAAATGTTATCCTTATGCATCCCTCTGGACTTGGATCCTATGCACAGTACTACGTTCCATGTGGATTGAGAAAATTAAAGTATATTTCACTGTAAAGTACTTGAAACTCGTGCCTCCCACAATGCAACTTTCCCCACAACAGCGGTCTTGAATGGTCAGGAAGGGGGGTACTTTCGGTTCTTGAACCTTGTTCACAGTTGTCCCTTTGTGACTACGCCCCCAATCGGGGCACACCTGAGAAGAAGGGTTGAGTTAAGGAAGCAAGGATCCAATGCGGCGACTGCGTGGACGCAGATGGGGTTCCTAACAAGTTTCCAGATAGAGCACTCGGAAGCCGGTGCAGCTCTTCTTCCTGAGTAGTTTGAGCCCCTCAAAAGTGCGCTTCCATTCCAGACGCTAGATCAGAGACCTTACAAACGCGCAAGCCACCATTACACCGCGCGAGCCCATCTCGCCCTGGCACTTTCGACCGTGTAATAGAATGAACAGGGTGAAATGACATGCAATGGGAGAGCGGAAAAGTCATGGTATATTAGCCTAAGTGATCAGGTGAAACCGCGAAAAAACCCAAGGTTAAATTTGCCGGCCCAACGGGAATTTAACCCCAGACCTCCCAAATGTTAGTCTCAAGTGTTACTATCTGAGTGGTCAGCGTTACTAGCTACTATTTCTGGGGTCCCGGGCTAGATTCTCGAAACTGACATCGGGAGCTTTTTTTGGCTAAGAAGGTCGCATGGTGCTCATGGTCTGGTTTAGGTTAAGTCTCATTAGGTTTAAGGATCACCGACGCAACATAATCGTCTTCATCATTCCCACTGACCGACATAGCTGGCACTTACGAGCAGTCCGGCCTCAGAAGATAGCTATAATCGGTAGGGGGATACTCAAGTTACGATAACTCCCCAAGATATTCGAGAAGAAATCATACTTTTTTGGTTTTTTTTCTTAGAACACAAAACACCTTAAATTTGTAAAATTGTAACCCTTTTCTCAGACCAAAATGCAAAGTCAACCAGAAAAACAAAAGAAACTTTGATTTACAAAAGTATGTACATGACAACAACCTGAGGTTTATTAACTAAATCTGACAGAAAAGTATCTACCGTGTATTTAGTTGGTCATAAACATACTGAAACACATTAAGTTAATTTAGCGAGAGCAACAGCTAAGATCATATCGTCAGAAATATTATGCTAACAGCAGCGTACTTTAAGGAGTCAGATTATATGTCACCGAACGGTTGTATAAATGTGCTTGGGAGGTGAAATTCCACTGCCCCTTCAATACAAACAAAAATAAAGACTTTAACTATATAATTAAACGATGAGATTAATAACTGTGCTTCTAATAAATTCAATTCCTATTACATAATAATATAGTTGACTGTGAGCAACTCATCCTGCTAACAATGAAAATGCAGTAGTTACTACAAATAAAACCCTAGCAGCACAAAGCCAGATTTTACATAAATAACTGACCACTAACCAAAAGATATAAAGATGTAAAGCCAAAACTGATAGACCAGAAGAAAATTCTAAATTGAGTCATCAACCTGAATGTTCAAATTTTCATTTGAACTCTTTCATAGGTTTGTCGCCCACTTAATGGCAGCTGATGAGTCGGCAATCAGAGCGTAATTTCCGGCGAAGCGGACCTAATATCCGCGCAACTGATTCAAGTTACTACTACAATGAAAGTAATCATGCATCTTATGACAGGAGATATTGAAAATACTGTCCTGCTATATGCTCACATTTCTGGCAACATTTTTTTAGAATTAGTAAGGTAGATCTATAACTCTACCATACGTTCCGTAATCCAAGTACAGAAAGTAACCCGATTAACCAGTTTTAAGCGGAGTTACCGCTATGACTACTTACCGCCAGCTTCCTCGAATTTGGCTACAAAATCATGAAAAACCCGGTAGCTGTAACATTACGGAAAGAGTGAAGAAAATGCATTCATCGCAAGTTTTGTCTGAGTATGGGTTAAATTTGTGTTTTGTTTTGCTGCATGCTTAGCGATAACAAAATTTCATACTGATCTCATTATAAAGGGTGATTCTAATCTCGATTATTAGTGTGGGTACCGAAAAAGGAAAAACGGAAAAAATGTTGGAAATGCGCAATTTTAAATCTTAAATGTATTCGGATATGTGAAAGGATCACAACCAATTTGAACAGTTCGCACGTAAGTGTACAAGGGGAGCAAACACAGGACATGGTAGTTCAAGCGATTAAATGTTTCAGTTTGCCATTTTGACTGACTGAGTGTCAAGTTTTTGTTAGGCTACTTGTGTTTTAATCAGACTGTTAACGGTGCCGTTAAATTGTCTATTAATTTTTCAAAATTGCTATAATCAGCTAGCATCTTACATTACACATTCAAGCACATGATTTATAAATATAGTTTTAGCACTTACACGAATTCCAAAATGATTTTCCCCCGCTGTCTCTAACTGCACTCAGTTTTCTTCACAATCAGAGAGAACAAAGATGTTAATATTGTGTTATTAGTACAGTTTCTCGTTTTTGTTTAAAATTTCCATTCTCGCGGTGAGCTTGAATGATTGTCAATTCTCTTAGGAACGTCACAGTCAGATTACGCTGCATAGTGTAATGTTACAATAATATTTCTTTTCAAACGCAAGCTATTTATAAGTAGCAGCATTATCATGTCACTTTTACTATAGAGTTGCTCCAATGGGGTTATATGTCGTAGATTTGCGGCACGAGAAGGAACCTCAAGGCCGAAAGAAGAGACCTAAGCAAAATTTACCGGCCGTTTCACGCTCTGAATTGAATGGGACGCTCATGACTTGAGATGTTAAACAGCGTCCATAAATAAACCAAATCAATAATTTATGTAAAATAATAAAACTAGAAACATGTCTTCACTTTTCAGGTGCAGATTTTAGAATGAACAGAGCTTTTATTCAATAGTGGTGCAGTTTATATTTGCGCGCAATTAAACAATGGTTCACTAACATTAAACGAGTTTTCTATAGAAATGCTCAGGATAAATATAAATATTGTAAAATAATGTCTTTTTATTTGTTAAATTAAAGTTTTCTCTCCTCTAAAAGTACGTTTTTTGCAGTATTACAATTAACAGAAATTAATTTACACCACCAGACTTTAATCAAATTCGTTCATTCACAAAAACAGTAGTAGTTCGTATTAATAATTACCAATTTGTATTTAGTTACAGACTTTTAGAGTTTATAAACAAATAAAGGAGTATCACTGTAATGGCTATGAAGGAATGTAATAGACGTGACGTCATTTTATTTTCAAATAGGCAGCAATGTCCTTTGGAGTATCGGCCAATTAGTGATTAGTAATCGTGTTCGTAATAGCACGTAAACCGAAATGCTGATGAAGAGATCTTGGTTTTTAGGCATATGAACATTTAGTCATAAATTATAAAGGTGTTGTTCAATGAAATTAGGAAAATACTTATAGAATTAACTGTAATATACTTTTTGCCTTTCAAAAATACCAATTGACGACATCAGTGGATAAAAATGTATGAATGAAGATGAGCACATTAGCAACAAAGTTCAATATACCAAGCATGTGTTAAACACAATATAAAAAGTATTTTAAAAAGAACTTCAAACATGTATAATAAAAATAAAGAATTCGTGTAATAAACGCAATAGTTTGTGTATAAGCATATACATATTTATCTATGTATGTATTCTTTCTTCTTCAGAATAAGACAGCGGTTCTCGATAGACTTCTCTTTTCATGTGACAAAAAGTCCAGTGAATCTAAATTCACCCATCTAGCAGGTCATCCCACTTCTTTCGTACGTTCAATCTGGAATAATATTATATCATGTTACCCTTGCTTCAGTAGTATAAGAAGCAGGAACACAATTTAATTTATACCGCTTCCTCATATAAAATGTCTAATGAGTTAATGGCCATTTTACCAAATCTGGTATGCATCCATAAAATGTCCTAAGGATATTTTTCAGATATTTGTATGTAGCAGCAAATATGACCCCATATTAACAAATGTACATTCAGGTTCCAACGTTGCTAGGAAAAACTATCATGGCTCAGATGTGCATTCACTATTACTCAATAATTGTTTAAGTTTTTTATCACAGATAATACTCATCACTTAACTCTACATTCCAGGACACATGACAGTGGATAAAAAGCCTTTGTTTCACTGTCACGTGCAGCGCTAGTGGTAGTGTCGTCACCTAGCAAATGCAAGACATTTTTTTTCATTTCAGATGTACTCAGACAATGGTTTGATCAACTTTAATACTGCTGTATCTGATGTAGTTCCTGAATATAATTGGCAAAGCAATTTTTATCTGAATGTCACGGCGAACAAATTCTGTCGTTGTTGTAATGCCTTGTCAGTTCTCAAATGCGTGTTATGTACTGCTGGAGCTGGAGAGATGGCTAGCGACGTATGCGGGGAAAGGGTTTTATCTGTCAAATAAAACATAACGCGCTGCACGTGTATCAAATATTTAGATTTGGTTCATTCTCATTGCGTTAACAAAAGCAGAATATTAATAGTAAACATTTGGTCGTTATCAGCACATTCCTCTGACAAGCAATCTCTCTAGCTCCTTGCAGTACAAAAGGGTACTCAGTTTCACTCCCTTTTGTGTAGTTATGTGTTTTTTGACTCCTTTTCTAAATCTGATAATACGAAATTGTAAAAGAAAAATGTAATGTAATCACATGCAAATATGAGAAAAAAAACTATTCTGAATAGTTCCTTTAGTTTGGGAAGAGAAAAATTTTCAGAGCTCATGTCTGGCGAATATGAAAAAAAAAATAAATAAAGATCACCCTAGTAGTGCAGTAGTAGTAGTCAATGATAAAAAGGTTGGCATTTTCTTCGTAAAGTAGAATGATGGTGATATTCCTTGTGCCTATACCAGCATGTTATAGTAGAAGTCTGTCTGTAAGAAAGTGCATGATTACCACAATGTAACTACCAATATTATTTTAACATTCTCGTTTTTTGACTCAGGGAGAGATGATGGGTGCCTTCATTCACTGGACTAAAATTTCAGTTCTGGCTCGTAAGATCTCACCTAAGTTCCACCTAATGCAATGATTCTGTCAGATTTTTCCTCTTTTAAGGTGCCAAATGGTCGCCTGCTAATGTAAATGATCTCATTTCTGAAAGTCCGTAAGGTGCGATTTTGGGATACCCAAGCAAGTTTTTCAACATGTGCAATATATTGGAGGGGTTATTTCTATCTTAACAGATAACCCCTTGACTGTCCATAGCCCATCAATTTTCCTCCAAGTATTGTGCCGCAGTGCCAGAACAGTCTGCACAAGTTGCATCCTCCGTACTATCATGTCCTTACCGAAATACAGACATCCAATGTGCCACCGTTCGATATGACACATGCTTCCCTTAATATAAGTTACATAAGACATCTCAATTTTGGTTAATATGCGTTGTGTACTCGTCCATCCGTTAGTTCCACACTAATAACAATGGATACGTTGAATAAGTCTGTTTCTTTTGCAAATGCTATCCAACAATAGGCTACTTGTTACTATATCCTGAGGCGAACTTGCTGCTAATACTTCTTTCCTCGTAGTTATTTACCCGCATTGACAATAATCGAGTTGTTTCTCTATAATTTTCTAAATTCTAGAAACTCTTAAAAAAGGTTTGACTTTAACAAAAATACTTTGTTGAGAACTAGGTAATGGTAATACCGCAATTCTATTATTGTTAAACTTTAATTTGTAGTCAGCAGCAAAAAAAAAAAAAAAAAAATTAGCCTTGGGGATGACACTGAGTTGATTGTACTATAAGCGGTACGTACTCCTTTGTTTTGGAATCGTAAGCAGAGTGTAAAATATTTATAGAGCACTTGATACTAACGTGCAATTCTCGCCTTTCTAATTGTACAATTTCTTAATGTATAACATGTGAACTTTGAATATAATTGTTCAACAGTCTCTTTCGGTTTTATTTGAGAATTTTCCTATTATGACCCTTTCACGTTATTTTACACCAATCAGATCATATGCATAATTAATTGAACATTACAAGTAAAACAAAGAAAAATATATTATATTGGTTTGAAAGAAATAATAATACAAATATCAAAACCGAAGAATGTAAAGGTTATTTTTGAGAATACATAAATTAAATTTGTCTTATTATACCTTTAGAATTGAACATAAAACCTGGTAAAAGAGATCTGAATATCTAATAAACCAATTTACAATCATAATTCTTGTCCATGGGTTATTTTGTTGCTTTAGAAATGAAGATTTGGGTACATTTCTCGTGGGGCGGGGTTCTTTCGGATTTTCATTTATTTTGACAATTTGCTTTTAATTAATTAGATAATTGAGTTTTGTTAAAACTATTTATTTATTTCTATATTCTTTCTGTAAAACTGAAATATTAATCAGTAATGTTTGGTGTTTCAACACTTTCAATGATGATTTATTCGAAAAGTGATCTTAACTAGATTATTTATATAAGAGCTGACAAAATACGGCTTAAATAATTCAGCAAATATTTAAACAACTAGTATTCGAAATAAATAACAGAATAATCCATAGCCTAACACTTGCCCTCATTTTTACATTAGTGACTGATGTAATTATTCGGTTAGTTTTATTTTATTTCTTATTTTGATTCACCAAATGGGATTTATCAAATAATTGGAGGTATACATTGATCACAGCTTATTCTAAAATAGGCTCTTGCAACCAACATGGAAAATACACTGCTCATTTTCATGTATGTGTCACATCATATACCTCTTTCCTGTTCATTGTTTTCATTATGTAATAATAATTAATCATGAACGCTTCATTTCAATTATTTCTCTTTCCTCTGACCTCTTTAGCCTCTATCCAATGAGCAGCTTCCGTCGCCTCGTATTTCCTAAAATTCAATAATGCTGTATACAGTTACTGCGTGGCAACGAACCCCGCAATAAATTATACCAGATGGCCAATGACAGCAAAAAAATTTAAACATATTGCTTTATAGGAACCATACTACCTATGTCACAAAATTACATTATCTGTTAAAATAAACGTCTACCGCTTAGCAACCCGCAGTTATCGAG
The DNA here is from genome assembly GCA_030762175.1 of Metallyticus violacea. NCBI lineage: Eukaryota > Metazoa > Arthropoda > Insecta > Mantodea > Metallyticidae > Metallyticus > Metallyticus violacea. Next base: position 130,654,478 of record CM060833.1, on the reverse strand, counting down.
TTTTGCAATACACTTGATATTCATTCGTTTTCTTTCGTCAGAAAATTCATTTTTAGTTTGGTATATATATGAAAAATAAATAACATAATGAAATGTAACTAAAATAACAATAACTAGATAAGAAGTATTGTTTACTTGCCTAAAAAGGACACAAGGTGCTCGAAATATTGCGATAGTAAATCTGTGACTTTCTAAGTGTTTTTATCCCCTTTCTTCTTATCTAGTTATTGTTAATAAATGTAAATGTAATAAAGTAATGAAAAAATCATTGCGCTAGAACATTGCTAGTTGTGTTTAAGGTTGGCAATAGGAAGACCACAGCTAGCCGTAGGAAGGCATGAAACAAAGAGCTCATTATAACTCGCTAGCTGTAAATACTCTCCTTGCCGTTAGACAGGAGCCGTTTACGTGCCAGTCTCTCAAACCACGTGGTAGCGCTTTCGAACTTCAACCTATCAGGAGCAAAGCTTATTAGCGCTCGGGGGTGAGCTAGAACTCGCCTATCACAGTCAAGAATTTTGAGAGTGCAGTACCCATGGGTTTTGTGATGAAACCCCCGTGTGAGTTAAGAAAGCCGCGCTACTACAATTTGAAGATAGTATATGAGAAGAAACATCCTCCGCGAAAGCATTCATTCAATATTCAATTCCAGTTTTGGCAACTTCATGCAGTTCAAGGCAGTCAGCAGCACAGGAGTCAGATCAGTTTTTCAAATCACGGGTTCCCCTCAATTCAGTTACGCAGTTGTGTAACGAAGTTCTCATTCTCCGTTTTACAATTTCAGTATGCAGCTGAAGGTAGTAGTTTCCAACACTCGACGCAGCGTTCAGTTGTATTTGGTTCCTAGTAATCAGTTGCTAGTATTCGGGTTTTAGACACTGTACACTCAGTTCGTTCACTCAGTTTCTCAGTACAGTTTTTCCACTTCAGTTCGCAGCTTCAGCCGCATGCTCAGCATTAGTTTGCAATAGCTAATAAACGTCATTCAGTTTCTAGGACCCGCTCAGTTACTAATATGTAGCTACGCAGTTTCGACTCTCGTCTTCTAATACACATTCAAAGTTCTTAATCGAAAAGATCAAGAATTTCATAATTCACGAACATTTAAACAGTTGCTCCAAGTCAGCCCTCCTTTTATTTGCAATCACATTTGAGCAGCAGGCTAGAATTGTCGACACTAGGAGGCAGTTCATAAAATCTTCATTAAACTTACCAATGATTTGAATGCAACAGTGTACATTAATTTACGTTATCTCCCTTCTTCCCCCTTACCCGTGACTACGAGAGCACGAAACGGCAATATCGGGCCCCTGAGATGCTCGGGATACGAGGTGGGACCCTTGAGTAATTACAAATCAATATCTAGCTACATCGATATGATCGTGGCAGATAGCAAGTAATCGACTTTCGAGTAACATCGGACTAGTGCCGCCCTCCACGAACCACCCATGAAGAATCCACCTCAAGTTGTAGGTTAAAAACACAATTTTGGGAAATATTACAATTATAATATTGCAGTAATTGAGTTTATTTCATAACTCTTGTCTCTTTTTTTTTTCCTTCTTCTTTTAGCGTATTGTTCCAAAAGCCCAAATATATTAAATGTTCAACATTTTTGTGGTTTTAATCTCCCCAAATATAAAAAAAAATAACAAACCTAGGCTAGCAGGTAGCGATAAAGATATAATAGCTCACCTTCTCTAAAATTTCAGTATTATAAATTCTTTCTTTTTATTCAATGGAAGGGGGCTGCTTTTCCCCCGGCAGGTATGTTGGCAAAGACGAAAGCAATTAACATCTGTGCTCCGTTAAAATACGTTGAACTTTAAAGTACGGCAGAAGTTGAAATTGAACAGTGGACGAATCGCCATGTTGTTAAATTCAGATAATCTGACTAGCCAATAATATGAGAGCTGCATGAAGTCAGCGATAGCCTATAAGGATGTCTAAATCCATAGTGACGGCAAAATAGAGCTTCCCTGTATCTCGTGGTCAACGAATCTTTCTTGGAAACTCGCACTGTAACATCAATGTTCGAGCTTCACTTTTGCTCGGCGCTTTGTCTTCTGCGCTTCTTCTTAGCATCAGAAAACTTGTTTGTCATAAATTATAACTATACGCGTCTGACAACTGTCTTATTACTGCGATCCGACGAGAAACGCCCTGGTACGCACTTGTTGGTTAAATAAATGACGTCAACTGGCAGATAGTAAGTATATTTTTATCAACACATCACCTTTAATTCCCCTCACTCAACTCGGCACTTTCAAGTCCCAAAAATCAGCAACATCCCTGTTGATGAACAAGAACAATTATTTAGTGCTGAGCTGTATCTGCATATCAAACTCCCATCAGCATTGTTCCCGCCAACAATAAATCCCTCAAACTTTGGCGCCCAACGTGGGGCATACTCTAAGCATTTGAAACCAACACCACCCACGCCAACCACCTTCTCAAAACTCCTTCAATTTGCAGAAGAAGATTTAAAGATCTAGAAGATATAAGGTATATGTCAGGGGTGAAGAGTGACGAAAGAAGATTGTTTGTTTTGTTTTATTTACGGACGTTCTTTAACATCTTAGGTCATTAGCGTCCCATTCAATTCAGGGCGTGAAATGGTCGACAAATTTTGCTCAGAGGCCTCTTCCTTCAGGCTTGAGGTTCTTTATCGTGCCGTAAGTGTACGACACGGGTCCCACGGCTTTACTTCCGTTCCGAAGGAAGCCATAGAAGACTAAAGAGCTGAAAGATGTAAATTATGCGAAGGCAGTAAAGAATGAAAAAAGCAGTAATTATATATGAAGAGTTAAAGAGCAGAAGATTATGTGGTGGCGGTGAAGAATAAAGAAAAAGAATTCATAGAAGAAGATTTAAAAAGTTGGACGGTGGTGAAGAAGGAAGAAAGAAGAATTTACGGAAGAAGATTCAAAGAGCTGGAAGATGTAAGTTATGTGACGGTGACAAAGAAGAAGGAAGATTGGGAAGTAACAGACATAGACGAAAACTTGCCATCATTGACCACAATAACTTTACAGAAAACAACAATAAAGAGAACAATAAATAATAGAAACAATAAACAACATTATGACATCAACAAGAACAAGAAGTATGAAGGTGACGGCGCAGGAGAAAGAAGACGGGGACGTAACAGAAATAATGACAACAACCGAAATAACACTGACAATGGTAACCATATAAACCAAAATGATAACTACAAATACCGGAAACTATAAACAATAACATGACGTGACAACATGGCATCAATGAACAAATTAATGTCAAGAAAGCGTTAAAAAGTGGCGGTTTTAACAACATTACTCATTTGACTATAATTTACATAACAAGGACAGGCCAGTGACCGAAGGGGAAGCACGGAGACGGCAAAGGAAGAATTCAGGAGTGATTGGTATGTGAAGATCTGTAGTAGTAGAAGGGATCAGGTGATAGATTGAAGAGCCACAGAGGAGAAGAGGAGGAGGTACAGAAAATACGAAGGAAGGAATGAATGAAGGTTTATAAAATGGTGAAAGTGTAAGCGAATGGTGTATGGCGAGTAAACAGCGAAGCTATTGGCTAGTTTAAATTGAAGGATTGCATTTTTTTTCGGTCACAATTTAAACACTCAGGAGTGAAGTGAAGATAAGTGAGGTGTACTTTTGGATAGAAGGTGGAAACGGAATTCAAGTGAACAAATAAAAGAGAACAGAGTGAAAGTGATATAAATTAAAAATTAAGGAATATATTAATTAGGAAAAGAAAAGTATCTCTCTCTCTCTCTCTCTCTCTCTCTCTCTCTCTCTCTTTTTTTTTTTTTTTTTTGCTTCCAGCACCGTAACCGTCGGTTTCCGGCGGACAGTAGTTTTAATTTTCGTTTCGTAGTTTTAGTTACAGTTTTTAATTTTGAATTGAAGTTTTAGTACATAAATTATATCTGGCTACCAATTATAGTTTTGTTTTTTTAACTGGCTTTCAGTTTAAGAACTGTTTGTATGTTTTATTTTGGGGTTTGTTTTTGTTCATTGTTTTTGTTTAATTAGTTATAGTTATAATCTGTATAAAAATTCTCAAATAATGTAAGTAAAAAGAAAAATATAATAAACTATATTAAGTGTAATATATGTCCTGCATCTAGGTGCCAGAAGTGTATTACAGATTTTATTATTGTTATTATTATTATTATTATTATTATTATTATATAGGAGATGAGAAAAAGAAATAAAAAATGTAATCTACATTGACTTTAAATTTACTTCTTAAAGTCTATTTTCGTGTGTTTTCTTTCTTTTTTTAATTCAAATTATTGAAATAGTTATTCAAACAGAAAATTTGAAATAAAAGTTCTATATATCATAACGTTCATTAACTGCATGACGTTAATAAAAACAAGTTTAAAAACAAATAGCATTTTCTATTAAAGTCTATATCAGAATTAACATTCTGATATGGGTTCAGAATGTGTTGTGTAAAGAATGTGGGCAGTAACTTAGCAATCAGCAAATATGAGTTAATGTAAAAATTTAACTAAATCTTTAGATCTTTTGAGTATTAAATCAAGAGATGATACATGGTTTATACTATACTATTATGTAAACAGGTTCTAGTATATCGTTTTCGTAAAGAAACGTGTGCTTTCCTGGCAACTTCTCTCAGTTATTCGTAAGTACAAGTACAACGAGGAAGTTAAGCCAAGGGTTTAACCTTTGCTTAGGTTGGCAATTTTCTTTTGGTCATCAGTCGAAGCATATATCATGATCACTCCTGGGGGAGGGAAATGGTAATCATAAAAGTATCATATATGAATTTTTAGTATAAAGAACTATCATCAAAGAAGTGGAAAATTACGCACTGCAAGATTATGTAGAATAGAGTGACATGGTCTACAGATTGAAGAATCTCTTCAATGGGACCAACGGCTTTAAGTTTCTTCCGAAGTAAATCATACTTAGGATTTTACACCCTAAAAATCAACACGATATATAAAACGGGAATTTAAAAATAATGGAAGTAAGCAGAAAAAGACTTTAAGATTAAAAATTATTTCTTTTGTTGAGAAATTACTCATGACGAGAACTCAAAAGCTGGAGTATAAATTAGCTGGGGATAAGAATTAACATGCCAAAATATACATATAATTTCATAAATTAATTACTAATGACAATAAGATTTAAAGTAAAAGGGAAAGTGTATACAGTATGTGCATCAGAGGAGGGAAGAGAAGAATCAAAAATTTTTTATTCGCCAAGAATTAGATAGGAATAACTATACCATTAATTATATTAATTATATATTAGGAGAGTTTAATGCAAGAGTTGAAAATAAACAGTAAGTAATATAATTGGAATACTTACATGCAGTGTTTTGAGTAAAAATGAACTTGTATTACTCCTACTATTGTTGCAACAAATATAACCTACTAAATAAAACATCGGAGAACATTATCAACTGTTCATAGAAAATATCCTGCAAAATCAATTACAAAAAATATTTATATCGCTAAGTACAACAATTACAAGGAGTGCAACTGAATGTGGGACTCAGCTGAGTTGGAACCTAAAATATTATCTTTAACATATTACGAATGGATAACGTCAAGCATTAGATCAGTCGATCTAATAAAAACGATATAAATAAAAACAACTTTAATTAATACTAATCCAATTCTTTATTTAATTGTGCCCTGGCAGCCCGTTTCGGCCAGCAGTTAGCTGAGTGGAACGTTCGTAATGTATGCGTGAATTATAATATAATGCATTATTAAAGAATAATAGCTTATGATTCAATAAGCATTTAAGTAAACTATAAAAATATAATGTTAACTATAAATATAATTTAAGAAAAGTAATATAATGAAATTTATTAAAAAGGATTACATGTAGAAAAATAGCCAAAACATAACATATATACATAAATAGTTTTTAAACTTAGATCAATATTTCGTATAACAGATATAATCTTACATTACAGATATCGTAAACAGATAAGGCGTCAAATAAAATGAATTCATAAACACTTTCAAAATAAATCCTACAATATCAACAAAGGCAAAAACGAATACGATAGACCAAGAATAAGCATCACCGAGGTGGGTAGTACAGAACAGGATGAAAAGGAAGCAGAAAAAAATTTTCAGTGCGTGTATTATATCAACTAGTCCTGTAGGAATTTACAAAATTGTTTACTGTCGTAGATAATAAGGTAATAAAACTGCAGGAGTATATGCAGTTCGAATACATAGGTGCATTTTATTAATCTCCTTTAAACCTAGATGTTCAGGTTAGCAGTTGACTAATTTGGTAGGGTGTAATTTTAATTTTACTCTTCATTGTCCCTTGCCGTGATAAAAGTAAGCAAATATTAAGAAATATCTAATTCTAAAAGACTGTAACTTACAAAATTGTCACAATTATGTCTTAAAGCTAATATAAATTATATAGAATGACAATTTCCTACAATATAAAAAATCAGATCTAAAAACTAATCAAAGAAAAACATTCTTTTTAATATTTTTTTTTTTTTTTTTTGGAAAATGTTAATTTTTTAAATAACATTTTAAATTGCTTCATTGACGTGCAATTCTTAAAGCTTGAGAGTTACTTCTCAAGCTTTATAGGCAACTGCTCCAAAACTCGCGGCATATGAAGCGATACAGACTATACTAGGGGAGTCACCCTTCATCCACAAGCACAAAGCACATCCGTCCATTTGTGAAATGTGCTGCTGATTGTAGAAAGGGAAGGGCGACCAAACACCTCTAGCAACTGTTCAAACATGTTAATCGATTCACACTCTCTGTACATGTCACGACAGGAGGAGAATCAACCCTCGGTGCCTGCAGAGGTGGAGGATACCAGACATTGATTTTGTGATCTGAAAGAAATAAGATACGTGAGCAGACTAGCATAGCGTTTCATTTTCGTAGTTTCTCCAAAGAAGCGCAGTGTCATTGACCGGGATTTCGCATGTGGGAGATACCTTTGTTTCCTGACCTGACTTTCGAGCACCGAAAAGAACTGAAGTCACCCAGTTGCAACAAATATTTCACATGTCTGTAAGAACTTCCTTTGTTACTTTAGTTAGATTTTCTTTATATTTGAACGAAATCTCTATTATAACCTTTAATATTATTATTATTATTATTATTATTATTATTATTATTATTATTATTATTATTATTATTATTATTATTATTATTATTGTTGTTGTTGTTATTGTTTTACTTTTTTAGAAAAGCTTAATTTTATATACTTAGATTTTGTTTTGCCTTTAAACCACACATTTTATTTTATTTTTTAACATAATGCGTAAAAATATTGTTAATTTTTAAAAGGAGGCACCTTTCAAAGAGTTAAAGTATCATTGTACATAAACTGAACTTATAGCAGAGAACCTTCTCATTTCTGTCACTGTCACTGCCTATTGATGTCACAGCATATTGCAAAACCATATGAAGATCGCTACAGAAAGCAACAGTGGCGTGCATTGGTTCTTATTGCAATGAATCACCGTGTACGATAACTTGAAATGAACACATAACAATACAGGGATAAATGTGGAAATGCCAGAAAGATGAGCGCCGGGGAAAAACTCCGGATATTAAAGTGACTGTACAATAAAATGCCAATTATTTCCACCCATGTCACGCAAGCAGATACTGCAACTAGGCTTTTCGTGTTTTACAAATTTCTGGTATCTGCTTAGGAAATTATTCATTATCCTTCTTAGTCCTTTTCAACAAAATTAATATCATGACAGAATGTTTTCTTCAGATCATCTAAGATAAGTAAATTTGCCCTACACACTTTGTGGGTTCCTAAATAGCTTCATAGCTATTCATATGTAAGTGTAGTAAATCTCCATTGAGCATAAAGATTTATGGGAGACTTCAGACGGATTCAGTGTAATGCAGAATATCCTCTTTCACGGAATATATATAGCAAGCTATAAATCCGGAATTCCAAAATTGAATTCCTCTCTTGAAATAATCTCCTGATAGCAGAGTGAATATTGAATTTTGAAAAACAGAACAGAATAAAAAGAATAAATGAACAAACAGGTACGTTCAGTGTTCACTCTGGAAAGAGGCTGCATACCTCATCACACCTTTATTTCTTTAGGCTATCAAATGGGTTCTCTGTCACGTGAAATGTCAAGCAAATGCCAAGCTAACCTCTTCTAGTTCCGCCACACACAGTATTTACTGAACATGAAATACAAACTTTATCGCAAAATGTACTTGCTTTAATTTTGAGCAGTTGTAATGTCGCCCGAATATATCACTATTTTGTTCAACTTTGAAATAATTATTATGTTGCTTTAATAGCTACTCTGGCCATAGTTTGACTGCTTTATTAAAAGCAATTGCTTGTGGTATGTCCCATTATTAAGAATTTCATTTCAAAAGTTTCCAAACTATTTAAAATACATTTATTTTAAACAAAAGCACGCCAACTTATACGCACATTGATGGAGAGTTTAAAACCAAAAGTGAATAAATTTTAGATTTCACCCCTTCATCCCAGTCATTCCCACTTTGATATTTCTTGAAATGTTATGCCACATTTTAAAAAGAATTCAATTGTTATCACAACTGCTTTCTATCAATATTTGGAGTCCTGGATTGTTGTTGTTGTTGAATTTGTGCAGAAAAAAATATAAAAATTATTGAACATTTAAAATAATAGTTGTGTTTTGGTAATACATTGTTTCAAAATAGTGTATAGCCTACAAGAAAGATGGGGTCAGGGGTACTGTAATAATACAACTGGCTTATTTTTTATTTTGTTCACATTCTAACAACAATCCAGGTAACTATAGAAAGTAAAGGATATGATAACAATTGACTCCTCGTTAAGATTTATTTAGCATAAAATTGAAGTTCAATTTTAAATTTCATATTCGGGGTGGCTGGGAAGAGGAAAAGAAACCAGTCGGTCCTGATGGTGAAGTGGTAATCACACTTATCTACTTAATCCAAGATCGCAGGTTCAAACCGTGGATCCCGTGTCGTATATTTACGGCACGAAAAAAACCTGAAAGAAGAGGACTCTGAGCAAAATTTGTCGGCCGTTTCACGTCCTGATTTGAATGAAACGCTGATGACCTGAGCTGTTAAAGAGCGTTCGTAAATAAAACAAATCAACCGAAAAGAAACCTAAAGTGCAACTGATATTAGTTATAAACTTACACCTCAAAGTTTATAATTTGTAAACCTGATATTTTAAGGTATTTTTAAAAAAATAATGAATGTAAATTCCGATATGACATTCGCTGAGGTTCTACGACTGCCCCAAAGTGCAACGACACTTCACCAGCCTGAATTTTGCCTCTATATCAGCTGCAAGTCATTGGGAGACAGGGTACACATTTTTTTCAAACCCACACCTTTGGAAAATGTCCTCAGAATTACCGGGGATCGCAGCCGGATACTATACAACAACAGCCATTGGTGCTATTGTTATATAGTTGTAGAATTAGTAGGTCTTTCTTAAATATAATTAAAAGAACGTAAAGCATAGTCTTAACTTGGCTCTTGGCTCAAGGACTTCTGAACGTTAATTATTCCACAGGTAAGACTGACTTGAGAACAAAGCTTATGAACCTAATCATCTTGCTTTACCGCGTTAGACACTGCAAGCTAACGGTGTTTACCCGCATAGAACCGAGCACATTAAAGCTGTTACAGTGATCCAGGGGATAAATTGGGAGAAGCAAAGTCTCATTAAGTCTTGCTACGGTGTGCTAAGTTTAGCCACGCTATTTGACATACCGCATGGACAGTCCTTAAGCAGCTCCGGAAGTTGATAAACGACCTGCTTCTGAAATCTGATGAGGCGTACGTCAGAGCAACAGTATACAAATTGTCCCTGTAAATCACTGTTATCCCATGGTATCTGTCACACCCTCTGCCTGATTCCTGTCAACCTGCTCAGCAGTATGCCTTGCTGGCTTTCGTCTGTTGATTACCTGAAAGGTTCAAAATCGTTGTAATACAATTGAAAGTGTAACATATGAGAGGAAAAAAAATGTGAAATTATTGTCCAATGTCCTTTCATCTCCAATATAATATTCACCTTTTTGTTCAGTATTTATAGTATTGAAACTAAATAGAATTTTACAAGATTTTTATTGCTGTATATAATAAATAATGCAGCCACATCTGCTATTTTTATACTACAAATAAGGATTTCTGGGAAATATATTAAAAATAAAAGATGCCTAAATCTTTAATTTTTTGGAACTTACGAAGGGAGGTTTAACAATGCTACGCAATAATTAAAATAATGATAATGAGACCTATAACTATTGTAACAGTAAAGTATTTTTAATGTAACAATCAGAAGCTAATTCCACGCTCGTCTGGCGTACATGAAACATAGGAAAATTTCTGCGCATGCGTGTAAAAGAAGATGGCATGGCTTGTTAACAGTAACTCTGGTGAGAGACGTGAGCGGGTCAAGATGTACAACTTCTCTCCCTGGCTATCGTTAATAGCGTCCTACAGGTAACGTTTAAAATTGTAATAACGATGATAGAAAATACACAGTAGAAGCAGCTCAACTCAACTATCCTTTCATTCTGTATTTGAGTTCCTTGTCTCTTATGTATATTTTAACTTAGGATGTTAGGAATTTTTTGGGATTAAAATCAAGAAAGTGCCCCTTGTGTTCAACCTCGTGCCAAGCATAATAATTTAAAAGCTACTGTTCTACCGGAGATATGACAGTATTACTAATTGTTCATTGATTTTAAAACATTACTACTGAAGCATGAAAATATGAATAACTGGAAAAATGTGGTAAAGCCAGTTTCAGAAAAAATGTAATGTTTGCTAAGGTATAAATAAAATACATGATGAAAAGCAAGAGGTTCGTTCGGAAACGATAAAAGTGCCTTCGATATTCGAAAAGTGGTATAAACACGTTGTTTGTTTGTTCGTTCATGCACACATTGGCGACATTGGTGTGGTTACGAGGAAAACTGTGGCACATGTACACCTGTGTGCATAAATATGTAGGATAATTATCATAGGCAGAGATTCACCGCCTGGTTCCTGTGGAAGAACTGTGAAAGGCGAGAGATAGTTACAACCATTTTGTGTGTGGTAATAAGATCCACTCAGATGCAACCGTGGTCAGATGGGTTTACAGTTTTGCTAGTGGGGAGGAAAAAGTCGAAAAGGGCACCAGCACCAATCGACCATCATCTTCCCACTTACCAACATTGACTAACAGAATGAGGGGCCTGAACAACGAAAACAAACAAATAACTACGTGTTAATTGACTCTTAGAACGAAAGGCATTCATGTGTAGAGATTTCATATTTGTGCAGTACATGCTACAGAGCTTCAGCTATTCTTTTCAAGCTTGGTGATGAGTCCTGATTTCATCATCATACTTCTCAAACCAAAGCTCAATCAAGACAATAAAAGTACAAGGAAAGTCCCAAACCCAATCAATTCTATCAGCAAAGAAACAAATGACCACCGTTGTTTTTATTGTACAAAGATAGAATATTGATGATCCCCGGTGACATGACCTCAGTAGTGAAGCATATTGTAAAATTTTACGAACACTGCAACCAAAAGCAACAGCAACGTAAGGTAGGGTTGCCAGATTTCAGGAAAGGAAAAACAAATGCTGAAGCTAATAAAGGTTATGCATAATATAGATCAGATTAAAATAACAATTAATGTAAATAATGTATGCAACTGAAATGTTACACAACAATTTACAAACATTTTTTATTTGAACGATACATTCTGAGAATACCTTTATCTGAAAGCGCTTTCACATAAACATCGCTACAAAATTAATTATAATTTTAATATGTAAACAAGACAAGTTTTATAAGTCAATTCATCTTCCATTCTTTCATCTATCCATTTTATAACCATTATAAAATTCTCTCCTTTAAACATTTAACAAATAATAAGATATTTAATTTTGTTAAAACATCTATAATATACGTGTGTCCACTTATTTAATGTAGGCGTTGAACTCATTTTTTGTTTTGGTTCTACTGGTTTTTATTGTTATTTTATGTAAGATAACTGTATATTATTATAATCTACACTGTAAATAATAACATTTCACTCTTTACACAATATGTTTCAGGTGGTCGTAATTCCATTTTGAAAACGATAGCCAAGCAAGGGGCATGCCTGCTCCATCTAACCACTAACGTCACTCACAACAACTGCGTCACGCATTGCAAGGAATGTACTTAGACAAAGATGATTTCCAATCGTTAACCAAATTACGGGACAATTTTTAATTGAATATCTTGTCCAATTAAGATAAAAACGGAAAAGCTGGCGCACTGTTAATAACAAGAATAGTACGCATAACAAAGCGAGGGAAAAAAATAACAACATTGTTCCTGGTAAAACATACATCTGAAAACCGTAAATGGTCTCCAAGTGTTTTGCTATTGTATCAATACGCGCAATTGCATACAAGCCAGAAAACAGCCGCAGAACTGGAGCGTTTGGCCTCTCCGTACTCCTCTGGCCTTGCACCAAGTGATTGTGCACTCTTCAATGCTACAAGGTCGCTTATTTCTGGAAAAAGATACGTTATATAAAAGAGTAATTATTCAACAAAAAGACCTGGCTTTATTTAGCTTTGTAACAGGTACATCCTTTTTGTGTCATGTGCAACGAAAGCTTTTTTGCAAACATATAAGGCAGCATTTATCGTGTTCCCCATATTAATAGAAAACAAGAATATGCAAGAATTAACCTTTCTTTTTCAATAAACTAAGAGTATAAAATATTTACAAAGTATTTACTAGTAGTAAGAGAGTCGAAAAATAGAAATTCCCAAAATAGGAACAAATAGTCTTGGGCGCTTTGCGGTGGTGCTGCTGGACGTTAACTCCAGAGCTACAAATGTGTTAATGAATGGTTAAAAAGACTGAAAACACAATTGTGTACTGGAAACAAATACTTAATTAGAGAATCATCAAATTAAATACATTATTTTAGCGAAACATGTGCTTTAATGATATAAATTACTTGAAATTCAAGCACAGTAATTGTTCATAAAATGTACCTACGAATTTCTCAAAAGCCTTGGCATTTTCATGAATACCTGTGCTCTGTCACTGCGTAACTGCAGTGCCACTACCAATGGTACTCATTTACAGTTAACGGGCTGTGAAAATACGCCACACACGACGTAGCTATGATGCCTATAGCTCCAGGTTGAAGCGCCTGATTGAGAGACTATTCGTTCTCGCTTTCAAAATATTTAGTGTCCGGCAGCCTTTGTTTCATAATTTTCTTATGCATTTGTCTTCATGTATATAATAAATATACTGACTGTAGAACATTATTTAAAAATATCTGAGTACAAAGAGTTCTCGACATCAAGTATTTTGAAAGCGGAAATGAATTGTCTCAGACGCTTCAGTTTGGAGTTATGTGGATCAAGAACATAGCTACATTGCGATGTGATGTATGTTCATAGTCACTCAAATGTACCCCAATATTATTGGTGCACGAGCAGGCTGCACCTCATTCTAAATATACACTATACAAGCTGAAGCATTCGCCCATAGGGCGCATCTATGCAACCTTCAGATTACAATCTTATGTGAAACCTTAGTTCCTTTAGCCAAGTAATAATTTCCTCTGTAGTTATATTTCTTGTAATATTATAGTTTCTGTGTCTAGCCAGAATTATTGTTTTAACGCTGCACGAACGCTAGGAAAACTGGGGAAAGCTTGAAATGATAGTTTCGTGTATATCTGAAAACGAGATCTTTCAGAACTGCTTTGTTGCATAAAGTAAGACGAAGGGCTTCTCTGATTTTATGAACCAGCAGCCCAAAACTGAATCATTGGACCCGGTTTAGTGGTTTAAATGTTGTGTTTTAAGATCCCCCCCCCCCCCGCCCTTCAAGCTTAATTCGTTCTCACGTGAGCCGAAGAGATTAACCAAATAGTACTTGTGATCACATAATTGTTGCAATTTATATACTCGAACATTATGATGTGTTTTATATTGCCTCTAAAAGGGTTGTTTATTGTGCAATAAGCTGTAATGGCGTTAGGCACATGGAGTACAGAATGGACATCCAGTTTATTAAATCACATTGATCCACGCCAGCCTTCGTCGGAGGCAGCGAAGGACGCTTAAATTACTGGGAGGATCAATAACTTGGTTGAATGGGTCAAGCTTAATAGGCACTGAAATGAAAACTACGCACTAGGTTTGTTCCGTAGTCCGCACTTACCAGCGGAACAACACGAGGTTTTCTACTCTTTTACAACCAATTTATTTATAACTTTTACATCATGCTATTTTTTTCTAGAATATTAATGAAGTACAAAAAGAAATTAAACAAAAATGTGGGCATACAATGAGAGTTTGAATCCATGTTCAAGACATGAACGAATCGCTAGATTCGCCTCTAGATCTTTGGGGCTCGAGTGTAACTCCCAAGTTTACCCAAATACTAGATAAACTCAGCTATCACCTGGAAAGTTTGCTTTTATTTTCAGACTTTAAGTCTCTTTTGGACAGGTTTTAACATTATTAGTTATGTGACATATAATATACTTTTAGAGGTTTATGCCAGAATTGAACCACCAACTTACTCGTATTAATGTTCTATGTGACTTGATTGTACATTCCCCATTTGGGGTTTAGGCGTGTTTCTAAATGATCAGACTATCGGGTTTCCAATTGCATAGCTTCGCCATTTTATTTTGCACTATTTTGACACTGGTCATTCAGTGGCAGTTGTCGAGGAACTGTACAGTAACAGTTTATAAAACCTACTAGAAAACTAGTGCATCCCTTAGTAATAAGGGTACCATATTTTTGCACTTGTATTCAGAATACGTTCTTTCTTTAACCGCCTTTGCGTTGAATATCGAGCCTTCTTGCATCAATATTTATAGGTTACGTAAATGAGCCGATAGTGGAATATGAAGAGAGATTTATACAACTGCCGTTTATAGTATTGTACAAATTAATAAATACCTAGGGGCAGTTAATTCAAATGCAAGTATTGACAAATTGACTTTGCAAGATTGAAATCAGAGACGTACCTAACACGGAAACTATGGTAAAACGCGCTCTGAGCAAAAATGTATATTATTTTAAAGTGAAATGTCTAGCAATAAGGTATTTCTAGATACTTCACTCTGCATATATATACATCATGACTTTCTTTTTACAGGATGATTTCTCATAATAAAGGAACAGGTAAGTTCAGTTACGTCTGTCCTATTTGAAGTGGTTTTGGAGAATATGTAGCAAATTTTTTGCTTTTTAAAACAGGCAGTAGTTTACAAGATTTTGAGTTTCTTAAGGATAATGTCAAGATAAACTACTGCTCTATAAGTTAGTATTTATTTTGATTTAGTACATTTCATAATCTTTTAATTATGTGGTTTTTAAGTTTGTAATTTCTTGAGTGAATTACATCATGAAAACTGCATATCGGATTGGTGGTTGATAGTCTAGTAATAGCATTTGCAACTACTAATCCGAATGTCCTAGGTTCGAATCTGAAGCTGTTTGTCGATGGTGACAGGTTGGTCGCCAATTATAAAGTGATTTAGTTGAACTGCTCTCTGGCGTGTAGTGATGAATCCATATCTACTGTTATGAAACATTGGAGAAACTCACTGGAATTGTGTTTAAACAAGTCTAAACACTCTTGCCAAATGTACATATGAATGCTTTTTGGTCCATTGTTATAAAATGCAGCACTCGTCAAGCGGAAAGCTATCTTATACCCAAAACTTCGTGTAAAATATGGCGGACATGTGAAAGAAATGAAAATTGCCCACTTATCAACCCTATCAGAACTTCATTCCAACGTGGGGAAGTTGCAGTGCAAGATTCTCAATTTTAATGTCCAAAAGTTTTGTAGAAATTTGTACATTGAGACAGTTCAGCGCTTTCTATAACTGAATTGTAGCAAATGGAACGTTCTTCAAATCTATCCTTGTCTGTTAATAATCCTCAGAATAATTTATTCTAAAAGACATCATTTATGTATGCTATTTTGAGCAAAGAGCGTCAATTATTAAAAATAATATTACTAGAAAAGCATAAGGACACGAGATATGTTTTCCATATTAGATATAATTTGTTCCATAAACATTCTGGGAGTCTCATGTCGTTTTCTGTATAGTTCCAAGTTTATTTTAATAGAACCGATATCATATCTTTTATTTATATGATACTAAAATTCTAAAGAAGGTACAATTCCAATCATACCTTTTGTTTTTTATGATACTTATGTTATAAAGAGGAAACAAATGCTGTCATTTCTAATTTTTGTGATGCTTAGATTATAAAGAAGATACAATTGTAATAATAGCTATTGTTTTTATGATACTTAAATTCTAAAGAAGATACAATTACTATCATATCTTTTGTTTCTATGATATTAAAATTCTAAAGAAGATTTGTATCACATTTGTATTACTATCACATCTTTTGTTTTCATGGTACATAATTCTAAAGAGAATAGAATTGCTATCATATCTTTTGTTTTTATGGTACTTAAATTCTAAAGAATTTAAATTACTATCATCTATTGTTTTTATGATGCTTGAATTCTAAATAGGATACAATTGCTATTTAAATTTGTTTTCTATCGTAGCGTGGCAACTTGGATTGTTGATGTTGTTGTTTGAAAGTAGACAGAATATAAATAAGCCATTCAGTTGTAGGATAAAAATAGTTTTAAGGATTATATTAAAATAGTCAGTATTGTAGTAACACATTTTTAATATGTTCGTTCTTGTAAGCTAATCGCCATTTTGAAATAACTTCTTATTATTAAAAAACAACTATGACATTAAATGTTTAGTAGGTTTTGTAATTTCATTTCAACGAAAATCAAACAACAATCCAGGTTGCCAGGCAACTAAATAGAACAAAATATGTGATAGCAATTTTATCCGTTAAAGTATCATAATATAGGGTGCCGTTTTAAATTTCAAGTGGGGATTACTGTAGGTCAGGGGGTGAATATATTCAAATTTGGTTTTAAACTTCCCTTCTATATTGAAATCGATGTCTTTTTGTTTAAAGTTTTTTTATTAAGTAGGTAGTTATTCAGACCGGCAAGTTTTGAAGTTAAAGAAGTCTTGTATAGATGTAGGTAGATAACATAAATAAAGGAATGGCAAAATTTTAGATACTTTTGCATAACGGGAGTATTTTAAAAGTTTAGTGCATTGTTTTATACAATAAGCACAAACAAATTGTACCATTTCTTTCTTCATGCTGCACAAGTTTATACCGGCAATTAAAGTGAGAAATCTTACAGTTCGTCTAATTAAAATCTAATTTAAACTAACCTAACTTAACTTATTTTTATTCGTTTTATTTAAGGACGCTCGTTAACATCTCAGGTCATCAGCTTCCCATTCAATTCAGGGCGCGAAACGGCCGACAAAATTTGCTCAAAGACCTCTTCTTTCAGGCTTGAGGTTCTTTTTCGTGCCGTAAATGTACGACACGGGACCCACGACTTTACTTCCCTTCCAAAGGAAGCCCATACTTATGATTTTTACGCCCGAAAAAATCCATCGATTCTGACCGGATTTGAACCCGCGACCTTGGGTTTAGAAGGCAAGTATGGTTACCACTACACCACCAGGACCGCTAACCTAACTTAACTGATTACATGCTCATTATTACAAAGCAACTTGTCAAATCTAAGTTAAACCTAACCTATCAATAGATTGACAATGATCTTAAACCTGTAACTTGTAGGTTAATTGTAAGTTAATGAGTTGCCTTAAAGGCCTTCATGATAATTTTTAACAGTCAGTGACGGCTTTATAACCAAAACCGCCATTCTGATGGCAAAACCTAAATAGCTTAAACCTCAGAAGTAGCAAATGTGTTGGAACTACAATAGTACCATCTAGCGATAGAAATCTTAAGTCTATATCTGTATGTTATGTTAGATATAAGTTTTGTTTGCAATATTTTTTCTCCCTATACGCACAAGATGTTTCTGAAATTTCCTGCTGGACCTATAATTCACGTCTAAGGGAAAATGATTACCTGTACAGTATATTATTTTTACAGCGTTTAATATTCTTCATTGTTTTGTTCTTGTGCTTATCTTGCTGAAAAACCATATAATACAGTCTATAATATATGGTTTCGTGCATAAAACGTGTTGCAAATACTATAAAAGAGAGCAATAATACACAAATCAGATATTTTGAATGCCGCGTTTCATTTTTCAGATGGATAAGGTTCTTGTTGTTTATTTATGGACGCTCTTTAACATCTCAGGTCATCAGCATTGGATAAGGTTCATTATCCTGCTTGGTTATCTGAAACACACGAAACTTTTCAAAATATCGTGTTCTTTATTTCCGCACTTTAATGCTTCCGTTTTTATAAAAGTAAATAAATAGTATATCCTGATATTTTATATAGTTTTATAAGTATAGATATACCCATAGAAATATGCCAGATAATAATATCGAAATTGAGAATTACCCTAAAGAAGACAGGTGATAAATGTTTGCGTAAGGAAATGTAGCATCACAGATATTACATTTATATTGCGTCTGCCGATCCACTTTAGCTACACGATTCTCTTTCCATTCTCTGTTGTCACAAGCCCTGAAACGCTAATGTAATATTGTTTGAACAGCTCTTGAAACCTGCTATTGTTCTTCGGAGGTCCAGTTACTGTAGTGTTCTGTACTGACGATGCATGTTAATATAAGAAAAGGCGTGGTACTAATGGAGCGATCTAGTTTCACATAAATACAAGTAAGGGAAGCAGAGAATTACTGAAATGTTCATTATTTTCAAAAATGAATCCCTGCAGCAAAGCTAAACATTAATTGCGTAGATAAATATATGCACTTAACACTCTTATCGTATCAAATGTATGATTGATTTACATCTCAACACGGTAATTTTGGCTATCGTTGCACAAACTGTCACATGAAAACTACAAATGTTATCGAATATTTCCCAAATTCAGAGAGATTGTTCTGAAACTCTCCAAGAAAAGAAAGTGTATACCCTTTGCTTTAAAATAAGAGAACTTTTTGTACTTAATTTCAATACTTGCGGTATATGAGGATTAATTAATAAAAACACACTCACCAAAATATGCTCATGTTAAAAATATATTCATAAAAATCAACAAATTATATCAAGGCGGATTTTGGTTGTCCATACTATAATATATTCATTCTTAAAATCTATTTGCTATAATATATTCATTCTTAAAATCTATTTGCTTCCTATTTATACTATAATATATTCATTCTTAAAATCTATTTGCTCTTAAAATCTATCTATTTGCTCTTAAAATCTATCTACTTGCTCTTAAAATCTATTTGCTTCCTATTTATACTATAATATATTCATTCTTAAAATCTATTTGCTTGCTCTTAAAATGTATTTGCTTCCTATTTATACTATAATATATTCATTCTATTTGTTATATTCATTCTTAAAATCTATACTATAATATATTCTTTCTTAAACTCTATTTGCTTCCTATTTATACTATAATATATTCATTCTATTTGTTATATTCATTCTTAAAATCTATACTATAATATATTCTTTCTTAAACTCTATTTGCTTCCTATTTATACTATAATATATTCATTCTATTTGTTATATTCATTCTTAAAATCTATACTATAATATATTCTTTCTTAAAATCTATTTGCTTCCTATTTATACTATAATATATTCATTCTTAAAATCTATTTGCTTCCTATTTATACTATAATATATTCATTCTTAAAATCTATTTGCTTGCTCTTAAAATGTATTTGCTTCCTATTTATACTATAATATATTCATTCTATTTGTTATATTCATTCTTAAAATCTATACTATAATATATTCTTTCTTAAACTCTATTTGCTTCCTATTTATACTATAATATATTCATTCTTAAAATATATTTGTTATATTCATTCTTAAAATCTATTTGCTATATTCTTAAAATCTATTTGCTATAATATATTCATTCTTAAAATCTATTTGCTATAATATATTCAAAATCTATTTGCTTCCTATTTATAATATATTCATTCTTAAAATCTATTCATTCTTAAAATCTATATTCATTCTATATTCATTCTTAAAATCTATTTGTTATATTCATTCTAAATCTATTTGTTAAAATCTATATTCTAAATCTATTTGTTAAAATCTATATTCTCTATTTGTTAAAATCTAAATCTATTTGTTATATTCATTCTTAAAATCTATACTATAATATATTCTTTCTTAAAATCTATTTGCTTCCTATTTATACTATAATATATTCATTCTTAAAATCTATTTGCTTGCTCTTAAAATGTATTTGCTTCCTATTTATACTATAATATATTCATTCTATTTGTTATATTCATTCTTAAAATCTATACTATAATATATTCTTTCTTAAACTCTATTTGCTTCCTATTTATACTATAATATATTCATTCTTAAAATATATTTGTTATATTCATTCTTAAAATCTATTTGCTATATTCTTAAAATCTATTTGCTATAATATATTCATTCTTAAAATCTATTTGCTATAATATATTCAAAATCTATTTGCTTCCTATTTATAATATATTCATTCTTAAAATCTATTCATTCTTAAAATCTATATTCATTCTATATTCATTCTTAAAATCTATTTGTTATATTCATTCTAAATCTATTTGTTAAAATCTATATTCTAAATCTATTTGTTAAAATCTATATTCTCTATTTGTTAAAATCTAAATCTATTTGTTATATTCATTCTTAAAATCTATACTATTGCTTCCTATTTATATACTATAATATATTCATTCTTAAAATCTATTTGCTATAATATATTCTTTCTTAAAATCTATTTGCTTCGTATTTATAATATATTCATTCTTAAAATGTATTTCCTTCCTATTTCTGGCATCAAAGTTCATGTAATTATTGTATATCTTTTAACAGATGAGAGTTATTAAAGCGAAATTAACTATCTAATCACACTATTTATGTCAACTTTATTGCGTCACATGTCCTGCAATGTATGTACTTTTTCTGTAGCACATGGTCACTGTGATGGTTGTAGAACACACCTTGATTCTAAGAAGCACTAAACAAACGGGCAATGAAATAAAAATAAAAAGACCATTTCATAATTAAAAACTTTCCTCAAATAAGCATGTAACATCAAGCTTTTCAGAAGTGAGGTTTTAACGGAAAAATGATTGATTATCAAGATATTAGATAGTGCTGCCATCTGGGAACCATGCGGCTAATTATTGCTGAGTAAAGTATGCTTGAACAGAGTGGTCGTTAAAAGGGAATAACATCAATTAAAATGGCGGACAGTAAGGCTTTTACTATGTCCTAAACATTAAAACATCCTAAATAAAGGGCATAAAAGTAGAATTAATCTCGATGAATGGAAGAATGTGAAAAGGAAAATCACTAAAAGGGTGTGGGTAGGTTACATAACAACAAAAGGTAAACAAAAAGATTCAAGACAACCATAAAAAGGTGAGTGCAATAAAGACATATAACATCATTTAAAACTTTTTATTTTATAACCAAAAGTTAGTACTTACATCGAACTTTAACGTAATTTTAACGTTCTCATAACTATAGTATTCTTTTCTGTGTGAATATGTGAAGTGTGGTACAAAAGTTGGAATTGTCTGAGAGAGAAACATTTTGTTTTAATTAAAAAACACTACACACAAAATGTGTTAAAGTTTATGTACCATTTCAGTGGGTTGAAATTTTATTGACTGCAAGACTAAGCAATCCGTTCCATGTACCTATGAGAAAAAAATTTAACCAGTCCAATAAAAGAGTCACTCCTCCTTAAACTTTTTTTAAAAAAAAACTGAGGTAATGTTCTTAAATGTTCAAATGTTCTGTTCGTGCCAAACTTTATGTGACTCCATAGTCATGGTTGTGTATCCACTTGTCAAGAAGCAACGCATGTAGACGAAATTATCAAACCTACTACTAACAGCTTCGCAGGAAGTTTCGTATGAAGGGCATTTTACTTATCACAAACGAGAAGAAAGATCTAAATGTGCCACTTCATTTCAGATATACAGCACCCCCATTTCTGTATAGATTTGTTGTATGAAACTGAAAGTCTAATAGAAATAGTTTGATACTGAATACAATATTTTTTTCATATATATTACAGGTAGCAATACTATTAGTGAATTTCTCCTGCATTGCACTTGCGGTAAGTTTAATTTTCTCATAACCAAATGCTACTAAATGTTTCCTATTTTTTAATTTAAGCTTTCTTTTAATTGATGTTACACTCTTCTTCCACAGTAATAAAATTATATACGAGTGTTTTATAAAAGCAAACAAATTAAAATAAAGATTTTATCTAGTGTCATTGTTGGATAATCCCCATCATTGACCATATTGGTGACTATTATGTTATTTGGTCAAATAACTTATAAGCTATAATCTATAGCTTTTTGTTTGCACTGTGAAATAGTTACATTCTTATTAGAGGGAAGTTTTCAATTCTTTGTTAATAAACAAATATTACGAATGCCGAATTGTTATTTATAGAAGAACTGACAGGTAACGTGCATTATATATTTGTAAAATTCTTTATATCTGACATTGCCGGAAGGAGAGGGTGTTGGGTTGCATGCTTTGGGATTACTGATAACCCACAAAGAACGCTAGCAGGTCTGCCTTTGGAAAAAAGTTCAAGACAAGGGTTTACTCTCAGCAAGTAAATCATGGGCCACGTTTTCCTGGTACTATAAAGGTGGAGGGTTTAATTTATCATTGTATTGCCTGGTAGTAATACCGTAAACTCCAAAATATAAGTCAAGAGTCTTCGGAAGTTGGGGAAATAAAAATGTGCAACTTCTAATTTTCACTCAACAAAGAGACCTGCAGAATAATACCGACTCTGTACAGGCTGTGACATCTAGATGGCGCAAAACCAAGATTTACAAAAAGAATGAACATATAGATCTGTAGCTAAATCTAAAGAGGAAAAAAAAGTGTTTGCATTACACGTTGAAAGCCCCTCATACGATCAAACATTAAAAGTTAATATTAACTCGTTATCAGATTGCTTACAGCGCTTGGCTTTCCAACTTTGGAAGCAACTCTTGATTCGAATAGAAAGTACAAGAACGAAACAGGTACGAAAAGTTACTGTCTAGTGTAAGAAAGGTTGGCTTCTCTGAAAACTGAGGATGCACCAAAAGTTGTGCTAAATATGTATAATATCAAACAATGTATTTTAAAGCTATATACATACATTCATACATACATACATGTATTGTAAAAGTTATTTCCCTCGTAATGCAGTGTAGTAATTAAAGTATGTAGCTAAGTTTGACATTAATGTGCTTATAGCTAAAGTAAGAGCGATTTTTTCTTTGCGGGACCGCTCCACGCATAACAGCCGCTCGATTTATTCAAGCTGGTATCGCGGTGAACGGTAGTCAGGATGTCCCAAGCTCTGATTGTCATTTATTACTGACACTTAAATACTTAAAAGGTACATTTATCACCACTATCAAGCAAGAAGATGCCTGGAACTGCCTCCTTTCATTTTCCATACGTTTCTGACATCGGCTTATGAAATTAGTCATTACCCTCTGCAGTTCCCTGTGAGAAATAGAAGAAATTTCTTCACGAATGTTATTTTGCAGTTTATCAAAGTGTATACATTTGTCTGTCCACTTTTTTCTTTAATTCCCCCGAGAGATAAAAATCTCAAGACGTAAAATAGGCGGACCGAGGGGAATCATATGTTGTTAGTGATGATTCTGTAGTAAAATGTTTAATGAATTACATGCAAGGAGATTTGGACTGTGTGTGCCGTTGCAGAGTCCTGTTGAAAATCGCAAAGCTATCTGTTCCCTCACAGTTATTTCACGAAAAAAGGAGTGTTTAATATTTATTTAAAAGAGGGGGCTATCACCCTTTCGCCGCTAATGGCGCACCATACGCCTATCTTTTGAGCATTCGGAGCTCCTTGTGAAGCAGGTTAGGTTTTTCTGAACTCCTGTATCGGTTATTTTGTGAATTAACATGCCCACTTAGTTGGAACCAAGATTCGTTCGTAAAGAAAATTAGATTAGGGTCAATTTATATCATTCACACTATTCAAAATTCATTTACAAAATCTAATCCTAAATTCAGGGTCCCCCCGGTTTACGTTCCTATGGTACAGTAATTTTAAAGGGTTTTAACTTCAGTAACTGTGTAGCAGCTCGAACAGAGGAATAGAAAATTGTCGTTTGCTGAGAAAGTCATGGAAATGATTTTTATGGGAACGTTCCAGAACATGTTCAATGTTATCTAACGTATCATTTCTGCATGGTAAGGTATACGCTTTTTATCAAGAATGTTTCTTCTTTCACAACATTTATTTACCAATCTGTGGATTCCAATTCCATTTGCAAGTTGAATATCAAGGATACTCTTTTGAAAAATATCCGTAAAACGAGTCGATTCTGTAATTACGTACAAATTGTAAATAAATAATCTTTAGGAGAATAAAATATCTGAATTGATATATATTAACGTAATTAATACGCCATATTACGCCACCTATGAATACTGAATACACTATCACATAATACACAAGAGCACGTTCATATGTTTCTAAAGTTAAGCTCATACTACCTCCCATTGGGCTCCAGCCAAGCGTGGGAACCAGACGAGAACGGTTAAATGCGGCCAACTGCATGTGGAGAGGTCCCGTGAAAGAAAAATGACACAGTGTAACTTAAAGCAATCGGGTTTTCCACGCTCTTCATTAACTGATGTGTGTTATAGCTTATAAAAACCCACCATTTAGTCTTCTGTGTGCTCGCTGTGATGTATAAGAACTCCAGGGTGATACTACTGCTCTAAACGAAGAGTACACTTCTATCATTTTCTAGCCATATGCCTCAGTTAGAATGATTGTGTAAGTAAGGACAGCCCCAGTGACAACACACAACACATGCAAATCCACAAAGAAGAAGCCGCAAGCGGTGAAGGCCAGTTTGGTATGCAGTAATTGCTGAGAAAACAGCACTAGCTCCTTGTTCAATGAAGGCGTGAGGGATCTATTAAGGAGTAGATTATGCACAATTCTGGCCGTATAGTTCGCCTTTGCACTCGCCAGGTGACAGGAAATTGTCATGCCAAGAATTTCCAAAGCATGAAGTAAAGCCCAAAGTAGAACTATCACTGCCGCATGCACTTGAAAAGTGGGATCCACCTTGGTGACAGTAGGGTTGCTCAGAGTGGTGAGCAGAAAGTAGAGACCTTTCACAACTATGATGAACACTGTTGCAAACACGAACAAGCACTGCAGACCTGCACAAGCAAACATACATTCTTACAAAATTGTGTTAAATGTTACATTTATTGAATCACAAATTTCATATATCACTCGTAATGAACTGCAAAGATTTTTTGAGCAAAAAAAAAAAAAATGTGTTTGGACTATCCTAAGCAATTATACCTTCAACCAGTTCAGCCCTCTTTCTTAGTACCCAATATATACACGTCACAATTAGGTTTGTACTATAATCTTCAAGAAATATTTTATCAAACTTATTGATTATTAGATTCAAAATAAATTTATGTAATAACTTTTTAAAAAGTAATAGCAAACCAAATGTGTTAGATATATAATTATATTAGAGATAAAAATTAAATTTCATTTTTCAAAATAATCACGCACCTTTACAATACACTTCTCACATCGTTGCACCAACCTCTTTATTTCATTACTATTGTTTTCTTCTTGTAACCAGAAATGCGGCACTTCTTTCCTTTCATAATCATTCCCAAATGTTTCTCTTCTCCAAACGTCCTTCAGGGGTAAAAACAAATGCTAATCTGAAGGAACAAGATTGGAGCTATACAGTGAACTCTCTAAGATCCGATATTTCAATCTCCGGATGGGGCCGAGAATTGCGACGGCCACGGGAGTTGTGTGTTATAATGAAGGCGAGCTAGGGGTATAATGTAGCTCGTCTCCCCGCTGTGCACCCTGGGTAATGCTAAATGAACTACACCTCTGCGCCTATATCATGCCACAACAGAGGATTCGTGCCAATGCCAGAACATCTATTTAAACAAGAAACGGGCCCCATCAGGGCATTGACAATGCCCTTTCCCAGCAGACTATTTCTACTTTAAATATTGGATCACAGGTGGGCTGAACAAGTTAAAGTTCGGCAAGCTAAAGGTTTTATTTCATGGCTATGGAATTTATATTTCAATTTTCTTGGCGGCCGGCGCTGCGACCGACAACATCCAATTCTACCAAATGAATGCTTACACTATACACACACACATCGGCCCGGCCGCCAAATAGCTGTCGGAATGATTATTGCGTTAGTAATTACCTAGCTTCGCAAAATAATTCTTATAATATATACACTCTGTACATTCAACGAAATATTGAAATGTACGCCTCAAATAATTGAAAATCTTGTCTTTTTACAGCTAAACTGCTACTCAACTGTGAATTTTGTTGTACAAATGCGTGGATTTATTTTATTAGTTTTAAAAACACCTTAATTTCTGTAGATCCCCGCACTACCAAAGCTCATTAAAAGCGTTTGTAGAAATTCTGTCTAGTTCCTCCCATAATAACTAATTAACAGATAAATCTAGTTACTGAGAAATCAAATAATTAATTGCATCATTGTTTGACACATATCGGAGATAGAATTGGAAACCGGGAGGCCACATAGTGAGGATGCAGGACGACAGATAGACGTATAAGACCACCATGTGGAACATACACTTAGACAAAGGACAGAGGGGTAAACCAAGACGGAGATAGGGAGGCTTCTATTTGGCACAGGTAGATCCACAATGGATAGTCCAGAATAGCAAGAAGCAGGAATACATGGAAAACCATTGAAAGTCAATTTCGCAACGAGTGAAACTTCATGAACAACAGTGTAACAAAGTGTAATAAAGTGTATCCTAAAATACAACATGAATACCATCCTAATGCAAATTAACTCATCGTATTAGCGATTATAGCTACCATCTTGTAGGAAGCCTTTGCCCTTAATGTGGGTATTCGGGCACATTATTATTATTATTATTATTATTATTATTATTATTATTATTTGATTCTTACGGTATTTGAGTCACTGTACTGCCAATCAGTAAAATTCCATTCAATTTGGATTGGGTTGTTTGGAACGGAGGAGAATGCTTCGGTACTTCGACCTTGCATATGGCTGGCAGTTTGTACCTATGCTACAATGAAGCCTCCAGAGGGCAGCCAGGATCAGGGCGACGATGCTCAAATGTACCTAATATGTTTTCAGATAGGATATCCTGACATAGCTGCAGGCTCTCTCCCCCAAGGAGTGCGAGCCCCTCAGAAGTTCCATTTCTACCAAACGTTGGGGCAAAAATTCCAAAACACAAGCCGTAGCTTGCCTCACCTGGAACTTTCGACCCTGAAATTATATGAAATGAGAGAGGAAAAAAATCGTGAAAAGTAAATATGCATCCCAGCGTTCACCTAAGCGACTAGGAGAAACATTGAAAAAAAAAAAAAAAAACGAAGTAAGGATCGCTGGAGAACTCGAATGCCATCCCGCCCATAGTCCCAGATGATCGTGCAAAGCGATGTACTGTTTCTTCTTCAAAATGTCCTTCATCACTACCAAAATTTTCATCTCATTGTTACCAAAACAACCTCTCATTAATATGTTTCATGGCTTCGAACATTAGATGAATTTTATCCAAACTCTCCATCTTTGGTTCATTAGTCCCCAGCACACTCTTCCATTGGTGCAATTCATGTGTTTTTGACAATTAATGTTCGGAGACCAACACAGACGCTACTTGTTCCCTAATTATGTTGGTATCCAAGTATCCAAAGCTGTACGTCTTATATTACGATTACTCAGGATTACGAAACGTTTATATTTATAGGCAAACTTTATCTGTGTGATCTGTTTCTTGTCTTCACTTCAAAGTGGAGCTAACACGAAACTCAGAAATTCCTATCCGTGCAGGAATTGGTGGGTTTGATCATCCAGCTCTTTTGTCCCCTCTCATTTTAGCTCCCAAGAGTAGTCTCCACTGCAAATTGGATTGTCTCTAAACTGCAGAATCCCAGCAGTGTTAAAAAGAGGTCAGTGATAAAACACTTTGTTAACCTACAAACATGTAATAAGGAAGGTACATTGTAGTTCAAAATATATGTTCACAGCAGAGCCTTTTATAGATATGTATGAATGATTTTTTTAAATTAAAACTATAAATACTATCTCTTAAATATATATCAAAATGTATGTGATATAGTCAATAATTATCCATGTATAGCATATTTTATTTAGATCATTAAAAGTCTTGTACAATGAAGCATTAATTTTTTTTATTTCATATTTTGACAATAAGATCATTATAATGTACTCTTTTAATTTTCCATAGGTTTAAATATGATATGATAGTTCTATAGAAGTTTTTAATCAAATTATAAATTAATTCACATAAACTTTTCAAATCGCATCATAAAAAAGCAATGTGCGTTCAGTGGTGCTTTCTCCCGCGGCACGCGGTTTTTCTGTGAGCGAGCTCTCAATCGTTTGCAGAGTCGTAGAGATTGCTGGCTGACCTTGGTAGCTATCTTGTTCCCGGGTACGTATTGTGTTACTCGTTACTTAATTCAAGAGTATACTTAAAGTGCATTATGCCTCGCGTGTTTTCAACGGAGTGTCTTTAACTACGATTCATATGTGTTAACTTAATGGTCAAAGATTCATTGGACCAATTTTGTATCACTCGTTTAATTCTTTACTTATCTGGACGCTATACTAACAATTTTTTCGAAGAATTAATAGACAGGGAGCTCATCATGCATTTTTAAGTGTTTGCACAAAACAAGTAGGGATTTGTGGCCTCCTTGGTCCCCCGATTTTACAGCCTGCGATTACTATCCCTGGGGTAAACTATAAAATACCATGTACAAGAGAACCCGCACTCCATACGAGAACTCAAAGATAATATTCGTCAGGAATTGTCCGGATATTTCAAAAAGAAATACAGCGAAGGATAAATTATTTCTTAAAGAGATAACAAAAATGTATGGAGAATGAAGGCGTCCAGTTTCTATACCTAGTTTGACAAGTTTGTAAGTAAAGTGCCTCTTAAATTAGTTTGTGTATTGTTCTACGGTTGGTTTGTTTTACCCTCCCGCTAATAATCGAGACCGGACTCTCCGGCTAACAGGCTAAAGAGCAGGCGCTCGCTCATAGGCAATACACATCGGGAGAAAACAAAAGATCGCACGGTACTTAGGGACTACTCACTATAAAACCTAGTGCAAAATTTAAATTGGTGCACTTATTTCCATTGTTATATCACAAAAACTGGCATGCAGGGAGCTCTAGTAGGAAATTTAAAGAACGAAAACACAATTAAAAATTTACCTGCTTAACTCAGTAACTCGCATTAAAAGTTATTCCGATTCATAGTTCAGGCCTTCAGTTTTCTTTTCCAATCCTCTGCTGCAATTTCATCATGTTATGAACATGCGTCGTACTATGATGCTTTTCTCTCAATAGTCCTCAACTGTTATCATGTGGTGTCTTTCTGAAGCTCGAATAAGTTTATGCTCTCCATATTATATTTATTAATTTCTGGTAATTTCTGCCAACTGCCATTTTATGTTTTGGATCAAACATTTTGGAGGAACTTAATCTCAGAGACTGATATCCGTTCCGGGTTTCACCCTTTGATACGAGTATGCCTTTCAAGATGTGCTTAGAGGTCAATATACAGTACATGGTTATCACTTTTACTAGAAGGTTGTTTTTCAGACTACTTCATAGATTTTTGTGTGGATATCTTCATATTGTCTGTTGTATCTACACCAATAAGTTATACCTTAAGTAAATGTTTAATTTGTATAAACATGGCCGTGCCGCTGGGAAATCGAAATTACATTTTTTTAAACATAGCATTATTTCGAACGTTTTATACCATTAGAGTAATTTGTTAAAATTTTTCATTGCATTTATCAAAAATTTCAATCATGGATAACATTAAGAGTTATAAATTATTCCGTAATGGCAATACCAGCACTGAAGAATGGTGTACGCATGAATAAGATTCCTCAAATACCTGAACATAACCGAAAACATTTTATCAAACCTTAAATCAGATCAAAATGGCAATTAACTGCCTGGATTTAAAACATGTAAAGAAATTCAAAAGTGGGCTTAAAATTTTGGATCTAGAATTGTGCACAAAGAACATAAGAGACTATAAAAGCTGGTGAAAAGACTGTATAAGGTTAAAAAAAAAAAAAAACTTGGGTAGACAACACATTTTAGACTCGGAGATTGAGAATCGTAACATTTAGCTGTGTTTAAAAATTTGTGTCAGCGAAATTCGAAATCCGTTACTGAGGACGAATCGTGAGAGGGTTTCAGGCGATGAAAAGCACAAATGCCTCGCGTGCGAAGGTATTATCAGCTCTCATCTAGAGCTGGAGCACAAAAAACAATAAAAAGTATTCGCCCTATAGCACGACCTCTCTTTGTTCTTCTGGTTGCTCTTTTCAGCCGCCTGAGCTAATTTCTTTGGCTGTCATGATGAATGCCAGCCTGGGTTCTCTCTGAATGAAAGGATTATGTTGAACAATTCCCTGTCTAGAGTGGAAATAATCACATCCAGAAAGAAAGCGTTTGATTTCCTCTACAGGCATTTCTCAGTTTAATGAGAAACCGTAAAACCTATTCATCTTAGTTAATAGTAAAATATATTTTAAAATGTTTTATGGTGTGCTGTACAAAGCTCCTTGAAGAATTAATAAATAATTAGTAGCAATACTTAGAAGGTACGTTTGTTTAGATGCGATGCCATTTTGCAGAGTCGACATTCTTTGAAAGATTGCTAAACATTGCAAAATTACGAATAAAAACCGATGTCCTATTGTGTGCAGCTGATTTTCTTGTTTCCAAAGAGTTGTATATTAAACAATTGAATATTGTTTTATGCACTAAACATGGTGCACAAATTCTATAAAAAGCAAACTATAATTTTAATAAAATGCAGCAAATTTGTATAATGTGAATGATTTGGAACACGCTAGCTGTACTTTAATGTAAATGTAATTTTATGATGGAATTTTTGATGCAAACATCTCTCAACGTGTGCCTGTATATTTATAAGAAATTACATTTATCCAAACAATAAGGGCAGTGTGTAAAATAGTTGATAACAAAAGAGAAACGTTTATTTATATTTCATTATCTTATGCCGGATGGTATCCAAAACGTACTGGCGTTTGCACCTGGTCAAAAATAAAATTTGATTCTACTAACCACCATAACGCTCACCACGTAGGCACCATTCCCAACAATTCTGCCATTTTCTTAAATGCTCCCTTAAAGACGTATAGAGTGAAGGTGGTCAGCACCATCTGCATTCCTGCTTTGATCACTTCACAGAGAAAAATCTCAGTGACTAATTAGACGAGCAGGTGATGAAGATGACAACCATGTTTTTGGTAAAACATTTCCTGACGAACAAGACCGTGTTAAACGTAATGCAATATGCAGCTCTTTCATCGCGAAGTTCGGACGAATTCTTCGCGAATTATCACGAGTCTCTGTAGCATGCAGAATTGACTGTTTGGCCTGCCAGGATAACATCAAACAGAATTATGAACAATTATCCGTCTTGTTGACAATAAGCTCTTTTTTATTGGGAGGTTTGTTGTTTAATCTCAGGGCTATCGAGGCAATGTGAGGAAGCTCCTTGCAACACGCTCCTACTTCTAATCAGCTGTCAGAATTCTGGACACAGATTTGACATCAACCAGAATCCTTTGGCATGTCCCTTTTCCAAACGTATCTGAGCAGCAAAGCCACAAATGATTGGATATCGATCTTCGCTAATGAGTTGTTGAACTTGAACAATAATGCAAAGTGTTTTGTGGCTGATGAACCTGCCAGAGTACTCTCGTTTTCTGTAATTGTGCTACCGGCTCTGAACGAGCATTTGAATTGTTGTATTTGGCTCATGGATCCTTCCCCAAATTTTTGTCTAATCATTGCCAGTCTCCGTCGCATTTTTCCGATATCTTCATAAAATATTATTCACGTTCGCTGTTTCACTGCCACAGTCATTGCGAAATTGTCGAAAGCTATATACAATAATCGAAATAAAACTACTATCAACCATTGTACTACGGTTTTATGCAGATTACGGTACAATCCTGGAAAGTTTGGATACCACCCGCATGTTAGTAAAGCTTTCAAAACAATGAATACTTTGGCTACCTTTCATGTGAATGTATCGAAATAAGATATTTTTCAGTAACAGTTGTATATACTAATGTAGCGTTTGCAAACGACTATTGCAATTTGCTTTTTCTGGGCTTCATTGGCACATAAGAGCTTAGAAATGTTTTCGGCCTTCTTATATCGAAGGTACCGGGTACCGGGTACCAGACCGACACATTGAGATCAGCAGCCGAGCATGTTTCTTCTGACAGAACTACATACTTCCTAAAAGCGCCACCATAGGGAAACTGTGCTGTATCTGCCTAGACTTCATCTACTCTTTCTGTAATGCTAACTTTAACAAAATTTATATGCAATGCAGAAAATCCTAAACAAGGATTGAATATTTCATATCAATTATAATAGTATGACAATAATTAGCTTGTATTTGTTTACTTTGAATATCACTGATACAATAAAAGCAGTCGACTTTTTATTCAATATAATCTTGCCAATCTATGACTTCGATATCTGGATGTCAGAGTCTAGACACCATTCTGTAAGTCTGCCTATACGCTGTCTTTCTACTCATCGTCGTGAAATCTTTTCCATTGGATTGAAGATATAGAAATCATAATGTGCAATAAAGGGCTGTAAAATGGGCGAAGGAAAAGAAACAGTTCACCTATGTATAGTGATCTATTCTTTAGTACGTAGTCTCTATTTCTTAATGTTATGTGGAAGAAAATGACATTTCTTCGTATTTTTGGGGGGAGGGATATACAGAATGTGCTTCTTCAACCCCCGAAGAGATTTTATATATATTTACAAATTTTGCCAGGAAGCAGCAAATGGTGAATAAGAATAGTTTCTTCGGAGTCTCAGAGGAGTGTGGTCAAGATTTCAATTGGCTGAAGTTGTCTTGAGCTTTTTCTCTGAAGTTGTGCATGCGACTCTATGGATTATGTGTTTTGGTCTCACGCTGGAAATTATGAATTCAATTTTAATATATCATTATATATCTGAAAAGAAACATGTATACTTAGAACAGTTAATTTCCTTCAAGTACAAGACGGAAAGAGACAGTTTGAAGAATGTCCTTAGCATGGAAGGCTTTCTGGTCCCTTCATTTTATACTCTCCGACATAAAAATAAGCAAAAAGCTTAAATTCGAAGCACTAGAAATTTGCCTATATCCGGTAATGTTATACGGGTGCCAAATGTGGTCGGCTACAAACAAACAAATGCACTACAAGTAAGCCAAAGAAAATAGAAAGCAGGATATTAGGATAACAATGAGGGACAAAATCTCCAACGAAGAGTAAGCCCAAATAATATCAACAACAGACATTGCAGAAAGAGCCACTAGACTGAAATGAAAATGGGGAGGCCACAGAGCGAGGATGCAGGACGACAGTTGAACGTATAAGACCACCCTGTTGGGCACGTGCTTAGGTAAATGACACAGGGTAAGCCAAGACGGAAATGGGAAGACTTCTACGCGGCATAGGCAAGTCGACAATCGGTCCAGAATAGCAAGAAGTAGGAATACATAGAAAAACATCGAAAGTCAACTTCGAAACTAATGATATCTGATGAACAAAAGTGTAAAAAAAAAGTGTAGGATAAGGGTAATACTACTGTACACAGCCCTAATGCGAATTAACTGATCAAATTAGAGAATAAGAGCTACCTCTTATAAGAGACCTTTGCCCTTCTTAAGGACATTCGGGCGTATTATTATTATTATTATTATTATTATTATTATTATTATTATTATCATCATCATCATCATCATCATCATCATAACAAGATTTCGTCACTTATACCCTCATGAGAAATTTGCAACTCTGAACAGATTATGATTCTCTGTTCCTTATAAACATTAGACACTTAGATATCCATTTTTTGATTATTCTAATCGTGGATAAATGTGTTGACAGATATCAAGTTGTACTGCGAGGTTTGGTCGTTATAGTGTTCAGTCGCCCCGTGGTGACAACTGCCCTCCATCCTTTTCCGACGATGAATGCCTTTTCACTAAACAACTGACTGTGCTTTTATCCAAACACACCTCTCTATTTGGGTAAATCCTAGAGAAAGACCCCCGTTTTCACGGTATTATTATTATTATTAATAATAATAATAATAATAATATACTTTATAATATATAATAATACTTAATACTTAATATATAATAATTTACAGCAGTATATGCATAAAACGGCCTAGCTCAAGAGATGGACTCACTAACAACAAATGGCAGCATGTGTGCGAAATGTTATTATTTATTTATATCGTGATGGAACACTAACGTTAAACATCTACACCGATCTCTATATGATGTATCTACATATATGCATTAAAGTAAACTTTATTCAAGACATGTTTTTTCAATACATATTACCATTACCAATATATTGTAACATTATTTACAGTCCTTATTAGTTTTCTTTCTTACATCTGCACGAGTCGCATCTATTATCATGCTTGGTACACTTCTCATACAGTCAACGCGAAACCCACAAAGAACCGAATTGAATCTTACCGCAGTCAGCACATTAATTTGCATTCAATCACCCAAGCTAGCGTCAATATCATTCATTAACTGAGCATCCTTCAGAATCGGATGCCATGTTGCTTTTTCAGCATATTAGCACTAAAAGTGTCAGACTTTCCAGCATTTATTTATGTTTGTATTTCTAACTTTCTGGAGAGCAACAGAGCTTCCAGAACATGTCCTTACCACTGGGAATTGGATATGCTATAGTCGGCCGCGCATGTACTCTGACCGACCACGTTTCGTTTGAAAAAGAATACAATTAAGAGTGGATTAACCCTTCAGTGGCTGATGAAAGAAACCACTCGCAATGCTCACTTTGTATTAAATGTTTATGTAAAGATCACTAAAGGAACACTCACCTCAGTCATTATCAGATAACACTGCAGCCTGGGCGTTCTAGTGGCAAGTTTAGAAATCAAGTAACTGGTCCTTGTCTCCCGGAAGTACCCTTAACTGCCCTTGAAAGTGGTAATGGTTTCATTTCCCGCCAAGAGTGGTTTAATAACTGCTGTTTGTGACTGCGTTTTGAAAGTTAACTACATCACTATCACCCAGCAGTGGAAGATGAAACTACGTGAGACATCGTGCGAGTTTTCGAAGATACTACTCATAAAATATTGTATTTTTCCAAAAAAAAAATGAGTCGGAGAAGAAATATCACGCATTACTTATTAAACACCCCCAATAATACTCTCAAATATCCTTGTTATGAATAGAAAAGTGTGTACCTGCTTATTGAAATTCGTCAATACAACTCAAGTGTAATTAGAGCAATAAAGTATTGTGTTGCTAAAGAGTCAAATAATTATACTTACCGTAGACAACATTTACAACAGAGGCTATACTCAGAAGATCGCTGTGAAGCTGTCTAAATTCCCGGATGGTTAAGGCTTGTGCTCGTCCAAAATTGGAATGCTGTTGCAAACGTGAATCTTCACAAAAAGCGTTTACTCCGCCTGGCTGTCTTGAGTTTCCCATCAACTTTCTTGGTTCGGATTCGGAAGCTAATGTATTCCTTGGAACAGGAGCCACTCTGTCAGCAAGAAATGGTGTTATAGCACAATTGCGTTGAATAAAGAAAGGTTTTTGGCTGATATGACGAAAATCATCTCGGATCATTCCATTTTTTGTAGCAAAGTGTTCATTTGATTCAAATATTCCCGCCAGTTTTTTGTTGAGAACTTCAAATCGGTGAAACAATAGCTGATTGAAGCCCATAAACTGCAGAACCATAAATGCATTTATAAGATAGGTGATTCCTCTAAAAATAACGTAGTTGTCATCCCTTTTGAACAACCATATCGAAATATCATAGCCACAGAGCAAGCTTATCATTAGCAACAGACTCAGTACTTCAACGGTGAGGATATAGCGAGAAGTATTGTAATGAGATCTTGGGTTTTCCAAGAGCCGACGATCGACGCTAACTATAAGACATATAACTTGTTCCATCCTCCGGCGACCATATGTGATCGGGACAATTAGGGAGATAAAGGTGGTTACTGATGACGTCAGGAGAGCAGCGAGTTGTGGCATGATGTAGGTGATGTTTGCGTTCACATACTCGTTCAAAATTCGCCAAGAAACGATGTACACAAACGAGGCTAGCAAGTTGAGAAGGATTAGCAGCGTGTAGACAACATCCATCTGCATACCCTGCAAAGCAAGAAATAGGTTAATTAAGAAATATAAATGCACAAAAAAATTTATACTGACCGGAAAAGCTTATAATTTCTGCAGATATTTTAGACCTGCGTCTGCAACTAAACTCAAGCCGCGCAGCAAAGGTAGAGTCTGTCACCGACTTCATCGATAGACAAATTACCCTCGTGTTTGTACTCTATAGCTTTTATCAATAATAAAATGCATACGCTATAGGTTTTATTTCATAATGAGTATTAACTTGTGTTATAGAAGTTGGTAGACGTCGTGTTTGACATTATTTAATGAAATTTACATTCACTCATTCACTCGCAACAACCCTGCTTCCGTACCTCTTCCAATTTCTGCCCTTATATTTTTTTAAGCTCCTCTGCAGTATTCCTGTGGTTACATTTTAATGCAGTACACTATAGTAAAATGTACTTCGCTTATAAACTGTAGGGCATGGGGAAAAAACAATGAAATTCCACTTTTGGTGAAATGTAAGATTTTTTGCCAATGGATTGTAGATATATTCCAACACATTCATGTAGGGGAAAATCGCGCATAATCCATAAAAAATCAACAAATAAAAAATAAAGTCCAGGGGAAATCAATCATAGCTCTCTGTAAAATACCTACAGTGAGATTATAGCCAGAAAGGGCTGATGAGGTTGCTCCAATATTGTTTTACTTTCGTTTCCATCACCTGGACACATCAGTTCGAAATTTGCATTTTTTTTTTTTTTTTTGGGGGGATTCGTGCCCCAGTCAAAATAAAAATTATCATTTTTTGCCTTATTCATGCCAAGGTTCATAAGCACAACATATAGTAAAAGTGACTTTTCCCATCAAAGGCTACGGTTATATATAATGTGACAAAGATATGGGTTTAATAAATAAAAAGCACATGCCGAAATTGCGATTGGAATCAGCACATCAGAAGATGCTTTTGAAATTATTTGCCTTCAGTAGCATTGGGTATTCCCAGGATATTGTTAAATGTAGCCTTTATTTTTTAACCAAGAATACAGAAAGACATGTCCAATGAAGATAAGAGAAATGGATAAAACCTCTTCTAGAACTATAACCAGTCGAACAGCCTACAATGGCTCCTAGGAGTTTCGTGTTATTGACAAAATGCGCAGTACCCAGACTAATGAGCACTGTGTCCCTTCCTATTCAAGTTTAATTCCAATTTCCAAGGCAAAATATGATGATATACAATGCCGGAAGAGATTCTTTTCCAAAATGCTCAGCTCTGTTTTTCAAGGTTGCATGTGATAGACAGTGAATAATTTTGATTGAATGATTATTTTCAACAGGGTATCATTAATTTTACATTTTCCTCTACTATTATATAGAATAATTTGGTACAGAAACAAATTAACATATGACATTAATAGAAAAGCATTTTTGTGTATCTAATGATCTTAATTTTGTACCGTTTTTAAACTTCAAATTACAATCCTGTAAAAAAAGTAAAAAGTGGACTTTGATTGTTTTTCCCTTGTACCCATCAACTGTAATCAATAACACTGGTTCATCAATTGCCTGTGATAATACATAACACTGAAACCTTTTGAGTTATAGTGATCTCTTAACTTTAAACTGAGTTAGGGAGAAATAAATTTTCATCTCTTTAACAGTAAACAGTGATGGATTTCCTTAAAGTACAGTTACCAACTTAACAGCTCATTCTCTCTTTCTATGAGTCTCCCATGTAGTAACTTTCATGGATTTTGAGCAAGTATCGCAAAAGGGGAAAAATTTATTACTGGCCTCATGCGTTATTTTTCGCTGTAAAACAATCCGGAAAACTGCAGATATTAATAGATAACAAATGCTTTTATTACTAATTTGAACTTAACGTCTTACCAATTCCTGAAAATATCACAGTGACTTAACGCTTAATTAGAACCATATACGATGTGATTACCCTTTCCATATTCCACCTATAAAAATTAAAAGAAAACCATACATGAAAGACTGTGTAGAGGATACTTCTAAGTATTATACCGTGCTCTCATTTCGCTACGCAATCGGAGTTTGAATGCATTAGTGAAAATCGGCTGGCATTCAGTGGACGCGCGATGCCAAATAGACGGAGTTAAAGCTCCTCTGACGCAGGAAATTGAGCACACCTGTTTCAGTTAAATTTCAATGGGAAGTGCGTGTTAGACTTTCCACTGCGAATTTGAGTATTGTGGAGCATGCCGAGAGAGAAAATTTATGATTGTTATGTGTACAGAAATTGTACAAGAACTGTGGGAGAGAATTTCATGCTAAATTTTTAAAAGTAACATCTCTATCGGAAAATGCAATTTTCAGATTAGTGCACAAGTTCTCACAAGCTTTCATTGACAGGAAACAGAGACCAAATTTTAAAAAAAAAGTTTTAACAGAGAAAAGTCTAGTAAAATACGTTATCGATAGAAAATTCTCCTCCAAAGTCTTGAACACAATTATCCCAGCAAATTGTTTACCTCAGCCGCTGCATTTTTCATTAATATGAAATTACTACTGTGTTTGAAATATAAACTCGAGAAGGCGCTGAAATAAAATATCTAGGAAGCAGTTTACAATACTCGGGAGGATGAATTGGCGCGAGTGTCCAAAATATTTTCAGAGGGGTTCAGGCATGCCTTAAGCAAAGGGTAGGTTCTTCCATCAATGATGATGTGGAGTACAATATTTTACTATTTATTACAAAGAAACAAAAAATGCGTGCTATCAATTCTGACTTTGCGATATGATTTCCCTCGGCGGAAGGCAGTAACTTCCTATTGCATAAACGAATTTCCGATTGCGTAGTGGATTGAAGACCTGTAAA
Source organism: Metallyticus violacea (assembly GCA_030762175.1). NCBI lineage: Eukaryota > Metazoa > Arthropoda > Insecta > Mantodea > Metallyticidae > Metallyticus > Metallyticus violacea. The sequence continues at coordinate 130,615,219 of CM060833.1, read as the reverse complement.
AAGTGCTTTGAATGATCTTGGCTCCTAATTTTTGCTTATAACTTTAAAATTGATGAACGCAAATCACTGAAGTTTGACATGGACATAACGTAGCGCATGAAAAGCATTGCGGAAGACATCTCCGAGTAAGCTAATAGAGTTTTCTTGTCTTAGGCAAAAGTGAGATCCTTTAGACTATTTTATTAAGGAAAATAAGAACAATAATATATCAAAATCTTA